>CM035837.1:8937247-9537247 GCA_020510985.1 Pholidichthys leucotaenia | reverse complement strand
TGTGTTTTTACTGTCTATTTTGTTCTTTTACTCTTTATGTGCCTGTATTTTTATTTGCTTTATTTACCATGTTAAGCACTTTGTGACTCTGTCTGTGAAAGGTGCTCTATAAATAAACTTATTATTATTATTATTATAACACCTCCCTAACAGGCTGGGGTGCAATCTGGGAGGGCAGGTTTGTTCGGGGACACTGGGCTGTGGCTCAGCAATCTTGGCATATAAATCATCTCAAGATGGAGAAAGTACGTTTGGCTCTGGGGCTTTTTCTTCAAGTTATTCAGGGCAGAAAAATTCTGGTGCGAATTGACAACACAGCTGTGGTATCATATATCAACCGGCAGGGCGGTCTGAGGTCTCCCTCTCTGTCCATGTGAGGGCATGCCATCTGCTCTTGTGGGTTCAGGCCAAGGGTATGTTCCTGAGGGCTTGTCACCTGCCGGGGCACCAAGACATAACGGCAGATCTGTCATGACGGTGTCCCCACCCTGGCAAGTGGCGACTGCATCCAGAGATCGTCGAGCAGATCTGGCTTCGGTTTGGCCAGGCAGAAGCAGACCTGTTTGCGATGGCAGAGAACACCCACTGTGCTCTCCGGGCCTCGATGCATGGCCTGCCAGATCCAATAGGTACAAATGCTGTGAGCGTTGCCTGGCCTCCAGTGAAACTGTTTGCCTTTCCACCACTGCCTCTTCTGCCAGCTTTCCTTGCGAAGGTGAGACTACTGTCTGTTCAAGTAATTTTGATAGCCCCGAATTGGCCACAAAGACCATGGATGGAAGATCACGAGATGTTGAAAGGTCATCCTTGGTCTCTCCTTGTCAGATGGGACATGCCCTCACAGGCACAGAGCAGGATTTGGCATCCAAATCCCCAGCTCCTGAGGCTTCATGTATGGCCCTTGGATGGGAGCAATTGTATAAACTTGGCTTAGAGAAGGAGGTTGTATACACTGTGCCAGCTTCACGGGCCCCGCCTACCCAGCTGCAATGCAGTGTGAAGTGGAGAGTGTTTTTGAACTGGTGTCAGACCAAGGGGGAGAATCCCTTGACATGTCACATCTCTGTCATCTTGTCTTTCCTCCAGTACCTCTTCGCCCAAGGTCAGCGGAGTCAACTATCAGGGGCTACCTGCGGCAGGCGCCCACAGCGGTCGACATGGTGCAAGATGGCGCCCACAGCGGTCGACATGGTGCTTCGCTGCGCTCTTTGTTTGTTTTTGTTTGTCAATTGTGTGTCTGCTTGCACTTATACCCGTGAAGAACTTTTAAATATCAGGACTTTGACCCCCACGGACCTCCTCCCAGTTTTTCTAGCCCCTGCCGCCGATCTGGTTTATTGTTTGGCTCGGAAAGTGAGACGGCGGAAGAGAGGAAGACGAGCGGGCGCTCTCGTACGACTTCGCAGGAGAGGCTCGCGAACGGCGCTGCCTGGCATATTTCTGTCCAATACCAACTCTCTCTCTAACAAGGTGGATGAACTGAGACTGCTGATGCGTTTTAAGGACCTCGCCTCCTCAGCTGTCCTCTGCTTTACTGAGACCTGGCTCCGGGAAAATATACCGGACAGCGCGCTGCGCCTCGACGGCTTTCAGCTCTTCCGTGCTGATCGTGACACAGAGCTTTCCGGCAAGACCACGGGAGGCGGTGTCTGCTTCTACATCAACTGTAGCTGGTGCTCTGATGTAACGGTAATTTCCAAACACTGTTCTCCTGCCTTGGAATTTCTTGTTATCTGTGTACGCCCCTCCCGACGCGGACACGCGCGAAGCTCAGCGCGTGCTCGCGGATCACATTCAACACACAGAGCGGAGTTTTCCAGACTCGCTGATTATTGTGGCTGGCGACTTTAATCAGTGCAATCTGAGCCACGATCTCCCCCGCTACAAACAGTTTATTAAATGCCCCACCAGAGGATTAAACACACTGGATCACTGTTACACCACAGTGAAAGACGCATATCGCGCTGTCCCTCGAGCTGCGCTGGGATTATCTGATCACGTGATGGTTCACCTCATTCCCACATACAGACAGAGATTGAAGCTCACTAAACCTGTTGTGAGCACTACGAAGATACGGACCAGTGATGCTGAGGAGAAGCTGGAAACGTGCATGGAAATATCTGACTGGGGCATGCTTAAAGGAGCCACGCATGATCTGGATGAGTACACGGACACTGTGAACTCATATATAAGAGAACATTCTTCCATCACGCACCAGGGTGAGTTACTCTAATGACAAACCCTGGTTCACAGCTAAGCTCAGACAGATCAGGAAGGAGAAGGAAGCAGCGCTGAAAAGTGGAGACAGGGACTGCTACAGGGAGGTTAAATACCGGTTTAACAGAGAGCTGAAGAGGGCTAAATCTCTATACTCAGAGAGACTCCAGCAGCAGTTCACTGCTAATGATTCGGCTTCCGTGTGGAGAGGACTGAGGCAGATCACCAACTATCGGCCTCAGGCTCCTAAAGGTCAGGATGACAAAGCCCTTTGTCAGAGACTGTCCCAACACTATGCCCGTTTTGACACCTCGTCATCTGTGTCCAACTCCCCCCCTCCCTCCAGCTCCACAGCCTCCACATTCCCTACTTCATTTAAGGCACCCCCCCCCCCTCCTCCCCCCCTCCCCTTATCATCAGTGAGCAGGATGTGCTCAAACAGTTCTCCAGACTGAACCCGCGCAAGGCCCCCGGCCCAGACGGCGTGTCTCCCTCCACCCTGAGACTCTGTGCGAAACAGCTGGCTCCTGTATTCACAGACATTTTTAACACCTCCCTTAAGTTATGCCACGTGCCATCCTGCCTCAAATCCTCCACCATCATCCCTGTCCCCAAGAAGCCACGGATCACTGGACTTAATGACTACAGACCTGTAGCGCTCACCTCTGTAGTCATGAAGTCCTTTGAGCGCCTGGTCCTGTCCCACCTCAAGTCCATCACCACCCCTCTCCTGGACCCGCTGCAGTTTGCCTACCGAGCCAACAGGTCTGTAGACGATGCAGTCAACCTGGCCCTCCACTCCATCCTGCAGCACCTGGACTCCCCGGGAACCTACGCCAGGATCCTGTTTGTGGACTTCAGCTCCGCATTCAACACCATCCGCCCCGCTCTGCTCCGGGACAAGCTGTCCCTGCTCAACGTGCCTGACTCCCTCTGCAGGTGGATCATCGACTTCCTGACGGACCGGAGGCAGCATGTGCGGCTGGGAAAGACTGTCTCAGACTATACTAGCATCAGCACCGGATCACCCCAGGGCTGTGTACTTTCCCCCCTACTCTTCTCCCTTTACACCAACTCCTGCACCTCCAGCCACCAGTCTGTCAAGTTGATCAAGTTTGCGGACGACACCACCCTCATCGGGCTCATCTCCAACGGCGACGAGTCCGCTTACAGGAGAGAGGTGGCCCAGCTGGCGACCTGGTGCAGCAATAACAACCTGCAGCTGAACGCTCTGAAGACAGTGGAGATGATTGTAGACTTCAGGAAAGTCACTACTCCTCTGCCCCCCCTCACCCTCTCAGGCTCTCCCATCACCACTGCTGATTCCTTCCGCTTCCTAGGCACTACCATCACCAGGGACCTCAAATGGGAGCTGACCATCAGCTCACTCATCAAAAAAGCCCAGCAGAGGATGTTCTTCCTGCGGCAGCTGAGGAAGCTCAAGCTACCCACCAAGATGTTAGTGCAGTTCTACACAGCCATCATCGAGTCCATCCTCACCACCTCCATAACCGTGTGGTACGCAGGAGCCACTGCCAGGGACAGACTAAGGCTGCAGCGCGTCGTGCGCACTGCTGAGAAGGTGATCGGCTGCAAGCTCCCATCTCTCCAGGATCTGTACATCTCCAGGACCCGGAGGCGTGCTGGCCGGATCATAGCCGATCCCTCACACCCTGGTCACGTACTGTTTGCCCCCCTCCCCTCTGGTAGAAGACTTCGGTCCATCCAGACTAAAACCTCCCGTCACATGAACAGCTTCTTCCCCTCTGCCATTAGACTGCTGAACACTAAGTGACTCTCGTGCACCATGTACAGCAGCTCAACCAGACTCATGTCAATCATCACTGTTTTCTTCCTGCATTACCGACTGCACTATATAGTTCTCCACAGTATCTGCTGCTGGCTAATATATATTTTAACTGTTGACCAGTATCACTTAATCTTATCCTACACTTTATTACATGTATAGTTTATTTCTCTTATCTTATCATGTTTAATGTTGCAGCATTGTACCGAGACAAATTCCTAGTTTGTGTACTACATGAACAATGGCAATAAACCTGATTCTGATTCTGAACTGTCCATGAGAAATGTGATGGCTTGCCTCCTGGGGCTAATCCCTTGGCTAAGCGATTTTTAAGAGGTGTGAGACAGATTCGTCCATCTTTGCTGCCCACTTGGGATCTCCAGACAGTTCTTAGGGCTTTATGCCTTTTGAGCCACTCCTCAATGCTGACCTTCATCTGATCTCTTGGAAGACTCCTTTTCTCTTGGCAATTGTCTCAGTCAAGAGGGTCAGTGAACTGAATGCGGTCTCTGTGGATGCAGAATGTCTTAGGTTTGATGGTGATTGGTTGGCCCACCTGCGACCCAACCCAGCTTTCAACCCAAAGTGCAACTAGTGGGTTTGTTTTCCCACCCTCTCATGCTTCAAACGTTCTACCCTCCCTCATACACTTCTTCGGAGGCTGAGAGGCTCCTTAGTTTGTGCTGGTAAGGGCCCTTAAGGTTTATGTTGACCGTACGAGGTCTGTCCACTCTTCAGACAAGCTTTTTGTGTTCTATGGGGAGTCCACAATGGGCAGGCCTATCTCAAGGCAGCACCTGTTCCATTGGATAGGCTACCTGATTGCCTTTGTTCAGGCTGGAGTGGAACCACCAGCTAGCCTGGTGGCTCACTCGACACGGGGAACCGTCACTACATGGGCACCATTTAGGGGTCCACCCCTGGAGGTTGTATGCGCAGCCACTGGCTGGGCTTCTTCCTCAGCGCTTACCCGCTTCTATAGGCTAAACCTGGCCTCATCAGTCATCCCCTCATCTGTTCTGGGGTTTGCAGCAGATTCTTAAGTTGCATCTTAGTTTTTCCCTCATTGAGCCAGCATGTGTGCTTTGTGCTCGAAATGTTTTTGCTTCAGCTCCAGTTACCTGGAGGAACCGGCTTAACTTGTACTCACTCAGCTAAGTACAATAAAGCAGTTGAACTCATTTAATTGTGTTCCATGCTTAATGGCGTGATTGGAGCATCGTGCTCCCTCGGCCTGTGGGTGACGCCACCTCCATTCTCCTCAGGACTCACTTGGTATACTGTTGTCACGTGGTTACAGGTTTACTGAAATGAAATAAAACGTACGTTTACATATGTAAATGCGGTTTTATGAATGAAAGTGAACCTGTAACCATTCATTGTCCTTCATTAGTGGAGGCTGACTCCTCCCGGTTATTAGAAAGAGGAAGAATGGGTGGATGCAAGGGAAATATATAAGGTGTGCATCCACAGGTGTGATTAATTTAGTATAATGCTCTTGACCCGAGGATCATAGCCACGTAGTTACAGGTTCACTTTCAATCATAAAGCTGCGTTTACATACATAAACGTATGTATTCCAGGTTTGAGCACACTCTCACCTTTAATTATCTCTTCATTACTGTTAATCATTACCTGATTACCTCCACCTGAACCTCATCAGCTGTCAGGTGTATATATGCAGGCTCATTTCCTCCACTCCTCACAAGACTTTTAGACTGCTCTCTACGCTGTCTCCTGAAGCTCCTTCCTGGTAACTATAATCACCTTTATCTGCCAACCATCCTCTCATCTCAGGATCTCCCACCTGGACTGTCCCAAAGCTGAACCCAGAACCCAGATACCTGTGGGTGGATTACTCACCTTCAACAACAGACTTCAAATCCCTTCCCATCTGTTCCTCTGTATTGATTATCAAAGTGTTTGATTTTTAAACTTTACTGGATATTCTCTTCCAGACTGACTTTCTGCCTGTGGTGTCTGTACAATCTCGACACGCAACTACCTCAGTAGCTAGCAGTGATGCTTGAAAAATTAAACATGCAAGTTAGTTAGCCAAAATGAATAGAAAACAGTCACGTTGGAGAATTTGAGTTACTTTCTGACCACAAAAGACCCACAGACTGCGAAGAGTTGATCTGTGACCCTTTTACGAGTGAAGTTTTTCTTGTAATATTAGAACTTTCTTGTAAATTTGCCACTTTTTTAATGTAATCCTGCAACTTTTTCTCATAAATTTGTTACTTTTTCCTTGTAAAGCTGAAATTTTCTTTTAAATTTGACTGTTTTCTATCAATTTGTGACATTTTTCTTGTAACTTTGGAACTTTCTAAAAAAAAAATTCAACTTTTTTTATCGTAAGCTTGCAGTTTTTCTTATAAATTTGTGACTTTTTTCTTGTAATTTTTCAATTTATTTACTCATATTTGATATTTTTTGGTTAATTTGCAACTTTTTCTAAAATTTTCAACCTTTTTTTTACCTTTTCTTTTAAATTTGCAATTTTTTTCCTTCTAATTTTTCCACATTTTTTCCCATAAATTTGTGACTTTTTTCTAGTACATTTCTGAGTTTTTCCTCATAAATGTATTACTTTTTTGTAAATGATTTACGTTTTTCTCATAAATTTTCACATTTTTACCTCTGCCAAGGGAGGAGGTAATGTTTTTGCCAACATTTGTTGGTTGGTTTGTTTATTGGTTTGTCTGTTAGCAACATAGCTCAAAAAGTTATGAACGGATTTTGATGAAATTTTCAGGGAAGGTGTGTAATGGCACGGGGAACAGATGATTAGCTTTTGGTGATGATCTGAGAGTGCATACCTCCACCAAGGGCTTTGTTTGTATTTGTGCAGCAAGATTACACAAAAACTACTGCATGGATTTGGATGAAATTTTCCCCAGATGTGGTTCTTGAGCTAGAGAGGAACCAATTTTATTTTGGTGATGATCTGAGAGTGCATACCTCAGCCAAGGCTCATATCTTCTCTCAGTGTGTTAGCAACAATACTCCAAAACTAATGGATGGATTTGATGCAGTTTTCACCAGAAGTGGCTCTAGGCCTACACACAAACCCATTACATTTTGGAGGTGATCCATGAGGGATGGAAGGAGCCTTGGCGGAGGTATGCGCTCTCTGAGTGCTTTTCTAGTTTTCCTCATAAATTTACTGCTTTTTTTGGGGGGGGGGTAAATTTTCACATTTTTCCTCATAAATTTGCAACTTTTTTCTCATAAATTTGTGACTTTTGTCTTGCGATTTTTGCATATGACACCAGTGTTACTGAAACCTGCTGCCCCACATTAAAACCATGTGAGGCCCAGCTGGGTTTAAAGTGGGTAAACAGATTACCTGCTTACCTGTACTACAGATAAAGTCCATGTGGGCGAACAAAGATGGGGCCAACATGGAACCTGTGGACCAACTCACATGGGACTTAAAAGACAGCTCAGTTTAAGGCTCACATGGACATGCTGGCTGGGGAGACGAGAAGGCTGAGACTATTTTGAACTTTGATGAAGGCAGACCTCCCATGTTAGAGCGACAGGATAAAAATGTGCATCATGGATGTGTCTTCTACGGAGCAGCCACACCTGTGTGGATCAGTGGATTAATCCCTGCGGGTACCTGAGCTAACATCTGGCCACAGCAGGGCTCTGACTGATACAGCCTTCAGCCAAACGGAGTCAAATCCAAACAGAGCTGTTTAACTAAACGGCCACTGACACAAAAACACAACAAACAGTCAGCATTTCGTTTAAAAACTCAATACAAATCAATTACAAGACACTGAGTGGTGCCTTCAGTCACAATGAAGCAGCTCTGGAAGAGAACTGAGGGCAGTTAGCGGGCTGCAATATGGTCGATTGTCTGGTGAGGAAAACACAGAAGTGCTTGTGTGGGGATGTGTGACAGAGACAAACACACTCACGCATAGAGGATGGGGGGGGCCGAGTGATGCTGCTCTGTTCATCCGGCCATGCTGCCTGTAAATGTGATCTAATCCAATCAACTCTGGGGGCCCAGGGATGACCCGCACACACTAAAAAAACATCCCGGTCCCACAGGGGCAGATGGTCCGAAGGTCTGACTGGGTAATGACAGGAGCTGATCCATCACTGATGACAGGAGGAGGAGGGGGGAGGCAGAAACTGAGGAGGTGGATGTGAAGGATATGAGGAAACAGTGGGAGTCAGGAGGTGTGTGTGTGTGTGGGGGGGGGGGGGGGGGTGCTGCTATCACCCTTGTTGGCAAAATGACCCAAAATCAACCCCCTTGTTAACTTGCCGTTCCCATTCGTAGGTGTACATCAAGGGGGAAACGGGGGAACGCTGCCCCTCCCAACCTGGAGAAGAATTGTCCCCCCAACACCATCATAAACCTTTTATATCATGTTACAGAATGGAATAACATGCGTTTGAACCACCAATTTAGGAGAAATGCAAAAAAAAAAAAAAAAAATCATCTTTTTCCTCAAAAAAATGGACTTTTTTCATAAATTTGCTAAATTTTTCTTTTAAATTTGCAACGTGGTTCCTGTAAAATTTCAGCTTTTTCTCATAAATTTTCAACTTTTTTCCTCATTTGCAATTTTTTGTCTTTTAAATCTCCAACTTTTTCTTATAAATTTGACTTTTATTAAATTAAATTTTCAACTTTTTTCCTCCGCCAAGGAGGTAATGTTTTTACCGGCGTTTGTCTGTCTGTCTGTTACCAACATAACTCAGAAAGTTATGAACGGATTTTGATGAAATTTGCAGGAAAGGTGTGTAATGGCACGGGGAACAGATGATTAGATTTTGGTGATGATCTGAGAGTGCATACCTCCACCAAGGGCTTTGTTTGTTTTTGTGCAGCAGGATTACACAAAACCTACTGGATAGATTTGGATGAAATTTTCCCCAGAGGTGGTTCTTGGGCTACAGAGGAACCCATTACATTTTGGTGATGATCTGAGAATGCATACCTCAGCCAAGGCTCTTATCTTCTCACAGTGTGTTAGCAACAATACTCCAAAACTGATGGACAGACTTTCATGCAATTTTCACCACAAGTGGCTACAGGCCTACACACAAACCCATTACATTTTGGAGGTGATCCATGAGAAACGGAAGGAGCCTTGGCAGAGGTATGCGCTCTGTGAGTGCTTTTCTAGTTTCTTATAAATTAGCATTTTTTTTTTCTTGTAAATTTGCAGTTTTTTTCCCCTGTAAATTTGAACCATTTCTGGGGTTTTGGTGGGTCCTATGCAAGATTGTGTTTGAGGTTCCCTATTTTTGCAGTGGGCATGTATTTGCATACTCTGCTTTGTAGCCAGAAGCACCTTGGACTGAGGACTGATGGATGCAGCTGGAAAAAATCCCATTGTTCTTGTTCAGTAAGGACGCTGAGGTCACCGTGCCCAGCGGGGGGATTATATATATATGTGTGACATTTGCTTTGACGCGCAAATACCGAGTTATATACATAGAGACAGATGCATGCAAGAGAGGTGAGAGAAAGAGAGACGGATGGACGTGAAGTCTCAGAAATATTAGAAGTCAGGATCATCAGTCATGTCCTAAAGGGTGGGGGAGCAAAACCGACACAGCAAAGAACAAACACACAAACAAGGAGCTTCAAATGGAAACTTTATTGATATGGGAGCAGAGCAGCTGCCTGTATATCCTATTTGCAACTGGAGGAATTCATGTGGGGCTTTTTTTTTCAGTGGGGCTATATGCCAAATCAGCTGTCCATGTGAGACCCAAAACCATGAATCCCTGGCTGCTATCATTGATCCTGTTCATGATTTTATGGACAGCATTTTTAGGCACGTGTTCAGTGGCCACAGGATCTCGTCTCGCATGCAGATGATGTGGTGCTGTTGGTTTCATAGAGCAATGAGCTACAGGTCTTACTGGGGCAGGTTGTTACTGGGTATGAAGAATCAGCACCTCCAAGTCCGGGTCCAGGGTCCTCAACCGGACAAGGGCGCGCTATTCTCTCCATGTAAACATAAATTAGGCACAAATCTGCATGAATAAAAGTGCAAAAAGTGATAAAAGTTGTCAATTAAATAAAAATTATATCATGGGTGGCGCGGTGGAGGAGTGGTTAGCACTGAGGCAGCACAGCAACTCACCCTTGGCTGGGGGATCCTGAGTTCGATCCCAGCCCCCGACCAACAGTGATCTGTGTGGAGTTGCATGTTCTCCCCGTGTCTGCGTGGGTTTTCTCCGGGATTTCTCCGGTTTCCTCCCACATGCCAAAAACATGCAAGTTAGGTAAATTGGCATCAAACTGGGGATTCTAAATTGTCCTTAGGTATGACTGTGAGAGAGAATGGTTGTCTGTCTTTCTGTGTTGGCCCTGCGATGGACTGGCGATCTGTCCAGGGTGTACCCTGCCTCTCGCCCAAAGATGCTGGGATAGGCTCCAGCCCCCCCCCCCCCGCGACGTGAAAAGTATTAAGTGGAAGTGGAAGAAGATGGATGGATGGATGGATATATGTATACTAGGGTGAAACGGTACGCCTAAAATCATGGTTCGTTACGTACCTTGGTTTTAAGGTCATGATTTGGTTCATTTTCGGTACAGTAAGAAAACAAAATGCAAAGCATAAAACTGCTTATCTTCTGTATAAGTGAGAACAGCTTTACTGACAAAAAAAACTGCAAACTGCCAGCAGTAACTTCTCCAATAAAAAATATTCTAAAAAAAAAAACAAAATTAAAATGTATACATTAAATAAATTCTCTTTTTTAGGAAATGAATGATGCAGACAAGTGCAACAATAGAAGTTTGAACAGCCTATTATAAAAAGTTCCCATATCTAAATAAAATAATGACTCACGAAACATGAGTTGGAAACTTGAACTTAACAGCTTAATTAAAAGTGTTTGTAGCAACACAATTAAATAACAGGTGTTAAAGTTTGGTCTTTTAACCCAAAAACTAAAGAAATAAAGCTCAAATTGACATGACTGGGTGACCCAGGAACAGATGTGGACTCAGAATAGACACAATTATCTTTTATTATAGAGTGTGTGTGTGGATGTGTGTGTGTGTGCAGAGGTGTAGCAGCAGGGCGAGCAGAGCACCATTCAGACTGGCAACCCTAGGAGGAAACACAGACAGACAGGTGAGTGCCTGAGATTTGGAGGAATGTATCAGAGAATGTGCAGTCTTACGAGTAGGCTGGAGAGCTGAAGCACTGAAGAATTCCTGAGGCTCCAGTCCAGTCGTTCCGTGTCGAGGCTGCCGCTGCTGACGAGGTGAAGTGGTGCAGGTTTGTACAGTGGAGGTGAAGTGCGGGTTGTGCTCAGGTCCGCTGCCAGGAGGCTTCCACCTGTGCACAGGGGAGATGGAGAAGAGTGGAGAGTTGCAGAAAAGGATGATGGCTTACTTGTCGGTGGGGAGCTCAGACTCCCAGGAGACGCGACGAATAGGACAGGACTGAGGAGGCGGAACTCCAGAGCAGAACGTGTAGAGTAGGCGAGGTCTTGCCAGACCATGGGAGCGATGACGTCTCCGTGCAGACCAGAGGGCAGCGCTGCTTAAATAGGCCGCTAGATGAGATGATCAGGTGTGCACGCAGCTGTGGAGATAATTAGGGCAGCAGGCACGCAGAGCGGATCATAACACAAATATCAGCTTCTACTGCACCACACAGGGCTGTTGTAACTCTGTTCACAACAAACTGAAGTAATAGTATTCAACGCCATTACAGTCAACAAGAAAATAACAAACTAGGCTATCCTGTTGGAAACATTGCTGACTGTAGAAGTTTAAAAATTTAATTATTAGGCTTAAGATGAAAATTAAAAGAACATTTTTCCAGTCCAAAATAACAGTTTACAAATGCTTTAGGTTACAGTACAGAAATGTGAGTCTTCACTACACATACAGTAAAATATTTAGCTGTTTTAATTTATTTGTGATGATTATGGTTATCTTTTTTATATTAAATTACAAATCATGGTATTATAATTTACCGAGATGCACCAATATTCAGAATGAGGGCTGTTATTACTGCAACCATAATAGAGAGGATGAAAAAGAGTAAGTGTGGAGAGTGTGGGAAATGAGGAGGCAGGTTTACAAACAGACGAAGTTTATTACACTCTCCCATCAGTCATACACAGAAAAAGCATGATACAGCCAAGCATGGTTTCTCCTTATAAACCCAACAGCTCATCTCACATCTGCATGACATTTCACATCACACTGCATGACATTTAACATCACAATACATTCCCCTTAAACCCCCGGCTCCTTCTTCCTGACAACTCCCCATGATGTCCCTGACTATTGTCCTCCTATGTTTAACCACTGCGTCCTGACTGAGACGCTGTCTACTGACTCACCCAAGTCTCTACAATATGCATTTTGTCTCTGCTACATAAGCTACTTATGTAATTCACTCATTTACTGGCAGTTAACACGTTACCAGCAGAACTGAAACAGCTCAGCAGATTATTGTCCGACAGGTAATGTTAACACATGATAACAGTTTAATCAGTTTTCTAAAGCTGAGACAATCGCTCATTGAAAATAAGAAGCACTAACTTGCTAAAAACTCACTAACCTGACCGGTGTTGTGTTTGGAAGATGCCCAACTTCAGTCATTCTTCACCAGGGTGGAATGCTGCAGAAGTCTGCTGACAGGTGGCTGGAGACAGGAAAACTGAGAGGAGGAGGGGGCATGATATGACAGTTACACTTTCTGTCCATCACTCAACATAGTTTGTGTTGTACCTCGGTACATGTCTGTACCGTAGCGTGGGTGGCATACCAAAGAATCCGAATACAAGTACTGTTACATCCCTAATATATACATACATGTATATACACTACTGTTCAAAAGTTTGGGGTCACCCAGACAATTATTTTGTGTTTTCCATGAAAAGTCACACTTATTTACCACCATGAGTTGTAAAATGAATAGAAAATATAGTAAAGACATTGACAAGGTTAGAAATAATGATTTGTATTTGAAATAATAATTTTTTCCTTCAAACTTTGCTTTCGTCAAAGAATCCTCCATTTGCAGCAATTACAGCATTGCAGACCTAACATGATTGCACAAGGGTTTTCTAATCATCCATTAGCCTTCTGACGCAATGAGCAAACACATTGTACCATTAGAACACTGGAGTGATAGTTGCTGGAAATGGGCCTCTATACACCTATGTAGATATTGCACCAAAAACCAGACATTTGCAGCTAGAATAGTCATTTACCACATTAGCAATGTATAGAGTGTATTTCTGATTAGTTTAAAGTTATCTTCATTGAAAAAAAGTGCTTTTCTTATATATATATAGATAGATATACACAGCAGGGAAAATAAGTGTTGAACACGTCAACATTTTTCTCATTAAACATATTTCTGATGGAACCATTGACCTGAGATTTTCACCAGATATCAGTAGCAATCCAAGTAATCCATACATATAAAGAAATCAAGGCAACTGTGTTCACAAAACAAGTTATATTTAATAAAGTGGAATGACAAAGGGAATAAGTATTGAACACACTTGGTGAAATTCCTTTAATATTTAGTAGAAAAGCCTTTGATAGTAATAACAGAGTCCAGATGCCTCTCTCATAGTTTGGGCTTGAGTTTAGGATCAAGCCCACACTTTATGTTAATTTATTATTTTCTGTGTTTATATATGATTACTTTTGCATTTATTGCCCTCTGTGTTTCCCTAAGTTCCCTGTCTTTGTCTTCTGTGTTCATCCCTTGTCTGGTCCTGGGTCTGTGTGCATATCTGTTTACCTATTGTTCCAGCTTCATGTATCACGTATTTGTGGCCACTGTCTTTTCTGTGTTACTCATTTTGCTCTATATGTTTCTGTGTCACATTCATGTGCATTCCCTGTTGGTGTCTGTGTGCACAGCCCCAGCCATCCTGTGTTCCCCACCTGTAATCACTTCCCTGCTGCACTTGAATGTACCCATCTGTTCTGTGTTGTGTTGATTAGTCCCCCGTCTATTTATTCTGTGCACTGTCTGAGTCTTTTGTGGCATCATTAACATTGAGTGTGTTTTCCCTGCTGGAACCCCTGTATCCCATGAGTTTCTGTACTTTTTGTAATTTGTGTTAGTTATTTTCTCCAGCCCATGTGCTGCTATTTGTTTGTTCTTTTGTTTTCTGTTAATAAATCATTATTTGTTCTGAAATCCTGCCTGCTGCAGAAAGTCCATTTTTCCTGTTTGCCTGCCAGAGGGATTCATGACAGCCTCCTGTATGGAGAAACTAGGCACAGGCGTTGCTCAGGAGTGATTTTAGCCCATTCTTCCACACAAACTGTCTTCGAATCTTGAAGGTTCCGTGGGTGTCTTCTATGAACTCTGATCTTCAGTTTGTTCCATAGATTTTCAGTTGGATTCAAGTCAGGTGACTGACTGGGCCATTCTAGCAACTTTACTTTCTTTCTCTGGAGCCAGCTGAGCATTTCCTTGGCTATGTGTTTGGGATTACTGTCTTGCTGAAATGTCCACCCTCGTTTCGTCTTCAGCATCTTGGCAGATGGCAACAGGTTCTAATCAAGGATGTCTCTGTACATTTGTCCCTTCATCTTTCCTTCAATTATATGAAGTCTGCCTGTAGCATCTGCTGAAAAACATCCCCACACTATGATGGGATGTGCAGTGCCATTTCTCCTCCAAACATGCTGTGTGTTGTGGTATCCAAAAAGTTCAATTTTGGTCTCATCTGACCAGACTATATTCTCCCAGTATTATACTGGCTTGCCCAAATGTTGTGCAGCAAACTTTAAATGAGCTTCAACATTTTCTTCAGCAATGGAAGACATTTTTTCTTCAGAAATGGAGTCTTGCAAGGTGAGCGGGCATAGAGCCCATGTCAGTTGAGTGCATTACTTATTGTTTTCTTTGAAACAGAAGTACCTGCTAACTCCAGGTCTTTCTGGAGCTCTCCATGAGTGATCTTTGGCTCTTGGATAACTCTTCTTATAATTCTTTTCACTTCTCTGCCAGAAATCTTGTGAGGAGCTTCTGGTTGTGGCCGGTTTATGGTAAAATGATGTTCTTTCTACTTCCGAATGATGGCTCCAACAGTGCTCACTGGAACATTCAACAGTTTAGATTTAGAAATTCACCTGTAACTAATGCCATCATTATGTTTTACAACAATAAGATTGCGAAGGTCTAGAGAGAGCTTTTTGCTTCTACCCATCATGAGTTCTTTGTGGCGTGACAATCTGATATTCACAGACCTTTTTAAAGGCTGTCAGTCAGGGCTTAACCAGCTGAAATTAATTTGCACTGATGGGGAATGGGATGACTTCCTAAATTCTGATGGATTTCAGCTGGTTTCTTGGGTTACTATGCCTTTTTGCACCACTTTCTCTTCATATGTTCAATACATACTACTGTGTCATTCCGATTATTTAAATATAACTTGTTTTGTGAACACAGTTGCCTTGATTTATTTGTATGTATGGATTACTTGGGTTGTTACTGATAACTGCACTTTCCCCTACAGTTGAAAGTGCTATGAGATGACTGTTGTTGTGAAATTGTGCTATATAAATAAAGTTGAATTGAATTGAACTGGTGAAAGTCTCAACTGGTGAAAATCTCAGGTCAATGTCATCAGAAATATGTTGAATGAGAAAAATGTTGATGTGTTCAGTACTTATTTTCTCTGATGTGTGTGATATATATATATACAGTATATATACTGTATATAGACACAGTGGTGTGAAAAAGTGTTTGCCCCCTTCCTGATTTCTCATTTTTTGTGTGTGTTTGTCACACTTAAATGTTTCAGATCATCAAACAAATTTAAATATTAGACAAAGATAACACAAATAAAAACACAAAATGCAGTTTTAAATGAAGGTGTTTATTATTAAGGGTAAATAAAAATCCAAACCTACATGGCCCTGTGTGAAAAAGTGACCCCCCCCCCCCCCAGCCACCATTAAAACATAAATTAACTGTGGTTTATGACATCTTTGGAAAGCCAAGTTCAATTTTTCTAGTCACACCCAAGCTTGATTACTGCCACACCTGTTCTCAATCACAAAATCACTTAAATAGGACCTGCCTGACAAAGTGAAGTAGATCAAAAGATCCTCAAAAGCTAGACATCATGCTGCGATCCAAAGAAATTCAGGAACAAATGAGAAACAAAGTAACAGATCTATCAGTCTAAAAAAGGATATAAAGCCATTTCTCAAGCTTTGGGACTCCAGCAAACCACAGTCAGACCCATTATCCACAAATGGCAAAAACATGGAACAGTGGTGAACCTTCCCAGGAGTGGTCGGCCAACAAAAATTACCCCAAGAGTGCAGCAACGACTCATCCAAGAGGCCATAAAAGATCCCACAACAACATCCAAAGAACTGCAGGCCTCTCTTGCCTCAGATAAGATCAGTATTCATGACTCAACCATAAGAAAGAGACTGGGCAAAAATGGCCTGCATGGCAGAGTTCCAAGACAAAAACCACTGCAGAGCAAAAAGAACATAAAGGCTCATCTCAGTTTTGCCAGGAAACATCTTGATGATCCCCAAGACTTTTGGGAAAATACTCTGTGGACTGACGAGACAAAAGCTGAACTTTCTGGAAGGTGTGTGTCCCATTACATCTGGCGTAAAAGTAACAGCATTTCAGAAAAGGAATATCATACCACCAGTATAATATGGTGGTGGTCGTGTGATGGTCTGGAGTTATTTTGCTGCTTCAGGACCTGGAAGACTTGCTGTGGTAAATGGAACCATGAATTCTGCTGTCTACCAAAAAATCCTGAAGGAGAATGTCCTGCCATCTGTTCGTGACCTCAAGCTGAAGCGCACTTGGGTTCTGCAGCAGGACAATGATCCAAAACACACCAGCAAGTCCACCTCTGAATGCTTAAAAAAAACCAAAATGAAGACTTTGGAGTGGCCTAGTCAAAGTCCTGATCTGAATCTGATTGGCATGGTGTAGTATGGCCTTAAAAAGGCGGGTCATGCTTGAAAACCCTCCAGTGTGGCTGAATTACAACAATTCTGCAAAGATGAGTGGGCCAAAATTCCTCCACAGCACTGTAAAAGACTCATTGCCAGTTATTACAAATACTTGATTGCAGTTGTTGCTGCTCAGGGTGGCCCAACCAGTTATTAGGTTTAGGGGGCAATCACTTTTTCACACAGGGCCATGTAGGTTTGGATTTTTTTTTTCCTTAATAATAAACACCTTCATTTAAAAACTGCATTTTGTGCTTACTTGTGTTCTCTTTGTCTAATATTTAAATTTGTTTGATGAGCTGAAACATTTGTGACCAACATACAAAAAAATGAGAAATCTGGAAGGGTGCAAACACTCTCTCTCTGTCTCTCTCTGTCTCTCTCTGTCTCTCTCTCTCTCTTTCTACCTGCCTGTTGCCGAGGTTTGACAGGGCCTGGTGGACATGCAGTCCAAGATCGCCAGTTTTAGGCTTCGGACTGCACAACGGCTCCTTTACGGATGTGGCCCCTGCTGGATGGACACTGCAAAACTGCTCCTGAGGAGAGTTGGCCGCTTGGGCTATGATAAGCAGCTTTTCCTCGTGAAGTCCGGGGCGGTGGACCTTACTGGACTTTCTGCTTTTTACACATCTGTCTTACATGCATGGCACGTCTTCACCGCAGCCCGCATTCCAGAGGAGACGCCGGGCATGTGGCTGTTCGAGGAACCACTGTTTTTCAATCCATTCATGGACACTCAAGTGCTGCAATCTGTTAGTCTGCGAACTTGTTTAAGAGAGGCACACTGTACCAAGCTTGGTCATCTTATGAAGATGTCAGCCACGTCGATAGAAACGCTGGGGTGGAGTGCCAACATTACATCTGTCAGACTGGTGCATAGGGTGGTGAAGGAAGTGTGTGCTTCCCTGCTACGACCGCTAAGAGCATTTGCGGAAAACCGGACTCTTTCTACTCAATGGGATGAGGGCACTGTGTCCAACTTTCCTGCCCTTTCCATAAGTCCGGCTGTGGGAGAGTGGCAGGAGGGAGAAGATCACCTGCTGTCCTTCAGAAATCCTCGTCTGGCCAAGTTCCAGTTTGTGGGGACGAAGACGGTGTATCACGTCTGTGTGAAGATTCTGAATCTGCGCTCGCTGACGGGCGTGAAAGAGTCAAAGTGGGCGGGGTTCTTGGGGCCGGTATTCTCCCCGAAAGGCAGCTGGCGGTCCATGTACAAGCTCCCTATTGGGAAACGGACGGCAGATCTCCAGTGGAGGATTGTTCATGGGGCAATAGCTACGAATAAATACAGAACACACCTGGATCCTAATGTGGGGGACGAATGTTTGTTTTGTTCCCAAGTTGAGACCCTGGAGCATTTGCTTGTTTAATGTTTTCGTTTATCTGGCCTTTCTGATCTTCTGAAAGTGTGGTTTCATGATTTGGGTGAATGTTTCTCTTTTGGTTTGTTTATTTACGGGCCAGAGTATCAAGTGGCAAAGAAGTCTGTGAACACTTTGATGAACTTCCTATCTGGTAATACTAAGCTTACCATCTGGCTGACAAGAAAAAATCGGACTACTAACACTGGCAATGTGGATCCTGTGTTTGTTTTCAAGGCCTTATTAAAAGCCAGACTCCAGGTGGAGTACTCTTACTATAAAATGGTGGACAATTTGGAGGTATTCACCAATAGATGGACTGTAGGGAATATTTTGTGTTCTGTGGGAGAGGGGGATGAGTTATGTTTGCACTTTTGAAATGTGAGACACTTGGTGGAATGATATTGGCGATCTTACATTTTTGAATTGTGCAATAAAGGCATTTTTTTAAAACTCTCTCTCTCTCTCTCTCTCTCTCTCTATATATATATATATATATATATATATATATACATATATATATATATACATATATATACTATATACATATATATATACACATATATATATATATACATATATATATATACACACACACACACATATATTCGTGTATATACATATACAGTGGGGCAAAAAAGTATTTAGTCAGCCACCAATTGTGCAAATTCTCCCACTTAAAAGATGAGAGAGGTCTCCAATTTTCATCATAGGTATACCTCAACTATGAGAGACAAAATGAGAAAAAAAAACAAATCCAGAAAATCACATTGGAGGATTTTTAATGAATTAATTGGTAAATTCCTCAGTAAAATAAATATTTGGTCACCTACAAACAAGCAAGATTTCTGGCTCTCACAGACCTGTAACTTCTTCTTTAAGAGGCTCCTCTGTCCTCCACTCGTTACCTGTATTAATGGCACCTGTTTGAACTCGTTATCAGTATAAAAGACACCTGTCCACAACCTCAAACAGTCAGACTCCAAACCCCACTATGGCCAAGACCGAAGAGCTGTCAAAGGACACCAGAAACAAAATTGTAGACCTGCACCAGGCTGGGAAGACTGAATCTGCAATAGGTAAGCAGCTTGGTGTGAAGAAATCAACTGTGGGAGCAATTATTAGAAAATGGAAGACATACAAGACCACTGATAATCTCCCTCCATCTGGGGCTCCACACAAGATCTCACCCCGTGGGGTCAAAATTATCACGAGAACGGTGAGCAAAAATCCCAGAACCACATGGGGGACCTAGTGAATGACCTGCAGAGAGCTGGGACCAAAGTAACAAAGGCTACATCAGAAACACACTACGCCGCCAGGGACTCAGATCCTGCAGTGCCAGACGTGTCCCCCTGCTTAAGCCAGTACATGTCCAGGCCCGTCTGAAGTTTGCTAGACAGCATTTGGATGATCCAGAAGACGATTGGGAGAATGTCATATGGTCAGATGAAACCAAAATAGAACTTTTTGGTAAAAATTCAACTTGTCGTGTTTGGAGGAGAAAGAACACCATACCTACTGTGAAGCATGGGGGTGGAAACATCATACTTTGGGGCTGTTTTTCTGCAAAGGGACCAGGACGACTGATCCGTGTAAAGGAAAGAATGAATGGGGCCATGTATCGTGAGATTTTGAGTGAAAACCTCCTTCCACCAGCAAGGGCATTGAAGTTGAAACGTGGCTGGGTCTTTCACCATGACAATGATCCCAAACACACCGCCCGGGCAACAAAGGAGTGGCTTCGTAAGAAGCATTTCAAGGTCCTGGAGTGGCCTAGCCAGTCTCCAGATCTCAACCCCATAGAAAATCTTTGGAGGGAGTTGAAAGTCTGTGTTGCCCAGTGACAGCCCCAAAACATCACTGCTCTAGAGGAGATCTGCATGGAGGAATGGGCCAAAATACCAGCAACAGTGTGTTAAAACCTTGTGAAGACTTACCGAAAACGTTTGCCCTCTGTCACTGCCAACAAAGGGTATATAACAAAGTATTGAGATGAACTTTTGTTATTGACCAAATACTTATTTTACCGAGGAATTTACCAATTAATTCATTAAAAATCCTTCAATGTGATTTTCTGGATTTTTTTTTCTTATTTTGTCTCTCATAGTTGAGGTATACCTATGATGAAAATTGGAGACCTCTCTCATCTTTTAAGTGGGAGAACTTGCACAATTGGTGGCTGACTAAATACTTTTTTACCCCACTGTATGTGTATATATGTGTGTGTATATATACACACATATATTTGCATTAGAATTTGTGCTTCAAATTGATTTTATTCAGTTATGTAACATGATTTTTTTAAAGGTCATGATGATATTCAGGGGACAGTTCTTCTTTTTTTCATGTTGGGATTATGCCCCCCTCCCCCATACACACACACGATTTACATCTGTGAATGAATAAAGATGGAGGAATGGCAGTGAGAAGGAGACAAAGCTGACCACCAGACATGGACACCGAATAAATCATCCAGCATGACTGGAGCAGAAGAAGCCGTGATCAGGCTGGATTAAGAGAGGTTGGATGTTTGGCCTCTGGAGCAAGCAGTGCCTCCTTTAAGCTACCGCCTGGCGGCACGGTGCCGCAGCCCGAGGCTGAGCAGTATTAGTTTCCTCATGACAAAGCCTGCTCTGGCTGGAAGAGCTTCAATCCAAGCCCGTGACCTAAATGAAGAGATGTGCACTGGGCTTCAATACAGATTACAGCTTTCAAAGTGAGATTTAACATCAGCCATTCTTCCTCAATACAAAGCAGAGCAGAATCACGTAAAATAACAGGAACAGCACAATACAGGCTGTGCAGTCTGGCCACGTTAAAAAGCATGAGCTGATTCACGGATAGTGGACATCCATATGGTCTTACTGCATTTCCATCAGTTCAGAGTTGGTCTGTTTCAGCCCGATCTCACCAGCATGTGTACAGGTAGAACAGTTTCCCCACCTCTTAGAAAACAATGCATACACATACAAAGAAATAAAGGGAGGAGTTCGGATTGTAAGTTCAGTGCAAATAGTGCCATGTAGTGGTTTTTGAAAAGAACTACATGCAGTGAGATGGCAGAGAGGAGATGTTTATTCATTTGTAAAATGGAAATTCTAAAATGCTTTCTTGGGTCATGTGACTACAGTAAACGTGTTAGAATATCTTCACTTAGAAATATTTACATTTGTACCATTTCAGCAGAATGGGCAGAAGCTGCTTTTTTTCTGAATTCCTTTTCCCTACATCACTAAAAAATGATCTGGGCTTCAACCCATCACCACACTATTGGCTGTGATGATCCAATGCCCACCCAGGGTTTCTGAGTCACTGCGTTAGCTTCAGAGCTAACAGTACTACTATGAAGTTAGCTTGTCATTTTCTTTAAATTCCAGACACTTCACTAGAAATCCCTGTCTCCACCAGGTTCAATAATCCACAATCGATAATATGTCTTGTATCATTCCAGCTTATTTTGTTATATCTTCACTGTGAAAAGTTGCTCATTTTGGAAGGAAAAAAAATGCAACTTTATGAGAAAAAGTTTCAAATTTACAAGAAAAAAATTGCAAGTTTATGAGAAAAATTTATAAGGGAAAAAGTTTCAAAATTAAAAAAGTTGAAAATTTATTGGAAAAACGTTGCAAATTTACAAGAAAAAGTTTCAAATTTACAAGAAAAATGTAGCAAATTTTTGTGAAAAAACTTGCACATTTGCTAGAAGAATCCTTGCAAATTTATGACAAAAAAATCCACCACATTTACATGAAAAAGGTAGCAAATTCACAAGAAAAAAGTTACAAATTTATGATAAGAAAAAAGTTTCAAATCTACAAGAAAAAAATGCAAATTTTTGAGAAAAAAGTTGCAAATTCACAAGAAAAAAGTTGCAAATTTAAGAAAAGTTTCAAATCTACAAAACAGAATTTTTTTAAGAAAAAAGTTACTAATTTATAAGGAGAAAATTACAAATTTATGAGAAAAAAATTCAAATTTATAAGAAAAAAATTGCAAATTAATGAGTTTCAAATTTAGCAGAAAAAAGTAGCAAATTTATGAGAAAATTTCAAATTCACAAGAAAAAAGTTGCAAATTAATGAGAAATTTAAAATCTTCAAGGAAAAAGTAACAAATTTTTGAGGAAAAGCTGCATATTTACATGAAAAAAGCTGAAAATTCAAAAAAATTGCAAAATTATTTATATATATGATATGTGTATGTATGTATATACGTATATACACTACTGTTCAAAAGTTTGGGGTCACTTAGAAATTTCCTTATTTTTGAAAGAAAAGCACTGTTTTTTTCAATGAAGATAACTTTAAATTAATCAGAAATACACTCTAATATCTAATATACATTGCTAATGTGGTAAATGACTATTCTAGCTGCAAATATCTGGTTTTTGGTGCAATATCTACATAGGTGTATAGAGGTCCATTTCCAGCAACTGTCACTCCAGTGTTCTAATGGTACAATGTGTTTGCTCATTGCGTCAGAAGGCTAATGGATGATTAGAAAACCCTTGTGCAATCATGTTAGCACAGCTGAAAACAGTTTAGCTGGTTAGAGAAGCTATAAAACTGACCTTCCTTTGAGCAGGTTGAGTATCTGCAAAAAATTATTATTTCAAATACAAATCATTATTTCTAACCTTGTCAATGTCTTGACTAAATTTTCTATTCATTTTACAACTCATGGTGGTAAATAAGTGTGACTTTTCATGGAAAACACAAAATAATTGTCTGGGTGACCCCAAACTTTTGAACGGTAGTGTATGTGTGTATGTATGCAGCATTTCTGCGTAGAATTGGTGATCCAAATTGCTTTCTTTTTTCAGTTATACAAAATGATTTTTTAAAAGAAAGGTTGTGATGATATTCGGGTGGCAATTCTCCCTTTTTCCATTATGGGATTCTGTCCCAAATTTTTGCAAAAATGTTTTGTTGATGTAAGCGTTTGTTGAAAATTTACAGGAAAAAATGTGCAAATTTAAAAGAATGCCTGAGGCTGTAGTTACAGTTAGGCTGTAGCAGAATATTCCACTATTTGGGTATCCATTTATTGTGTTTCAACCTTTCAGCAGTGATTATCCTGTATTATTTCACCACATTGTTGGTAATCACAGATCAACTTTTCATACTGCCTTTTCCTTTTTCAAATCAGCAAATATAAGGAATAAAACCAAACCCGATGATTATTCCACAGTCGTTCTACTGCAGAGCAGAGTTATGAAACCATGTGGGAATGTTGACTGTGGCTCGGCGAGTTATTGCAGGGTTCTACTCGTATGTTTCTCACTCCTCCAACAAACTGACTGTGGAAGTGTTTCTTGTTGCTTCATCTCTCTGCTGAAGGATGAATACGTGGCGGGCCGAGCGGCTCCATCTGCTTTAGTTTTTGAGATGATCGATCCCCATCTAGAGAGCAGCTGAGTTTCACAGAAACGCTAACTCATATTTTTCAAAACATGAATCTGTTTGTTTGCAGGTTAAGTATGTGCATATTTTTTATGAAAATTAAACTTTAGTTACAAAACCTGATAAGGCAGCTCTGAGGCGATCACTAAGGACCTCCACATGCTTAACCAATCAAAATAGCGCTCTATGATCAATTGACTTGAGTTCGACCAATGAGCTGCGTCATTGTCAGAAGTAACGATAAAGGAAAGATGGGCTGACGACGCTGCAATTTCATCAGCCAGGTAAGCATAATAACGCTATATATATGTCCCTGTATTTTCTTTTCGTGTTACAGATCTCCATAGTTAATATTACAACCAAGTGCTGCTCCGCACTGTCCCTTGTCTTGTGTGGCGTATCGCTAAATAAAGTTACACATCCTTCACGTTGTCCTGCTGATGTTAAAGAAGCCCTGCTGAAAAAAACGACATACAACAGCATCAGACCAGCACCAATAAATAATAGTTTAGTATCCACCTAATTCCTGGGGGTGCCGCTGTAGGAACGATTATGGGCGGAGCTTCCGGTTTCGGCTGACCTAGTGTTAAATCAGTCAGTAAGAGTGGAGCAGCAGGGGCATTTAAAATAGCATTTTTAAAAGTTTTTCAAATACATTTTAATGTATAGTCCACATATGTGTTTTGCACTCAAGTGGCAGCTAATTTCAGCACTTGTAGTTTTTGTAGTTTTGAATGTTTTTGCGTAGTTCTGGTACTTGCTGCTGTGTGTGGTGTGAGGCTCCTCACAGATGAACGCAGCTAAATCCGTGGCTTCGACAGCAATGAGTAGATCATGCACTGAAAACGAAAGGAGTGTTTGTGTGATCGGTGGTACAGACACAGCAGCACCAGGTATGTTTTCACTTGTATGAACGTCCCAGAGCTGACGTTTCACCCAGAATTTAAAACGCCCAAGCACGGTGTTGTGGTTCTTTGTGGCTCTGAGGTAAATTTGATTATGTCCAACATATTTTAACAAAATGCAGCTGACTTTATTGCGGTGGACACATTGATATATCTCAGAGCTTTTATTTGTTTACAGCGTTAGCATGTTAGCAGCGGAGCTAACTAACGAAGCTACTCTCCACGGAGCTACTGCCCACTTTTTAAGTTCATCTTCTCATCCCTCCATAGTCGTGGGAAGTGGTATGATTATATTACTGTTTTGAGGTGCAAAAGGCCGTGTTCCCCCATTTTTGATGCCAAAGTTATTGTTTTTTAACAAGGAAAAGTGTCCTGTTTCAGTGACAACCCCACGTTCTAAACTAGTACCAGAAGTTGCGCCCATAATTCACGCAAGGCATCATGGGGCCTAGGAAGAAGGTGGATTGTAAATAGTAGTTTTAGTATTGTTTGTGACAGTTTTTGAGTATTTATTGTTTTTGTTACGTGTTTTGTTGTATTTTCGGAGCAGCGTCTTTTTTCATATTGTTCGTCTTTTTTCACTTTAGTTCTTGTTTTTATTGATTCTTTAAGTAATAATTTGTAGATAACTTAGCAAAAAATGTTGAGGAGATCAACTAGAAAGAAGAAAGCCCCGTGGAAGAGGAGGAAATCTCAGCAGAAGTGTCCCAGTCTCAACCACAGTGATACAAACTGTATCACTGGATATTTATTTCCAACTTTGTTACAATATTCTTTTTTCAGTATCTATTTATTTAAATTATTTCTGTTTTGTTTAATATCTGGTTTATTTTTTTCTTATTAGCTTTGTTTCAAATTGCTTTGTCATCGTTATAGTTATTACTTATTTATATACTGTTGAACATTTGTTCTTGAAACACAAGTTTCTTTTGGATCAATCTTATCTAATCTTATGCTATATATTTATATTTTTAGAGATTGTTCAGATGAAGAGCCATCCACCAGGACCAGCAGTGGATCAGGAACAGCTGGAGAAGAACTGATTCCTGGACTACCACAGAGCTAAGAAAACGCCTCGACATGGACACATAAAACAGCCTGTAAACTGGACACTGTCAGTTCTGGGCAAACACAGATATTTGAGAACATGTATAGGGGGTTCAGTTGAATTTTTGCTATCGCAAAACTTTTGTTCATGTACATTTGAAATATTTATAAAGAGAAAACTGGTGAAATGTGTTTTTTTTTAATATTACACACTGTTTTAAGCATTTAAAACATATAATATTGACACATACTTGCCAGATATTGAAATGTACACTTCTCCTGAAAAACAGGGCAAAATATTTTACACAAAGGACATTTTATGACATATTTATTAAAAAAAAAGAAAGATAAAAAGCACCAGGCAAACTATTATAATTATAGCACTAAAAGGCTTTAAAGCATTCCAGCGAGTTTCCAGCCAAGGTGAAATGTTCCATGGGTGGAACACTGGAATTTTAAGAGGTTAAAGATTAAATATTCAACATTTCAAACAGGAGTAGCTCATTTTTCTAAATTAGTTTTAACATTTTTTTGGTGTTATAATCACCACAAAATCACCAACAAACAAAAAACAAGTGAAGCACAACAAGAAAACTCACTGCAATATTTCACACCCAAAAGTCCATACAGAACGCACAGTGTGTGTGTCTATGTGGCCTAGGCAGAAATGTTCTCACAGTCCAAGCAATAGCAAATCAGTGCATGGAAGATCATTCTGCCTGCACGCGCATCTCCCTTTCACAGTGTTGTTTTTTTTTTACAGGAGCAGTATATAAGCTCCAGAATGCTGAGAGGTGCAGGGGGAAGAGTTGTCCAGTCGATCTCAAAGGAGTCTCCCTCAGTCTTCCAACCTCCATTAGTGGAGGGATGTCTGGCTGACTCTGCAGGCATCTTCTATAGATGGCTGCCTGATAGTTTGTTCGCTGAATGTGTTTATATAGCGAGTCTCTGTTTGGTGGAAGACTTCTGTCTGTGCACTTGCCACTCTTAAACAGTTGGCATCTTGTGTAATTCACATCCTTGGAGCCTTTGAGGTCATACAGAACACAAGTTAATTTTTCAGTGGCCTCATACTGTTCTGGGAGTAGTTGAAAAGCTTTTTCCAGTGTCTTTAATGACACGCAATGTTCTTCAAATCAAATCAAATCAAACTTTATTGTCATATTGCTGTACATACAACTGTAGTGCAGGCAAGATGAAATTGCGTTTCTCTCGGCATCCATATAAGAAGCAGCGTGATTTAAGACACATTCCCACATAGCCCACCCCCACCCCCACCCCCCATCCATTCACACATCCCTGAGACATACTTGGGGGGAAAAAAAAGAATAACTAACTATAATATACAAAATGTCCGTAGGTGCAGTAGTGTGTATGAGAGATTCCGGGTCAACTGTTCAGCATCCTGACAGCTTGTGGGAGGAAGCTGTTGATCAGTCTGGTGGTTCTGCCTCTGATGCTCCGGAATCGTTTACCAGATGGAAGAAGTTCAAAGTGTTTATGCAGAGGGTGAGAACGGTCCTTGACAATGTTTAGTGCCCTGCTCCTACAACGGTTCTGAAAAAGTTCTTGGACAGAGGGGAGGGAGACTCCAATTACCCTCTCCGCCCCCTTGACTATCCTCTGCAGGGCTTTTTTGTCTGACATACTGCAGCTGGAGTACCATGTAGCAATGCAGTACGTCAGAACACTCTCCACCACACCTCTGTAGAAGGTCCTGAGGATGCAGATGGGGAGAGAGGCCTGTTTGAGTTTCCTCAAGAAGTGCAGTCTCTGCTGAGTCCGCCTCCTGATCTCCAAGGAATTCTTGCTCCAGGTCAGGTCCTGCGAGATCTGCACTCCGAGGAACTTGATGTTCTCTACTCTCTCCACTAAACGGCCGACGATGCTGAGGGGGGCGTGCTCAGGCTACGACCGCCGGAAGTCGATAATCATCTCCTTCGTTTTGTCCACGTTGAGCACCAGATTGTTCTTCCTGCACCAGCCCTCCAGGTCTCTCACTTCTTCCCTGTACATTGATTCCTCATCCCTCTGGATAAGTCCCACCACCGTGGTGTCATCTGCAAACTTAATAATCTGGTTCCCCTCGTGTCTGGATACACAGTCATGTGTTAGAAGTGTAAACAACAGTGGACTGAGTACACAGCCTTGAGGGGATCCGGTACTCAGTGTGACAGACTTGGAGATGTTGTTTCCAACCCGGACAGACTGAGGTCTCTCAGTCAGGAAATCCAGGATCCAGAGACATGTGGCGGAGTTCAGACCGAGAAGGAGTAATTTCTCTATCAGTCTCTGGGGAATAATGGTGTTGAATGCTGAACTGAAATCAATGTACAGGAGTCTGGCGTAGGTGTCTTTCTGGTCCAGGTGGGTGATGACAGAGTGTAGGGTGGTGACTATAGCATCCTCCGTGGAGCGGTTTGAACGATATGCAAACTGGAGCAGGTCGTGTGATGCAGGGAGGCAGGCTGTAATGTGTGGTTTGACAAGCCGCTCAAAACACTTCATCACAATTGGTGTCAGTGCAACAGGACGATAGTCATTCAAACAGGACACCACTGGTTTCTTTGCCACCGGTACAATGATAGAGGTCTTGAAGCATCTGGGAACGATGGCCTGACTCAGGGAGATGTTATAAATGTCAGTCAGGACATCCGCCAACTCGCTCGCGCAGTCTCGGAGCACACGTCCTGGAATGTTGTCTGGACCTGCAGCTTTGCGTGGGTTGACTCTGGTTAGGGTCCTCCGTGTGTCCGCTGTGTTGATGGTAAAAGCTGGTCCGACCGATGGCGGGGGAGGGCCAGCCCTCCCTCTGATTGTCGAGTTTGATGCTTCAAAATGTGCAAAGAAGTCGTTAAGCCTGTCTGGAAGCGAAGCATCGTCATCATCGACCCCCTGCCTAGGCTTAAAGCCCGTCAGTGTCCGAACTCCCTGCCACATCTGCTTGGTGTTCCTAGTGTCACAGAGGTGTCCCTGGATTTTCTCCGCATAGGTGCGCTTTGCCGCCTTAATTCCCTTAGAAAGCGCAGACCTGGCTGAGTGGAGGGCGATCCTGTCCTTCGCTCTGAAGGCTGCATCTCTGGCTGTGAGCAGCGAGCGCACCTCTGCAGTCATCCAGGGCTTATGATTACCCCGCATAGTGATGGTCTTCACTGGAGTGAAATCCTCTGTGCACTTCGCGATGTAGCTGGTGACCGAATCAGCATACTCCTCCACATCTGTCCTGTCTTCCTGGGAGGCTGCTATTTTGAAGATCCTCCAGTCTGTGTGCTGAAAACAGTCTTTCAGTGCGGGGGTTGCACTCTCTGGCCAAATCCTGATTTTTTTTTTTTTATTTTTTTTTTTGTTGTTACTTATTTGTACCCGTAGGTAGACTTGGTTTGCAGTCTGGTGACAAGCCACCGGCTGCTGGTCGCTGCGTGCGCGAGCGCCCTAAACCTACATGTTTTTGGTGTGCGGGAGGAAACTGGAGAAATCCCGGAGTAAACCCGCGCAACACAGGGAGAACATGCAAACTCCACACAGCTCACTGTTGGTCGGGGGCTGGGATCGAACCCACGATCTCATGATCCCCGCGGTCCCCCGGCCGAGGGTAAAACTGTGCTGCCACAGTGCTAAACCACTGCGCCACCGTGCAGCCCGTGATTTGTTTCACTGCTGGCCTGCTGCGCTTCAATAAAGGTTTGTAGGCAGGCAGCAGCATCACGGACATGTGATCAGAACGGCCGAGATGGGGGCGGGGTATCGCTTGATATGTATCTGTGTTTGTGTACACTAAGTCCAACATATTCTCTCCTCTGGTGTTAAAGTCTACACATTGTTTAAACTTGGGGAGCACAGTCTTTAGGCTGGTGTGGTTAAAATCCCCCGCAACCACCACAAAACTGTCCGGGTGTGAAGTTTGGATTTCACTGATTGCATTGTGCAGTTCCCCGAGTGCCTTCTTAGCATTGGCTTTAGCGTTAGCGCTCGGTGCTATGTAAACACCGACTACAAACACGTTGCTGAATTCCCTAGGCAGATAATAAGGCCGACAATTTACAATAAGGAACTCCGCCAACGGAGAGCAGTGTTTAGACACTAACGTGGCATTAACGCACCAGTTCTTGTTAACATAGATGCATAGCCCACTCCCCCCGGCTCTTACCGGAGCTCGCCGTTGGACAGTAGTATTTTCACTGCTTAAGTTTCTCTCTTAGCCTCTTTTGATTATATTTTTGAGTTGCATACTTTAACCTTCTGCATATGATGCATTGGCTTGGGAACAGATGTGGTGCTCTTCTTAGAGCCTGGAACCTGGAACTGGAACCTCTGCTTTTGTTGACCGGAGAACCCGGTTTAGTTAGGGATTTGTAGTGGAAGTATGTGGTTCTTCATCTAAAATATTGTAAAGGAGACAAAAATGGGTGGGATGCTTAATTTGAGACAACTATATACGTATTTACTGCATAAGTGTTCATTCTAAAGATAACCACACTGTGTTAACATTGTCTGTTCTGTTCTACAGGTAACTCCAGCTGCTCAGACATTCCTGAGACACTCCTGGACCTGTTTGGATCTTTCTGTCTTGACTTAAATTGACTATTGGGGCAGTGGCTAGCCCTTGCTTGGAGCTGGTCTAGAATGGAGAAGTAAGGCACCTCCTTCCCTCCACTATCCTGGGTGTACACTTTGGGCAAGTGTTGACACACCCTCGGCCTCCCTTGGCCAGGGATACGGCCTAGGTCACTACACTCGGCGGTTCTGCTTGTCAACTCGGCATCAGTTCCGGCAATCCTTTTTGTGAGCATGTGACTTTTGGGCTTGCCTAGCCAGCATGTGAAGTCAGCCTTCGGAGGAAAGCTTCGAACCATCAGATGCTTCAGCAAGCTGGACGGCGACCCGCTGCAACGTGTTGTTGACTGTGAAGAGCGTGACGAGGCACAAGAAGTCACGGTCATCCACTGCATCTGTCTCTTCCTCCAGCGATCTTGACAATGTCTTGCTGCTGGATCCAGGAGGAGTTTGGACAAGAGAGTGAGGTCGATGTATTGCGCAAACTCCTCCTCACTTTAAACAGTTTTTTCACACAAGTCACCTTTCAAATTGACTATTAATGTTTACACTCATTAATGTACATGATCAGTTCAGATGGATTTAATCAGATTAAAAATGAATACTCACCATCACTTGCGTGAACTGATTTTTGTGGCCTTTCTTGGGCTCTTTCAATATTTCTTGCATTAGCATACTGCATGTAGCATTGTCTATGATAGCCTGTGTTAACTGACACATCTGAAGGGTGGGTATTATGCAAATTATATTTTTCTATTGCTTTTTTAGCTATTTTGCTTTCCTTTGTATCAAGATTTACTCGCTCTACTGAACACTGCACAAATTTTTTCCAACTCCTGTCTGAAAATTGAATTATATTTTCTAAAAAGCTTGTAACATGCACACAGCACTCCATACCTGTCCCTGATATTCATGCTAGCTAATGAAAGCACGTGTCTGACTTGACATAATTGACATGTTATAAATAAAGATAGGCCCATACCAAAGCAAGACATTGAGCAGCAGATATTAAGGGTGGGACAAATTATTTTTTTTAACATTCTGATCAGATCTAAATATAAGAAGTGATGCTGGTGTAATAGTACATTATGAATAAATATCAGATTTCCTAAGGATGTTATGATACATTGCTCTTAATGGTATATATTTTGTTCACAGAATAAACCTGAAAATGTATGTGATAATCTGTGAGGTAATGAATCGAGGCTTATAAATATATTATGCTCTATAATTTTGCACTTGTCTGGCTGTTTTTCAACAATCAATATGTGTTTTTTTTTTTTTGTAAGCTGGTTAAATTCTTGAAAATGAATATTCACGTCAGATCCGCTGCATTTTGATTTTTTTTTTTACCCTGGAGGTGTGGGGGGTGGGGGGGATCCTGATTAAGTCGAATATGATTGGTGTATGTGGTCACCTACCGCAACCTGATTGGTTCTTAAAATTAAATCACCCTTTATTGTCATTCAACTGTACAACCAATCATGTACAGTAGAACGAGATTGTGCTTTACCTATCTACCGTGTTAATCACACACACCCCAAGTGTAGAATCAGAGGGCCGCTGCCATGCAAGGCGCTGCCACAAATTTCCCTCCTCCATTCCATTATTGCTGAGCACCAAGCTGGACAGCAGGAAGTTCCACTTTTATATGGTCTTCGGCGTGACCCGGCCGGGATTTGAACCCCTGCCTCCCGGGTGTGGGGCGGATGCTCTACCAACTGAGCCACCACTCTGGTGCTCCGGGTCGTCAGCTAAAGCTGTTCTGAGAGATGCCGAAGAGGACTGACGATAAAAATGTAAGTTTATTAATAAAAATGTTGGCAGACTGAGGCTGCCAACAAATTTTCTCAGATTTACCAAAAAACAGAGAAGACAATATTTAAAAAATGGCGTACTCTTCCGATGCGGCTCGATCAATGACATGAAAAACGCACTTGGCCCACCACATAGAAGTTTAGCTGACTAACAAAGCCCCTCAGGGCCCACAATACATTTCTGCTCTCACTCCTGAGTCTGAGCGCTGCAAATTCCCATTTTGTATACTCAGACTCTCTGTCTGTCCAAGCTGCTTAACACAGGAGAAACTGGAAACTTTGTAAATCACATCTGGCAGAGGGATTTCTACTGCACACATAGATACAGCTGTTGGCTTCACACCTTTTAGCACCATTAGACAGACTTTCCGAGGTCTATGAGTAAAGTCCTCAGCTGCTCTTTTGATTCATGACCTCATTATAACATCTTCCCAAGGGTTGGAAAGTTAAATTTATTAGTATCAAATGTTATTGGGGGGGGGGGGGGTAATGATTTTCATCTAATAAAATAGTTAAAATGCTCACCGGTGTCTGTGAGAGTGAGAGGTGGGGGTGGAGCCCCTTTAGGGAGTTCTGTGCTGGCCTACCACTGTCATTGCAAACTCTGCACATTGTCACCGCTGTAGTGATTCAAAGTTGGTCAACTCTTTTTTTTGGGGGGGGGGGGGCTTCTGACATGGAGCTCCAAGCATCTGCCTTTCTTGCCTGCCAGCACGCAGCACCTCTGATCAGCTTTGATACATTGTTTAGATGTTGGCTGATAGTCTTCTGCAGCCTATTGCTGACATCTGGCCAATGTGAAAACAACCTCTCTGAGATGTATTCCCGACCTCTATAAGATGTATTCCCAATGCAGACTTGTCGATGTTGGCGCACTGTTTAGATAGATAGAAGTTTTACTGTCATTTACGTAACAACAAAAATGTAATTTAACAGAAGTGATCAGCAGGTTGCTCCATGCTGAAATCGCCAACCCATGTCAAGATTCTAGCAACAGCTGAGAAGTTCAGTTTGACGCCTCAGAAACAGGACTGTGCAGATCAATAGGCGGCAAATCACTGATCTAAAAATAAGTGTAGCAAGACAGAACACAAAAGCTCCTTTCAGACATGAAACACAACATGGCAGCCATCACTGACGTATTAAAGCACAGCCATTATGTCCTTCAGACGTGCACGTTTAAGAGAAACCGTTTCCAATTTACAAGAAAAGAGTAGCAAGTCAGCTGGTCAAACTGATCATGCAAGTTACTTTTACCAAAAGCTCCATTCAGACCCTTTGTTTTAATCATTTTAAAGCTGTTATATTCAGTAGAGATGGCAGCATGGAGACATGTTGGTTATTATTGTTGTCTCATAGCTTGTAGATTTATCTTTTTCCAGTCCTACATGGTTGACGTGGACGTGTTTGATTGGTAAACTGGCCGTAGATGTGAGTCTCTTAATGGGACTAATTAAATTAAGTTTTTTTGGCTGAATGTAGCTGGAGGTAGAAGTGCTTTGATTGGTCAGCTCAGGATGTAGTGCAGCATGTCCTGTTAGCATGGTCTGCCCTCACGTGGCCTGACAGCTGAACTGCATCCAGTCTGGACCAAAGAGTAATAATAATCATTTTCAGTGGAAACAGATGAGTAAGTCAACTTTTTTCATGTAAACTAGAATCGTTTTCTCATTAATTTGGATTTTTTTTTTGTTACTCTGCAAAATTCTCCTTAATTTGTTTTTTTTAATGTAAATTTGTAATTTGTTCTCATTAATTTGCAACTTTTTCATGTGATTTTGTGACTTTTTTTCATGGAAATTTGAAACTCAGATTTATGAGAAAAAAACGTGCAAATTTACAGAAAAAAGGTGCAAATTTTTTTTGAAAAAAAAAAAGCTGCACATTTACGAAAAAAACTGCAAATTTATGAGGAAAAAAATTACAAATTTGTGAGAAAAAAGTAAAAATTTTACAGGAAAAATAGCAAATTTACAAGAAAAAAAAATCACAAATTTATGAGAAAAAGTAAGAAATTTACAGGAAAAATAGCAAATTTACAAGAAAAAAAAATCACAAATTTAGGAGAAAAAAGTCACAGATTGATGAGGGAAAAAAATGCAAATTTACAGAAAAAAGTTACAAATCTTTGAGGCAAAAAGTCAAATTTTTGAGGAAAAAGCAAATCTATGAAAAAAGTTGCAAAATTACAAGAAAAATGCCAATTTACAAGAGAAAAAGTCAAAAATTTATGAGATTTTTTTGCATTTCTGCGTATAATTGGTTGTTCAAAGCCACATGATTCAGTTCTGTAACTTGATATTAAGGGTTTATGATACTGGGGGAAGGGGGGGCAATGTCCCCCCTGTTTCCCACATGATTTACACCCATGAATTGGGGGTGGGGGAGGATTTTGGGTCATTCTGCTAACATGGGGGAACCCCCCCCCTTCCCAGATCACCTACTGCTCTGATGTTATGACAGTCGTGACAAACACAACATAAAGAGAATTTCACATTAGACAACCCCCCACCCCACTTAACGCTTTTGTCTCTTCCTCCCGCTGTAATTATCTGACATTTAACCGCCATTCAACCACGCCGTCATTCATCTCGTTACTGTACGCCACGCTGTGACTCCCACTCCCTCCCAAACGTGTTTCCCTCTTCTCTACCCTCTCCACCTTTGATCGTCACACTCATCCCTGCTCCTGTCTTCCTCTGTTTTATTCAGTCGATCCTCCACCACCTCCTCCCTTCCTTTCTTCTGCACCCCTTCTTTCACACAGCTGTGGCGGTGAGAAATCTGCGGCGGTGCACCACGCTGGGAGCAGTCACTCTTAGCTCCTTGCCTCTTCCTTAATTGCCTTGTCATTGTCATCGCAGCACTGCTCATTTTCTTCCTCCACTCCTCATTCTGCGTTAATCCTTTTCCTCTCTTACGCTCTAACTCACGGATTTCTCGCCATCACTTTCATTTCTTCTACCGTCCTGAAACGTCTGAATTCCTTCCCCAAACCTTCACCACATCTTTGTCCATCTGAAGCTTCTTATGATTTGGTCAAATGAAGTCATTTGAACAGAAAACAGGATAACTTATAATACCTAGGATCTCTAAAAGTACAATAGGAGGCAGAGCTTTAAGTTATCAGGCTCCTCTTCTGGATTCAGGAAAAAGACTTCATCTTTATTTATAAGAATGGGGTTAAAACTTTTGTTTTTATTAAGATTATGGTTATTTTTGGATCAAGTGACCCTAAACCTTTCCTTAGTTATGCTGCTGTAGCTTTAGACATATGGGGAACCTTCCATTATGCACTGGGCTTTCACGTCATTCTTCTCTCTCAGTACGTTTTGTCAGAATTGCAGTGGTGTGATAAAGTGTTTGCCCCTTCCTGATTTCTCTTTTTTTTTTTGTATGTTGGTCACACTGGAATGTTTCAGATCATCAAACAAATTTAAATATGAGACAAACACAAGTAAACACAAAATGCAGTTTTTAAATGAAGGTGTTTATTATTAAGGGTAAAAAAAAAAAAAAAATCCAAACCTATATGGCCCTGTGTGAAAAAGTGGTTGCCCCTAAACCTAATAACTGGTTGGGCCACCCTGCAGCAACAACTGCAATCAAGCAATTGCGATAACTATCAATGAGTCTTTTACAGCGCTGTGGAGGAATTTTGGTCCACTCATCTTTGCAAAATTGCTGTAATTCAGCCACATCGGAGGGTTTTCCAGCATGAACCGCCTTTTTAAGGTCATACCACACCATGTCAATCAGAGTCAGGTCGGGACTTTAATTAGGCCACTTTAAAGTCTTCATTTTGTTTTTCATAAGCCATTCAGAGGTGGACTTGCTGGTGTGTTTTGGCTCATTGTCCTGCTGCAGAACCCAAGTGCGCTTCAGCTTGAGGTCATGAACAGATGGCAGGACATTCTCCTTCAGGATTTTTTGGTAGACAGCAGAATTCATGGTTCCATTTATCACAGCAAGTCTTCCAGGTCCTGAAGCAGCAAAACAGCCCCAGACCACCACACTACCACCACCATATTTTGTTGGTATGATGTTCCATTTCTGAAATGCTGTGTTACTTTAACGCTGGATGTAATGGGACACACACCTTCCAGAAAGTTCAACTTTTGTCTCTTCAGTCCACAGAGTATTTTCCCAAAAGTCTTGGGGATCATCAAGATGTTTTCTGGCAAAACTTAGATGAGCCTTTATGTTCTTTTTGCTCTGCAGTGGTTTTCATCTTGGAACTCTGCCATGCAGGCCATTTTTGCCCAGTCTCTTTCTTATGGTGGAGTCATGAACACTGACCTTAACTGAGGCAGGTGAGGCCTGCGTTTTTTTGGATGTTGTTGTGGGGTCTTTGTGACCTCTTGGACGAGTTGTTGCTGCGCTCTTGGGGTAATTTTGGTAAGATGGCCACTCCTGGGAAGATTCACCACTGTTCCATGTTTTCATCCCAAAGCTTTAGAAATGGCCTTATAACCTCATTTACTTTGTTTCTCATTTGTTCCTGAATTTCTTTGGATTGCAGCATGATGTTTAGCTTTTGAGGGTCTTTTGGTCTGCTTCACTTTGTCAGGCAGGTCCTATTTAAGTGATTTCTTGATTGAGAACAGGTGTGGCAGTAATAAGGCCTGGGTGTGGCTAGAGAAATTGAACTCAGCTTTCCAAAGATGTGATAAACCCCACTTAACTTATGTTTGAATGGGGAGGGGGGTGGGGGCAAAACACTTTTTCACACAGGGCCATGTAGGTTTGGATTTTTTTTTTACCCTTAATAATAAACACCTTCATTTACAAACTGCATTTTGTGTTTACTTGTGTTATCTTTGTCTAATATTTAAATTTGTTTGATGATCTGAAACATTTAAGTGTGATAAACATACAAAAAAAGAGAGAAATCAGAAAGGGGCAAACACTTTTTCACACCACTGAATGCTGCTCATGAACATCTGTCTGCTCTCTCCGTTAGACGTGTTGTTTGTTCTCTACATGTTTCTTCTTCTTCTCCTGAACTGATGTTATACCAGCTAAAGATTAAACAAAACAATTAGAGGTAAATTCAAAGTTGCAGGTTATCTAAAGTCCTTAATTTATTTTTTTTTTTTTGTATTCCAGTCCAGTTAATATAAATCCTCAAGAAAGACGTGTTCTGAACTATCAAAATTATTTTCATTCATTTTTTCTTTTTAGTCCATTTGTATTTATTAAAACAACCAGGAGGTTTCAATGTGTCACAGCCTGCATAACATTAAAGAATTTTTAAAAATTGAATCAGTTATTTTAAAAATTCATTTTATTAGGTGTACACACAAAAAATAATGTTTTTGTTGTCCATCCATAATAACTGTACTGTGCTTTGTTGTTTTCTCTTGGTCTCGAGCTTCCTCAAGATATTCTCTTCTGAACGGAAATGCAGCAGATCTAATCTGGCAAACAGTAGCAGAGAAGAAATGAACGTTTCCTCTTGCTAGTACACTAAACCAAATGATGTTAAAGGAAACTGACCACTTTCCCATTATTTAATCAAAAACTGCAAGTTATTTAAATCCATATCTATTCATTTGTAAATTAAATTTGTCAGTGAAAATGAAATTACTTTTGTGGCGACTTTTTCAGGAGTATATTTACGAAAATATTTACCTTTAAGGATAAAGTTTTTGAATACCCAAGTCAGTCTCTTGCATTCTGTCCAACACTGGATTTGACCTCTCCTTTTCTTAAATAATCTGGCAGGAAATGGTGAAATGCAAAAGAAGACAGTTTTTATAAAATCTACCACGTTTGAGCTGTTATTTTTTAAACTGCTGTAAAAAGGAAAACACGTCACGCAAAGTAAACGCATTGCGCACGCGCTGGTACCAATTTTGTTCTTGGAACCGATGGGGCAGCCACAGGTCTAGTAGAAAACGACAGGTTTAAGGATCAACCAGGTTCTCTGAAACATGAGTGAGGTATCTCACTATGGGACACGCTCCCCTGTGATGTCCCCAGAAGCCCTGTAACACTACACCAGTCTCGACTGGCAGGAAGCGTGATGTCTGCTCTCCGGAGCCCCCCAGTCTTTGTACGCCCACCTCTTCCTCGCTCCAGGCAAGGAGGGGGGTCTGGTGAGATACCTCACTCATGTTTCAGAGAACCTGGTAAACCCTTTAACCTGTTGTTCTCTTTCAAGATTCGTGTCGGTATCTCACTATGGGATGTCGTAGCTCCCGTATTGCCAGACCAGTTTACTCTCACACCATGTATTATTACATGTTAGATGTTGATCCTACACTCAAAACACTGCGTGACAGCGACGGTGTGGTAACATCCAACCTGTAAAACTTTGTGAAGATGTGCGCCGTCACCCAGCTGGCGGCTGCACAAACCTCTTCCACAGAGACACCACTAAAGAGTGCCCACAAAGCGGCTATACCGTGTGTGGAATGAGCACGCAAATCTGGTGGGTGCTGAAGGCCTCTGCACTCATATGCTTTGACAACAGCCTCCACGATCCAGTGCGCTAGACACTGCTTTATGATGGGTTTTCCCAGACTGGATGTGGCCCATGACACAAACAGCTGATCAGATTTCATAAACCCCACTGTCCTGGCCACGCATACACGCAGTGCACAGACAGGGCAGAGTGCATTAAGCCTTCCCTGCTCCTCACTGGAAAAGGGAGGATGACAGAAGGATGACACTTCAATTGGGTGTAGGAAACTCCAGGATTGAAAATCTTTGGTACAAAGGCAGGGTTAGGTTTGAGTAGAATCCCCTGCCAAGAACTGCATACATGACGGGTTCACTGACAATGCATGAATGTCACTCACGCACGTAGCGGAAGCCAGCACTAGCAATAGCATAGTTTTTAAGGCGAGCGTTTTGAGATCCACCTGATAGAGGGGCTCAGATGGCAGACATGATAAGCTGTCCAGCACGACAGTGAGGTCCCATGGGGTCGTTAGATTTCTCGTGACCGGCCATAGACGCTGCGCTCCGCTCATAAACTGGTAAACAAGCGGGTGGCGCCCCACGGTTTTGTTTTCAAAGCCAATGTGTTATGCTGAAATAGTAGCTAAATACACCTTGACTGTGGAGAAGGCCAGGCCTTTACCCAGCAACTCCTGCAGGAATGTCAGAACAACAGGAATGAGGCTCTGAAAAGCCACCACGTCTGCCTTTTCACACCAGTTCTCAAATGCACGTCTTAAGCAGTCATACGCAAAACGCCCTGACATTCTAAATAGAAACATTAGGGGGGAGTCCGCTAGTGGTCAGGTTCATCCTCCCACCGGCCAGGCCCATAAGGCCATTCGCTCCAGGTGAGGATGAAAAATCTCGTCCTGTGCCTGTGACAGGAGATCCCTCCGCAGAGGCAGGACCCATAGCTGATCGTACAGCAGCTGGAATATCTCTGCTAGCCAGACTTTCCATGGCCAGCGGGGGGCTATTAGGATCAGAGTTAAACCCCTCTCCCACACTCTACCGAGAGTAGGAGTGATCAGCTGTAATGGGGGAAAGGCGTACAGGAGAATGCGTGGCCATTCGTGTGCCATCGCGTCCAACCCCAGCGGAGCATGCCAATCTGCCAGGGAATAAAACAAACAGCAGGCACTGAGCATCCTCTGCTGCTGAGAAGAGACAGACCTCGGTCCGGCCGTATCTCTCCCATAATTGGATTACTACCTCACTGTGGAGTTTCCAATCCTTGTAGTGGGGGTTGCCCCTTGACAACAGATTGGCTCCCCGATTCAAAACGCCTGGTATGTGGGTAGCTCTCATGTATAATAGCCGAGTGCTGCTCCACATAATCAGTCTGTGTGCCAATGTGTGCAGATGAGGAGAGTGTAGCCCTCCCTGCCTGCTGATGTATGACACCACAGTTGTACTGTCTGTTCTGACTAAAACATGGTGACCCTTTAGATGGGGCAGAAATTGTTTAAAAGCCAGAAAAACGGCCATGAGTTCCAGACAGTTTATGTGAACTGACCGCATTCGTGGGCTTCATGTGCCGTTCACTGTTCTGCCTTTGTGCGTGGCTCCCCAGCCCAGACGAGAAGCATCTGTTGGAATCACCTTTCTCACCAACACCGTACATATGGTAATACTGGTTAGCAAGAAAGCCAGGCGTCTCCATGGAACCAAGGCGCGGGTGCAGGCTGAAGTGACTAGAACCCTGCGGTAACCATGATGCATCGGGTCCAGCCCGAGCGACGCAACCCACCTCTGAAAAGGCCTCATGTGAAGATGGCCTAACCTTAATACTACCAGCGCTGATGCCATAAGGCCCAGCAGCCGGAGATGTAGTTTGAATTTAAGCAGAGTTCCTCTGCAAAAAGGTGCCAGACAAGTCCAAAAGGCTTCCACCCTTTCCATTGTTAGACATGCCTTCAGGACAACTGAGTAGAAACAGGCCTATAAATGTGATGTTTTGCATTGGAGTCTTTTCTTTATTTATAGTGAAACCCAGCTCTGTCTGGTGAGTGATAAGCAGCCTGGTATGCAACCAAGTCTGCTCCAGCGATTGTGTTGCCAGGAGCCAATCGTCTATAGAGGTTGCTAAGCACAATCCTCTTTCTCTCAGAGGTGCAATCGCAGCCTCAGTGCATTTTACAGATACTTGTGGGCTCAGAGAGAGGCTGAACGGGAGCACTGCATATTGGTACACCTTTCTTTGGAAGGTGAATCTGAGATATTTTCTGTGAGAAGGGTAAATAGGGATGTGGAAATATGCATTTTTTAAAATCTACGCAGACCATCCAATCCCGGTAACACACGAAGCATATTAGCGCCAAATGTGTGAGCATTCTGAATTTGAACTGTCAAGTGTCCGTTCAGAGCTCGCAGGTCTAATATCGGCTGCGAACCTCCTCCCTTTTTGGGAACCAGAAAATATTTTGAATAGAAACTGCTCCGAGTCTGCTCCGGCGGTACTATTTCAATAGCTCCAATTTTCAAGAGAGAGGAAATTTCCTCCTGTAAAATATGGGCTTTTTCTGATGGGACCTGTGACTGCAAAATTCCCCTGAAACGAGGGGGGGGGGGGGGGCTGCAGCAAACTGGAGTCTGTAGCCTTTGGTTACAGTTCTTATTATCCAGTCTGAAGCCTCACACACTCTCCACAAATGCACACGGTCTGCTAAGGGACCTGTGTGAGACCTTGTTGTTTTGCTGGAAGGACAGGCTTTATAGGCCATGCACTGGTTGAGTCCAAAGTTGGCAGAATGAATTTCTGCTCCACTTGTTGGACATCGGCATGCCGTGCTGCTTTCATAGGTTGTCTTGTTGGGATAGCGTTGACAGCACCCACAGAGGGGCTTCCTGGCTTCATGTGCGGAACAATGGCACTTCAGCATTCTCGTGCAGTGCGTCGAAACTCTGACTAAACACCAAGTTAAACCGTAGTCACTGATTTCTCTGTACATAGTCTGTACATAGATTTCTCAGTACATAGTCGTTAACCATGAATTCACATTACTATGTGCACTTAATTAGCGTCATGTAACTGTTTTCATATGGTTTTCTGGCATGTTTTTAGCTGTAAATAAACTTCCTTTTAAATCTCTAAGTTATAACTTTTAACAAAACATCACTATTTGCAGTCTTTAACATACTTAGCATTAAATCAATGAACTTGTGGCATTGCCTCTATAATGTTCGATAGTGGATGGCGACAGATTAAATTTAGAGCATACACAACATATCCACCATACTTCTCAGGAGAGCCAGAAAAAGACAGAAGTAGCTTAACAGGATGTGATGTCAACTCATGGCTCATTTCAGAATAAAATTACTTTTGCAAACAAATTAAAACTTTTGCTGCAATCATTTAGTCTTTTAACCAAAATAAGTGACATAAGAACAATTAAAGAAAAAATATATAACTAAAAACTAAACAAATGCTTTAAGAACATCACAGGCACCCTCTGTGAGCTGTATGGGTGACCCTGTTGAACTAAGGGTCATTTTGTCCATACAGGCAATTTTTGGAGCATTGCTGCCCTCTATTGGCCACATGCAAGACAGGATGGTCATGTTCTGGTGATTTATCTCTGTCATTGCACCTTTTTTTGTGGCTGCGCCCTTGGCTCTGAGCCTGGCTGCGTGCCTACAATCATTTTATTTTGGACACATGAGAGGAAAAAACATCTCTGAGTGTTTAAGCATTGGTGTGTGTTTGTGCACTAGTGTGTTTTTGTGAGAATCAGCTGCAGCTCCTCTGAGCTCTCTTGCAAGTCTGATTTTCTTTTTCTTGTGGTCATGAACCATAAAAGCCAACATGGCCTCTGCACGCCTTTTCTGGGGTTTGGAACACACCCGGAACAAAACATTCTTCGGGTGGGGGAGAGCAGGAGTCTGGCTGGGCCTGTCTCCTCTCCCCACAGAGAGTGTCCTAGGGAGCATGTCTCTTTTTCTTAGCCTCCAGGGTGGCAGGTGGAGCCGCTTGGTCCCCAGGCGACACGCTGGTGGTGAAGGATTTTTTCTTTGCCCACGCACCCTTGTGCTCCAGTAGCTTCCGGCTGCAGTCATTCACTGGAGGTTGGCACGGCGGTTGGCATTTAGGAATGCGATATATTGCACGGGCTACTGCCTGAGCAAACATCTGCCATAGTGCAGCGGGGGGCCTTCCTGGGTAGAGAGTGTTGAAGTGCTTCCCCTTTTCTCCTCACATCATTTTTGCATGGTGGAAACCGCTGGGCCGAATAAGCATTTTGGGTCCACGGGAATGTAGAGGAGCTGGGTCTTCTCTCTTGGAGACAGGCTGGATAGGTTCAACCATCTGGCTCTCTCCTGAGCGACCATCAGTGCCATGGCTCTGCCAGCCGACTGCACAGCACACCTGTGTAGACGGAGGCTGAGGTCCGTGACCATGCACACTTGGTCCCACAGTTCTGTTGCGGGTGAAGAAGAAATGTCGTCCTGTAGTTTGGCTTGGTAGGCGAGCAGCAGGGACGATGCATTTAATGCTTTCACTGACATGGCCACCGCCTTGTAGCTCTTTCCTGTCATGGAGGACTGGAAACTGTCAGCTTTGGAGGCCAGGGCAGGGCTCGTAGAGGTTATGGTGGACTTCTGAGCTGAGTGGAGGTGAGAGGCCACAAGAGGTTCTATTGGAGGGAGGTGGGAGAAACCTTTCTCTTCCATATCAACCCAGTCTAGTGCTGACCCTCCTTGGATGGGGTTTTTGGCAGACAAGGAATTGCTCCATGAGTGAGTCGCCTCTTCAAGGCATTCAGGGAAAACCGGCAGAAAATGTCTGGAGGAGGTTTTGGCCCTCGGCAGGTGCTTTCCCTCGTGGAGAGATGTGGTCCTCTCAGTGAGGGCTTCTGGCCATGAGATGCCCAGCGTTGCAACTGCTCTCTTACAGACTTCATGCAGGTTTGAGCTAGCAGGGGTTGGTGACCCAATGCTAGTCCCACTCACCCCCATTGGCTTTGCAGCCAACAGGATGTCAAATGGTCCGACGTCCTGCTCGTCCTCATCAGAGTTGAGGCTCATAGATTGGTCATCTGAATAATTCCCTGTGAGTTCACAACTGTCCGCCCGCAGGTCAGGTTCGTGCTCAACAGGTAGAAAAATAGGAGATACCTCATCCATGTGGTCACCCCAACTGGTTTCGGGGAGAATGGTGTCTCTCCCGGTGCTCTCCGCCAATTCCTGTGATGGCAGGATAGGCGCTGCCATCAAGGGGTCTTCAGCCGACAAGCTAGCTTGGCGCACTAGACGACAACGGCAAGTTTTGGTGGAGAGACGTGCACAATGGTCACAGCTAGCTGGTGATGTGAATGCGTCCTGAGTATGTTACAGCCCGAGACACGCAGCACACACGGCGTGGGTGTCTGCTCCAGCTATTTTGTTGCCACACATGCACGTTTTGGCTGGTAGCTTGGCTTGTTTCACGGAGAAGAAGGCTATGTTCCAGTTGAAAAAAGAATGCTCACTAAAGGAAGTATGTGCTGGTTGACGCCTAGTCGCGTAAAGCTACTGTTTGGAGGCAGCCTAGCTATGGCTCAGACAATAAGGCACAGCAATAGGTAGCGCCTTGCTACTGAGTGGTTAGCTCGTTCTATGGACAGTTAAGCTAGCCTGTTAGCTGGTCCTACTGTCTGAGAGGAGCTTCTAGGAGTGAGTAGAGTGAAAAGACTGGGGGGCGTACGTCACGGTCAGGCTCTTATAGGAGGAGGTGGCTGTTATGTATGAATACGGAGCCAAGTAAGAGGCCAGGCGTCAAACTGAACACAGGTTTATTAAAGAGGCTCTTTACAGCACGGCATGACCGTTAGGCAGAAGATGTGGCCAAGAGACCGCCCCTCTTGCCCACTGCCCTCATATAGAGGGGTTGCACATGACGTTGTGGTCACGTGCCACATTGTTTTTCTGCCATTGTGGACGGAAAATAGCCTGGACCCTGTGTTGAGAACAATAATAATTCCACTAGCATGTACTCAGTCCGACTCGCCACGGCGTTGTTTATGACTGAATACCACCTTAAGTGAGTGAGATCTTTACAGCAAGGCAGCCCACACTCCCATGACATGTTTGTATGTGACAAGAAAAACACAAGATGGATATGGAGGCCAGCCCGCTGCTGGCTGGCTTTTTGTCAGAGTAATGGCAAAAAAGCAAAAGCAAGGCAAAAAAGCAGAGCCAGAGAAGGCTACAGGTGGCGAGATGAAACACTGGAAAAGTACTGGAGAGTTCAGGAAGCCATGGAGCAGTATGAAGCGGAAGATGTGAGGATACAAACTAGATCACATATGAAGGTAAGCTAATGATTGCTAATGTTAGTTAGCACTAATAAGTCCTCCATACTATATTGTAATCATGGCAAGTTATCGCTATTAGGTACTAAAATATGTATGCTGTGTGTGTGTTTGAGATGGCTGTCTTGTGGCAAAATTGTCACTTCAAACCGTAGGTCTGGGTGTTCAACCAGTCTCCAGTGGTAGGATGTCATCCCAGCTTCACGAACCGCAGCGAATGCAGAACTTCAGAATGTCTGAAGAAACATTTAGTTTCCTGTGCTACAAACTGCTCTGATCTGTGTGAAAATCATGGAGAGACTTTTGAAACATCATGGGATATAGCTGCTCCAGCCGGTGGTGTCATGGCAAAAAGTGATCAGCTGCCAAAAATTGATCGGCAGGTGCAATATTATAGTTATGAGGCTATATTAGCCGTAAAATATATATTTCAACAGGTAAACAGTACTGAGTTAGGTATAATAAAATATATTTAACAATTATGATGCATTTTTAACCTAAAACAAACTTCATCTAGAATTAAAAGCAATTAAAATAATGTAATTACAAGGTTACATGGAAAATATATGGATTTACATGGACTGCATAAATATATATTCTATGTGTGAATAACATACTATGCACTCCTTTTGTATTGCACTAGGAATTTTGACAATAAACTTTTGTGCCTTTTGCAGATATGTCTCCACTGTAGAGGAGCTTGAAATAACAAGGCGATGTGATTCATAAACCAAAGTTTATTATCAGCTCCTCTAACAAGTCTCATCTAGGTGCAGCAGCAGAAGAAGTAAGAGGACGAACCCCTTCGGCTCTACGAACTTATACTCGCACATAACAAAAGACATGCATATGGCTGTGTTGTGAGACATGTATATGTTGGACACTGCATATGTGATTTAACCTCACGATGAAGGAGAGCCAGCCCCCTGCGGTGCGGAGCCACAGAGCCTGGACCCCCTGCGGAGGACAGGGGACGGAAGACTTCCTGACCACTGAGGCTCGAGAGGAGAGAAGGGGGAGTTATGTAAATAAAAGGCTAATGAATGTGAATAAAGAGACTTTGATATAGATGTGTGATTTCCCCCGCGAGGGAAATGGTTTGATGTGAGAATGTTTAAATGAGAGAACTTTGGTGTGTTCACTCTCTTTGTTCGCTGCTCAAGAATAAGAGCAGACAGTGGAATGATTTCTTGAATAAACTGGAATGGAAGACAATTCGGTTTCGTTATTCAAGTCTCCCCACATTGGTGACTGACGACGTTGAGAATGAACGAAGAAATTCTCAGGGTCCCGGACTCACAGCGCTCAGAGCTGGCGAGTGCAGTGGCCGTTAAGCTGCCTGATTTCTGGCAGGATAACCCACGGTCGTGGTTTCTGCAAGCAGAGTCGCAGTTCGCGCTCGCAGGAGTAACGGTGGATGACACTAAGTTCCACCATGTCATCGCTAAACTGGACAACAGCACAGCTCGGTGCGTGCAAAGCTTGGTGGAGCAGCCACCCGCGACCGACAGGTACGGCAAGCTGAAATCCACCCTCATCAAGTTTTTCACCCCCTCGGCTGAAGTGAGGGCGAGGAGGATCCTGTCTTTGCTAGACCAAGGTGGACACAGGCCGAGCGCCCTGATGGAGGAGATGATACAGCTGAGAGGTTTGGACAACGATGATTTCATTTTTCAGTTCATCTTCCTCTCCAACCTCCCGGCGCATGCGAGAAGCACGCTGGCCGGCAAAAAGTGTCACACCCTGGAGGAGTTCCGGGAGCTGGCCCAGGAGGCAGATGGGATCCTGGACGCCTGCGGCGGGCAAGCAACCACAGCAGCGACCCGAGACAGCGGGGAGCCAGAGGCGGCAGAACCAGACTGGCCGACGACGGTGGCAACACGACCGCGACGAGGGGGAGCCAATAGCCCGGCGACAGAGGCGCGGGCACGACACAGCGGAGGAGAAGATCTCTGCTTTTACCATCGGAGGTTCGCAGAGAAGGCACGCAGGTGTGTGCCGCCCTGCATCTTCAGGAGTTCGGGAAACGGCAAGACCGGGGGTCGCTAGCAGCTTCGACCCTCGGAGAACGCAACAAGCTGCTCTACATCACGGATGCGCGCTCCGGACGAGTGTTCCTCATTGACACCGGAGCACAAGTGAGCTTCATCACCCCAACATACGCGGACCGGGTGGCTGGACCCCACGGTGACGGAGCTACAGCGGCAAATGGCTCGAACATCAACACCTACGGGAGAAGGACCTTGCCTTTATGCTTACATGGCCGCACATATGAATGGACTTTTGTAGTAGCGGCGGTGAGTTTCAACATGTTGGGCGCGGATTTTTTGTGTTCACACAATCTGTTAGTTGATCTTGCTAATAGACGGCTGGTAAATGCACTCTCTTTTTACTCTCTCCCCTGTTCAGCTCGAGTGTCCCCGCCACCAGTACAGACCCACGTCGCTACAGCAGGTGGTAAGTTTCACACACTCCTCACCCAATTTCCAGCGCTCACTGTGCCCACTTTTTCAGCGACGGTCGCGAAGCACGGGGTGAAACACTTTATCCCCACTTCTGGTCCTCCCGTGTTTGCAAAAGCTCGGCGCTTGGATGCAGTTAAGCTCGCCATTGCGCGCGAGGAGTTCGCCAGCCTGGAGAGGCTGGGCATCGTTCGTAGGTCGAAGAGCCCGTGGGCTTCGCCGCTGCACATGGTACCGAAAGCCGATGGCTCCTGGAGACCGTGCGGGGATTACCGCAGGCTAAACAACGCTACGGCACACGATCGTTATCCCATCCCGCACATTCAGGATTTTTCGGTGCACCTGGCGGGGGCGCGCATTTTTTCAAAGATTGATCTAGTTCGCGGCTATCACCAAGTCCCGGTCCAACCGGAGGACATTCCTAAAACAGCGGTAATAACCCCGTTCGGACTTTTCGAATTTTTACGCATGCCGTTTGGTCTCAAAGGGGCGGCGCAAACATTTCAGCGGATGATGGATGCCGTGTTACGCGATCTCCCTTTCGTGTTTGTGTACCTCGACGACATTTTGGTCGCGAGTACTTCAGAGGACGAACACGAAACGCACCTCACAGCAGTTTTTAGGAGGCTGGGAGAGCACGGCTTAATAGTTAACCCAGCCAAGTGCCAGTTCGGCGTTGAGCGGATTGATTTTTTGGGTCACCGCGTCTCCCCGGAGGGAGCGGTTCCGTTACCAGAGAAAGTACGCGCGGTAGCGGATTTTCCCCGTCCACAAACGGTCAAATCACTACAGGAATTCTTGGGGATGGTGAATTTTTATAACCGGTTCCTGCCCCACGCAGCTCAAATCATGCAACCGTTATATGCCGCGCTCAAAAAACAAAAGCCGACCCAGGCGGTCGAATGGTCCCCGGAGCGGGAGCGCGCGTTCACAGAGGTTAAAAAAGCCTTGGCTGACGCTGCGCTCCTGGCCCACCCAGACCCTGCAGCACGTATCGCGCTGACGACAGACGCTTCAGATTTAGCCATAGGGGCCGTTATTGAGCAACAGGTAGCCGGAGTTTGGCAGCCTTTGGCTTTCTTTAGCAAATCTTTAAGCGCGGCTGAACGAAAATACAGCGCGTTTGACAGAGAACTGTTGGCGCTGCATTTGGCTATTCGTCATTTCCAGTTCTGGCTGGAAGGACGGTGCTTCACTGCTTATGTGGACCACAAGCCGCTCACATACGCCATGGCCAAAATTTCAGATCCGTGGTCCGGCAGGCAGCAGAGGCAGCTGGCCGCAATCTCGGAATTTACCACTGACATTAGGCACGTCGCGGGCAAATTCAATGTAGTAGCGGATTGTCTCTCACGCGCGTTCACGACCCCAACACGCGCAGAGGCAGAACGGGCCACCGTGACCGCGCCGCAGGAGAGCGGCACGGTGGCGCGCGCAGCCCCGGTGCACGTGGGTATAGATTACGCAGCCATGGCAGCGGACCAGGGGGCGGACGCAGACGTGCGCGCGCTCCAGTCTGGACCAACAGGGTTGAGGCTGGAGAGCAAGTGTTTACAAGCCGGTATGCCCCCCCTGATCTGCGACATGTCGACGGGGCGCCCGCGTCCGGTGGTTCCGGCCACGTGGCGCCGCCGTGTTTTTGACTCGGTCCACTCACTGGCGCACCCGGGGGTGCGCGCGTCGGTGAAACTAGTGGCGGAAAAGTTTGTTTGGCCGTGCCTGTGCAAGCACGTGAAGGAATGGGCAAAAACCTGCATTTCCTGTCAACGGGCCAAAATTCACAGGCACACAAGAGCCCCGTTAGAACCGTTCTGCATTCCGGCCAGAAGGTTCGACCATGTGCACGTCGACCTTGTGGGCCCCCTACCGGCATCACAGGGGTTCACGTATCTTTTGACAATGGTGGACCGCACCACACGTTGGCCGGAAGTGGTCCCTCTTGCGACGACCACGGCCGCGGAGGTGGCTCGCGTTTTTTTAACGGCTTGGGTGGCGCGCTTCGGGGTTCCGTCGGACATTACGTCCGATAGAGGACCGCAATTCATCTCTGAGCTGTGGTCAGCGATGGCCAACGGCTTAGGAGCCAAAATTCACCGCACTACGGCTTACCACCCTCAGGCTAATGGTTTATGCGAGCGTTTTCATAGGTCTTTGAAGGCAGCACTCAGAGCGTCGCTCACGGATGCAGATTGGGTAAATAAACTTCCATGGGTTTTATTAGGGTTGCGTTCTGCGCCTAAAGAGGACTTAGACGCCTCCCCAGCGGAGCTGGTATTCGCACAAACTCTGAGGCTGCCGGGCGAGTTTTTACCAGAGCCCCCAGAGCCCCCACCTCTCTCTGCTCTGGGACCGTTAGTCGGCACGGGGGCAGACACGCTCCCGGGTCCGGTTCATCACGCTTTTCCACGAGTTTTCGTCCCCAAGGCTTTGAAAAATGCCGATTTCGTTTTTGTCAGGCGCGAAGCCCTTAAAGCAACGCTCAAACCACCTTACGAAGGGCCATTTCGAGTGCTGGAGGCAGGTGATAAGCAATTTGTGCTAGATTTTGGAGACAGAAAAGAGACAGTCAGCATTGACAGACTGAAACCTGCTTTTGTCATGAAGGACGTTTCTGTACCGGTCGCGGTGGCGCCTCGACGAGGCAGGCCCCCGCAGAGGGCAATTAACCACTCTCTTCCTCAGTCAACAGACCCGAAGCAGAACAGCACCGCAGGCAAGGCGGGGCCAACGCACAGCAGATTCGGCAGACGGCTGAAGCCCAAGCGGCACACAGACTGAATGTTGGTGTTGATTATTCAGTAGTGAGTAAGGTGCTATTAAATTTTGGGAATTAGTCTGTTCTTCATCGTTTGGGGGGGGTTATATGGCTGTGTTGTGAGACATGTATATGTTGGACACTGCATATGTGATTTAACCTCACGATGAAGGAGAGCCAGCCCCCTGCGGTGCGGAGCCACAGAGCCTGGACCCCCTGCGGAGGACAGGGGACGGAAGACTTCCTGACCACTGAGGCTCGAGAGGAGAGAAGGGGGAGTTATGTAAATAAAAGGCTAATGAATGTGAATAAAGAGACTTTGATATAGATGTGTGATTTCCCCCGCGAGGGAAATGGTTTGATGTGAGAATGTTTAAATGAGAGAACTTTGGTGTGTTCACTCTCTTTGTTCGCTGCTCAAGAATAAGAGCAGACAGTGGAATGATTTCTTGAATAAACTGGAATGGAAGACAATTCGGTTTCGTTATTCAAGTCTCCCCACAATGCATATCAAAAGCTGACATCCCTCATTATCTTAATCCCCCCATTGTCTTCGTACTCCTCCGCCTGGCCCTGGGGGTCAGGGCAACCCATCCGGTCTCCACCGCAGCGCCTCGGATGCTCTTTGATCTTCACTGGCGGTTGAGAGTCTTTGTCCTGTTCTGAGGTGTGAAGTCGCCTTACATATGTAATCACCAAACATTCTCACATGCTTAAACATATGTAGGTTATGGAATATATGCTTAATATAGACCACAGCCCCCCCGCCCAAACGACTAAGAAAAGGACAATAGAAAAATTCACAGTTTAAGATAATTATTATTGTTATGAAGGCAGGACTGTGATTAAAGATATTACAGGTTTGGTTGCAGTTCTCAGACTGACCACTGGGGGCGCGGCCGTTTTGTGAGGAAGGAACTTATTACACTGTTCATTACTTTGCCCTGAGTATCGTTGATGGTAGCATATGTTCCTTTAGTTGTCCTTTTTATTAGAGTGTGCGTCCATGAGACAGAACCACACACACACACACATACACACCCACACATGTTGGAACAAGTGTTGAAGCAAGTCTGAATAAAGACCATAAAGAATTCATCCAGCCCAGTTCTTGGCATTCTAACCGATGCCCACTCCGCGATCACAACTATACAGAACCAGATAGATAATTCTTGATAACAAAATTTGGTGCCGAAACCCGGGATCTGGTGATTACGGAGTGAAGATGGAGTATGGTCCGCAGAGAGGTGGTGCCCGTCCAAGAAGGGCAGTGCGACCACCAGGATGGATGAACGATTATGAGGGATACACGCTGCCACCTGCCCCACAAGAGCAGTACAGGGCCACAGAGGGATACGCCGAGATGACGCCCCTCCCGCAACACCCAGGACAGATCAGTGACCCATCTCCTGGGTATCTTGGAACCCCCTTCACCGGACCAGTATTATCCGGTGCCCCCCACGGCTTTATGAGCATAGTACAGCAGCTGCAGGAGGACAACAGGCGTCTGCAGATGATGTTTACAGATCTGAGAAGACAGATAGACCATGGTACTCCTACACTGGCTGCTACAAGTCTACAACCTGTGGAACCAGGAAGCACTAATGTCTCGGCTAATGGTTCGTGGCTCTACACAGATACGCCCACCCAAGCCTCTCTACATCAAGATGCCCTACCTGCAGCAATAGGAGGTGCACAAGAGGAAGAGGAGTGGCCACAACCTCCACCACCAGTTTATTTCCCTAGGGATCATCCTGATCTTCCACATGTGCAATTTGCTCTACCCCAGCAACCACCAGGCATTGTCCAAGAGCGTAGCCAGCGTCTACCAGAGTTACGAGTGCAGCAAGATGCGGTGGCAGTAACTACAAATACAGACACTCAGACCCATATGCAGCAGTCTGCCCTGGCATCTCAAACTCTTGGCCCTTTGGAGGGCAACATCCTGTCTCCAGAGCGGGTGTCTACTCCCACTCAGTCTCTCATTCTGAAGGAGAAGATCTACAGAGGCCCAAAGCCCTCAATCCCGGAATTCACCCAGGCTGATCCTAGGCAGTTTGCCCGGCTAAGACTGGCTTTGGACAACATCCTCCCAACTGATGCAACAGAGAGATTTAAGTATCAAGTGCTCTGTGATCACCTTAAATTTGAGGATGCGCTTCTTCTTGCGGACTCATACAGTAACTCTCTCTGTCCATACACAGACACAATGGCTTCTCTCATTAAGCACTATGGTCAGCCACACCACCTGTCCCTACAAAGAATAGCAGAGCTGATGGATGAGCCCAATATTCATCCCAGTGACACGGCAGGCTTCAGAAGGTTTGCTCTCAGAGTTCGAGCATTAGTTGGGATGCTTGAACAGCTTGGAGAAGATGGACGAGTAGAGCTACAGTGTGGGTCTCATGTGGCAAGACTCACAAGGAAGCTACCTCAAGACCTCCGAGCTGCCTTCCGTCGCTACCTCTACCCACAAAATAGTGGAGTGCCATCATTAAGAGACTTTGCAGAGTGGCTGGAATATGAGTTGGTCATCCAAGAGGGCGGTGATGAAGCGGACAGAGATAACAAGAGAGACAGCGGTAGTTCAAAGAGAGATAAAAGAGCTGCTAAGAGAGCTACAATGGTCCTCCTCAGCGCAACGCAAGATAGTGAATCAAAAGAGTCTCCAGCTCAAACTCATCACACCTCAGATGCACAGGACAAGCCCAAAGCATACTGCCCCTACTGCAGTAATACCCTACATTTTCTGGATCAGTGTGCTAACTTCAAGCAACTGACAAAGGATCAAAAGGTTAACTGGATTAAGTCTAACAACTGCTGCTGGCGTTGTGGTCGGCGCCACCAAGCGGCGCAATGCCGACTTAAAGTGCAATGTAAAATATGCAAAGGGAAGCATCTGGAAGCCCTGCATGAAGTGAATCTGCGTGCAGTTGCATCTAAACCAATTAACCCAGCAACCTCAGAGCCAGAGAATAAATCATCCGCAGATGTTCTCTACCTAGATCGTCGAGCAGGGTGCAACCAGGTCCTTCTAAAGATCAGTAAAGTTCTGCTGCGAAATGGCAAGCATACGCTGGAGACATTCGCTATACTTGATGACGGATCTGAGAGGACTATCCTGCTACCGGAGGCTACCCAGAAGCTGAAGTTAAAGGGAACCCCAGAGAGTCTCTCCCTGCGGACTGTGAGACAAGGACTGAGAACACTGCATGGGGCATCAGTGACGGTTAAAGTTTCGCCTATGAACCACCCATCGAAGACCTTCACCATCAATAAGGCCTTCACCGCAGATGATCTAGAGCTGGCTGAGCATTCATACCCTGTGAAATCACTTCAGCAGAAGTACAGACACTTGAAGAAGCTACCATTGGAGTCGTTCACAAATGCCCAGCCATTGCTGCTGATTGGCTCCGACTGTCCTCACCTGATTACTCCCATCCAACCTGTACGTTTAGGTCCACCTGGAGGCCCTGCTGCACTTAAGACCAGGTTGGGTTGGACACTACAAGGACCTGTCAACACTTCTTGCCCGAACTATCAGCCCAAACAATGTCTGTTCTTGTCCACAGCCTCCCTTTCAGCAGAGCTCTTCAGTCATGTAGAGAAGCTATGGCAACTTGATGTTCTCCCATACAGGAATGAAAGGCTGGTTACATGGTCTCTGAGAGAGCAACAGGCTATGGACCTTCTGGAAGCGAAGACAATCAGGGTGAGGGTGGAAGGCACTCAGAGATATGCAACCCCTCTTTTGCGTGTCAATAACATGCCTACTCTGTCCGTGCCACCCGAAGCAGTCCTCCCCAGCCGGCGAGGCACTGAAAAACGCTTGAGTCGAGACCCTGAGAAGGCTAAAGCCTATGAAACGGACAACCACACTTGGCATTATGTGGCATCAGTGGACAACCCCGCAGATGACCTCACCAGAGGTAGAAGATTACAAGAGCTCACAAGTCAGTCCCGCTGGGCATGTGGACCTCCCTTCTTGTTGCTTCCCCCACAGCAATGGCCAGATCATCCACTTCCCCCTTGTGAGGACTTCACAGAGGAGCAGCGCAAAGCCATGACATGTCTGGCTACATCCGTGAGCACCGACTCTATACCCGATGCAACAAATTATGACAGCTTCAATGACCTACTAAAGGAAACTGCAACCCGCCTTCATGGGGCGGCCAGTACATCAGGAGGGAGCCCATCGGCAGACGATTTCAAGGAGGCTGAGCTCCGCATTCTAAGATCTGCTCAAAGAGACAGTTTTCCTGACGAAGTCCGGTGTCTTTCAGCAGCAAAACCAATACCTACCTCAAGCCGCCTCTACACACTCGCCCCTGAATTTGATCAGTCACTTAAGCTCATCAGGGTAGGCGGGAGGCTCAGACGCTGCCCTAATCTGGAAGCTGATGTTAAACATCCTGTTGTCCTGGATCCCAAGCATCCTGTAACCAGGTTGCTCATCCGGCAGACTGACCGTGACCTGAAGCATCCAGGGACGGAGAGGTTGTTTGCGGAACTGAGGAGGAAAGTTTGGATTCTGCGAGGCCGTGAAGCCATAAAGAGTGAGCAGCGTTCCTGTCCAGAGTGCCAAAGGTGGAGAGCCCAACCAGTGAACCCAAAGATGTCTGACCTTCCTGTGTCTCGTCTCAGGTTACAGCAGCCATCCTTCTTCTCCACTGGCATTGACTGCTTCGGCCCCATGTTAGTAAAAGTGGGTCGCCGTAACGGAAAACGCTGGGGCCTGCTCTTTAAATGCTTGACAACTAGAGCTGTTCACATTGAAATATTGTCCAGCATCAGTACCGACTCCTTCCTGATGGCACTACGTAGGTTTATTTCTCGCCGTGGGAAATCTGCTGAAATACTTTGTGACCAAGGCACTAATTTCTGAGGTGGAAATCGTGAACTTCAAGAAGCCTTCAATGCCCTGCATCCTTCCCTGCAGGCTCAACTTGCAGAGTACCAGCTCAAGTTTCGCTTTAACCCTCCCAGCGCTCCTCATTTTGGCGTGTCTTGGGAGCGAGAGATTAGATCCATTAAGGCTGCTTTAACATCCACTCTCGGCTCTCAAGTTGTAAGCGCTGAAGTACTCCAAACGGTGCTGATCGAGATAGAAGGAATCCTCAACTCAAAACCATTGGGGTACGTCTCGTCAGACCTGGCTGATCCAGACCCCGTCACCCCAAACATGTTGCTGATGGGGCGGCTGGATCCCTCACTTCCCCAAGTGTTGTACCATGATTCTGAGCTTATTGGATGCAGTCACTGGAGAACTTGTCAAGTATTGAGTGACCGGTTTTGGACGCAGTTTTTACGCCACTACCTACCAACTCTCCAGACCAGGTCCAAATGGCAAAGGGACACCTCCCCCATTCAAGTTGGCACAGTTGTACTGATAGTGGACCCCCAACTTCCAAGAGCATCCTGGCCAGTTGGTGAGATCAGTAAAGTTTTTCCAGGACCTGATGGCTTAATCCGATCGGCTGAAGTCAAGGTCAAGGACCGCACCTATGTGAGACCTGTGAGTCGCCTCATTCGCCTCCCAGCTGTACCAGACCAAGATGGACAGTGAACAGTCTTCAAACTTGCCGGAGCAAGTTTGGGGGCGGCTGTGTTATGAAGGCAGGACTGTGATTAAAGATATTACAGGTTTGGTTGCAGTTCTCAGACTGACCACTGGGGGTGCGGCCGTTTTGTGAGGAAGGAACTTATTACACTGTTCATTAGTTTGCCCTGAGTATCGTTGATGGTAGCATATGTTCCTTTAGTTGTCCTTTTTATTAGAGTGTGCGTCCATGAGACAGAACCACACACACACACACACACACACATACACACCCACACATGTTGGAACAAGTGTTGAAGCAAGTCTGAATAAAGACCATAAAGAATTCATCCAGCCCAGTTCTTGGCATTCTAACCGATGCCCACTCCGCGATCACAACTATACAGAACCAGATAGATAATTCTTCATAGCAATTATGACATACTAACTGCTACACCTCTTGCCACAGAAGAAACTTTCCAGCAGCCATGCTCCTAAGAGAGTTCAGTGGTAATCATAACAGCATAGTAAAATCACAAATCAGTCCTAAACTGTTACAGCACAATTAGTGAACAACTGTTGAGAAGTTTGCATCAGTCTCTGTGCCGTCTGGGTTTTAATCTTCTCCCGAATCTGCTATGGGTCCGCTTGGGCGTCCTGCTGGGACCTTCCTGTAAGGAATCTGCAGCTTGGGGAGGAGAGTGATTAATTGTTCCCTGCAGGGGGGCTGAGTCTTTTCTCTTGGGGGGTCTACCCCGCCGAGGTGCTCTCGCCAACTGTGCAGGCTCGTCTCTCAACAAGAAGGCAGGTTTAAGTCTGTCAATGCTGACTGTTTCTTTTCTATCCCCAAAATCAAGCACAAAGTGTTTATCACCAGGTTCCAGCACTCTGAATGGCCCATCGTATGGTGGGCGGAAAGTTGGTTTTAAAGCTTCATGCCTAACAAAAACGAATTCAGTGTTCTTTAAAGCTTGTGGGACAAAAACCCGTGGAAAAGAGTGATGTGCCGGTCCGGGGAGAGAGTCAGGTCCGTTGCTGCCTAAAAACCTTGGGGCAGGGAGATGCCCTGGCTCTGGGTTCTCTGTTAAAATTCACCCGGGAGCCTGAGAGGTTGTGCAAAAACTAATTCTGCTGGAGAGGCGTCTAGATCCTCTTTGGGCGCAGCACGCAACCCCAATAAAACCCAGGGAAGTTTATTTACCCAATTTGTATCCGTTAGTGATGCTCTGAGGGCGGCCTTTAAAGATCTGTGAAAACGCTCGCATAACCCATTAGCCTGAGGGTGATAAGCGGTGGTGCGGTGAATTGTCGCCCCTAAGCTGCTGGCCATGGCTGACCAAAGCTCCGAGACAAATTGAGGCCCCCTATCGGACGTAATGTCCGATGGGACGCCGAAACGTGCCACCCAGTTTGTCAAAAAAAACGCGAGCGACTTCCTCCGCTGTGGTTGACGCCAGAGGGACTGCCTCTGGCCAGCGCGTGGTGCGGTCTATCATTGTTAACAGGTGTGTGAAACCTTGGGAGGAAGGTAGTGGCCCCACGAGGTCAACATGAACGTGGTCGAACCTTCTAGCAGGGATTCGAAAAGGCTCCAGAGGGGCTTTTGTGTGTTTGTGTACCTTGGCGCGCTGACAAGAAATGCAAGTCTTTGCCCGTTCTTTTACGTTTTTGCGCAGGCCAGGCCACACAAACTTTTCGGCGACCATTTTAACTGAAGCGCGCACACCTGGGTGCGCGAGGGAGTGAATCGAGTCGAAAATACGGCGGCGCCATGCAGCTGGAACTAATGGGCGAGGTCGGCCGGTTGAGATGTCGCATATTAGGGGGGGCACACCGTCGCGTAAACCCCTTTTCTCCAGCCTTAACCCTGTTGGTCCAGACAGGAGTGCGCGCACGTCCGCGTCACTACTTTGCTCCTCTGCCATGGCTGCATAATCTATCCCTGCGTGGATTGGTGCTGGTTATGTGTCCGCGTTGGCGAAGAGTTCCGCGGCTGAGGTAGTATAATCTGTCTCCTCGCGCTCTGGCGATGTCACAGCGCGAGAGAGGCAGTCTGCTACCACGTTAAGTTTGCCTGCCACATGTCGAATGTCTGTGGTGAACTCTGAAATCGCAGCTAGCTGTCTTTGTTGCCTGCCTGACCACGGTTCGGAAATTTTAGCCATAGCAAAGGTGAGCGGTTTGTGGTCTACAAAAGCCGTAAAACGCCGCCCCTCTAACCAGAACTGGAAGTGGCGGATGGATAAATGGAGCGCTAGTAGCTCTCTGTCAAAAGTGCTGTATTTACGCTCAGTTTGGTTTAGCGAGTTGCTGAAAAATGCCAAAGGTTGCCAGATTCCGCCGACGTGTTGTTCTACAACTGCCCCTATGGCCAGGTCTGAAGCGTCTGTGGTTAGCGCAATGCGGGCCGAAGGATCGGGGTGAACCAACAATGTGGCATTAGCTAGGGCGCTTTTTACTTCCGCGAAGGCGCGTTCGTGCTCCGGGGTCCATTCGACCGCGTTGGAAGGTTTTTGTTTTCTGAGCGCGTCATATAGGGGCTGCATGAGCTGAGCTGCGTGAGGGAGGAAGCGGTTGTAAAAATTAACCATGCCCAAAAATTCCTGCAGCGATTTGACCGTTTGTGGCCGTGGGAAACTTTTTACTTCAATTCAATTCAATTCAATTCAACTTTATTTATATAGCGCCATTTCACAACAACAGTCATCTCATAGCACTATCAACTGTAGGGGGGAACCCCCACTGTTGCAGAAAGACCCCAGCAATCAGGCGATCCCCTGTGAGCAAGCACTTGGCGACGGTGGAGAGGAAAAACTCCCTTTTAACAGGAAGAAACCTCCAGCAGAACCAGGCTCAGGGAGGGGCAGTCATCTGCTGCGACTGGCTGGGGGGTGAGGGGATAGAGAAGAAGAAAAGAACAGACATGTAGAGAGCAAACAGCACGATGGGGACTCAATCTATGGGAGAGAACAAACAAATGTTAATGACCAGCAAAAAAAAAATATTTCATAGAGAGTGAGGAAAGGAGTGAGGCCCAGTGCATTACTGGAGGTCCCCCGGCTGACTAAACCTATTAGCAGCATAACTAAGGGAGGGTTCAGAAACACATGATCCCTCCCTAATTGTAGGCTATATCAAAAAGGTAGGTTTTAGCCCTATTCTTAAAAACAGAGATCGAGTCTGACTCCCGAATCCAGATTGGCAGCTGATTCCACAGGAGAGGAGCTTGATAACTGAAGGCTCTGCCTCCCATTGTACTTTTGGAGATTCTAGGTATTACAAGTAATCCTGCATTTTGGGAGCGTAGTGCTCTGTTAGGATAATACGGTAGTATCAGATCTTTTAAATAAAAAGGAGCCTGATTGTTTAGAGCTTTGTAAGTAAGAAGAAGGATTTTAAACTTAATTCTAAACTCTATGGGAAGCCAATGAAGGGAGGCCAGAACCGGAGAGATATGATCTCTCTTTCTAGTACCTGTTAAAACTCTTGCTGCAACATTTTGGATCAGCTGAAGACTTTTTAAAGATGTTTTAGGACAGCCTGATAATAAAGAATTACAATAATCTAATCTCGAGCTAACAAAAGCGTGGATCAGCTTCTCAGCATCACTCTGAGACAAGATGCTCCTAATCTTGGCAATATTACGCAAATGATAGAAGACAGTCTTAGAAACAAATTTAATATGTGAATTGAAGGACAAATCCTGATCAAAAATAACTCCAAGGTTCCTCACAGAGCTATTAAGAGAAAGAGTAACTGCATCCAAACTGAAAGTTTGATTTGGAAAGGAATTTCTAAGGTTTTTTGGACCAACAAGAATGACTTCAGTCTTATCTGAATTTAATAGCAGGAAATTACAAGTCATCCAAGCTTTGATTTCCTTAAGGCAGGCTTCTAACTTGGCTAATTGATTACTATCATCTGGCTTCATTGACAGGTATAATTGTGTGTCATCTGCATAACAATGAAAATGTATACAGTGCTTTCTAATAATGTTGCCTAACGGAAGCATATATAAACTAAAAAGAGTAGGGCCTAGCACAGAACCCTGTGGAACTCCATGACTAAGCTTTGAGTTGAAAGAAAACTCATTATTTACATGAACAAACTGGAACCTATCAGATAAATAAGATCTAAACCACTGCAACGAAGTTCCATTAAGTCCAACATAGTGTTCTAATCTATCAAGTAGAATATTATGATCAATAGTATCAAAAGCTGCACTAAGGTCTAAAAGGACAAGTACAGAAACTAGTCCATTATCAGATGCAATGAGGAGGTCGTTAGTGACCTTCGCTAAGGCTGATTCAGTACTATGATGGATTCTAAACCCAGATTGAAACTCTTCAAGTAAAGCATTTCCCTGCAGGTGGTCAAATAATTGCGTAGCAACAACTCTTTCTAAGATTTTTGAAATGAAAGGGAGATTAGAGATTGGTCTATGGTTAGCTAAAGCTCCTGGATCTAGCGTTGGCTTTTTGAGTAAGGGTTTAATTACAGCCGTTTTAAAAGCCTGCGGTACATGGCCTAAAGTTAATGAAGAATTGATTATATGAAGAATAAAGCTATCAATAAGTGGGAAGACTTCTTTAAATAACCTGGTAGGAATAGGGTCTAAAAGACAAGTTGAAGGTTTGGATGAGGAAACTATTTTGTCTAACTCACAAAGGTCGATTGGAGTAAACTCATCAAGACAGACATCAAAAGAAGGAGTTGTAGTAGTTACAGTATTTAAGTTAACTGTGGGAAGAATCTGATTGATTTTATCTCTGATGGATGAAATTTTATTATTGAAAAAGTTCATAAAGTCCTGACTAGTAAGCTCTAAGGGAATGCTAGGATTGACAGAGTCCTGACTCTGTCAACCTGGCTACAGTACTGAAAAGAAACCTGGGATTATTCTTGTTTTCTTCTATTAATGCAGAGTAATAACTTGTTCTAGCTTTTCTAAGAGATTTAGATTTACTGCGTGAACTTTGTCTGGAAGTGGGACTGCCCCCTTCGGAGAAACTCTGTGTCCTAAAAAATCAATTTGTGACACGCCGAATTTGCATTTGGCTGGATTGATTATTAACCCGTGCTCTTCTAGTCTCTGAAAAACCATAGTGAGATGCCGCTCGTGTTCTTCCTCAGACGAGCTGGCTACCAGTATATCGTCGAGGTAGACAAACGCGAAAGGGAGGTCGCGTAATACTGCGTCCATCATCCGCTGAAAGGTTTGAGCAGCGCCTTTGAGGCCGAAAGGCATCCGCAAAAATTCAAAAAGACCGAAGGGGGTTATTACAGCTGTTTTAGGAATGTCCTCTGCTCGAACTGGGACTTGATGATAACCGCGGACCAGGTCTATTTTTGAAAAAATGCGCGCACCCGCCAGATGTAGTGAAAAGTCTTGAATGTGAGGAATTGGGTAGCAGTCATGCGCTGTCGCATTGTTTAATCTGCGGTAATCGCCACACGGCCTCCAAGAACCGTCGGATTTCGGAACCATGTGAAGTGGTGACGCCCAGGGGCTTTTTGAGCGTCTGATAATGCCTAATTTTTCAAGGGTGGTAAACTCGTCCCGAGCTATGGCGAGCTTGGTTGCGTCTAAGTGCCGAGCTTTGGCGAATACGGGTGGGCCCGTTGTGGGAATAAAGTGTTCGACCCCGTGTCTAGCCACTGTGGCTGAGAATCTGGGAATTGTGAGTGCTGGAAATTGGGTGAGGAGTTGATCAAACTTACCTCCTGCTGTGGTGACGCTAGCCTGCATGGGTGGTGGAGAAAGTCGAGCTGAGCAGGGAATAGAAGCAAAGGACAGTGCATTAACCAAGCGTCTGTTCGCTAGATCAACTAATAACCCATGTGCACACAAAAAATCTGCGCCCAACAAGTTAAAACTCACCGCCGCTACAACAAATGTCCATCTGTAGTTGCGGCCGTGGATGCAGAGGGGCAGGCTCTTTTCGCCAAAAGTGTCGATGATGGAGCCGTTGGCTGCCACCGCTCCATTGCCCCGGGGGCCCATGGCCCGGTCTGCTTGGGAGGGCATGACAAAACTTAGTTGAGCTCCAGTGTCGATAAGGAACCGCTTGCCGGTGTGTCCGTCCGTCACATATAAAAGCTTGCTTTTTTCGCCGAGAACCGCCGCTGTTAACGGCTCTCGGCTTCGGCGTTTTCCCGAAATCGTGAATTTGCAGGGGGGAACGCATTTGTGAGCCTTCTCGGCGAAGCGGTGGTGGTAATAACAAACGTCGCTCCATCTGTTGCGTCTTGGCCGTGTCGCTGTCACCACGGGCTGATTCTGCTCGGTGATTTGTGGCTCCTCGTGGCTCCGGACATCAGCGCTGAGGTCTGCGGATGCTGCTGTGGGTGTCTGCTCCTTGCAGGCGTTGACGAGCCGTTGAGCTTCGTGAGCCAGCGTGCGGAAGTCCTGCTGGGTGCTGCATCGCATGTTGGTAGGCGTCCCTCTCATGTGTGGCGGCAGCGTACTGAGGAATATGAAATGGAAGAGGAAGTTGTCATTGTCCTCTTCTTTAAGTTGCAGCAAGTCCTCCATGAGGGCCTTGGGTCTGCCTCCTCTGTGGCCGTAGACCGCCAGGATCCTCTCGGCTGTCTCCTCGGCTGAGGGGACGTAATTTGCCACGATGGTCGCTTTCAGTTCTTTATATTTGTCCTGGGCCGGCGGCCGCTGGATTATGCTCCGCGCACATGTCGAAGTGGCGGCGTCGAGTTTGGCGACGATGTGACAGAACTTTGTATCATCAGCCATGATGCCCGCAAGTGCAAACTGGGCTTCAGCTTGCTGAAACCACGAGGCGGGGTCTTCCTGCTAGATGTCCGGCAGGTTGACGGTGACGGCGTTTGTGTGGACCGTCACTGATGTGTCCGCAGGGTGAGAGTGCCTTGCTTTGGCTCTCTCAGCGGCGCTGGTGCTCGGTTGAGCCCTCTCTATCACTTCTGCCGTGGGGGAACGTCGTCCATCTGTTCCCCTGTCTGCATGGGCGCCGGCGTCTGCCTGGGTCGCCACAGATGAGTTGATCGTGGGGGAACGCCTCTGGTCCATTCTCGCGTCAGGGTCACCAGTGTAGAGGAGCTTGAAATAACGAGGCGATGTGATTCATAAACCAAAGTTTATTATCAGCTCCTCTAACAAGTCTCATCTAGGTGCAGCAGCAGAAGAAGTAAGAGGACGAACCCCTTCGGCTCTACGAACTTATACTCGCACATAACAAAAGACATGCATATTAAAAGCTGACATCCCTCATTATCTTAATCCCCCCATTGTCTTCGTACTCCTCCGCCTGGCCTTGGGGGGTCAGGGCAACCCATCCGGTCTCCACCGCAGCGCCTCGGATGCTCTTTGATCTTCACTGGCGGTTGAGACTCTTTGTCCTGTTCTGAGATGTGAAGTCGCCTTACATATGTAATCACCAAACATTCTCACATGCTTAAACATATGTAGGTTATGGAATATATGATTAATATAGACCACATCCACTTTTGTTTATGTTTTATTTGTGAATGCGACCAAGATTTAGTGACATAAATTAAATGCTAAAAGATTGGAAAAGCTATCTAAATAATCCAGCAGTTTGAGAAATCACTTTTGGTTTGGTGTAAGTCCATCAACAGAATTATGAACCACAAAGTAGTTTGTGTTAAAACATGTTAAATCCCATTAAATCCTAACCCATTATTAGGAAAAACAGATACTAATATGGCCCAGAATTCCTCCATATAGTGGTACTATCACTAAAGTGTGCAGTGTCTTCTGCACTGGCACATCCAACAATGCAGTCTTCAGTCAATACAATAATTGTTTTTGGTTACTTTTTCTTAAAAATGAGCCATTATTTTCAATGTCATTGATAAATGTTTTGGTTTGTACTGTTGACTCTTCCCACCGGTGTCTTAACAGACAAAATAGAACATCATGATGCAAACACATAAGTCACTAAATTGTTTATTACAATCAGCAGCAAAATCCAGATTATTTAGAATGTGCAAAATTCAAACTTTAAACTGTAAAAAAAAAACAACTCAGAATGGGTCATACATGCTGGCCACACACGCCGACTCATCGCCTTCGCAAGGTGGCCCAGCACACCAAGGAACACTTGATTGAAGGCAGCATTCTGAGCCATCTCCTCCCTTCACAAGGTAGTTTCATAGGATCCAGGTCAAGTGGACCCCTGACCAAGTGAGCACCTGTGAGGACCCCGGGATCCAATCTGTACATGTACAAGTACATTCTCAATCCAGTGATTTGTAAACATGAAGAAGAAGAACAATAAGAATTTGTGTAAAACTGTTGGAAAGACTTTTCCCAGTCACCAAGAAGTGTAAAAAATATATATAGGTGCATCTCACTAAATTAGAATATCATCAAAAAGTTGATTTATTTCAGTAATTCAATTCATAAAATGAAACTCATATTTTATGTAGATTCATTACAGATAGAGTGACATATTTCAAGTGTTTATTTCTTTTAATTTTGATGCTTATTGCTTGCAGCTCATGAAAACCTGAAAATCAGTTTCTCAAAAAATTAGAATATTACATAAGATCAATTTTTAAAAAAATGATTTTTTTTAATAGAAATGTTGGTTGACTAAAAGTATTTCCATGCACACACTCAATACTTTGGCCTGACTTTGGACTTGATAAAATACAGTGGACTAACACCAGCAGATGACATGGCTCCCCAACTCAGGTACCAAGTCCTGTCACTTGGAAATCAAGGTCCCACAGTCTGGAGGAAGAGTGAACAGGCACAGAATCCAAGCTGCTTGAGGTCCAGTGTGAAGTTTCCACAGTCAGTGATGATATGTGGAGCCATGTCATCTGCTGGTGTTTTTCGACTGTGTTTAATCAAGTCCAGTGTCAGTGTAGCCATCTAACAGGAAATTTTAGAGCACTTCATGCTTCCCTCTTCTGACAAGCTTTATGGAGATTCTGATTTCATTTTCCAGCAGGACATGGCACCTGCCCACACTGCCAAAAGTACAAATACCTGGTTTAATGACCATGCTATCACTGTGCTTGATTAGCCAGCAAACTCTCCTGACCTAAATCCCATAGAGAATCTATGGTGTATTGTCAAGAGGAAGATGAAATACACCAGACCCAATAAAGCAGAGGAGCTGAAGGCTGCTATCAAAGCAACCTGGGCTTCCATAACACCTCAGCAGTAACACAGGCTGATCACCTCCATGCCACGCTGCATTGATGCAGTAATTATGCAAAAGGAGCCCTGACCAAGTACTGAGTGTGTACATGGACATACTTCTCAGCTGGCCAACATTTCTATTAAAAAACAATTTTCTTTTCAAAATAATTTTGTATATTATAATTTTTTTGAGAAACTGAATTTGGGGTTTTCATTTGCTGCAAGCCATAACCATCACAATTAAAAGAAATAAACACTTGAAATATATCACTCTGTGTGTAATGAATCTATATAATATATGAGTTTCACTTTTTGAATTGGAATTATTGAAATAAATCAACTTGTTGATGACATTCTAATTTATTGAGATGCACCTGCATATGGAAGATGACAACTAAGCTGACCTGGAGAAGGTTTTGGCTCTGTTTCTGCTTTCAAAAGACTTTTCTCCACCGCTGCTGCTCGTCACCGCTGGCTGCCCCCAGATGAGAACCCACAGAATAGATATGTGGGACTAGAATGTTCTGAATGAGGCTTTAGAAAGCTCTGAATCAGTCATCATCACTGGATTGAAAATATACTTGTACATGTACAGATTGGACCCCGGGGTTCACATGGGGTGCTCACTTGGTCAGGGGTCCACTTGACCTGTTCCCGTTTCATGCTCTCTTGCCTCACTGAGAAGCAGCTGGATGTGCTGCTGGTCCCAGTTCAGCAGATCTTCAGCCTGCAGTAGGACTCTAGAATGAAAATACACACACAACTTAAGTACATGCACAGCACAAAAGTGCAACAAAACTACTTTTTAACCAGGATTAACACTAGCTCATTTCGTCAGATGTTGTCAACACAAGCGCAAAATGCAAGCAGTGCACGGAGTTAGCATTGATGGCTAACTAGCTAGCTCATTGTCTGCATACAGGAAACAACGGTGTTGTTTGTTCAAAGTCAAGCTTTCCACCACTGGGATAAATAACGGCAAAGATGCATAATATCACATCACTCACCATCCTCTATCACTGTTTTCAACAATGACGATGCCGTGGTCGGGTCTGCCCCTTGTCTGCCTTTGCCGTGGCCATGAATTCATTTCAGGTCGCTCCGTCCAGCTCCCTCTGGATTTCTTTAATCAGGTACCAAGCACAGAAAAGTCTGCGCTTCGTCGTTGGACCACGGTGTTGATTTGTGCATAGCCATTTATCTCGTTGATTGCACTCACTCACGCTTGCTGTTGGTGATTTGACTGTTCGTTGCCATCCAAAATGGCGCAGTAAACAAAAGACAGGTGCAACCCCTCAATAGCCCCAGGTGGTGGTGGAACCGGAAGATGGAGCCACCACCCATACCACACAAATAAGAGTCCAAACTGCACACATGAGGGCTTGCAATGACGTCACTTTGCTTACAGCCACGCCCCCCTCCTCCCAGATTGAGTGGCAAAACAAATCAAAGATGGCTACGTGTAGCAGTAAAAACGCTCATACGGAGAGGAATACAAATGATTCTATGCTCAAAATGAAGGCAGTTGGACTTGACAGTGACCCTCATAGTTTTGAAAAGAATCAGTGGTCCGTTAATATCCACATCTGGCCAGAAACGGGGTTTCCTGATATTTATATGTACTTAATTTTGAAACCAGGAAAATGTACAAAGCAGAGCCTGAAACCATTTAAAAGCCTGGATGCTTGGTCATACTTCAAGGTGGGATTTGTAGGTGAAATTAAAGTAACAGAGACACTGATGGATATTCTGGTTGTCTGTTATGTTCATTTAAAAATGTCGCTACTGTTAGTTAACCTAGCATTAGCTAGCTATCGTTTCACCTGTTTTTCCCCGCATCTAACGGTTACTCATTAATTGTGCAGGTAAAACACAGCCGGCAAATGGGTGAACCCCCACTTAAACCTTGGGTTAGCTGCAGAGAACTTGGGAACAATTTTGACTGCTCACCGTACATGTATGGCAGGATTTGCAGAGATTTGTTCACACGCCGCTGCCCTGATGTTTGCAGTTACGTTGGGAGTGAGGATGTGTGATGACACGCCGTGTACTTCATTGCCCTGTCAGTGGCTTCAGCCAGCACCAACAAAGAAAATTTACTGTGCTGAGGTGTGTTCTATAGATAAGACATGTTCCAGAACACAAAGAAGAAACGTTTTGAATCAGTGCTGTCAGTGAAAAACTAGGAGAGTCAGGGCCCGGTGTTGCCCCACCTAAACCTACAGAAAACGAGCTTGCAGATTTTCTTGATGAGCTCAAGTATGCAAACCCAAGAGCTGCTGTTCTCTCTGTCGCTCCAAAACACCAAAGATTTTATCCCTATGGCTCTGAGAGATGGCTATCCTATACCACTGGGACAACTTTATGAGGCTAAGAATGCCAGTTTGACTGACAATGAACTTCTTAAAAAATGTGATAAAGTCTTTGAGGATATGAAGATCACAGCTGCCCAGTGTAAACTTGTTGAACAGGAGACAAAGAGACAGGCTTCATCAAGGATGTGGTTAACCTACAGATATGGGAGGATAACTGCTTCCAAATTTGGTGCAGTAATTGGAGCAGTGAGGAGAAGCCCCCAGAGTCACTTGTGAAGGCCATATGCTTCCCTGAATCTGCAACGTATACCACTTCAGCCACACGGCATTAGTATTTTTATTGAAAAAGAAAAACTATAAAATGTTAACTAATCAAAAGGGTGGAGCTAGGGAGTGGGGGAAAATTGCTCATAAAAAAACTAATTCAAAGTCACTGTGGACCATTAATGTGTATGCACTGATGCAAATTTAGCATTATGTTTTGCTTAATATTTCAAGGTGGGGCATTCAACAGGAGACCAAGGCAAAGGAGAAATACATTGAGACCATGTCATCATACCACATCAGTTTTGATGTAAGCCCTGCTGGCTTCCATATTTCTCCACAGTATCCTCAACTTGGCGCATCACCAGATGAGAAGGTGTCTTGTGACTGCTGTGGCTCGGGGTGTTTGGAAATTAAATGACCCTACCTGGCAAAAGATGAAAAAGACTTCTTGCCTGATTGCATCATCATGCTCCGATGTCACACTGCAGCTTAACAGACAGCACAACTATTACTTTCAAGTACAGTGGCAGATTCTCATTACTAAATCAGCATATTGTGACTTTTGTGTATGGTCACCTTCAGAACTATATATAGAGAGAATAACACCAGATCCAAATTTTGAAACACATGTTATGACAGCAACAAAGTTTAACAAGTATGTAGTGTTGCCTGAATTGCTGGGAAAATGGTTTACAAGAAATGCAGCACTGAATCTTGGGTCAGCATCTGATCTGTAGGAATGCTGTACCTGGTGGTAGCTCCTTCAACTTGAGGATAATGGTGACTCAGACAGAACTCTGCCTTTTTCCATTTGTCAAAAAATACAAAAATAATACTGTGAAGATATTAAGCATTCAAAAAATACTACATCACTGTGAAATTTACAGATTTATTACAGAAGAGATATTTACAAAACGTACATCCTTCTTCCACTGCTATATTGAAAAAAATCCTAAGGATAAAAAATAACTTTTAGAATGACAATGTCTTAAGTTTCACAGTCAAGACGTTATGGGTTATTTAAGCAACAGTTTACATTTTTCCCAATGTAAAGGAACTCTGAAATATTAACCCCTTGCACTCTGGTCAATTTCCCTAAAAACGCCTAAAAATAACGTACCCAAAGTAAATCAAAAGCTGTTCTTCAACCTTTGCAGCATCTTCATGGGGTTGGTCTCATTTAAAAGAAAACACTTTGAATTTTTTGGCAAAATAGTCATAATCTCTCTAAGTGTTCCTGCCACTGAGTAACAGTCATCTAAACATACTGAACCTGAAGAAAATAAAATTCGCCTGGGTGTTTTTTTGGATACAAATGCTTGCAAATAACACACAGCTGTCAGATCCGGGCTGGAAAATGCAACAGAAATGTAGAACCAAGTGTTATCCAGCTGAGGTCAAGATTTTGTAACAATACCACAAAAAATGAATATATTACACAGCTTTTTTCTTAGGTTGTTCCCAGGCGTTTTTGAACTGGGCCAAATTGTGCCAAATGGCAGAGTTTGGAAAAATATCTGTAACTTTTGAATGATTCAATATAGAAGCTTCATCTTGGGCTCTAATGAAAGGTGAAGGGCTGTGTGTGTGTGTGTGTGGGGGGGGGGGGGGGGGGTTGTTTATTCATTCATGAATGAATGAATGAACAAACAAGCCCCCACACACAAAGAAGCATGCCACGTAAAAAATGTGTGGCTTTTTTTTTTTTACAAGAAAAAATAACCTACAGTGCACTAAAAATTATACTAAAATATCTGTAATGTAGAAGATAACAACCCCCCCCCCCCACTACAGTGGACGGACATCGTCCATCGCTACATGACGGACAGCGGGGACGATGAGCCGCGGTCTACTATGCACAGTTGTACTAAAATATCTGCAATAATATCTGCAATCCGCTACAGAACAGTGGCGGGGGGGGGGGGGGGCAGTTCACGGTCCGGACGCGGCGCACGAACCGTGTCCAGTCTGTGCGCTGCGGTACAAGGTCCGTGCGCCGCGGTCTACTACGCACAGTTGTACTAAAATATCTGCAATAATATCTGCAATCCGCTACAGAAGAGTGGCGGGGGGGGGGGGGGCAGTTCACGGTCCGGACGTGGCGCACGAACCGTGTCCAGTCCGTGCGCCGCGGTCTACTACGCACAGTTGTAATTTACCGATTGGTCAAAAGTCATTTTGATCACAATTTTCAGGGATATAGAATAATTTAGCTTATAACACTTACCTGTCCACAACAGCAGTGTCGCTGGCGAACTTCTCTTCCTCATTGTCAGACGAACATGATGCTGGTCCGCTTCTTACGGACTTGTGGTTCTGGTCACGCGACCCGGTCAAACCATAATTCCATTATTGCGGTTTTGCGCTTCCATGATTGCGGTTTTGGCGAACAATTTTTCAAAACAAATAAGAACAGTAGTAAGAAAAAAAGACTGGCGAACGCGTGCGTGTCACCCAGCGGCTTACACAAAACAGATTTTGCAAGGGAGGCATGCTTTCGAACTACTGTGCTTCAATTGGCTCACTGTATTCACAGCCGTTGGTAGGCGGGTCCTTCTTGCTAGGTTTTCAGTCATTGGTTCTTCAAGGTTTCAGAAACCCAATTCAAGGCTCTTATTAGTCGAATGAGAGGTCAATCACATCTAAACCAATCAAAGTACTCCTTTGGCTTTCTGTTCGCGGCTGTGTCTGTAGTTGAAGAACGGAAATGCAGGGTTTTTTTTTTCTCAGTGTGCACTAGGACGCACAGTGTGCATCCTAGGGCGCCCTTGTGCGCCCTAGGACGCAGAGACGTGTCCGCCCGCGGTACACCGGAGTGCAAGAGGTTAACTTGATAACAACTGTTGCAGTATGATCCAACCATGTTTCTGAACTGTTTACTTCAATCTGAAGGCACTATGGTTTCACAGAGATTACATAAAGTACAACAGGTTACAACAATCTTATCGATAAGGCTGTCCTCCACCTCGCCATTCTGTTCGACCCTAATGATGCTTACAGGCAGTGTTGAGCCCAGAATTGTATATTTCTGCCTCAACATTCCAATCATTCTTTTGACATGGATTCTCACACGAGAAATTTCTGGTGCACATTCAGTCTCTTTATAGCTAAGCTGTTTCTTCCCTCGTGTAAATGGAGGTGTTACTACTTCTGCACAAAATAAGCCAACACTATCTTCTATTGTGAAACCCCGGACAGCTCGTACCAAGTCCCCTGGCAGGAGTTTGTCAAGGAACCCACTGTGTTCAGTGAGATGTTCGTCTGTAACAAGTCCACACCAAGCTTTTGACACAAAGGAGATGCTTCCTTGTGGGGTAACTGAAATAAGAAACTTTATTGTGTTGTGTTGTTTGTAGTTGCTCCATGTTTGAGCTTGAGCTTTTAAATCAGAAGGACGCTCTATGAACACCTCAAAGCAGTCAATTGTGCTTACACAGTTCTTAAAAAATGGCCGAAAACACATTGGTAAGCTGCGTCTTAAGTCTTCTCTTTCTGGCCACAAAATTAGGGGATGAAGCCTGCTTGCCATGACACGTATCCAGCGGTGAAAGATTCTTGATACTGTTGACTGATGAATCCTAAAGAGGTAGCCCAAAAATTCCTCTGACAGATTGACATGCAGCTTCATTAGTGTAAGAAGAAGTTCCTGAGTAGGCTTGAGGGACTGTTTTGAGGTAGCAGGGAAAACTGAAGAAAGTCTGCAAATTGGGTAGTCCTGTGAAAAATTTCACTTTGCCATCACTAAACTGAGATGTGTCAAGGGTATTATGTTTTAATTTACTTTCTAATTTGTGAACTTTATCACTCAGTGGTTAACATTCGATGTTTAAAGTTTAATTTGTTCATGTAATGAGGCGATTGTTGTGTATGTAAATGGGCTGTAGTAGCAAGATAAGATAAGATAAGATAAGATAAGATAAGATAAGATAAGCCTTTATTAGTCCCACAACGGGGAAATTCCAGGATTGCAACAGCACAGGGATAGCAACACTCAGAGCAACAATCAGAAGGCAAGAAAAAAAAAACAAGCAAGCAAGAGCAGCTAATATACATATGTACATATTACTATAAAATATATATATACACACACACACACAGACACACAGTGCAGAGCATTGTAGCTGGATGGAATAAATATATGAATATATGAACACACAGTGCAGAGCATTGTAGCTAGATGGAATAAATATGTAAATATATAAACACCCACAGTACGGAGCATTGCAGCTAGGTGGAATAAATATGCAAGTATATAAACACACAGTGCGGAGCAATGTAGCTAGATGGAATAATATGTAGATATATAAAAACACAGTGTGGAGCATTGTAGCTAGATGGAATAAATATGTAAATATATAAACACACACAGTGCAGAGCATTGTTGCTAGGTGGGATGAAACAGCATAACCGTCTACTTAGTTATCCTACATGGTATGATTATGTGCCCATACATATTCTCACCCTCCATAGCGACCGGTATGTTCCTAGTTGTATGCCAGAGAGGACCATTGTGTAAGTCTATTGCATCTTTTGCATTCAAAAAAAAAAAAAAAAAACTATTAGTTTGTTACGTCTTTTTGCTATCTCTGCGAGCAGCCCTGCTTAGGTTGTACAGTCTATCAGCCGTTGGTAGGAAGGACCTACGAAACCTCTCAGTTGTGCACCTGGGATGATGTAGTCTGCTGCTAAATGAGCTCCTCAGTGCATCCAGTATGTCCTGCATAGGGTGGAACTCGGACTCCAGCAGAGATGACAGATGGCGGCCGGGTTGGTCATGGGCTAGACCGAGGTGGCTACTGCCGGTTTCCGGTGGTGACACCACCCATGGTATAAAGGAGTGGGCGGAAGAGGCTCTGTCTCTTTCGTCGTGAAGCCACCTGGCCAGCAGGAGGGTGCCGTAAGCGTTTGTATATAGTTGTTGTTATATCCTGAATAAACCCTGTTAACCGAGGTGAGACTTACTCGTCATTCCTAATATTATGGACACAACATTTGGCCACGAGGTAAAAGCGGGAATGGAAAATTTTGCTGCTGAATTTCGGCCGTTTTTGGAGGTGCCGGGCATGCCGTCCATGCCATGGCCTCGTTGGTTCTCGGCTTTTACCAACTACCTCGTGGTCTTGGACCTCGGTGAGCATGAGAGGCTCCATGCGAGGTCAGTGTTAATCCATAAGTTGGGCGCTGAGGGGCAGAGAGTGTTGGACAGTCTGGGTGGGGCCGACAGTTTTGACGGCATGGTGAAATTAATGGCGCGCCATTTTCGTGCCGGTGAGAGCGTCATGGTCTGGTGCATCCATTTTCGACAGCGCCGCCAGCGGTTAGGGGAGCCGGTGACGACGTTCATTGCCGAGCTCCGTAGGCTGGCGAGGGGGTATGAGTTTGGACGCCTGGGAGAGGAGGTGATTCGGGACCATCTGGCAGAACACATTCGTAGTGAAGCGGTCCGGTCCAAGTTATTGGAGTTTCCAGGAGAGTTGACGTTGACCACGGCTGTTGAGCTTGCCCAGCGGTTTGAGGCAGCGGAGATCATCGCAAGGGGCCTGCCTGAAGAGGCTCTTCGGAGCAAAGATGATGCTCGCGCGAAGGCACTGTGTTGGGACCCTAATGACAGTGACGCTGGAGGTGACACGTATGCCACTGTGGTGAAGATACAGTCTGTCCCTGGTACACCTCGTTGTTATGGGTGTGGGTCCCCTGTTCACCGCTACAAAGCCAGTGTGTGCCCAGAGAGAGGAAAGCGATGTGGCAAGTGCGGTCTGCGGGACCACTTTGCCAGGACATGCGACAACTGTGTACGCAGGAGCCGTAGGAGAGAACCAGGTGCTGCGCAGAAGTCTCTGACCATCGTACATACGGTCTCCCCAGCAACTACGGGGAGGATCGGTTGTGATGTCATGCTCGACGGTGTCGTGGTTCCATGGTTGGTTGACACAGGTGCTGTTATCTTGGTGTTGAACCTGGTGACCGTGAACAGTTTGTTTCTCCACCGAGAGATTAAACAACATGAGAGAGACTACTACAGCTATGGACTGAATAGGCTGGCTGTGATGGGCTTTATGGAGGTAGAAGCCCGTTACGGGTTGGTCGTCGTGCCCAGAGCCCGCATCTATGTCACCGCTGCGGGGGTTAACATCATGGGGTGTAACCTATTTTATAGCCTGGGTTTTTCGATCGCCAACGTGTCGGGTGAGGAGTGGTCGGGCTGCAGACTGTGGAGCCGGCCGACTCCGCTAATGGATGGCGTGGAGGTGAGGGAATAGGACTGGCTGGACATGTGTCAAGAAGGAGAGCACGTTCGGTGCTACGTGAGGATGCCGCAGGTTGGGCCTGATGCCGGTCTGTTTGATGCCCAAACTGGGGGTGCGGAATGGCACAACGGGACATCACAGGCAGCCTGTAAGGACGAGGCACCCACGCTGGATCGAGAAGGAGCAGAACCAGACAGCAAGTTGTTTCATCGCTCAGGAAGACAGTCAACCATGGGAAACATGGACTGGGCCCAGGAGTCGTCTGGACCGTTGATGGAGACCAGTCAGACCCATCGAAGGAGGAGGTCGCGGGCTTCCCTGCGGACTGGCGACATGGTGCGGCCCAGGGTTGAGGCCCGGATGAGAGGCAAACACAGCTTGCGTGAGCGACGCAACGAGAGGAGACGGTTTCGAGTGGAGGCCGTTCAGAGCAACGAATTTCTACACTTGTCTGACCAGTCCTGGAGGCACCCGAATGAGCTGCGCAGGGTGGAGGAGACGAGATGGCGCGGTGGGAGACCTGAGGTCAAGAGACGGAAGTGTTGGGAGAAAGACCCACCTGAGGACTGAGAGAATTGTTTTAGTTTTTGTCTGTGTTTTTCTTCTCAGTCCGGATGTGTTTTATTTTCTTGTTTACATTTGTCTGCTGCTGGTTTGGAACCCTGTCTAATTCAAAAAGAAAGAGAGTGAGTGCTAATTTAAGGGAAGTTTTCTATTATAATTGTGGTGTATACTGATTGAATTTTGACCTGAGGGGTTTATGTGTATAAATTAGGTGATTTTGCCAATTTTGGGGTGAAATTTTGTTGAAATGACGTTTTGTGTGCCCAAGTTTGGGGTGGTGGGGTGTGTTTGGCCCATGTTAAATTGTTTATGTTTGATGATTTACAGACCCAACGTTTTGAAATGTGCCCAGTGTGGGGGTGAGTGTTGGGGGGGGGAGGCCGCCAGTAGCTACTATTTGTCTTGTGATTGTGTGTTTTGTGTGGAGCTGTTCCAGGATTATTTTATTCTAATTTTATTTTCTTAGTTCCACGGCTTTGTTCTGTGTTCAGCGGCAGAATAATCCGCCCAGCCGTGTGGGGGTGCTGGTAGTCTACCTGGCCCCCAGTTACTTGTGTGCATGGATAGGTTGTTTATTTGTCTTTGTCATTGTTTTGTTTTAGTGCGTGAGTCGGAAAGCAAATTCGGGGGGGGACCTATCTGTGCGCTTGGCATTTTTTGAAGGGGGGAGGAATGTTGTGTATGTAAATAGGCTGTAGTAGCAAGATGGCGGCTGGGTTGGTCATGGGCTAGACCGGGATGGCTACTGCCCATTTCCGGTGGTGACGCCACCCATGGTATAAAGGAGTGGGCGGAAGAGGCTCTGTCTCTTTCGTCGTGAAGCCACCTGGCCAGCAGGAGAGTGCCGTAAGCCTTTGTATATAGTTGTTGTTATATCCTGAATAAACCCTGTTAACCGAGGTGAGACTTACTCGTCATTCCAAATATTATGGACACAACAGTGATATTGTTGTGTGTTTCCTCTGTTTGGACCTCAGTGTCTTGGACATTAACAGTTTTTTCCTCTACCTGATCTGCTTGTACCTCCTGCTCTGATACAAGCCTTTGACGCAGGCTCAGAAGACCTTCAGCAGCTAATCTTCTTCTTGTGTTGTCAAGTCTTCTTTTAGAAACTTTTTGAGAACGTAGATATCTTTCCAGGTTATTGACAGCCCGTGTCTGATCAGTGGTGGAGGTGAAACTGAATAAACTCGGCACATAGTCAGGGTGTAGGGGCTCATCGCTCTTTTTTCCTGGAACAAAGAAAGATTTATAAGTTCATGTCTTCAAGTAACTCACTCACAATATTGTAACTTAATGTGTTGTACTTTTTATATTAACCTGAGAGCTTTTATGAGGAAAAAAAAATTTAAACCTTTTAATATATTCTTTAGGTTAGTTTTGATTTTACTGATTTGAAAACTATTTTGAAATGTGCTATTTTTTGTTATAATTTGTTCTTACCAGAAATGACTGCGTCTTTAGTCATTTTCATTAAAATATAATAATAAAATTTAAATAAGTGATGAAATCAATGTTCTTCTGGGGAAGTATCTATTGTCTGTCCCATGATTAACCCTCAAGCGACCAAGCTATTTTACAGACTGAAATGACCAAGTGGGGTCATTTATGACCCCATTGTGCTCTGTACAGGGATCCTTATTATAAATGGCTGGTTGGAGGTTTATCATACCAAAACTACTCCCTGTATTTAAGACAGGTATTTTATAATGATCTAATGTAAAATGTGTTTGCTAATAATACTTTTATTGCAAGAAATAACCAAAACGCAGACTGTAAGAACAACATTACATTTATTTAGACAGTCCTTGTCAGTTCACTCTTGGAACACCATCATCATCATCATAGTTATTATCATCATAGTTACAATAATAGGTCTCATCATCATCATCATCATCATAGTTACAACAATAATAGATATCATCATCATCGTGATCATCATCGTAGTAACAATAATAGGTATCATCATCATCATCATCATAGTCATCATATCATCATCACGATGATGATGATACCTATTATTGTTACTATGATGATGATCATGATACCTATTATGGCATTTTGCGTAATGGCGGTTTTCTTGTGGACGGTGATCCGGATCACCACCAAAATCTAATCATCTGTAGGATACCCCATTTCTGACAATCTGTGAAAATTTCATGAAAATCCGTCCATAACTTTTTGAGTTATCTTGCTAACAAACAGACAAACAAACAGACAGACAGACAAATCCAGACAAACAGACAAATGTAAATCTTGCTATCCTAGGTCTGTTAGCCATGGTTCACTGCAATACAATATAAAGTACTGATTAGAAGTGGAACATTTGAATAAAATTTATAAAACCAATGTTTAAAAACCAGTGCTTCTCTTCGGGGTCATAAATGACCCCACAAGAGTTTGCGATGTGTACGCCACACCAATTGGTTGATCCCTGCAAAAAACTATGAAAGTGTGTAGGATTAGTAGACTGACAAATTCATGCTAGGAAAGAAAATTTTGATAAAAAATAAAGAGACGGCACATTAAATTATATGGCTGGGGTCGTAAATGACCCCACTCGGTCGCTTTTATTAATAGGTATAAAAGACTACTGTCATCTGAAGGCAACACAAGTGGATGGTTGCAAATTTAGAAGTAAAATTATGCAAACTTGAATGAAAAACATCACAAATTTATTACAAAACCTGAACATTTATGGAATAAAATGGCACTTTTTTTTTAGAAAAATAGCACAAATTTGAGGGAAAAAAGCAACTTTGCAAGGAAATTTGGTTGCAAATATAACAAAGTCAAATGTACAAAAAACCCTTCAGAATTAACAAGAGTAAACGTTACTACTCAAGTAACTTGATATTTTCTACTCTTGTTACTCGAGTATTTTTACTGATGATTATTACTCATACTTGAGTAATTAAAATTAAGAGATAATGCTACTTTTATTTGAGAACATTTTCTGGACACCTCACTGCTCAAGTAGGTTTTTTTTTTTTTTTACTAGAAACTATTCTTATTGAAGTACAGTGGGGTAAAAAAGTATTTTGTCAGAATCAGAATCAGAATCAGAATCAGAATCAGAATGAAATTTATTGCCATTGTTCATGTAGTACACAAACTAGGAATTTGTCTCGGTGCAATGCTGCAACATTAAACATGGAGTAGCACTAAAGATAAAAATAAAAAAAACTATGTATGCAATAAAATGTAAAATATGAATGAGTAATACTAATCTATGCAATTATTAAATATATACTATATACTATATATACTATATATACTATATACTATATATATAGTATATACTATAGACTATATACTATATACAGCCACCAATTGTGCAAGTTCTCCCACTTAAAAGATGAGAGAGGTCTCCAATTTTCATCATAGGTATACCTCAACTATGAGAGACAAAATGAGAAAAAAAAAATCCAGAAAATCACATTGTCTGATTTTTAAAGAATTTATTTGCAAATTATGGTGGAAAATAAGTATTTGGTCAATAACAAAAGTTCATCTCAATACTTTGTTATATACCCTTTGTTGGCAATGACAGAGGTCAAACATTTTCTGTAAGTCTTCACAAGGTTTTCACACACTGTTGCTGGTATTTTGGCCCATTCCTCCATGTAGATCTCCTCTAGAGCAGTGATGTTTTGGGGCTGTCGCTGGGCAACACGGACTTTCAACTCCCTCCAAAGATTTTCTATGGGGTTGAGATCTGGAGACTGGCTAGGCCACTCCAGGACCTTGAAATGCTTCTTACAAAGCCACTCCTTCGTTGCCCGGGCGGTGTGTTTGGGATCATTGTCATGCTGAAAGACCCAGCCACATTTCATCTTCAATGCCCTTGCTGATGGAAGGAGGTTTTCACTCAAAATCTCACGATACATGGCTCCATTCATTCTTTCCTTTACACGGATCAGTCGTCCTGGTCCCTCTGCAGAAAAACAGCCCCAAAGCATAGTGTTTCCACCCCCATGCTTCACAGTAGGTATGGTGTTCTTTGGATGCAACTCAGCATTCTTTCTCCTCCAAACACGACAAGTTGAGTTTTTACCAAAAAGTTCTATTTTGGTTTCATCTGACCATATGACATTCTCCCAATCCTCTTCTGGATCATCCAAATGCTCCCTAGCAAATTTCAGACAGGCCTGGACATGTACTGGCTTAAGCAGGGGGACACGTCTGGCACTGCAGGATTTGAGTCCTTGGCGGCGTAGTGTGTTACTGATGGTAGCCTTTGTTACTTTGGTCCCAGCTCTCTGCAGGTCATTCACTAGGTTCCCCCGTGTGGTTCTGGGATTTTTGCTCACCGTTTTCGTGATCATTTTGACCCCACGGGGTGAGATCTTGTGTGGAGCCCCAGATCGAGGGAGATTATCAGTGGTCTTGTATATCTTCCATTTTGTAATAATTGCTCCCACAGTTGATTTCTTCACACCAAGCTGCTTACCTATTGCAGATTCAGTCTTCCTAGCTTGGTGCAGGTCTACAATTTTGTTTCTGGTGTCCTTTGACAGCTCTTTGGTCTTGGCCATAGTGGAGTTTGGAGTCTGACTGTTTGAGGTTGTGGACAGGTGTCTTTTATACTGATAACGAGTTCAAACAGGTGCCATTAATACAGGTAATGAGTGGAGGACAGAGGAGCCTCTTAAGGAAGAAGTTACAGGTCTGTGAGAGCCAGAAATCTTGCTTGTTTGTAGCTGACCAAATACTTATTTTCCACCATAATTTGCAAATAAATTCTTTAAAAATCAGACAATGTGATTTTCTGGATTTTTTTTTCTCATTTTGTCTCTCATAGTTGAGGTATACATATGATGAAAATTGGAGACCTCTCTCATCTTTTAAGTGGGAGAACTTGCACAATTGGCGGCTGATTAAATACTTTTTTGCCCCACTGTAACTATACTTCAGTAAGAAAAAGCAGCCTAGGAGAGTGATTCAGAGATGCATACAGATGATACTGATAAACAAAATTTCGACATTTTTTCAAAAGTAGATATCTGACTGTCTAAAATTTCAAATAGCCCTTTAATGTGTGCCTTGGCTTTAATAAGCTAATAAATCATCATCCGCTTTACAGTGAACAAATCCAACATACCTGCGACAAAATGAGAAGAACAAAGCCATGTTTCGGTGCATGGATCCCAGTTGCTTCTGCCGATTGCAGCGACCCATTTGCTTCTCCTTTCTTAAGTTTTCAGCAGTCTGTAAAAGGATAGTGTTAGATAGTATATTGTGTATATTATTATTATGGCGGTGCCTTAGAGTACAGAGGGGGGCGACGTCCCGCCTCTGGGGGTGTCGTCACCTGGGGTATATAAGACAGCAGCGGGAGCCATCTTGTCTCTTCACTGTGGCTCTCAGGCTAGCGGTAGTGACTCCTGTGTTCCTGGCTCGTGTTCTTAATAAAACTATAAAACGTCACCTCGACTCCTCATTAATTTGAGACACAACATTTGGCGACGAGGATATACGGAAATGCTGAGGGCTGCTACCGCATTTCGTCTATTTTTGGAGGCTTCGGGTGAGCTGCTGGTCCTTTGGGCCAGGTGGTATGCGTCCTTTGAGAATTATCTCACAGCGCTGGACCTCGGCAACCTGGACAAATTACGAGTGAGTCTGGTCCACAACCTTGGTATGGAGGGCCAGAGGATCCTGAGCACTCTGGGAGGAGGTGATATATTCGGAGATGTGATGTGGCTCATGGCGGGCTACTTTCATACCCCTGAAAACACCATAATGCAGCTCATCCAGTTCAGACAGCGGCGCCAGTGGCCCAGAGAATCAGTTCAACAGTTTGTGGCAGACCTTCGGCAGCTGGCAGGTGAGTGCAGGTTCGGGGCTTTGGAGGAGGAGATGATCTGCGACCAACTAGCTGAGCACATGGCCTACTCCTCCACAAGGGTCCGCCTGCAAACTCATGCTGGTGAGCTAACCTTGATAGCAGCCATGGAGCTAGCGCAGCAACATGAGGCAGTGGAAAAGATAACAAGCAATCTCAGTGACATGGAGGTCCTACCCAGGAATGACAAGCAGTGGAAGGCACTGGCCTTGGATCCGGAAGATGGCAGCAATGACGAGTATGCAGCCATTGTGAAGATTAGGTCTACCCTGGGTACGCCGAGATGCTACGGCTGCGGATCCGGCAGGCACCGCTACAGAGCGAGGGAGTGCGCAGCGAGGGTGAAGCATTGTGGACGGTGCGGGTTGTTCCACCACTTCACCAGGGTTTGCCAGAATTTTGAGAAGGAAGAACGGAGACCAGGGAAGGAGGCTTCGACTAAGAAGACACCCACGGTGGTCCACACAGTCTCACCCAACACAGACGGATGGATCCTCTGCAACTTTGTGTTGGACGGAGTGCCAATCCCGCTGATAGTGGACACGGGGTCAACGGTTTCCATCTTGAATCTGGCAACAGTGACAAGGTTCTTTCCACATTACACCGTGAGTAAGACAGACATTGCCTGTTACGGGTATGGCAGCAACCCCCTGGACATTGTGGGCTCGGTGTGGCTGTCGGTGAGGTATAAAGAGGTCTCAACGTGTGCAGCCGAGTTCATGGTGGCACATAAAGGTAACAACTTAATGGGCTGTGATTTGTTTTACGGGCTTGGTTTTTCCATCGCCTGCGGGGTCATGGAGGAGTGGTCAGGTGGTGGACTGTGGGACCGGCCATTTTATGTGGAAAGCGGCGAAGAAGTGTGGGACTCTGGCTGGCCCAGTCCAGGTGAAGAGGGCCGTCGCCAGCACCAGAGTACGTCGCCACGTTGAGCACTCCGTGCCAGTATTTGCGGTCCCTTAGATGGGGGACCTGAACAGCATGGATTAGCACTCATGGGGGTGGATGGTTCCAGAGAGCAGGCGCAGCGAAGCTCCAGTGGCCGACTGAGTACCACCGTTGAGCCGGGTGCTGTCAGTGCCGCTTCGACGCAGGAAATGAAAAAGTTCGGGGCGAGACCGGATAGCATGAACCCTAGATGTGCCCAGAATGAAAACAAGGGACAAGGCTCGAGTAGGCTCGGCAGGACACCGAGGAGCTATCTGGGTACCGGTTCACGGCGCCGTAGAAGAAGGAAGCCAGTAAGTACTCCCCTGGGCGTGGGAGATGGTGCGCCCTAGGGTCGAGTTTCAGCTAGGGCGGGTTCACAGGTCATGGGAACAGTGAGATGGAGCAGGTGGCCTGCGTGTGGTATGGCCTGGTGAGGATGGGTACCTGCAACTGACGGATGGGTTGAAACGGCACCCAAATGAGCTGTGGAATTTGGAAGTGAAGAAACGCCAGTGCAGCCCGTCTCCGGTTAAGAAGAGGTGGAGACACTCTGGGAGCGCGCTGTGGGACGGATGCTCCAGAGGGGTGCCTATGGGAGACCCGGGTTGAGACTGTGTGCTTTATTTGGGGCTTACGGTGTGTCCACTTATAGTGTGTTCTGATGTTTCATTGCTTACGGTACTAGTCAAAAAAAAAAAGAAGGAAAAGAAGTGACCATCATTGTGTGTGTGTATGTTGGATGCCAGGTATGTGTGGAGAGTACTGAGTGTAAAGTGTATGTGTGTGTGGTGCGGTGCGGTAACACTGAAGTGTGTAAGTACGGTGATGACTGTGAGTGAGATGTAAATGTGCCCCATGTTGTGTGCTACATTTCCTTATAGTGCTGTGCCCATGTTATAGGGTGGGAATGCTAGTTTGGAGATCCAGGTACCGCCACTCTTTGCTGTGTTTACAGTTGTATATAGTTTTCTGTCTAGGATGTATATACTTATTAATTTCGGGATTGATTTATTTTGGTGTGTGGCCCTTTTATGTTTGTTCACTGTCTATTTACAGTGTGGAGTAACCTGCTGGGCCAGTGTGGTGTGAATGGATAGGCCTGTATGTTTCTGTATTAGAATGTGATTCGGGTACATATTTAAAGGGGGGCCAATTGGTATGCTTGTGATTTTTCGGGGGGGGGGGGTAGAATGTTAGATAGTATATTGTGTATATTACAGATGTGGACAAAATTGTTGGTACCCCTCTGTTAATGAAAAAAACACCCACAATGGTCACAGAAATAACTTGAATCTGACAAAAGTGGTAATAAATAAAAATTCTATGAAAATTAACCAATGAAAATCAGACAATGCTTTTGAATTGTGGTTCTACGGAATTATTTTAAAAAACAAACTCATGAAACAGGCCTGGACAAAAATGATGATACCCTTAACTTAATATTTTGTTGCACAACCTTTTGAGGCAATCACTGCAATCAAATGATTTCTGTAACTGTCAGTGAGACTTCTGCACCTCTCAGCAGGTACTTTGGCCCACTCCTCATGAGCAAACTGCTCCAGTTGTCTCAGGTTTGAAGGGTGCCTTCTCCAGATGGCATGTTTCAGCTCCTTCCACAGATGTTCAATAAGATTTAGATCAGGGCTCATAGAAGGCCACTTTAGAATAGTCCAATGTTTCGCTCTTAGCCATTCTTGGGTGTTTTTAGCTGTGTGTTTTGGGTCATTATCCTGTTACAAGACCCATGACCTGCGACTGAGACCAAGCTGTCTGACACTGGGCAGCACATTTCTCTTTAGAACACCTTGATAGTCTTGAGATTTCATTGAACCCTGCACAGATTCAAGACACCCTGTGCCAGAAGCAGCAAAGCAGCCCCAGAACATAACAGAACCTCCTCCATGTTTCACAGTAGGGACAGTGTTCTTTTCTTGGTATGCTTCATTTTTGCGTCTGTGAACATAGAGCTGATGTGCCTTGCCAAAAAGTTGCAGTTTTGTCTCGTCTGTGCATAGGACATTCTCCCAGAAGCTTTGTGGCTTGTCAACATGCAGTTTGGCAAATTCCAGTCTGGCTTTTTTATCATTTGTTTTCAACAGTGGTGTCCTCCTTGGTCGTCTCCCATGAAGTCCACTTTGGCTCAAACAGCAATGGATGGTGCGATCTGACACTAATGTACCTTGACCTTGGAGTTCACCATGAATGTGTTTAGAGGTTGTTCTGGGCTCTTTTGTTACCATTCGTATTATCCGTCTCCTCCTGTGGCCACGTCCAGGGAGGTTGGCTACAGCCCCGTGGATCTTAAATTTCTGAATAATATGTGCAACTGTAGTCACAGGAACATCAAGCTGCTTGGAGATGGTCTTATAGCCTTTACCTTTAACATGCTTGTCTATAATTTTCTTTCTAATCTCCTGAGACAACTCTCTCCTTTGCTTCCTCTGGTCCATGTTTAGTGTGGTACACACCATGTCACCAAACAGCACAGTGACTACTTGTCACCCTTTAAATAGGCCGACTGACTGATTACAAGTTTGTAGACACCTGTGATGTTAATTAGAGGACACATCTTGGTTGAACATGTTCCTATGGTCACATTATTTTCAATCTTTTCTAGGGGTACCATCATTTTTGTCTAGGCCTGTTTCATGAGTTTGTTTTTTAAAATAATTCTGTTGAACCACAATTCAAAAGCATTGTCTGATTTTCATTGGCTAATTTTCATAGAATTTTTATTTATTACCACTTTTGTCAGATTCAAGTTATTTCTGTGACCTTTGTGGTTTTTTCTTTCATTAACAGAGGGGTACCAACAATTTTGTCCACGTCTGTATTATTATGGCGGTGCCTTAGAGTAGAGAGGGGGGTGACACCCCGCCTCTGGGGGTGTCGTCACCTGGGGTATATAAGACAGCAGCGGGAGCCATCTTGTCTCTTCGCTGTGACTCTCAGGCTAGCGGTAGTAACTCCTGTGTTCCTGGCTCGTGCTCTTAATAAAACTATAAAACGTCACCTCAACTCCTCATTAATTCGAGACACAACGGATAGCTCAGACTTCTTGCAGGATCTATTCGAACAGTCAATTGCACAGCAGCTCTTCACCATTTTAGATGTGCTTTGAAGGCATTAAAAGGCAGGAAAGTAGCAGAAATACCAGCAGTAGTGTTAGCTGGATTACTTTGAAAACCAAAGGAATCCTCAGACAAAGCTGCAGTATCCGTTATATCACAGGCACCTAGAAAAGCCTCCAGTTGAGCCGTCTCCTCAGGTAGGTGCTGCCAACTGTGCCGGGAAGCTAGGCTAGCGCACGGTTAGCCACTAACAAAACCAGACTTTCTGGGTGACCTTACACTGTAAAAAATGATTAAAAAAAATAACTAATATTTTAAAAATTAGAGCATACACAAGATTTCAAACATGTCACCTTAAAAGTTGATTAAACCAGCTCGCCCTGATTTCAGGTGTTTTTTGCTGCATTCAAATGATTCAAACCAATGGTGGCACACATTCTTTTTGCCACTCAGTGCTGAGTAAACACCATAGCTTCCGGGATTGTGACATCATGCGATGTCATGCGCATTCCCTCGATACACAACAGTGGCTCCTCCTCCGGAGAGCAGATGTCACGCTTCTTGCCAGTCAAGACCGGGACACCACAGGGGAGCGTGTCCCATAGTGAGATACCGAGACGAATGAGAAGAAAGAGAACTTCTGCCGAGAAGAGAAGACGGACCAACTGCTACACTTTCATCACTCCCTGTCCATTTAAAGGTAAGACATGTTGTTTGAGATAAAGGATGACATTTAAAATAAATGTACAGTCGTGAAGCAACACATTCATTGCTGTTAATTAATTTAGTTCAGTCGTCTAAGTTTCGTTTTTCACTTTATAGAGACACTGCGAGTTACGTTTTGAAATGGGGTGAATATGTATATGCTTGTCATGGTAAAATGTTAAATAACTTTGTTGGTTCATTCTTCATGCTGTTGTGTTTATCCCTTACTATCGTTAGCAAAGCTCACTCACATAGAGATCATATAGGGGCCATATTTCAGTAGCTGTGGAATGACATGCTAAAATATGAATGAGCATGGTGATGATGTTGTGGGGGCATGGTGTGGGGGTTTCTCCACCCAGAGAAGGCAGGGGGAAGGGGAGAAAAATGGACCGAAGGAGGAGGTGTCACTGGGGGGTGTCAGACAGGACTGTTGGGTCTATGCGCCCCCCCCAGGGAGAGTAAGAGCTAAGAGCCGCTGAGAGAAGAAGGGTGTGGTAGCGGCGCCGGTGTTATGTCATGTTAACCTCTTGCACTCCGGTGTACCGCGGACGGGCAGGTCTCTGCGTCCTACAGCGCACGAGGGCGCTCTCGTGTGCTCTTAGGACGCACGAGGGTGCTGCGTCCTAAGAGCGCACTGGAAAAAAAAGCTGCACTTCCGTTCTCCCACTACTGACACAACTGCGAACAGATCGGATATGATTGACCTCTCATTCGACTAATAAGAGCCTTGAATTGGGTTTCTGAAACCTTGAAGAACCAATGACTGAAAACCTAGCAAGAAGGACCCACCTACCAACGCTGTGAATGCAGCGAGCCAATTGAAGCACAGAAGTTCGCAAGCTGTTTTGTGTAAGGCTGGGTGGAGAGAGACTGACTGCTGCAGCAGATGAAAAAAGGACCCGCAGGAAGAACCCCACAGACCCAGCAGCACGGAGACCATCCACAAGTGCGACCTGTGTGACAGGGACTGCCATTCGCGCATCGGCCTGTTCAGCCACAGGTGGTGCTTTTTTTGTTTTTATTCCAGCAGAGTAGACGTTTAGGATTCTCTTCCATGGTCATCATAGACCGACGGAGGCCGACGACGAAGGCTGAGTGACACACACGCGTTCGCCAGTCTTTTTTTAATTACTACTGTTATTTGTTTTGAAAAATCGTTCGCCAAAACCGCAATCATGGAATTATGTTTTGATTGGGTCACGAGACCAGCGTCGTGTTCGTCTGACAATGAGGAAGAAGTTCGCCAGCTCCGCTTCTGCTGTGAAGAGGTAAGTGTTATAAGCTAAATTATTCTTTATCCCTGAAAATTGTAATCAAAATGACTTTTGACTGATCGGTAAATTACAGCTGTGCGTCATTGCTGCATGACGGACCGCGGCGCAACGGGCGATGTCCGTCCTCTGTAGCGAGGGGGGGGGGACAACCCCCCCCCCCACACACACACACACACACACACACAGAGCCCTGAGTGTCACCTTTCATTAGAGCCCAAGATGAAGCTTCTATATTGAATCATTCAAAAGTTACAGACGTTTTTCCAAACTGTGCCATTTGGCACAATTTGGCACAGTTCAAAAACGCCTGGGAACTACCTGAGGAAAAAGCTGTGTAATATATTCATTTTTTGTGGTATTGTTACAAAATTTGGAACTCAGCTGGATAACACTTGGTTCTGCATTTCTGTTGCATTTTCCAGTCCGGATCTGAAGCTGTGTGTTATTTGCAAGCATTTGTATCCAAAAAAACACCCAGGCGAAATCTATTTTCTCCAAGTTCACTATGTTTAGATGACTGTAACTCAGTGGCCGGAGCACTGAGAGAGATTATGACTGTTTTGCCAAAAAAATTCAAAGTGTTTTCTTTTAAATGAGACCAACCCCATGAAGATGCTGCAAAGGGTTGAAGAACAGCTTTCGGTTTACTCTGGGCACGTTATTTTTGGGCGTTTTTAGGGAAATTGACCGGAGTGCAAGGGGTTAAAGTGCCACACATTTCTTTGTTCAAACGACAATGTGTTATGGTCGGAAGTTCCAGGTCTCGATGCATGGAAATAAAGATATAAAAGAGGAATGCACAGAGACCCGGGATTCTCTTTTTGCTGTAAGTTATGTTGGAGAAAGAATAAAGTTTCTGTGTCGTCTAGCTCGTTGCCTCGCCTGCTTTCTTTCTCCACAATGTGTTAATGACCTGCCAGTAATGCCTGTCTGGTTAAAGGCTAGAGCTACTGGGTTTATGCTGAGCTCCATTGTTAAACACCTGTTACCAACACTGCAGACTGAACCAGAAATGATCCTTCTTCACAGAGTGCTTTGTGATGTTTGGAGAAAATACTTGTAGTTGCAGAATGTTATTTGAGTAAACTGAATCATGACTGCAGTGTTAATCTGCTATATTTTAACTTGTTTTTATATCTAAAAGACTTCTCCTGCCACCTCATCCTTCTCCCCTTTTTTCTGAATAATGTATGAAATATCAGTATTTGTATAAGATACAGTAATTCTTTAAAGCTAAATCATTTTCCTCTCTCTCTCTCTCTCTCTCTCTCTCTCTCTCTCTTTAAATACTAGGTGGATTAACGATGACCCCCACCCTGCTGGACAAATCTGCTGCCATGAGGGAGGACCTTCTTCTGTAAAATGCTGTTGCTGTGGTCTGACAGAGGGAATGTGACAGACATGATGGACTACATCCTCCAGTTTGGAAAGTTTAAAGGAAACTCCTTCATTTGGCTGCTGGAAAATGATATCAAGTACATTATGTGTCCTATCGAGGTTCTTCAGAAGGAGGAGGCTTCGGGTGTTAGCATGGCTGAAGGTAACAGGAAGGATAGCCTGCAGTCATTGATAAACTCTGCCTTCAGCTTCCCAGAAATCAAGTTTGCTTTGGCCGTTGAGGCCAGTGGAGTGGGTGTTGTTGCTGAGACATCCCCAGAAGATGATCAGCTGGTTGCCTTTGGCTCACATGCCAAGAGCACCTGGAAAGAGATCTGGAGAAGCAGAGAAGATAGCTGTGCAGACTTTGTGATGAGGCCGCCGTGCACTGAAGGAGCCCACGTGTAGAGCATACAGCAGCACCTCCTGGAGAAGAAGCAGCAGTCAGCTTCTGCCACCACACCTGCAGAACACGCCTCAAGCAACGCCCAGAAGCACCCTGGTAAGTTTTTATCCCAATGAATATTAACATTTATTAAAAATGTTAAGTTTAATGTTTATTTTTTAACTGGCTATATGAATTTACATTTTAGACATCCTATCTGACATGTGAAAAATGTTTTTATTCACCTTAAATCAGATTTACTAATTCTTGTTTTTGTTTGTGTGTGTGTGTGTGTGTGTGTGTTCTAATCATTTTCTTCCTCACAGGGATGGATGGGGATCAACAGCTGGAAGCATCAATGTTGAGCATCTCAGCTGCAAAGCTCCAAGTGAAGACCTGTAAGTCCACGTTTATCACTCCGACTAAATGACAGTATTGATTATAGCTGAGTCTGCTTGTACCTGACGTCAGTACCTCTCTGTTGTCTCTGTGTAACCAGTTGTCATGCCAGCAGCAGCAGCAGCCACCGCCCGAATGTCTCCAGGAGCAGAGTCAGGTTTTTAAATGAAAGACATTTTACCATTTCCCAGCAGGGCAGACCCTGGACCAGCACCATCTGACCTTCACCTTCTCTGCTGGTGTATTTCTAAATGAAGAGATCAGAAGAAAGCCAGGGACCGCCAACACTTAGTGGTAAAGCAATATGGTGCTTTGAACTAACAATTCTACATTATAATATCATGTATTAACATGATCATCTGATGCACTCTTTTTGTTTTATTATTTTTCCAAAAGTCTCTGATGCTCTGCCATTGGCCCTCTGACCCATAAAGAAGTGTGGAAGGATCTTTGTGTTGGACCACACACGTTGGACACCAGCAATGGAAAAGGTCATTTTAACAGAGACAGAAGATCCACAAAAAAATCCAGAAAAAATATTAAATAAGGGTTATAAATGAATTTGCATTTGATCGAGGGTAAGTATTTGATCCCCAAGTAAAATGTGACTAAGTACTTGGTGGAGAAACCCTTGTAGCATCACAGAGGTCAGACATTTCTTGTAGTTGGTCACGAGGTTTGCTCACATCTCAGAAGGGAGTTTGGTCCTCTCCTCTTTACAGATACTCTCCAAATCCTGAAAGTTTCCAGGCTATTGCTTGGCAACCCAAAGTTTCAGCTCCCTCCACACATTTTCTATGGGATTAAGGTCCGGAGACTGGCTGGGCCACTCCAGGACCTTAATGTGCTTTTTCTTGAGCCTTTGCTTCCCTGGCTGTATGTTTTGGGTCACTGTCATACTGGAAGATCCATCCATGATCCATCATCAATGTACTGGCTGAGGCCAGGAGGTTCTCATCCAAGATTCTACGGTACATGGCCCTGTTCATCCACCTTTCAATGTGGTGAAGTCTCCCTGTGTGGCGCATATATTGAGTTCATATTTCCCCACAAATGTATGACTGTATGTGTATTGGGGGCTTCACGTCTCGTGGGACAAAAGAGGTCTGGGTCCGCAGAGATCTACAGGAGATGACGAGTAGGTGTGAGTTTTGGCCTTTGTCTCGGAGAAGATACCCCAGGAGGATTCCCGGACCATCGAGGGATAAGAGACAATAGTGAAACATCAAAGAGTACATTGTGACTGAGATTATGTACCATGTGATTATATGTTTGCTAAAGCATCATGTGACTTAGGTTCGTGGCTCCAGCAGAGTATAAGAGTGTGGTATTTGATTGCTCAGTCTCTTTTCTTGCCTAGAGATTGATAGAGCATGTGTTCACTTAATAAAGCTGAACCTGAGAAATAAACTCAGCCTCATCCTTGAACGCATTCTCTACACTGGTGGCCCTACGACAAGTTATGGCTGGTGACGACCTTCATGCACCGGACTCATCAGGAGCCAGCCAGGCTAACGCAGCTACCGCAGTCCAGCTGCCCAATTTCTGGCAGCGCAGCCCGCGCTCCTGGTTCAACACTGTCGAGGCGCAGTTCCATCTTGGGGGAATTTCAGCAGATGCAATGAAATTCTACCATGTAGTCGCAAAGCTGGACAGCCTCACAGCACAGCGGGTGGAGAGCCTGACTAACCACCCACCAGACGACGACAAGTACGGCGCATTGAAAGCCGCTCTTATCCGTGCTTTCACCCCCTTGCTGGGAGAGCGGGCAGAGAGGCTCCTGGTGTTGACTGAAGGCGAAGCAGACAGGCCCACGGACCTGATGGCGAGGATGCTGAGTCTGAGGGGCGATGATGATGACGGCTTTATCTTCGCCCATCTTTTCCTTAGGACACTACCGTCAGCGGTGAGAGTCACCCTGGCCAGCTCACAGCTGCTGACCAACCGAGACTACCACGAGCTGGGCCAGGAGGCACAGCGACTCGCTGACGCCCATAGACGGCACACGGCCACGACGGTGGCAGCGGAGCTGAGCGTAACGCCCGGAGACGGCAGGGGGCCAGAGGCTGCAGCACCAGATTCGCTGACGTCGGCAGCGGCGGAGACCAGGAGACGCGGAGCGCGCGACGTCCTCTGCTTTTATCATCGACGTTTTGCCGAGAGGGCACACAAGTGCATTCCACCGTGCCAGTTCAAGCGCTCGGGAAACGCCAGGACCGAGAGTCGGTAGCAGCTGCTGCTCTCGGCGCAAAGAATAAGCTGCTCTACCTCATGAACGGGAAATCAGGGAGGCAGTTCCTGGTGGACACAGGCTCCCAGCTGAGTTTCATCACACCTTCCTACGCTGATCAGCTGGCGCCCTCCAGCGGACCCCTGGTGTTGGCGGCGAACGGCTCGACGATCAAGACCTTCGGGGAGAAGACCCTCCCCCTGTCTTTTCACGGTCTGACATTTGAGTGGACTTTCGTCGTGGCAGAGTCAGTCATAACATGTTAGGTGCTGATTTTTTGTGCTCAAATGGTTTATTGGTTGATCTTGCTAATAGACGTCTGGTTAATGCACTGTCTTTCCACTCCATTTCCTGTACAGCCCGGGTGGTCCCGCCTACTGCACAGCCCAACGTCACAGCTGCGGGTGGTAAGTTCCAAGCACTACTCACTCAGTTTCCAGCACTCACAGTCCCAAAGTTTTCGGCGTCAGTGGCTAAACATGGGGTGGAGCACTTTATAACTACCACCGGGCCCCCCGTTTTTGCAAAAGCTCGGCGCTTGGACCCAGCTAAACTGGCCATAGCGCGCGAGGAATTCGCCAACCTGGAAAAAATGGGCACCATTAGACGCTCTAACAGCCCCTGGGCTTCACCACTGCATATGGTCCCCAAGGCTGATGGCTCGTGGCGGCCTTGCAGTGATTTCCGCAGGTTGAATAACGCTTCAGCACACGACCGCTACCCGATTCCGCACATCCAGGATTTTTCGGTGCATTTAGCGGGGGCGTGCATTTTTTCTAAAATAGATTTGGTGCGCGGGTACCATCAAGTCCCAGTCCATGCTCAGGACATACCCAAAACAGCAGTAATAACTCCTTTTGGGCTTTTCGAGTTTTTGCGTATGCCGTTTGGACTCAAGGGGGCTGCACAGACATTCCAGCGCATGATGGATGCAGTTTTATGCGACCTCCCTTTCGTGTTCGTCTACTTGGATGATATTTTGGTAGCCAGCACGTCCGAGGACGAACACGAAAGCCATCTCACAGCGGTTTTTCGGAGGCTGGCACAGCACGGGTTAATAATTAACCCAGCGAAGTGCCAGTTTGGGGTGGCGCAAATCGATTTTTTGGGGCACCGCGTTTCACCAGAAGGAGTGGTCCCTCTGCCCGATAAAGTACGCGCAATAACGGATTGTCCCCAACCTCAGACGGTCAAAGCATTGCAAGAATTTTTGGGAATGGTTAATTTTTATAACCGCTTCCTCCCAAGCGCAGCGCGGCTCATGCAACCATTGTACGTGGCACTTAAAAAACAAAAACCTGCAAATAAGATCGAATGGTCCCCGGAGCGGGAGCGCGCATTCTCCCAGGTCAAATCAGCCCTGGCGAACGCTGTTTTGTTGGCACACCCGGTGCCAACGGCACGTATGGCACTCACCACGGACGCTTCCGATTTAGCGGTGGGGGCGGTCGTTGAACAGTTTGTGGCAGGGAGCTGGCAACCTCTCGCGTTTTTCAGCAAAACCTTGCGCAATAATGAGCGGAAATACAGCGTGTTCGACAGGGAGCTGTTGGCCCTGCATTTGGCCATCCGCCATTTCCAGTTCTGGCTGGAGGGGCGCCATTTCACCGCGTTTGTGGACCATAAGCCGCTAACGTTTGCGATGGCCAAGATTTCAGAGCCTTGGTCAGGCCGGCAGCAAAGACAGCTGGTCGCGATATCGGAGTTCACCACCGATATTCAGCATGTTGCGGGCAAACATAATGTAGTGGCAGACTGTCTTTCGCGTGCAGTAGCAGCGCTAAGCCCCGTGGGGGCAGGCTCGGCAGCCGTGGCCGCGGGCCAGGGTTGTGGCGCGGAAGCGCTCGCAGCCCCAGTCCGCGTGGGTTTAGATTACGCAGCCATGGCCGCGGAGCAGGTTAGCGACGCGGATGTGCGTGCGCTCCAGTCTGGACCAACAGGGTTAAGGCTGGAGCACAGGTACAGCAGATAGGTATGCCCCCTCTAATCTGCGATGTCTCCACCGGGCGGCCTCGCCCCGTGGTTCCAGCTGCATGGCACCGCCGCGTTTTTGACTCAATCCATTCTCTGGCGCACCCGGGGGTGCGCGCATTGATTAAGATGGTGGGGGAGAAATTTGTTTGGCCGGGGTTGCGTAAACAGGTCAAAGAATGGGCAGCAGCCTGCGTAGCGTGTCAGCGAGCCAAAATACACAAGCACACTAGAGCCTCGTTGGAGCCTTTTCACATCCTGGCTAAGCGTTTCGATCATGTGCATGTCGACTTGGTGGGCCCCCTTCCGTTGTCGCAGGGGTGCACACACCTTTTGACGATGGTAGATCGCACCACGCGTTGGCCAGAAGTGGTTCCTCTGGCGTCAACTACGGCAGCAGACGTTGCATGCGCGTTTTTAACGGCTTGGGTAGCGCGTTTTGGAGTTCCGTCAGACATAACATCCGACAGAGGTCCCCAATTCGTTTCCGAACTCTGGTCATCCATGGCCCACAGCCTGGGGGTGAAGATCCACCGCACTACCGCGTATAACCCCCAGGCTAACGGTTTGTGCGAACGCTTTCATAGGTCATTGAAAGCAGCCCTCAGAGCATCTCTCACGGATACAAATTGGGTGGATAAACTTCCATGGGTTTTATTGGGGTTGCGTTCTGCACCTAAGGAGGATTTGCAAGCCTCTCCGGCTGAATTAGTTTTTGCTCAACCCCTCCGTTTGCCGGGGGAATTCCTTCCTGACAACCCTGCACCAAATTGTCCCCCCGCTCAGCTGTTGCAGAGCGGCACAGGATCAAACACCCTTCCTGGCCCAGTTCATCACAGTTTTCCACGCGTTTTTGTGCCGAGGGCTTTAAAGAATGCGGAGTTTGTTTTTGTTAGACATGATGCTCAACGACCAGGTTTGCGACCGCCTTACGACGGGCCTTTCAGAGTGTTGGAAACAGGGGAGAAACATTTTTTGCTTGATTTGGGAGACAGAAAAGAGTTGATTTGCATTAACAGACTCAAACCCGCCTTTGTTCTGGCTGATGAACACGTGCAGTTGGCCAGGGCCCCCTGCCGTGGCAGGCCGCCGGGAAGACATTGTTCAGAGCCACCACAGAGATGTGCTAACAATTCTGATTCGCAGATGCAGGGAGCCGCTGCAGAAGGAACAAAGCTGGCTTACAGCAGATATGGCAGGAAGTTTAAACCCAAGCAATTGGTGGATTAACTTGTGATATGTTGTGATGTTTTCTGCCACACATCTCTGATTATGTTTTGTCCCTGAATAGACGTTTGGGGGGGGGGGGGGGGTTATGTGGCGCATGTATTGAGTTCATATTTCCCCACAAATGTATGACTGTATGTGTATTGGGGGCTTCACGTCTCGTGGGACAAAAGAGGTCTGGGCCCGCAGAGATCTACAGGAGATGACGAGTAGGTGTGAGTTTTGGCCTTTGTCTCGGAGAAGATACCCCAGGAGGATTCCCGGACCATCGAGGGATAAGAGACAATAGTGAAACATCAAAGAGTGCATTGTGACTGAGATTATGTACCATGTGATTATATGTTTGCTAAAGCATCAAGTGACTTAGGTTCATGGCTCCAGCAGAGTATAAGAGTGTGGTATTTGATTGCTCAGTCTCTTTTCTTGCCTAGAGATTGATAGAGCATGTGTTCACTTAATAAAGCTGAACCTGAGAAATAAACTCAGCCTCATCCTTGAACACATTCTCTACACCTGTACCCTTAGCAGAGAAACAGCCCCAAAGCAGGATGTTTCCACCTCCACGTTTGACAGTGGGGATGGTGTTCTCTACCTCCAAACACGGTGAGTTGAGTTGATGCCAAAGAGCTCAACGTTGGTCTCATCTGACCACACTGCATTCTCCCAGACCTTCTCTGAATCATTCAGGTCTTCACTGACAAACTTCAGATGTGCCTTCTTGAGCAGGGGGACCTTGCAAGCATGGCAGGATCTCAATCCATTATGGTGAAGTGTGTTACCAATGATTTTCTTGGTGATTGTGGTCCCAGCTCCCTTGAGATCATTAACAAGCTCCTGCCGTGTAATTCTGGGCTGATCCCTCATTTTTCTCAGGATCATTTTTACCCCACGAGGTGAAATCTTGCATGGCGCTCCAGAGCGAGGGTGATTGACTGTTATATTTTTTTTTCATTTTCAAGTTATCACACCAACAGTGGTCTCTTCCTCACCCAGCTTCTTGCTGATGGTCTTGTAATTCATTCCAGCCTTGTGCTGGTCCACAATCTCGTCTCTGATGTCGTTTGACAGCTCTTTGGTCTTGTCCATGGTGGTAAAGTGTGAATTGAAGAGACTGATTCTGTGACATGAGCCTTTTATAAACATAACAGGTTGAGATTAGGAGGACTTTCCTAAAGGGACAGGACTAATTTATGTGCCTCATGGATACATCACTGGTCTGTGCGGGTCAGAATTCTTGCTGGTTGGTAGGGGATCAAATACTTATTTTTTATTTCCCTCGATCAAATGCAAATTAATTTACTGTATAACCCTTGTTTGATGTTTTTTTGTAGAATTTCTTTGTTGATCTTCTGTCTCTCTTTGTTAAAATAAATCTACCATAAAATCATGGACTGTTAATTTCTTTGTCAGGGGTAAACGTACAAATTCAGCAGGGGATCAAATAATTATTCCCCCCACTGTATGCAAACATGGTCCATCAGTCTGCTACAGATCCAAACAGTCTGCTGAACTCCACATCCAAGATGCACATTTCCTGCTATGTCAAGCACACAGCAAAACTTGCCAACACCAGTTCTGCTGCTGTGGATTTTTTTTTTTTTTTTTAATCAGAGACACCGAGTGCTCCTGTGGTCACCACCGAGCCTGCTACCTTTAACCCACCTCCACCTGCCAACACCTCTGTCACAAGACTTTATTTAGAAAGCTGTGGAGGGCATTTTAGAGAGCCAGCAGCAACAGCAGCGGCCAGAGCATAAAATAAGGCAGACTAAGACCTGTCTTGGACTACATCTGTGTATGATTTCCATAGTCATCTGATGTTGAAAAAAGTTTTATATGAGTACTAGCTGTAAATGCTGCACTGTATAATCTGTTAGTCCCTTTCCCCACCATGCAGTGTGTAGTGTTGCCGCCGTCTTCGTTTCTATGACCGTACACTCTGCTCACAGCTGCTGGAACTGGTGGAAGCTGCAGTGGAGGGATTTTGCAAATCTATTTCAAAAATGTACTCAGTGACACCTTAATGAGTTTGTATGTTCTTGTGTCTCTATGATTTCTCTTATGTTTCTCCAGCTTCTTCCCACAGTCCCAATACGTGCACATTAGGTTAACTGACGTGAACAGAGCATTCTAGATTGTCTGTAGGTGTGAATAGTTATGTGTGTGTGTGTGTGTGTGTGTGTTGGCCCCATGATGGACTGGCAGTCTGTCCAGGTCTACCCAGCCTCTCTCTACATGTAAGTAAGTAAGCTGCCTATTTTTTTAAAAGAAGAAGTCATCATATAGAATGGCCATAGCACACAGCCATCACATCCTCTCTATTTAATACAGTAAAGGTTAATAAAATGTCCTTTAAATGTGGCTGCTGCCTCAAGTTAATTCTGTGTGACTGTAGAGCCTGTAAAGTATGTAACTAGTTACATTTACTCAAGCACATTCATTCAACTTTTCACAACATTCTACTTTCATGAGTAGTTTTATTGCAAAATACTTCATACTCTTGCTTGAGTAATTTATAAATAAAAAAAAACAAAAAAACCCCCACTTAACTCATGCTTGGTTGTACTCTGAGTAACTTTTGACTCCACTGATTTGAAATGACTGTCAGTCCACATTAGAAATCAATTACTTTATTGCTGCTGCAATATATGATTTGTATAATATTACATAGAACCCATTTCTAGTTTGTTTGGTTTATATTTTGGTTTGTCTAGCAATTTCTACAAATTGACAAAATTTCATAAATTCAAAAGAAAAAAATGTTACGTGGGCGGCAGCGGCTCAGGAAGCAGAGCGGCTCATCCATTAACCAGAGGGTTGGTGGTTCGAATCCCACTCTCCCCAGACACCCTGCCGTTTCGTCACGCTTTCTCCACCTTTCCTCCAGCATCTATGACACTGGGTATGAATGCGTATAAATGTTCAGTGGTGGTCGGAGAGGCCGTCGGCACAGATTGGCTGCCATGTTTCCGTCAGTGGCTACAGTAGTAGCTTACCAATGTCTGTCTGGAGTGAATGAATAATGGACTCTCTGCAAGCACTTTTTTTTTTTTTGACTTATTTTGTACCCGTAGGTAGATTTGTTCTGCAGTCCGGTGACAAGCCACCAGCTGCCGGTCACTGCGTGCACAAGCACCCCTTAACTCCCTAACCTGCATGTTTTTGGCTTGTGGGAGGAAACCGGAGAAATCCCGGAGTAAACCCACGCAAACACGGGGAGAACATGCAAACTCCACACAGATCACTGTTGGTCGGGGGCAGGGATCGAACCCACGATCTCATGATCCCCGCGATCTGGCATATTTCTCTCCAACGCCAACTCTCTCTCTAACAAGGTAGATGAACTGAGACTGCTGATGCGTTTTAAGGACCTCTCTTCCTCGTCTGCCCTCTTTTACTGAGACCTGGCTCAGAGAAAATACTCCGGACAGCGCGCTCCTCCTCGAGGGATTTCAGCTGTTTCGTGCTGATCGTGACACAGAGCTCTCCGGTAAGTCCTCAGGAGGAGGAGTCTGCTTTTACATTAACAGCAGCTGGTGCTCTGATGTAACGGTGATTTCCAAACACTGTTCTCCCGCCCTGGAATATCTTTTTATTAACTGCAAGCCATTTTATTCCCTGCGGGAGTTCGCTTCATTCATCCTGGCCGCTGTGTACGTCCCTCCCGACGCGGACGCGCGCGAGGCTCAGCGCGTGCTCGCAGATCACATCCAACATACGGAGCGGACTTTCCCGGACTCTCTGGTTATTGTGGTTGGCGACTTTAACCAGAGCAATCTGAGCCACGATCTCCCCCGCTACAAACAGTTTATTAAATGCCCCACCAGAGGAGAGAAAACGCTGGATCACTGTTACACTACAGTGAAGGACGCGTATCGCGCTGTTCCCCGCGCTGCGCTCGGACTATCTGATCACGTGATGGTCCACCTCATTCTCACATACAGACAGAGACTGAAGCTCACTAAACCTGTTGTGAGCACTACGAAGAAATGGACCAGTGAAGCTGAGGAGAAGCTGGACACATGCATGGAAATAACTGACTGGGGCATGCTTAAAGGAGCCACGCATGATCTGGATGAGTACACGGACACTGTGACCTCATATATCCACTTTTGTGAGGAGAGCATTCTTCTATCGCGCACCAGGGTGAGATACTCTAATGATAAGCCCTGGTTCACAGCTAAGCTCAGACAGATCAGGAAGGAGAAGGAAGCAGCGTTGAAAAGTGGAGACAGGGGCTGCTACAGGGAGGTCAAATATCGGTTTAACAGAGAGCTGAGGAGAGCTAAATCTGTGTATTCAGAGAGACTCCAGCAGCAGTTCACTGCTAACGACTCGGCTTCTGTGTGGAGAGGACTGAGGCAAATCACCAACTATCGGCCTCAGGCTCCTAAAGGTCAGGATGACAAAGCCCTTTGTCAAAGACTGTCCCAACACTATGCCTGTTTTGACACCTCGTCAGCTGTGTCCAACTCCCCCCTCCCCCAGCTCCACTGCCTCCACGGTCCCTACTTCATCAAAGGCGGCCCCCCCCTCCCCCCCTGCCCTTGTCATCAGTGAGCAGGACGTGCACAGACAGTTCTCCAGACTGAACCCACGCAAGGCCCCCAGTCCGGACGGCGAGTCTCCCTCCACCCTGAGACACTGTGCGAAAGAGCTGACTCCTGTCTTCACAGACATTTTTAACACCTCCCTTAAGCTATGCCACGTGCCGACCTGCCTCAAATCCTCCACCATCATCCCTGTCCCCAAGAAGCCACGGATCACTGGACTTAATGACTACAGACCTGTAGCGCTCACCTCTGTAGTCATGAAGTCCTTTGAGCGCCTGGTCCTGTCTCACCTCAAGTCCATCACCACTCCCCTCCTGGACCCGCTGCAGTTTGCCTACCGAGCCAACAGGTCTGTAGATGACGCAGTCAACCTGGCCCTCCACTCCATCCTGCAGCACCTGGATTCCCCGGGAACCTATGCCAGGATCCTGTTTGTGGACTTCAGCTCTGCATTCAACACCATCCGCCCCACTCTGCTCCGGGACAAGCTGTCCCTGCTCAACGTGCCTGACTCCCTCTGCAGGTGGATCACCGACTTCCTGACGGACCAGAGGCAGCATGTGCGGCTGGGAAAGACTGTCTCAGACTCTGTTAGCATCAGCACCAGATCACCCCAGGGCTGTGTACTTTCCCCCCTACTCTTCTCCCTTTATACCAACTTCTGCACCTCCTGCCACCAGTCTGTCAAGCTGATCAAGTTTGCGGACGACACCACCCTCATCGGGCTCATGTCCAACGGTGACGAGTCCACCTACAGGAGAGAGGTGGCCCAACTGGTGTCCTGGTGCAGCCACAACAACCTGCAGCTGAACGCTCTGAAGATAGTGGAGATGATTGTAGACTTCAAGAAAGTCACAACCCCTCTGCCCCCCCTCACCCTCACAGGCTCTCCCATCACCACTGCAGATTCCTTCCGCTTCCTAGGCACCACCATCACCAGGGACCTCAAGTGGGAGCCAGGCCCAGCAGAGGATGTTCTTCCTGCGGCAGCTGAGGAAGCTCAAGCTACCCACCAAGATGTTAGTGCAGTTCTACACGGCCATCATCGAGTCCATCCTCACCACCTCCATAACCGTGTGGTACGCAGGAGCCACTGCCAGGGACAGACTAAGACTGCAGCGCATCGTGCGCGCTGCTGAGAAGGTGATCGGCTGCAAGCTCCCATCTCTCCAGGACCTGTATATCTCCAGGATCTGGAGGCATGCAGGCCGGATCATAGCCGACCCTTCACACCCTGGTCACGTACTGTTTGCCCCCCTCCCCTCAGGTAGAAGACTTCGGTCCATTCAGACTAAAACCTCCCGTCACATGAACAGCTTCTTCCCCTCTGCCATCAGACTGCTGAACACTAAGTGACTTATTGACTCTTGTGCACTATGTACAGCAGCTCAACCAGACTCATGTCAATCATCACTGTTTTCTTTTTGCATTACCGACTGCACTATATGGTACTCCACAATATCTGCTGCTCGCTAATATATTTAAAAACTGCTTTGACTAGTATTACTCATTCTTATTCTACACTTCATTGCATGTATAGTTTTTTTTACTTCTTTTATTTTATCATGTTTAATGTTGCAGCATTGCACCGAGACAAATTCCTAGTTTGTGTACTACATGAACAATGGCAATAAATCTGATTCTGATTCTGATCCCCCGACCGAGGGTAAACTGTGCTGCCACAGTGCTAACCACTGCGCCACCGTGCAGACTTTGAGATGTCACTTGAATATAGATATAAATCTAGTCCATTATTATTATAGTTTTTAGAGGGAAAAGAACTTAATGGGGAGAGTAAAGTTATGACTTTGTACTCAAGTAACTTTCTTTTCTTTATACTCCTACTTCAGTCATTTTTTGGTGTCTTATGCGTTAGCCTTGATCGGCCTTGATATCCAGGATGTCCACAGTACTTTGTGCCTTCCTTGGAATTTAAAAAAAGATACACTGGGCATATGAATCAGATTCCCCCTTTGGTAAAAGTTTGTTGTGCTTGTTTATAACTGCTTGTCATCAGCAATTTTGACTTTGCTGTCAATGAAAATAAGTTAATAATTAAAGGTTATTCAAAATCTACTTTTCCCGCTTTCAAGTAATTTCTGAACAATTGCTTTTTTTCAGATTCTGACTACAGTTGGTCGTGTGACGAGTATGTTTCAGTTTTATACTGACTTGTAAGTATTTAACTTATAAAAATATACACCAGTGTTTAAGTTAAATCTTGCAATAAACTGTTTATCAGCTAAAACTCTCAAGGTGAGTTAATGTAAATATAGTTTAAAAAAATTACAACATTAACAGTCAGACTCAAAAATTTACCTAGAATCAAGGTTTTTCTTTAACAAATACGTATCAGCACCCTGGACAGCTGCTCCAACAATTAGCGGTGTTGTTCAGCACCGTGGACAGCGACCTGCTTTCTGATTGGCTGTCACTATGTTACAGCTATTCACAACTGGCCGCTGCCAGCCAAAGAGGAATTCCTCTACTTGTACTTGGCTAGTAGTGGAGGTGTACCTAAGATGTCAGGGACTGCCCCACGGACTAATTCCTTATGGGGTGGGGGTGGGGCTGAAACAGCCTAGCAAAAAAGTTTTGCAGTGTTTTATGGTAAATGTTCAACTTTTTTCTCAAAAAAAATTGACTTTTTTTTTCTCATAAATTTGCAATTTTTTCTTGTAAATTTTCAATTATTTTTCTTATAGATTTGTAACTTTTTCCTCAAAAATTTGCAACTGTTTTCTCAAATATTTGCATTTTTTTCCCTGTAAAATTTCAGTGTTTTCTCCTAAATTTGCACTGCTCATCTGGATGTTGGTTAAATGTTCATTCTGTGTAACTGCAATGTGTGAGTTTTTAAATTGGCATCTTTTTTTTCATAGAGTTGCACTTCTATTCTTGCTTGCTTTCCTACATTTGTACCTCATGTTAAACTGCTGAACACCCGCACATCCCCCTTGTTAAAAACTAAATCAGCTGCTGGGTGGAGCTGAGCTCATGTGGTGACGTCAGTTTTACGAATGCGGGCGTGATGTGGGCGGTGACCTGGTCATTTACAGATTTGGCATCATGTAAATTAGGTACGAATTTTCAAGAATACAGGAGCAAAAATGTGACAAAAATAGTCCAATTTTATTATGTGAAAAGTTGCAAATTACAAAGAATAGTTGCAAATTTGGAGGTAAAAAGTTGCAAATTTAGTCACAAATTTAAAAGAGAAAATGCAAATTTATAAGATTTTTTGAATTGGTGCTTCAAAGTTATTTTATCCAGCAGTGTAACATGATATACTGTAGGAGATTTATGATGAATGGGGATGACAGGATAAAAAGGAGGAAGATTTGTGGTCATTTGGCTTAACAAGGGGGGGGGGGGGGGGGGGCTAATAATGTGGCCTAAGCTGCAGTTCTGGATCCACATATGGATCTTTTGCTTAGCACTGCGGCAGCACAGCAACCCACCCTTGGCCGGGGGATCCTGGGTTCCATCCCAGCCCCCGACCAACAGTGATCTGTGTGGAGTTTGTATGTTCTCCCCGTGTCTGCGTGGGTTTACTCCCAGATTTCTCCAGTTTCCTCCCACATGCCAAAAACATGCAAGTTAGGTTAATTGGCATCAAAACTGGGGATTCTAAATTGTCCTTGGGTCTGACTGTGAGAGCGAATGGTTGTCTGTCTCTCTGTGTTGGCCCTGCGATGGACTGGCGATCTGTCCAGGGTGGACCCTGCCTCTCGCCCAAAGATGCTGGGATAGGCTCCAGCCCCCCCACGACCCGAAAAGGATCAAGAGGAAGAAGATGGATGGATGGATGCTCATCACCAGTGATTCTTTGTGACTTTGATTTTTTTTTTTTTAAAGACAAGAAATTATGAGTAAAGTTTCAGAAACTCACAAATTTAAGAGGAGAAAAAAGCAAATGTCACAGTTTTAGAAATGCAGATTACAGAGTGATTTCTCTTTTTGACCCTACCTGCTGTGAAAACATTCATTTAATGAGTTTTATTTATTGCAGGCATGCTTAAAAGCCTGGATGTTATCTATTAGATGGAAGTAGTTTTGTCATATCCGTGAGTTGATTTTTTTTTTTTTTTAAATATTCTACAAAACCGCTGAATGAAAATCCTTGAAGAGCAGCGATGCTACCGTTTCTGCTGGGGTTGTATGAGGGGAACTGGATTTTGTGTCCTCTAAGTGCATCTGGTCTTTGTTGCATTTGAATGGCACGCTGGAGCGGGTGATGTCCTTGTACTGGCTACTGAAACGCTCCAGTTTTTGGTCTGAAAGCAAAGCTCGTGAGTAATACTGGTTTCGCAGCACGAGAAAGCAGAGAACGGAGTCTTTTCACCACGTTTGTTCTGCCCGGGTCATGTGTGTTGACCTCGCCGACGCCTCTCGTCACATCCTTCACGAGCCAACGTGAAAAGCTTCACAAGTGCGCCAGTATTTCTAACAGAGAAGACTTCAAAGCTTTAAAAGCAAAAGCATTACAAAAACTGGAGCCGTTATCTGAATGAACAAAGAAAATATAACCAGTTACACAGAATAGAAATTAAACCAGTGTCCATATGAATGCTGCAAATTTAGAAGGAAAAAAGTCTGAATCTTAAAAGCAAAAAGTTGCAGATTTATGGCAAAAAAGTTGTGAATTTATGAAGAAAAAATACCCAAATTCATAAGGAAAAAAGTTGCAGATTTAAAAGAAAAAAATTTACAAATTTACAATAAAAAAAGCTGCAAATTCACAATATAAAAACACTGCAAATTTACAAGAAAAAACTATGGAGTTAAAAGGGAAAAATAGCAAATTTATGAGGAAAAAAAATGCAGATTTAAAAGAAAAAATAAAACGTATACAAGAAAATAGCTGTAGATTTAAAATTTAAAAAAGTTTCAGATTTACAAGAAAAAGTTGTAAATTTGGGAAAAATTTGCAGATTTATGAGAAAAAGTTAAAAATTTGTAGGAGGAAAACAAATTTTGGGGAGGAAAAATCTGCAAATTTATTAGAAATGTTGCAATTTTTTAAGCAAAAAGTTACAAATCTGTGAGAAAAAAGTTGCAAATTTATGACAAATAAAAAGCTGAAAATTATTACAATTTTTTTTTTGCATTTCTGCTTAGAATTGGTGGCTCAAAGTCATGCGATTCAGTTGCGTGACATGACACAGAAAGGCTTCTGATGACGCTGGCAGGGACACTGGCCCCGCCCCCATGCAGTAAACGTCATTGTTTATTGCATCATCAGCACATTATCTAACAGGGTTCTCTGGTCTCAAACATTCACGTCATCAGATTCTCATCACGAAGCCTCAGTGTTAGGTTGGAATAAATAATGAAAATGATCATTACAGCTGCAGCTCTGAATCACTTCCATCACGTAATTATTACATCATTTAGCAGCAGCAGAAAACATCAGAGTTATGGATGGAGGCGTGGATTAGCCCCTGAACACAACCAATAGTTCCCATAGTTTGACTTTAGAGGCATTTTTTGTGCACTGAAACGGCACAGACATTTTTCAGTTGTTATAACAGCTGAAAATGGTTCAGAAATGTCTTCACTGTTGATGGATCAGATCATCATAGGCATAAATGAAACCCCCAACCTGGAAAAAACAAGAGAATTGACCCCCCCACTATCATCAAAAACTTTAATATCATGTTACATAAGACTTTGAAGCACCAATGCTAAATGCAAAACAAACAAAAACGCTTGCAAATTTGGAACATTTCTTTTAAATTTGCTATTTTTTTTTCTTTCAAATCTGCAACTTTTTCCTCATAAATTTTCATCTTCTATCACTTAATCCTCTTCGGGTCGCTGGGGGGGGGAACTGGATCGTGTCCCAGCATCCCAGCTGATGCCAGTCAACGTGGCTGAAAGCCAAACAGGCTGCAGCACAGACGCCTGCGTTTTTAACGGCAGGCCTGCTGGCTTTGTCTCCGTCATGTCAGCCTTTTCCTCTCCCAATGGCGGTTATTCCGCCTTGCTTTTGCTGCCCTCTAGTGTTCAAACATGCTACTACAGGCTTTTCTGCAGCGTTCGCAAATATGGAACTTTTGTTTTCTTGGAAATCTTTTTTTGCCTCATTAATTTGTGACTTATAAATGTTCTACCTTTTTCCTATAAATTTGCAGCATTTTTCTCATTAATTTGTGACTTATCTTGTAAATTTGCATGATCATAAATATGCTTTTTTTCCCCCTCACATTGTTCTTTTAATCTTGCAAAATTGCAACAATTTTTTTTCTCATAAATTTACTCTTTTTCCTTTTTGTCTTGTCTATTTTCTGCTTTTTCTTACAAATTTGCAACATTTACCTCATTAATCTGACATATCTTGTAAATTTGCTTTACTTGCTCATAAATTTGTGATTTGTTCTCCCTGTAAATTTGCTATATTTTTCATGTTAATTTGTGACTTTTTAATCTTGTAAATTTTCCCCACTCATACAAATGCTGGTTAAAATCTTTTTTCTATATAATGGTTTAATCTGTTCTGCTCATCAGAGAGTGACCCAAGTTTACTTTTCAAATGTTTTTGTTCGGAGGGGAAAGATCATGCTTCTGTTTCTAAACAGAACGACGTAACTTTGTCTCCACCAAAAACCAAAGAACGAGACAGAAGCCATGCTGGGTGGATTAACACGTGGACTGATGTATTAAAATCTGAATACAGACAACAATAATAATAAAAATGTTCACAATATAAAATCCAAAGCAGAAATGTGATGGAACAGCTCATGGACAAAAAGAGAACAGCTGTAGTATTTAGATCTGCATGCAGCACCAGAGCTCTCACACCTGCTCCTGAAAATCATCACACTCCTCAACAAAACTGGAATGGTCAGGTTCATTAATGCTAATGGTAATGGGGGGGGGGGGGGAGCAGCCAGGGAAAGTACTCGAGTAAAACTGAGGGCCATTACATACTCCACGAGAACAGAGAAATTCTTCTTCAGAGAAATTTTTCTTTGCCCTGGGAGAGAACAAATGTCTCTGTTCTTGCAGAGAACGTACAGGCCTTCACTGTCAGTAAATGTCAACCAAAACCAGTTACTTGAGCGGCTGAAACTCAGAAATTTACTGCTTTTTTCCTCAGAAATTTACCCTCATGAATTTATGAATTTCTCACCATGGGTTTCCTCATAAATTTCCCATTTTTCCACCCATAAATACCTGACATTTTCCTCATAAATGCACCACTTTTTTCCTGACATATTTACATGCTTTGTAATAAATTTGTTGGGGGTTTTTTCCCCACAAATTTGGAAAGTTTTACTGCAAATTTGGCAACTTTTTCCCTTATAAATTGGAAACTTTTTTCTTGTAAATTTGCAACGTTTTTCCTCAAATTTGCAACTTTTTTCTCATAAAAAGATGCACATCTATGAGAAAAAAATATGTAAATGGGGGAAAATTGCAAAATGACAAAAGCAAAATTTGAAAAAACATTTGCACGTTTGTGAGAAAAACACTGTTTATCTACAACAAAAAAGTTATAAATTTACAAGAAAAACAGCAAATTTATGAGATAAAAGTTGCAAAATTATAACAGCAGCAAAAATTATCCCAAAAAGACACACATTTATGAGGAAAAAATATGTAAATTTATGGGGGGAAAGTTGCAAAATGACAATTATACCAAAATTATGCAAAAAAATTGCATGCTTGCGAGAAAAAAGCTGCAAATTTACCAGAAAAAAAAAAGCTGTAAAAAAAGTTGTAGAAAAAGATACCAAGATAAAAAGATACCAAGAAAATAAAAAAGAGGGAAAAAAAATATGTAAATTTATGGGAGGAAAGTTGCAAAATGACATTAAAATAACAGTAAAATTATGCAAAAAAACTGCATGCTTGCGAGAAAAAAGCTGCAAATTTACCAGAAAAAAAAAAAAAGCTGTAAAAAAAGTTGTAAGATACCAAGAAAATAACAGGAAAATTGTGCAAAAAAGATACACATTTATGAGGGATAAAAATATGTAAATTTATGGGGGGAAAGTTGCAAAATGACAATTATACCAAAATTTTGCAAAAAAACATTGCATGCTTACGAGAAAAAAGCTGCAAATTTACCAGAAAAAAAAAAAAGCTGTAAAAAAAGTTGTAAGATACCAAGAAAATAAAAAAGAGGGAAAAAGAGGGGAAAAAATATGTAAATTTATGGGAGGAAAGTTGCAAAATGACATTAAAATAACAGTAAAATTATGCAAAAAAACTGCATGCTTACGAGAAAAAAGCTGCAAATTTACCAGAAAAAAAAAAAGCTGTAAAAAAAGTTGTAAGATACCAAGAAAATAAAAAAGAGGGAAAAAGAGGGGAAAAATATGTAAATTTATGGGAGGAAAGTTGCAAAATGACATTAAAATAACAGTAAAATTATGCAAAAAAAAAAAAAAAAAGATGCACATTTACAAGCAAAAAGTCACAAATTGATGAGAAAAAGTGGAAGCCAGCTTGAATCGTCCACGGGGAAACGGTGAAGGCGGACCAGCGTGTGGGAGGGCCTGCAGCGTCTGCATCCTCTGCCGTCCAGCCGTTAACGCTCCCGTCGCTGCCAGCCTCCCCTGCAGGCAACGGTCGCTCTACTGGCTGCTCCCAACTAACAAAAAACTAAAGTGAAACGGAGGCGAATCAGACGGACGGGGGCGTAGTGGCGTTTCACTTCCTACAGTACAGTGGATGAAGTGAGAGAAAACGGGCCTGAGTGGCCGCAGTGTTGGGGGAAAACAACGGAACATCGCCGAGGAGACGAGGCCGCCGACCACTTCCACACCCATCAGTAGTGTTCTCACCAGCCGGCGTGTCGTCACAGAGGTGGGGGAGGAGCCACACGCCGGGCTCCGCTGCACCTCGGACACAGTCCAAGGACGGATTACTTCTCCCACGCGAGGAGCTGCTCAGACCTCCTGACACAGAGATGTGGAGCGATGCCAACCAAGCCAGCGGCGGCGACGCACCTGCAAGCTGGCTGCCAACCGCCAAGCTAGAAGGAGACCCAAGAGCTGCCCTGCAAAATTTACAGCAGCAATTTCACATTTTTTTCCTCAGTAATTGGCGACTTCTAATTAATTTGCTAATAAATTTGCATCTTTTTTTATCATGAATTTGTGATTTTTTTCCTTATAAATTTTCAATTTTTTTTGTCATAAATTTGCTTTTTCCCTGTAAATTTTTAACATTTTTCTCTTTTTCAATCATGAATTTGTGAAATTTGCCCTCATAAATTTGCTACTTTTCTCATTAATTTGCAACTTTTTAATCTTGTACATTTGCATCTTTTTAACATGAATTTGATTTTCATCCTTATAAATTTGCAACTTTTTTCTCATATCATTTTTCCCTCATAAATTTGCATTTTTTTTCTCTTAATTTGTGACTTAATTTTGCAAGTTTGCATTTTTGTCATGAATCTGTGAAATTTTTCAGGATTTTTTTTTTTTTTTGCATTTTCCTTGTAAATTTTCAACCTTTTCCTCATATTTTCATCTTATCATGAACTTGTGATTTTTTTCCTCTTATAAGTTTGCAACTTTTTATCTGAATTTGACTTTTTAAATTTGCATCCTTTAAACATATAAATTTGAAAAAAAAAAAAAAAAAATCCTTGCAAATTTGCAACATTTTCCTTACAATGTTGATTTTTTTCCCATTAAAAAAGCAGAGGTTATTTCTCATAAATGCACTACTTCTTGAGATTAATTTTTCATTTTTTTCACACCTAAATTTGAAACTTTTAACTCATAAAACTGCAGGTGGTTTTTAGGTAAATGTTATTTTTTTTCCACTAAAATTTACCCCGCGTACTCATTACTGTGTATGTATCTTCTATGTTATAATCATGGAACTTTTTCCTCACAATTTTGTGATTTTAACACCTTTTTTCACATAAATTTGTAATATTTTTTTCTTGTAAACATTTCTTGATGGAATGAAAATGGACAGAATTTTCCCTTAGTTTTTTTTAAATATCATTTTCATATAATTATAAAACTTTTTGAGTTAATTTTCTTAATTTTTTTCCCACCTAAATTTGCATCTTTTTATTTATAATTTGTAACATCTATGTTATAATTTGGGGACTTTTCCATGTTACAAATTTGCAGTTTTCACACCAATCTGCGTTTCTTTCCTCTCAAAACTTTTTTCATAACTTGCAGCTTTTTTCCGTGCACGTTTCTACCTCGTCAACATGAGACTTCTAACAAATTCACTACATTTGTCTTATAAATGTCACTTTTTTTTAGCTAAATTTGTGAATATTTTCCACTCAAACTTTCAACTCTTCATTCCTTGTCACTTTGCTGTGACACATTTACGTCATAATTATATGACGTTTATTAATTTTTACAGTAACCAGGATGACTTCTGACCAGCTTGTCATCAGTAACCATGGACACCAAAGTTCTGCAGACAACCAGGAAACGTATCCTGCCATAAAACTACTTGGTAAATTTGGGTTTAGCTTAAAAATTACTTGAGTAACCGTGAGTGGCTCCTCCCACCTGTGGTCAGACAGCAGACAAAGGTCACATGATCAGACGTAGTGTCGGCCTCACCGCATTTCATCATAATGCCACTGAATAAAACAGGTAAATGCATATTTCTAATAAAAACAACATGGAAGTATTTAAAGACCGAGTCTGTCCCCCTCGGCCGTTTTCACACATCTGTACAGGGTTTGTGTTAATTAGTGTCTTTAACGATCACAATCACCATGTGCTCCTCGTCCAGATTACCCACAGTCCTCTTGGCGGCCTGCAGGAACTGCTGCGAGAACTCCCCGGGCGGGAAGGCGTACAGCATGGCCCTGGGCGTCCCCTCCTTGGCAGCGGGGAGGCTGACCACGCCCGCCGCCTCCTTGTTCCGCAGGTACGTCACCAGGTGGCGAAGCAGGCGCACCTGCAGCCCCGGCTCGGGCGTGGGCGCCTGGCGGTCGACGGGCCCCTGCAGGGCCAGCAGGATGGCAAAGCCGTCTGGGCGGCCCAGCTTGATGCGGCGGGACACCTCGTCGAGCCGCGTCTGGTCCATGCGGAGCCGCTGGGCGATCTTCAGCTGGCTGGGCTGTTTTAGGTTGTCCTTCAGCACGGCGCCGAAGAATGAGGCGCCGCCCTCCAGCAGGTACAGGTCCGTGGGGAAGCTGCTGTTCTTCAGGGCGAAGAAGCCGTGCCACATCTTGGAGAGGGTGGCCTTGGCGAAGTCGGAGAGCGTGCTTGGGGCGGCGGCGGTGGCGTGCGCGTTGGTGTGGACGGCAGGAGAGCCGGCGGTGGCGCCCTCGCTGTTCCGATGATGGTGGTTGTTGACCTGCTCGCCCAAGGATCTCTTGCTGTGGTGGCGGCTGGACAGGGGATCTTCTTCGTTGGTGGAGTGCCGCCCCCCTCCCATGCCGCTGTCGGGGGAGTGGTCTCGCGGCTCTGTGGTGGAGTCGGGGGCCCGGACCCTGGCTCGGTTGGGGCTGGCGTCTGGAGAGACAGCTCCTCCTCCTGGAGCTCGAACCCTGGACCTCCCCCTCTCCTTCTCCCTCTCCTCCGTCTGTCTGTCGGCGGACACGCTCCTGCTCCTACTCCTCCTCCGGTTCCGCCGCTCCTCCCTCTCCTTCAGCCAGCGCTCCCTGCTCCTGCTGCGACTCCTTGCTCCTCGGCTGCTCCTCCCAAACGCTTCCACTCCACCTCCGCTTCTCCTCTCCAGGCTGCGGGTCGGACTCGTAGGGAAGTCTCTCTCCAGCAGCGCTCGCTCTCTCTCTCTGAGCGACAGGAGGGTGTGGGAGGGAGGCGACAGACGGTCCCTGGCTCCCCTCAGCTCCCGCTCCAGGCTGCGATGGTGGCTGTACGCCTCTCCGAGGAGCTCGTAGTGGGAAGGGATGGCGATGGGGGGCTGGTAACCGGGAGGAAACGGGCGGGAGGGGCTCTCCTCCACCTTGGCAAAGTCCACTCTCAGACGGCGCTCGGGGCCACCCAGAGGAAACCCCCTCATCTGGGTGCAGGCGGCCTGCGCGGCGTCCAGACTCTCGTACTGAATGTAGGCGAAACTGTCCCCCTTCACATAGTCTATGTTCCTGATGCTGCCAAAACGGTCAAACTCCCGGGCCAGGGCGGCCAGAGAGTTTCCAGGCCCAAGACCGCCCACCCACAGCCGGGTGGTGGGGTTGGCCTTCCCATAGCCGATCTTTATGGGGTTGCCGCCGATGAGCCGCCCCTGCATGGCCACTTTGGCCCGGTGGGCCATGTCCAGGTTCTGAAACTTTACAAAAGCGTAAGCGCCTCCCTGTCCACGGGCAGGCCGTTTGATCACCACGTCCTCGATGATGCCGTACTTATCAAACCCCCTCCTCAGCTCTGCCTCGGTCACGTTACCGTCCAGATTACCGATGAAAAGGTTGCTGGTGGCCCGCTGGTCGTCCTCCGGTTTCAAATCCTCCACCACGGGCATCGGAGGGAAGCCGTAGGGCCGCCCCCTCTCGTCCAGCATGCCGTAGTACTCCAGCAGCCTCTCCCTCTCCCTGCTCAGCCCCAGGCTCTCCAGGGCGTACTGCCGGGCCCGGAGGTCTCTGATGTTGCTCACCCCCGGTCCCGGAGGGGACAAGGACCGCTGTCGGTATGGGTACGGCGCATGCAGCGGTAAATAACTCACGTCTGGCGGCGTGACGCTCCGCCTCCTCACATACATCGGTTCAATTTTAAGCTGCCGATCACCCAGCACCAACCTGGAGGATTTGGCGTGCCGGGCCTCCTTGGCGTCCTCCGGGTGACGGAAGTTGACGTAGGCGATCCGACCCAGCTCCGGTGTGTGCGACAGCTTCACGCTGACGTCCCCGAACTTTTTGAACTCGTGAAACAGCGCGTCCTCCACGTCCTCGTCCGACACCTGCGTGCCCAGGTTGCTGATCAGCAGCGTCTTATATTCCAGCGTTCCCGGCCGGGCGGCGGGCAGGTCCGGCGCGGAGGTCCGCAGCGGTGGGCGGCCGAGGAGACCCAGTTCGTGTCGGTGATGGAGCTCCAGGGCGGCCGCCCGCTCCTCCCTCAGTCTCGGCTTCTCCCGCTCTCTGCTGCGGCTCCGTCGGTGATACCCGCGGCTCTCCGCCAGCAGCAGAGCCAGCGGCGGCGGCTGCAGCTCCTCTCTCCGCGCACTCTCCCGCTCCCTCTCCCGTATCCGCTTGGCGATGGCCCTGGACGGACTGGACTCTCTCCCGGCCTGACGCTTCATTTTCAACGGGGGTGATGGAGCTGAAAGTTTTCGGTGCCCGGCCCCGGGGAGCGGATTTCAGGGTTGTTAGCTGAGGTAATGCTGCAGACGGCGGCTGCGGTGAACAAGCGGTACCCCTCCGGCTGATGAACAGTGGCGCAAGTGTCGAATTAAAATAATAAAGTCGTTTAAAAACATGTCAGCATCGGAGGAGCTGCTACAACGCCGCCATCTTGGACAATAGGAATGTGAACTCCCCCCACCGAGGAGGGCGGCGGACGTGATGACGTAACGACGCTTAATTTGAAATAAAAATCGGGATTCAAATTTACAAAACCGAAATAAAGATATAAAGAAGTGAAAAATTAAATATCCAAATCTATTGTCACTTTGGATTAAAATAAAACAAAGTCAAATAAAATAAAGTAAAAGTAATTCCTGTTAAATTCTGCTGGTTTGTTTACAATGTTCAAGATTTTGGAAATTAAATTTTAAAATTAAAATGTTTAATTTTTTAAGGCTGTAAAGAAAAAAATACTAGCGCTATATTCTGACTAACTCCAAATTTTAAATAATTTTTAATTGATATTTTCCATTATTTAGGGTAAATTAAGCTTGATTTGTATAAAATCTAGAAATTATAAATATTTCATTGAGGCATTTTTTTCCCCTTGCAAATCAATTCTTTTCTTACAATTGTGCAACTTTTTGGAATACATTTCACTTTTTCCATGTAGATTTATGACTTTTAAATTTGCCAGTGTAGTTTCTTTAGTTTGGGGGACTTGTCTCTTTATTTGAACCACCTGGGGAAAAATAAACCACACAGATGCACCGTCTGACATGATCACATGAGGACAGACGAGGCGGAAATTAATGTTTTGAGTGAGCGTACAAGAGATTGATTTCAATGGAGTCACTCCTACAGTACACCTCCCTGCCATCTAGCCATCCTCAGACATATCCTGCACCACCCTCACATATTTCTCTGTCACTCCCGACTTCCTCATATAGCTCCACCCTTAGAAATGACACCACTCTCATGGATTTTTTTTTCCACATTTTAATGAAAAAGTAGAACAGTTCATTTGTAACAAATGACCGGGTCTTACATGAAAAGTCAATGTGAGACAGCATTTTCTGAATAATTCTCACTTCCCCGTAAGTCACGCCTTAAGCATCAAACCTTTAACATCACTCTTCTGTTGCTGTAAACACACACCGCTGGCTTACGTCACACAGTAAACTACACATTCCTCCATGGAAGCGTAGCAGTCCGGTGTGGGAGGGTTCAGTTTCACCTTAAACTGAAATATCTGGAAAATGTACAATATATTTACGTGGCATCTGCTCCCTCCAATATTCAGGGATGTTAAAGACTTTGTGGTTTCAGAGTGTGGGATGGGATTTAAGGTGCAGCCTGAAGGGAACAACAAAAAACTGACCACAGAAACAAAATAAAGTCCCTTAAAAAATTATATTTTACCTACTTTATTTTAACTTTTTTGAAAAAATTGTGCAAGATTTTGCTTTCAGTCAGCAGTGATGCAAGTCGGCGTTAAATTAAGATCCATGAGACGATTTGAACTTGACTGATGTACTAAAGGTTACTGATGTGTTGAAGAGTTCCTAGCTGGAGTATTCTGATTGTTCATTTTTCCCCACCACCGTCCCAACCAGAAGTCATCGGCCAAAAAGGAGGAACATCAGAGCCAGAGCCGCTTCTGCCTGAGAAGCAAATACCACCGGCCTCCAAGCTAGAAATTCACAAATTTACCTTCAACTTGTTTTCCTTTGTGAATTTGCAACTTTTGTCGTGCAAATTTCCAACTTTTTTTTTTTTTGTAACTTTTTCTCAGATTTGTGACTCACAAATTTGCAGCGTTTCTTGTAAATTTACAACTTTTTTCTTGTGAATTTCTCTTAAATGTGACTTTCTTCTTGTAAATTTGTAACTTCTCATAAATTTGCAAGTTGCTTTCTTGTAAATTTTTTCTCAAATTTGGGACTTTCCTCTTAAACTTGTAAACTTCTTCATGCAAATTTCTCATAAATTTGCAACTTTTTAATATAAATTTGCAGTTTCTTTCATAAATTTGTAGATTTTTTTCTCACAAGTTTGTAAGTTTTTTCTTGTAAAATTTTCTCAAATTTGCAGCTCTTCTCTTAAAAATTTAACTTTCCTCAAACTTGCAACGTTCTTATAAATTTGCAACTTTTCCCTTGGAACTTTTGACTTTTTTCTCATAAACATGCAACCTTTTTTCTTGTAAATTTCAGTTTTCCCCCCATGTAAATGTCCAACTTCTACCTTGGAAATGTGCAACCATTTTCCTCATAAATTTGCAACTTTTCTCATAAATTAGTCACTTTTTTCTTGTAAATTTCCAACTTCTTAAACTTGCAACTTGTTCTCATATATTTCCCAAGTTTTTCTTATAAACTAGCAACTGTTCATATGGATTCTGGTCAAGTTTTTTTTTTTTTATTCTATGTAATGGTTTAATTTTTTCCTTGTAAATTTAAAAGCTGTTTTTCCCTCATAACTTTGCAACTTTTGTCACACAAATCTGAACCCCTTTTCCTTTTACAATTGCTGTTTCTTGTAAATTTGTGGGATTTTTCTCCTAAATTTGCTGTATTTTTTGGTTAAATTTGCCAGAAAAAGTGACTATCCAAATACCAGATCTGAAGACTGAACATCATAAGGAACCAAATATATAGAAACTTAGTATTTCTACACAGCTGTAGCTAGATTATTTACCTTTACTCAAAAAAAAGTAGCAGAATTATCTAACAGCAGCTGAAAAAAAACGTGGTTAGGTTGTGTCCTTTCTCCTGGAATAATAATTAGCATAAACACACACCGACCTCCTGTTTGGGATTAATTTTACCCTCATGGATCCTGGATGATTAATTCAGGGACTATTTTATGAGGTCACTGACTGAAATGTTTGTGTAAATGAGCAGGAAATATCCTGATGCTACCGCCGCCGCTCCTCTCATGCCCTCTCACCCACATTTAATTTATTGGTACAGTACAGGCGTTCAGCCTCTGAACACACAAATATCTACACTTCTGAATCCCAGTGTACGCGTTAAAAAGACTGAAACATGTCGCAGAAAACTCCCGGTTCCTCTGATCTCAGTCTGTGAAGTCCATGTCCGTCTGGTTGTCACGTCCGTTTTCTGGGCTCACGTCCCCTTGTCACAGGTCTGTCCGTGCTTTGGCGGCCGCCGGGGCATACTTGGGCATCAGCTCGGTGATTTTGCGGATGAAGTCGGACTTTTCGGCGCAGCCTTTGCAGGACTCGCCCCACTCCTCCAGAATCTTCTTCAGGTCCTTCACCTTCAGCTTTTTCAAGTCCACTGTGGTCAGGTCCAGCTGTTTGTCTGGGGGGAGAATTAAAAAAAAAAAAAAGAAAAAAAAAAAGACATGAAAATCCAAACAAAAACACTAAACTGCCATACTAATAATATACAAGGAAAATATGGTCAATAATAATTTTGTTACTAATGGTGTAAACCAGTTGGTGATTACCTCCACCAGGCCGCAGGCCACAGGAGGTTATGTTTTTGCCAGCGTTTGTCTGTCTGTTGGTTAGCAAGATAACTCAAAAAGTTTTGGACGGATTTCAATGAAACTTTCAGGCGTTGTTGGAAATGGTACAAGGAAGAACTGATTAAATTTTGGGGATGATCCGGATCACCGTCTGGATCCAGGAATTTTTTAAAGGATTCTTTAACATTGTGAGATACGGCCATTTTCAACATGTGTGCAGGGGCAATGGAGGGCGCTGGTCGTCGTGTCTGACGAACACAAACTCCGCCTTCTTCAAAGTTTTAGGCACAAAAGCACGCGGAAAACAGTGGTGGGCCGGGCTCGGCAGCGTGCCTGTGTTTGCGCTACGCTGCAAAAACTGAGACGGGCAGCTGTCCGGCGCCGGATTATTTGGCAGAAATTCCCCGTGCAGCCATAGTGGCTGCACAAAAACGAGCTCTCTGCCGGGGAAGCTCCCAAATCCTCTTTTGCCGCGGAGCGCAACCCCAATATAAAACCCACGGTAACCTGTCTACCCAATTTGCATCCGTCAGTGAAGCCCTGAGTGCTGCTTTCAGTGATCTATGAAAACGCTCGCATAACCCATTGGCCTGTGGGTTGTACGAGGTTGTGCGATGAATTGCAATGTCCGCAGCCTGGGAGTTTGCAGATGGAGGAGATTGACACAACAGCAACACTTCAGTTTATTACCTCCACCAAGGAGGTAATGCTTTTACTACTGAACCACTAATCCTATCATTGTGAATCCAGTTGCTAGTCATATGTTTTCATGGTCAAGGAATCTGAAAACGTACACACAAACACTGTATGGAGGGAACTGTGGCGCTTGGCGGAGGTCTGCGCTCTCCGAGTGCTTTTCTAGTTTGCTATGTTTTAAGGGGGATGGGGGTATTCACCATTTTATTGAGGTAAAAATGTATAAATGCAAATTGGGTACAAATTTTAAAATGGAAAAAAAAATTCCCAAATTACAGTTTAACTACACAGAATAAACATTAACCAATATTCAGATGAGTGTTGCAAATTTTGTAAGAAAGTTGCAATTTTATAATAAAAAAAGATGAAAATTTACAGGACTAAAGTCACAAATTTATGAGAAAGGGTCAATTTTTTTTTAAAGAAAAAAGGTGGTAATCTATGAGAAAAGTTGAAAATTTACAGGGAAAAAAATTGCAAGTTCACGAGAAAGAGTCACAATTTTTTAAGAAAAGTTGCAGATTCATGAGGAAAAAAGTTGCAGATCCACAAGAAAAAGTTGCAAATTCATGAGAAAAGTCAAACTTTTGAGGAAAAAAAAATCCAAATCTACAAGAAAAAGTTGAAAAGTTTTTTTTTTTTTTGGTATTTCTGCTTAGAATTGGTGGTTCAACGTCATTTCATTCAGTCATGTAACATGATATAAAAGGTTTATGGCGATACAGGGGGGACAATTCTCTTTTTTCCCAGGTTGGGATGCCCAGTACAAAAGCAAACTAAATATGTGGTTTGAGCCGCGTTCTCCTGGGACAGCACGGCCAAACATGACCGTAGATTTGATCTTAAACCTCCTCACCATATCTGAGCTCACAGATCTGACTGTCCTTCTTCTTCAGTTTCTCACAGATTTTCTCCACGGGGACGTGGTAGCTGAGTGGTTTGGAGACCTCGTTGATCATCTTTGTGGCAGCGTCGCTCGTTGCCCCGATGTAGTAACACTGGACAAAGGAAACAAGGACACAGAGACGGAACTTCAGTGTTTTCTACGGCTGATTGTAAATTAACAGAGGGGAAAAAGAGAAAAGCGGCTTTAAAATGAGACGCTGAATCTGGGTGGATAAAAAGTTTCTAAACTAACCACGCATGTTTCAAATATTAGATTACAGTGTTTCTGCAGGGTGGAAACATGGGAGAAGGTCTTAAATTCCAATGCTTACTGAACTACTTTCAGTGTTTATCCCTGGAACAATAGTTGGCCAAAACTGGGACAGCAAAGCTTTCCCTCTTCTCTGAATGACTGGAAGGCAAAGGTGGAAATCAAGGGGAAAAGAACTGTGTCCCCAGTTCATCATAAATCTTTTTTTTTTTTAATCATCTTGCAAAACAGAATAAAATGCATCTGAAGCATCAGTTTTAAATCTGCAACCGTTTCCTCATGAATTTGCAATTTTTTAAATGTAAATTTGCAATTTTCTCACAAATTTAAAACATTTTTTCCTCTTAAATTTGAGATGTTTTTATCATAAATTTGCATTTTTTTTCTCAGAAATGTAAAACATTTCTCTTAAAGTTGCAATTTTTTCTGGTAAATCTGCAATGTTTTTAAAATCTGCAAATTTTCTTGTAATTTGCAACTTTCTAAGAAATTTTCCAGCTCTTGTAAATTTTTTCCCCCTCATGAATTTGCTACCCCCCCCCCCAAATTCATAAATTCACCATTTTTGGTCTCTAAACACAATCTTTCATCATACACTTGGTGTCCCTCAATCTTTACTCTTAAGTGTTGTTTAACCCCCCCATCCCAAGAGTGAAATAAAATGTCCACCCATGCTGGAGGGACGAATTGAGCATTCTTAAAAACAAAACAAACTTCCCTCAGCTGCTGTGATATTTCTGTAACTGAAGCGCACACAGCCGTCTGATGCAGCTGCAAAAACAAACTCAGAGGCATTAAAAATACAACAAATTCTGTATATATAATAATGTAATGATTATGTCCATGTACAGTGCATCCGGAAAGTATTCACAGCGCATCACTTTTCAGATTTTATGTTACAGCCTTATTCAAAAATGGATTAAATTTTTTTTTCCCCCTCAAAATTCTACACACAATACCCCACAATGACAACGTGAAAAGTTTGAGATTTTTTCAAATTTATTAAAAATAAAAAAAATAAGAAATCACGTGTACATGCAGTATCTCACAAAAGTGAATACACCCCTCACATTTTTGTAAATATTTTAATTACATCTTTTCATGGGACAACACTGAAGATATGACACTGATACAATGTAAAGTAGTCAGTGTACAGCTTGTATAACAGTGTAAATTTGCTGTCCCCTCAAAATAATTCAACACAGTCAATGTCTAAACTGCTGGCAACAAAAGTGAGTACACCCTTAAGTGAAAATGTACAAATTGTGCCCAGAGTATCAATATTTTGTGTGGCCACCATTATTTTCCAGCACTGCCTTAACTCTCTTGGGCATGGAGTTCACTAGAGTTTCACAGGTTGCCACTGGAATCCTCTTCCACTCCTCCATGACAACTCACAGAGCTGGTGGATATTAGAGACTTTGTGCTCCTCCACCTTCTGTTTGAAGATGCCCCACAGATGCTCAATAGGGTTCAGGTCTGGAGACATGCTTGGCCAGTCCATCACCTTTACCCTCAGTTTCTGTAGCAAAGCAGTGGTCATCTTGGAGGTGTGTTTGGAGTTGTTATGTTGGAATACTGTCCTGCGGCCCAGTTTCCAAAGGGAGGGGATCATGTTCTGCTTCAGTATGTCACAGTACATGTTGGCATTCAGGGTTCCCTCAATGAACTATAGCTCTCCAGCACCGGCAGCACTCACGCAGCCCCAAACCATGACATTCCCGCCACCATGCTTGACTGTAGGAAAGATACACTTCTTTGTACTCCTCACCTGGTTGCTGCCACACATGCTTGACAACATCTGAATCCAATAAGTTTATCTTGGTCTCATCAAACCACAGGACATGGTTCCAGTAATCCATGTACTTAGTCTGCTTGTCTTCAGCAAACTGTTTGCAAACTGTTTTCCTTCTGGGACGACAGCCATGCAGACCAATCTGATGCAGTGTGCAGCGTATGGTCTGAGCACTGACAGGCTGACCCCCCCCCCCCCCCCCCCCACCGCTTCAACTTCTGCAGCAATGCTGGCAGCACTCATACATCCATTTTCAAAAGACAACCTTTGGATATGATGCTGAGCACATGCACTCAACTTCTTTGGTCGATCATGGTGAGGCCTGTTCTGAGTGGAATCTGTCCTGTTAAACCGCTGTATGGTCTTGGCCACCGTGCTGCAGCTCAGTTTCAGGGTGTTGGCAATCTTCTTATAGCCTAGGCCATCTTTATGTAGAGCAACAATTCTTTTTTTTTCAGATCCTCAGAGTGTTCTTTGCCATGAGGTGCCATGTTGAACTTCCAGTGACCAGTGTGAGAGCGACACCACCAAAGTTAACACACCTGCTCCCCATTCACACCTGAGACCTCGTAACACTAATGAGTCACATGACACCGGGTAGGGAAAATGGCTAATTGGGAACAACTTGGACATTTTCCACTTAGGGGTATACTCACTTTTGCTGCCAGCGGTTTAGACATAATGGCTGTGTTTTGAGTCATTTTGAGGGGACAGCGAATTTACACTGTTATACAAGCTGTACGCTGACTACTTTACATTGTATCAAAGCGTCATATCTTCAGTGTTGTCCCATGAAAAAATATAAAATATTTACAAAAATGTGAGGGGTATACTCACTTTTGTAAGATACTGTAAGTATTCACAACCTTTGCTCAATACTTTGTTGATGCACCTTTGGCAACAATTACAGCATCAGGTCTTTTTGAATATGATGCCACAAGCTTGGCACACCTATCTTTGGGCAGTTTCACCCATTCCTCTTTGCAGCATCTCTCAAGCTCAACCAGGTTGGATGGGAAGCATTGGTGCACAGCCATTCTCAGATCTCTCCAGAGATGTTCAATTGGATTCAAGTCTGGGCTCTGGCTGGGCCACTTAAAGACATTCACAGAGTCGTCCTGAAGCCACTCCTTTCATATCTTGGCTGTGTGCTTCGGGTCGTTGTCCTGCTGAAAGATGAACCGTTGCCCCAGTCTGAGGTTAACAGCGCTCTGGAGCAGGTTTTCATCCAGGATGTCTCTGTACATTGCTACACTGATCTTTCCCTCTATCCTGACTAGTCTCCCAGTTCCTGCCACTGAAAAACATCCCCACAGCATGATGCTTCCACCATCATGCTTCACTGTAGGGATAGTATTGGCCTGGTGATGAGTGGTGCCTGGTTTCCTCCAAACATGATGCCTGCCATTCACGCCAAAGAGTTCAATCTTTGTCTCATCAGACCAGAGAATTTTGTTTCTCATGGTCCGAGAGTCCTTCAGGTGCCTTTTGGCAAACTCCAGATGGGCTGCCATGTGCCTTTTACTAAGGAGTGGCTTCCGCCTGGCCACTCTACAATACAGGCCTGACTGGTGGATTGCTGCAGAGATTGCTGTCCTTCTGGAAGGTTCTCCTCTCTCCACAGAGGAACACTGGAGCTCTGACAGAGTGACCATCGGGTTCCTGGTCACCTCCCTGACTAAGGCCCTTCTCCCCTGATCACTCAGTTTAGACAGCCGGTCAGCTCTAGGAAGAGTCCTGGTGGTTCCAAACTTCTTCCTTTGATGGATGATGGAGGCCACTGTGCTCAATGGGATCTTCAAAGCAGCAGCAATTTTTCTGTACCCTTCCCCAGATTTGTGCCTCAAGACAATCCTGTCTCAGAGGTCTAGAGACAGTTCCTTTGACTTCATGCTTGGTTTGTGCCCTGACATGCATTGTCAACTGTGGGACCTTATATAGACAGGTGTGTGCCTTTCCAAATCATGTCCAGTCAACTGAATTTACCACAGGTGGACTCCAATTAAGCTGTAGAAACATCTCAAGGATGATCAATGGAAACAGGATGCACCTGAGCTTAATTTCGAGCTTCATGGCAAAGGCTGTGGATACTTATGTACATGTGATTTCGTAGTTTTTAAATTTTTAATAAATTTGCAAAAAAACAAAAAAAAAAACAAAAAAAAAACTTTCACATTGTCATTATGGGGTATTGTGTGTAGAATTTTGAGGTAAAAAAAAAAAAAAAAGAAAAAAAAAAAGAATAATCCATTTTGGAATAAGGCTGTAACATAAAATGTGGGAAAAGTGAAGCACTGTGAAAACTTTCCAGATGCACTGTACAATACAATAATCCCTGTCATTTCTGTGGCTAAAACTCCCCATCACAACATCTAAGGGATGTTCCGGATCAGCATATATGCAGTCGGGATCCTGCACCAGCAAATCGTGCTGAGCTTGAGGAGGCGCTGCTCGCTGAATGGAACCATATTCTGCAGGGTCAAACTAAGGTAGTGGCATCAGTCCCATGCAGAACTGAGGCTTTGCTGGTGACACACACACACACACACACACACACACACACACACACACACACACACACACACACACACACACACACACACCATTAATGAATGATCAAACCAGGAGAAATGATTGAGGATTAAGTTTTGTTACACATCTGTACACCCAGATGATCTGAATCTATGAACTAATCCTTAGCTAATAAACAGGATGAAGTGTATCTTCATTCTTCTGATATTCAATGACAACTCACAGCACTTCCCGAAAGTGATAATGTTACCTTTTTAATGCTGCTCAGTATAATATCATCTGTCAGTGCAGCAAAGACTAGTCCATTAATTGATCAAGTGAAAATTAAACGGGTAATTTGAAAATCGACTGGTTGCCTTATATACCGGTTTCCACCCAATTCCAAATTAGGAGGAAAAGTATTTGTGAGAATTTTTTTTTTTTTCAAAAAAAAAAAAAGCAAATGTTAAGAAAACAGTCAAATTTACAAAACAAGAAAAATTTGAGAAAACAAAAAACAAGTCTCTTGTGATGTGAAGGATCACAAGAGAGCATGACTAATACAGCCAGTAGAATAACAGACAAGACCAGTTGAGAAAATGTGACACCTTGAGGCATTTTTTGTTAAAAGTTGTTAACATGATGTTACAGAGTGATAAATAAATAAAGTACATGGCGGTAATGCACCTGTACGCTGGTTGCCAACCGCCAATCAAATCTAAAAGAAGAAGATGACAATTTGGGTATGCTAAACATGAATATGATGGTTACTGAACTCAATTTTTGGGTTTAAGCACTGAAAATGCTCATTTAAAATAGACCCCCTAAGTTCCATAATTTTCATCCTGAAGTAGCTTAAATTCCAAATAAGGGAAATTATTAATTTTCTGTGATGTATTAAATACCATTTTTTGTAGTAGCCACTGGTTTTTTAACAAAACATGCAAGGACCTCTTTGGTGTACTTTTAAAGCATTAGTCACAACAATTGGTATGTTATGTCCATCACTATTATTTTTTTAATACAGATCCACATCTAAATCAAACTGTGAATGACTTGAAGAAAACAAATGCCTATTAACTTTTTGTTTAAATAATGGCATGATAAAATGGGGATATATTTTCATCAGATATACAAGGTTACATCCCATACAGGTTCAGGACTCACGTCTTTATTGAATTATGTTTCAGTCTATTTCAGGCAATTGTTCATTTGCTCAGTTGTTGCTCAACTTTTAAATGTCTGATGTATTAAAATGATCCCTTAAGAATTTTACACTTTCAGACATTATTTCAACTCTATTTGTGTGCAATTTATCTGAATGCAAATGGCCACAACAGCTTCTGATGAGGATCTGTTAAGCCATTTCAGAATTGTGAAATGAATATATAACATGTTTTCATTTTGTTGCGAGTTGTACAACTTGTGCCTAGATGAACAACTGGTGGGCAAAGAAACAAAAAGTAGAAACCAAAAAGACCATCGTTTGAAGCTGCAATCACTGACACTGAGATGATTTATCGTTTTCACAAGTGAACCCCAGATGCACTTAAAGGCGTCGGCCGGACGAAAATTCAATATCGCTAAATCATATCTTAAATTTTTGTGTGAGACGAGCTAATTTGAACCGCACATGTTTTGGTGTCAACAAATGTCGCATAAGGTGACAATGCGCTCTTTAAGTACGCTGTCCTTGAGAGCTGTCTGACTCATTCAAGCGATCAGCGGCTAAGATGGCCACTGACTGTGTGACGTAATTTCAGGAAGAGACACTCACACGCTCGGCGGACATTGCTTGTTTAAGTTTTAAAATCGGCGATTACGGATATTTCTCGGAGTACTTGTGGATTACAAATAGATTATTTATTAAGATTAGGATTTCAGTAATCAAATTAATTATGGTTTGGCGTTGTGTTGTCTACGGGTGCGACGGTATATCAGAGGAGCATGCGATGAGTGTTTATGAATTTCCCGTCCCTGGGAAAATCAGAACGGCACGGGTGAAATTCGTTCAGAAAACGCGAAAAAATTGGAATGATGTCGGTAAATCACTCAACATGTGCAGTAGACATTTCATTGACAGCAATTTCGAGAATAAGATGCAATTTGTGTCACGACTCGCGGCTCCAGCTGCGCGCACACCTGCGCCTCGTCAGCTGCCGACGCCAGCCACCTGCCCCTGCAAGTAAGCAACATTATCACCGATTATCCCTGTCTCGGTGTGGTGCCCGTTACCCTTGTCCTCTGCTTTTTTCCGGCTGAACGGCACGCTGCTCTGCTGCCTGCGCATCAACCAGTACAAAGATGTGAGCACTACATACGATCCCCCAGCTCCTGAGAGACTGCAACCTAACACAAAAAACAGTTTCACACAATGAAACAGTGCATGTATTATATATATCTAAAAATTATCCCATTGATTTTCATCATTTTTGGTGACGTATCTCACACCTACAATTTATTTCAGGCACAAAGGGCTGTGAATAAGTTATGATCAACAAAACACGGGTCCTCAGGGATGTGCGGAAGCTGAGTCCAGGGCAGCAAACTTCAAATGTGGAGGCTTTCCACAGTCTGATTATTCATTTTGCACCAAAGAGTGTACACTTCTCATTCCTTGGAATGTTGACAAGGTGAGGAGATGCAATATGTGACCAAAAATATGAAATGCAATTATAATAACTGACATGTTTCAGGACCCAAGAGACAGACACAGACACATACAAAATAGTTATTCTTTATTGTCAAATGTGAGAGTGTAGTGCAAGTGTGACGCTGGCTTTTAAGAGCCGCTGATTAACACCTGTTGTTCTGTGCGCAGCTGGAGCTGATGAGCGGGATGACGGCCCAGCGGCCGTCATGACAATAACAGTGCCAATTACATAGAGTCTCTGCTGATGGATCACTTATATGTCCAAAAATAAATCATTGTGATAATATTCTAATTACAGACTTTGTTTAGCTGCAATGCACTTTAATGAAAATGCAGGCCACAAGCAGGCACAGAATCATGATGGTGAGCCGGTATTTACAGTGGGTGGAGGGTTGGTCTTCATTCAACTTTCACATTTCATAGCTTTTATCAAATTATGTTAATTTGGGTCAAATTTGTATTTCATACTGTAGTCAAATGGATGTCTAATTTTTATTGAATATATTTTTTTTCAGAATATGTGGATGATCTGATGAATACTCTGTTCAACAAAACCTTGGTTGATCCAACCCACTTATGGAAGCAGTGGCACTCTGTACAAGCCAGAGTTCCCACCACATTGAGTGCCGAATTGAACCCGAATTTTATACCATAAAATGGTAGAAAAATTATTAAAATGTATATGACATGTGACTTTGATGAATGCTGAAATATTAGAATTATAAAATTGACATACACATTAATAAACTCAATATATGATTTTACAAAACTTTATTTAAATATCATTTTTCACAAATCTAATCTTGGTAGGCAAAATCCCTTGTAGTGATCCGATGGGAATGTTTCTCTGATGAGGCTCACAGCACAGGCAGGCAATATCACCCTCACTTCTTCCTGAGCTGACGTCACTGCTGCCTGCCCCTATCGACAGATGGCGGTACTGCAGCATCACTAAGTGAAAGATGGGCTATTACCAAATAAAGTCATTTATGGAGGCTGGTGACACATATTAAATCACGGGAATGGCCAGAATGGAATATTTTCATACAATCAGTTTATTGGTTCAATAAAAAAATGTCACCGTCCGAGGACTTTAACACTACTAAAAAGGACAGCACAGCAGATGAGATAAAAAAATAAAGAAAAATATTATCACAGTAGATGCCTCTCAGATGATGCCGTTTCCAAATTTATGCAGATTGTTTCCTCTATGCCATGTGTCAACACAACGGAAATAAGCTATAGACAGCTTGCTCCTTCTGTAATTGATAACATGGTGGATAGTGTTTCAGCTTCTCTGCATCAGGCTCTAGACTTGGTGGCCCCCTTAAAAAAGAAAAAGTCTAATCAGAGATTTTTAACTCCTTGGTTCAACACAGAAACTCGTAGCTTAAAACAGAAGACTCGTCAATTAGAAAGAAAATGGCGCTCTACTAATTTAGATGAAATCTATTTAGCTTGGAGAAATCATCTTTTAATTTATAAAAAATCTCTTAGAAAAGCTAGAACAAGTTATTACTCTGCATTAATAGAAGAGAACAAGAATAATCCCAGGTTTCTTTTCAGTACTGTAGCCAGGTTGACAAAGAGTCAGGACTCTGTCAATCCTAGCATCCCCTTAGAGCTTACTAGTCAGGACTTTATGAACTTTTTCAATAATAAAATTTCATCCATCAGAGATAAAATCAATCAGATTCTTCCCACAGTTAACTTAAATACTGTAACTACTACAACTCCTTCTATTGATGTCTGTCTTGATGAGTTTACTCCAATCGACCTTTGTGAGTTAGACAAAGTAGTTTCCTCATCCAAACCTTCAACTTGTCTTTTAGATCCTATTCCTACCAGGTTATTTAAAGAAGTCTTCCCACTTATTGGTAGCTTTATTCTTCATATAATCAATTCTTCATTAACTTTAGGCCATGTACCGCAGGCTTTTAAAACGGCTGTAATTAAACCCTTACTCAAAAAGCCAACGCTAGATCCAGGAGCTTTAGCTAACTATAGACCAATCTCTAATCTCCCTTTCATTTCAAAAATCTTAGAAAGAGTTGTTGCTACGCAATTATTTGACCACCTGCAGGGAAATGGTTTACTTGAAGAGTTTCAATCTGGGTTTAGAATCCATCATAGTACTGAAACAGCCTTAGCGAAGGTCACTAATGACCTCCTCATTGCATCTGATAATGGACTAGTTTCTGTACTTGTCCTTTTAGATCTTAGTGCAGTTTTTGAAACTATTGATCATAATATTCTACTTGATAGATTAGAACACTATGTTGGACTTAATGGAACTTCGTTGCAGTGGTTTAGATCTTATTTATCTGATAGGTTCCAGTTTGTTCATGTAAATGATGAGTTTTCTTTCAGCTCAAAGCTTAGTCATGGAGTTCCACAGGGATCTGTGCTAGGCCCTACTCTTTTTAGTTTATATATGCTTCCGTTAGGCAACATTATTAGAAAGCACTGTATACATTTTCATTGTTATGCAGATGACACACAATTATACCTGTCAATGAAGCCAGATGATACTAATCTATTAGCCAAATTAGAAGCCTGTCTTAAGGAAATCAAAGCTTGGATGACTTGTAATTTCCTGCTATTAAATTCAGATAAGACTGAAGTCATTCTTGTTGGTCCAAAAAACCTTAGAAATTCCTTTCCAAATCAAACTTTCAGTTTGGACGCAGTTACTCTTTCTCTTAATAGCTCTGTGAGGAACCTTGGAGTTATTTTTGATCAGGATTTGTCCTTCAATTCACATATTAAATTTGTTTCTAAGACTGCCTTCTATCATTTGCGTAATATTGCCAAGATTAGGAGCATCTTGTCTCAGAGTGATGCTGAGAAGCTGATCCACGCTTTTGTTAGCTCGAGATTAGATTATTGTAATTCTTTATTATCAGGCTGTCCTAAAACATCTTTAAAAAGTCTTCAGCTGATCCAAAATGCTGCAGCAAGAGTTTTAACAGGTACTAGAAAGAGAGATCATATCTCTCCGGTTCTGGCCTCCCTTAATTCTAAACTCTATGGGAAGCCAATGAAGTTTAAAATCCTTCTTCTCACTTACAAAGCTCTAAACAATCAGGCTCCTTTTTATTTACAAGATCTGATACTACCGTATTATCCTAACAGAGCACTACGCTCTCAAAATGCAGGATTACTTGTAATACCTAGAATCTCCAAAAGTACAATGGGAGGCAGAGCCTTCAGTTATCAAGCTCCTCTCCTGTGGAATCAGCTGCCAATCTGGATTCGGGAGTCAGACTCGATCTCTGTTTTTAAGAATAGGGCTAAAACCTACCTTTTTGATCTAGCCTACAATTAGGGAGGGATCATGTGTTTCTGAACCCTCCCTTAGTTATGCTGCTAATAGGTTTAGTCAGCCGGGGGACCTCCAGTAATGCACTGGGCCTCACTCCTTTCCTCACTCTCAATGAAATATTTTTTTTTTTTGCTGGTCATTAACATTTGTTTGTTCTCTCCCATAGATTGAGTCCCCATCGTGCTGTTTGCTCTCTACATGTCTGTTCTTTTCTTCTTCTCTATCCCCTCACCCCCAGCCAGTCGCAGCAGATGACTGCCCCTCCCTGAGCCTGGTTCTGCTGGAGGTTTCTTCCTGTTAAAAGGGAGTTTTTCCTCTCCACCGTCGCCAAGTGCTTGCTCACAGGGGATCGCCTGATTGCTGGGGTCTTTCTGCAACTGTGGGGGTCCCCCCTACAGTTGATAGTGCTATGAGATGACTGTTGCTGTGAAATGGCGCTATATAAATAAAGTTGAATTGAATTGAATAAAAACTTGATGCCAAGCAACTTGGACAAAATCAGCTGGATAAATTTGGTTTAAAAGACTGATGCCATGTGAAGAACCATGGAAAGTGAAATTCCATGAACCACTTACGAAGCAAAAACCATTTACCTTCTCAGACCTGTACACTGTTTCAAGGAAAGATGTGGGAAAGGAACAACTGCTTAAAGCAGATAGAAATATTCTGCAAAGCCTTATAACAGCATATTGAGCAAAGAGACCAGTGGATTTGCACAAAATACTGAAATATGAGCTGACACCAGTTCCACTTGCATTGGCTGAAACAAATGGCAGTCTATGCTCAGGTGACAAATCTGTGCTTGTGAACATCCTCGCACACAATATTGTTTGTCCAGCCTCAGTCACTACACAGGAGTCATCTTGTCTGATCATTGGTGGCCCAGCACTCATTCATTCACGAGGAAAACTGTCCGGAAGCAAGACATTTGGACAACTGGCAGTACTACAGGTAGGACACAGCTTTGATCGTCTTCACATACTTTTTGATAGGTACAACAAGATGAGCATCAAATCAGGCACTCGTACTGTAAATGACGAACAAAGTCCAGCAGACCAATTCGTAAGTAAATTGACAATGAAAAGGTCTCTCTTCCTGTCAGCTGGGACAGTTTTAGGCTGCATGTCCACCAAATGTGTTTTTTTCTGCTGTGGGCGATATTTTCTGTTCATTTTCTGTGTAGTCCAGCATTTAATGCACTCAGTGCCCTGGGTGTAAAAATGCTGTCAGTGGTCAACACATTTTGTCGCTGCACTCATGGTGCTGAAAGCTGAAAAAAAGGTCAACTTTTGGAGCGGTGCAGCACTCATCAGCTGCACACCTCTCTCACCAGTCGATCAGCATCAGCCTAAAAGTACACCGTGATCAATATTTAACAGCCAAAACTCGGAAGGACATGCATTTTCTGACCAGTTTGATGTGATTTATTCCAGTGAGTGCAGCGTTTCAGAGCAAAATCTGTGAAATTCCCGTCACTCTTTGTGACAGGTCAAGCAGTTGCCAGGATACTGGGCAGAGCACATGTGAAAAGCGCTCAGGAAAATGGGTTGAGAGCATTTTTACTTTCCCTGTGGACACGCAGCCTCATGGGTCTTGGCTCAAAACAAACTGTAAAATTTGAGGGAAAACTTAGTCCAAGTTGTCCATAAACTATTGCAAAAACTATGAAATTTTAAAATATAAACATCATATGCTACACTACAACACATGGTGAAAGCAGTCAGCAAGATCACTGGTGCCCCTCTGCCTCCGCTCTCGGACATCTACCTCACCCACAGAGCCATCAACATTGCAGGCGACACCTCCCACCCCTCACACTTCCTCTTCAGCAACCTGCCATCAGAGAAAAGGTAACCGAGCCTCCGGGACCGTTCGACAAGACTGCTAAACAGCTTTGTTCATCAGGACCCTGAACTCTGTCCACTTCCTCCCCAGACTGTAATGCACTCACCCGCACAACAACTACCTTAGCTGGTGGCACAGTAAGACTGGCACACCAACAGGAATACATTTGTTGCTGTATGTCTCTGCACTTTACTGCAACCATTTGCAGAAATGCCATATCTGCTGCTGTCTGTTATTGCAATATTGATCATGTGCAGTCCTATCTGTTACTGTCTGCAACTACACTACCGCATTGAACTTGTAGCTATGAGTATTACTGCTCTACTTTTCTGTATATAGGATTGCTGGGTTTCATTGTTTATTTACACTATGGAATGTCTGGGTCTATCTTTTGTCACCATTTGCACTACGGGTAGCATTAATGTACACAGACTGCTGCTTTTGTTTTTCCAACCTTATTCCTTTTTCTTTTTTACACTGCACACACCACTGAAGAGAGAGAGAGAGAGAAACACCATTTCAATTCTCCTGTATGTCCTGTACGTATAGTAGTATTGACAAAATCTTTGAATTGTTCATTGAGAAAAAGTAGTTCCTGCAGCTGTTAGTATGATAATACCTCTATGTCAATCATGAATTGCCTATTTTAGCATCATATATGGGTAGCCATTTCAAAGTTAATTTTCAGGGCTTACATCTCTCAAAATCATAATTGGTAACCACTAAGGATGCAAGTTATCAATTAATTCATTAACTGATAATTCATTCACCTTATCGATTGATTAATGATTAAGAAGAAAAAGAAGCCACCAACTTTGTCATTCAGTCCATACAGCCAATCATGTACAGTAGAACGAAATTACATTTCTCCCATCTACAATGAGATAGGGTTAAGGAACAACTGGTAAACAGCATTTTTCCTGAGAATCTATATTTCCCTCGGTACAATACGGTCCATCTTTAACACATAAAAAGTTGTTTTTTCATATACTGAATAAAACATGATCATCATATTCCTCAAAGATTTATTGTGCCATTTACATTTTTTTTTTTACTACAGACAATGGTATTTTTGTAGTTTTTTTTTTTTTTAATTTAAGTTTTTGTAAAGGGTATACGGGTCATTACAGCATTGCATTGTTAACATTTTCATCGTACGTTCCCTTATATTTTGCTATTTGACAACATTGGTAGAATAGTTATTACAACACCCCCTTTTTTTAGTGAAAGAAAAAGTGAAATTAAAGAGAATTAAATTAAAAAAACAAACAAAAAAAACTGAATAAACAAACAAACAGAACAGTAAAAAACAAACAAACAGAAAATTAAGTAATTAAAAGTAAAAGAGCATCTGAGTAGCATTGGAACAAAGAGTGGGACCATCATTGAAATGGTATTTGTCAAAGATTCGATCTAATGGAAGACACATATGCAATCCAGGGTTGCCAAAAGTTCATGAACCCATCCATGTCCTGTCTCAGTGCGAATGTCAACTTTTCCATCGAGTAAATGTCTTGAATCACGTTAATCCAATCTTCAGGTGTAGGACAGTCCTTCAGCATCCATTTTTTAGTTAGGGCTTTTTTACTTGCCAATATTAAAACACTGAATAAGTATTTAACTCCTCGTCTTTCCAGTGAGTCCGGTAGTAAACCCAAATACAAAGTTATAAAAGAAAAGGGAACTGTTATTTTGAATATTTTCCCCAATATTGTCTGTACATTGGTCCAATATTGGTGGATAACTGGGCATGACCAAAACACATGAAAATGATTTGCAGTCTTTTCACCACACAAGCGCCAACAGTTCAACCCCTTATGGGTAAATTTGTTTTGTGCAGGTGTTCTGAAAAATCTTACCAAATTTTTCCATCCAAATTCTCTCCACTGCAGGGATGAGGTACTTTTCCATTGCTGTCTATTTAGCTTTTCCCATATTTCCAATTGTAAAGTGAAATTCCCCTCTTTTTCCCATCTCTCTTTTATATATGATGTATTGTCTCCTTTTAAGTCTTGAAGACCTTGGTATATTTTAGAAATGTATCTGATCCCTGGGATCCCTTTATATGCCATTAAGAAGACCTTCAGAACACCTGACTGGGCCCTTTCCAAATCCTCCTTTTTAAGTATATTGTTTATGTGGTGTCTAAGCTGAAAGAACCTGTAAAGATCTTGATTTATTAGACCTTGTTTTTTCAAATCCTCAAAACTTCTTAAAGTTTGCCCCTTAAAGAAATCGTAATATTTTATCAGCCCTTTCTCTTTCCACTCTTTAAATCTAGCGTCTGTTTTATTGGGGGTAAAGTCTTGATCATAGGCAATCCATTGCAGAAGTCGATAGGGCTCTTTAGCTTGATTCTCTCTGACTATCTTAAACCAAATTTTTAGCGGGGTCTCTATCCACGGGTTAGTGTTATTCAAGAGTTTAGGTAAGGCATTGTTCCCTATTATCACCTGTAGGGGGATGTCACTTGTTATTTGGCATTCCATCTCCTTCCATTGTGCAGTGTAGACTGGGTTACATATCTCTACTAAAGTTTTAATTTGTGCAGCTATAAAATAGTCCCTGATATTTGGCAGCGCGAGCCCACCTTTGTCTTTGTTTAGCTGTAGGGTTCTATATCTGATTCTAGGTCTCTTGCCCTGCCATATGAATCTTGAGATCCTTCTGTCTAGCTCCTGCCATGTTTTTTGGGGGGGGTTCTACCGGTATTGTTTGGAAAAGGTATAGAAGACGTGGGAGTATATTCATTTTGACTGCTTCAATTCTTTGTGCAGTACCTAAGAATGGTATCATATTCCATCTTGCTAGGTCAGATTTTATTTTTGTCACCAGTGGATCATAGTTTAGTGTTATAATTTTGTTGAGTTGTTTCGGGATATTGATCCCCAGATATTTCATAGATTCCAGCTCCCAGTTAGTTTTGAGTTCACTTAGTGAATAATGATTTGGATCATAGTTGAAAGTTAAAACTTGGGTTTTATGCATGTTTAATTTGTACCCCGATAAATCTCCATAGTCTGAAAAAACTGAGATTAGTTCTGGTAAAGAAGTGTCTGGTTGCCCTAGGTATATTAAAATGTCATCAGCAAAGAGTGCTATTTTATGTTCCTTCTGACCAAGTGTAATACCTTGAATTTTTTGATTTTGTCTTATCCATTGGCTCAGAGGTTCTATGAAGATTGCAAAGAGCAGTGGAGACAGGGGGCAGTCTTGACGACATCCTCTTTCCAGCTCAAAAGATGATGATAAATTACCGTTAATCCTTATTTTAGCTGTTGGTTTTTTATTTAATGCCTGTATAGGTCTAATGAAGTTGTTATGAAAATTGAAACTGGATAAGATTCTATATAGGAAAGACCAGTCAACCGAATCAAATGCTTTTTCAGCATCTAATCCCAATATGACTGCATTTAAGTTATATTTTTTTATATGATGAATTATGTGTAAAGTGCGTCGAATGTTGTCTTGTGTCTGTCTTTGTCTTATAAAACCTGTTTGGTCTAAGTGAATTAAGTCTGTCAGTATGTTTTCTAACCTTTTGGCAAAGATAATGGTAAAAAGCTTATAGTCCTGATTTAATACACTGATTGGTCTGTAGTTGGAGCATTCTAGTTTATCCTTTTCAGGTTTAGGTATAACTGCAATGACCCCTTCTCTCCAGGAGGGGGGATTTCCCCTGTGTGGAGGACATAGTTAAATGTTTTCAAGAGGAGAGGAGATAGTTGCTGTTTAAAGGTTTTGTATCATTCTGCTGTATAGCCATCTGCTCCTGGGGATTTGTTAGCTTTAAGTTTCATAATTGCTTTTTCCAATTCTTTAGGTTGTATTTCTGACAGTAGTGTTTTATTTTGTGATTCCGTAAGTTGGGGAAGGTGTAATGTGTTTAGGAATGTCTCGGATGCGTTTTTATGTTTTTTGTGGGAGTATAAGTTCTTGTAGTAATTCTCGAAGCTTTTAAGAATATCCTGAATTCTGAATTTTATTTCCTTTGATACTGGGTCTCTGATTTTGTAGATTGCTCTTTCTGTTTGTCGTTTCCTCAATTTATAGGCTAGTAATTTTGCCGATTTACTGCCTGCTTCATAGTGTTTTTGTTTTAGAAATGTAAGTTTCTTCTGGATTTCTATTGTGTAGATCTCATTTATTTGATTTTTAATTTCTTTAATCTTGAGCGAGCCATTAGAATGAGTGTTGTCTTTGTGTTCTTTTTCTAGGTTCTTGAGTTCTGACTCTAGTGTGATTAGTTTTTCTTGTCTCAGTTTCTTTTGGGTTGCCAGTTTTGCAATAATTTTTTCCCCTTATTACAGCTTTGCACACATCCCACAGTATTAAAGGGGATACTTCTCCATTATCGTTTTCTTCCAAATATTTGAAAATATCTGATTCCAATTCATCTTTCAGTGGTTCTTTCAGGACATTTGAATTCAACCTCCAGGAAAATGTATTATTTGTGTATTTTTGGATGTTTAAATCCATATAGATTGGACTGTGGTCAGAGAGATCCATCAGTCCTATTTTACATGTTTTTACTCTTCCAATGTCTCTATTAAACATAAAAAAGTAATCAATCCTTGAGTAAGATGAATGTGGCGTTGAATAAAAAGTATAATCTTTTACATTGGGGTTGAATTCCCTCCATATGTCACAGATTCCCATTTCTTTTAGTAGCATCCGAGTTTTCCTATTTTGAGTGTTATTTTGATGTGAAGAATTACCTGTTGCATCCCAGTATGGCTTCAGTCTTAGATTGAAGTCTCCACCACATATCACTAAACCTTGGGCTTTAGTTATCATTAGGTCGAATACATTTTTATAAAATTTCCATTTAGCCCCTGGTGGTGCATATACATTCAGCAGGGTGATATCTTCTCCCTCTAGCCGCCCAATTACCAAACTGTACCTCCCTTCTTTATCTTTGTGTTCTGATTTTTTTTCAAATGTAATTTTGGTTGATATCAATGTCGCTACTCCCCTCCTCCTCCCTGACTTGTATGAAGATGAAGAGATCATTTTAAACCCTTGTCTATTGAGTTTAGTGTGTTCCACGTCTGTTAGGTGGGTTTCTTGTAAAAATATTATTTCTGCTTTGTCTTTTTTCATTTTGCGTAGAATCTTGGATCTTAACTGGATTCAGGATCCCTTTTACATTATATGTAAAAGGGTGTGTTTATATTTATATATCTATATATTTATTCCACCTAGCTACAATGCTCCGCACTGTGTTTTTATATATCTACATATTATTCCATCTAGCTACATTGCTCCGCACTGTGTGTGTTTATATACTTGCATATTTATTCCACCTAGCTGCAATGCTCCGTACTGTGGGTGTTTATATATTTACATATTTATTCCATCTAGCTACAATGCTCTGCACTGTGTTCATATATTCATATATTTATTCCATCCAGCTACAATGCTCTGCACTGTGTGTCTGTGTGTGTGTGTGTGTATATATATATATATTTTATAGTAATATGTACATATGTATATTAGCTGCTCTTGCTTGCTTGTTTTTTTTTTTGTTTTTTTTTTCTTGCCTTCTGATTGTTGCTCTGAGTGTTGCTATCCCTGTGCTGTTGCAATCCTGGAATTTCCCCGTTGTGGGACTAATAAAGGCTTATCTTATCTCTTATCTTATGAGGCTATTTTGGTTACACCCTGTTTCTCCATTGTATTTTCTTATTTAGTATAACAGTGTGGTGGACCTCTTTTTTGCTACTCAGAAACTGAAACAACATTAAGAACATAAAAAACATTAAGAACATAGTGTATGAGACTTTAAAACAAAAAACTGTCAAAAAAACTTCCTGAGCTGGGGTCTCTTTAAAGACCCTGTAAGAGCCCTGATGGAGTGTAGGCTCTGAGGGAAATTCCTCAAACTCTGTTACGTGTTGAGGGCCCTCTCTTACCCCTGTAAGTTGTCCCATGTTTTTAACGTGAATTTCAGATCCCAATCCGAATTTGTAATGATTTTTTTTTTTTTTTTTTTATGCCTATACCCTATGAGATTGTGTGCACCCTCCCACCCCCATCACAGCAAACCTTCACTCTAATACAGTATTTGTTAGTGTGGGGAGAACATGTGGGTCATTGTTACATTTCTATTTTAACAAGATTTTTTTTTCCCCTTTAAATTAAGAAGACATTTGTTTCTAATGCTATAACTGCTCCATGAAAGGATTTACCACATGCTGATTCTGCATCTCCTTTAATGTTTGTTACCTTGTAGGAGGGGGGATGGAAGTGCAGAATGACTGAAAAGAGAGAAAAAAACAAAAAGGTCGCTATTCCTTCCTGGAACTGGAAAGCTCATCTTTGTAGCTCTGGGGCTGGGTTTCCCGCTGCTGGCCCGTGGATTTAGAAGGTCTTTGAGTGGACCACGTTTGAGCTCTGATTTTCTCGCTCAGATTCGCTGCGGGTTTAAACACCGTTACCGGGAGTCCTCTTCTCGCCATGTCAGTTGTTGCTTCTTCCGCTGAATTGTAGAGACATGACTCTTCACCGTAAAAGACCCTTAACTTCGCCGGAAATGGCGTCTGAAAGCGTAGATTCTTTTCCCGTAGAACCTTTTTGGTGTCGTTATATTCCCGTCGCTTTTTAAGAACCTCAGGGGCGTAATCGTGCTCCACGAAGACTTTTCTTTCTTGATGCATAAATCCTTTTTTCTGCCAAGCCCGTCTTACAACCTCTTGTTTTATTTTGAAATCGGAGAATCTTTCCAACACTGAATGCGGGTGTGCTTCTGCCGCCGGCTTTGCGGCTAATGTACGATGGGCCTTTTCTATTTTCAAATCGGTGGTTTGTGGAATATCCAACTTCTCTCTCAATAAGGATTCCACGCATTCCGCCACTGTGTTGAAACCATCTTCAGCTCCTTCTTTCAGACTGTGAATTCTGATGTTATCTCGTCTCTGTCTTCCTTCTTGGTCGGCTAGCTTAGCCTCCAGCCTTGACTGTTTTCTGTGTAAATCCAGCATAGAATCTTCAAGCACTTTTACTCTTTCTTCAGCTTCCAAGATTCGGTTTTTGGCCTGGTCCATTCTGCTGTTCGTCCTTATTAGTTCCTCTCTGAATTCGTGAAATTCGGCCCGAAATCGTCGTAATTCATCATATAGCGATTTCAGGCTAACGTTTTTGCTAGCTAGGCCCAGCTCTTCGTCTCCTGAATGGAGGTCCTCGGGATCAGATTCTGCGGCCGCCGCGCGTCCTGACCTGGGGAATGCCAGTTTCTTCTGTTTGTGGTTAGGCATGGTGTTTTTGTCTTTTGATTTTTATTCTTCCAAAAATCCGTTAAGTCTGATTTTGACGATGTTTTCCTTGGATTGGATCTGGGAGGTTCAGCGTTAAGTTGCTATCACCATGGCGTCCAGACCGGAAGTCCCGGTATTTTTTGTAGTTTAACAAATTTTGTGCTGTATAGTGTGTACTATGTGCTCATCTCAGTAAATTACAGATGTCATGATTTTTATTTATTTTAAAAACTGTCACCAATATAAAAATCATCTTTTTTAGTTATATAAAAAATAGCTTTCATGTTCTAATTTACTGAGATGCAATGGTAGACTGTTTAAACAGAAAAATAAACTGTGAGCTACTTCATCTGTTGCATGTTAAACATTATCACAGTACCCCGGCAATCTAGACAAACCCAGAATGATCTGGGCTCCCTCTGTTGTCTGTTACCTCAGTGGGAACTTCGAGTCTGGTCTGCTGGCAGCGGGGATAGGCTTTTGCGCCCGTGTTGTCTTTTTCCTCATTGCAGTCCGTTTGTCTGCCCTGTTGATTTGAAGTAGGCAGGTGGACACTGGAACCTGTTGTGATTCTCCACTGATCAGTGACTCTTTCATGTAACCCGGTAGGGTGAATTTTTTCGCACTGCGCAGAGCATACGCTCTGGGGACTTGGCATCATCTTCTGCTTTTTTGGTTGAAATGTGGCAGTGGGTGACCGCTTGCACCCCTGCCTGGACGGCAAAGCCACTACATTTCACAGAATAAGCTCCCATTGAAAAGGACTGCCGAGTTATCAATTAACTGACAACCAATTTAATTTAGTTGACTAAATTCATATTGACAATTAATCGAATGTCAATTAATTATTAACATCCCTAATAACCACTATATTTGTATATTAGCACACCCAAGTTGTGTTAAAACACCTTGTTACCCCACTTTTAACACAAAATGCCTCAATGTTCTTTAAAATGGCCCTTTTCTGATTTTCCGTCCTGTCTATAACTGGAGTGGATGAGGTATTGGCAGCTCAGCTGTATAACGAGCTTATCTTAAAAAAAGACCAAATTCTTAATGATCCTAATCCTCCTCTATTTGAAATTTTTGAGAAACAACAGGTCAAATGGCAGAATTCTGCAACGGAAAATAAGAAGAACTAGATACAAGTCACCATACAATAACAGACTGAAAGTTTGCCAGGTACTGCAATTATGCCTTTTAGCATCTACAGTAGGGTGAAAAAGTGTTTGCCCCCTTCCTGATTTCTCATTTTTTTGGATGTTTGTCACACTTAAATGTTCCAGGTCATCAAACAAATTTAAATATTTGACGTAGGTAACACAAGTAAACACAAAATGCAGTTTTTAAATGAAGGTATTTATTAAGGGTAAATAAAATAAAATAAATCCAAACCTACATGGCCCTGTGTGAAAAAGTGATTCCCCCCACCCCTGTTAACATAAATTAACTGGGGTTTATCACATCTTTGGAAAGCCAAGTTCAATTTCTCTAGCCACACCCAGGCCTGATTACTGCCACACCTGTTCTCAATCAAGAAATCACTTAAATAGGACCTGTCTGACAAAGTGAAGTAGACCAAAAGATCCTCAAAAGCTAGACATCATGCTGTGAGCCAAAGGAATTCAGGAACAAACGAGAAACAAAGTAATTGAGATCTATCAGTCTGGAAAAGGTTATAAAGCCATTTCTAAAGCTTTGGGACTCCAGCGCACCACAGTGAGAGCCATTATCCACAAATGGTGAAAACATAGAACAGTGGTGGACCTTCCCAGGAGTGGCCGGCCAACCAAAATTACCCCAAGAGTGCAGCAACGACTCATCCAAGAGGTCACAAAAGACCCCACAACAACATGCAAAGAACTGCAGGCCTCACTTGCCTCAGTTAAGGTCAGTGCTCATGACTCCACCATAAGAAAGAGACTGAGCAAAAATGGCCTGCATGGCAGAGTTCCAAGACGAAAACCACTGCTGAACAAAAAGAACAAAGGCTCATCTCAGTTTTGCCAGAAAACATCTTGATGATCCCCAAGACTTTTGGGAGAATACTCTGTGGACTGAAGAGACAAAAGTTGAACTTTTTGGAAGGTGTGTGTGCCATTACATCCAGCGTAAAAGTAACAGCATTTCAGAAAAGGAACATCATACCAACAATAAAATATGGTGGTGGTAGTGTGATGGTCTGAGGCCATTTTGCTGCTTCAGGACCTGGAAGATTTGCTGTGGTAAATGGAACCACAAATTCTGCTGTCTACCAAAAAGTCCTGAAGGAGAATGTCCGGCTATCTGTTCTTCATCTCAAGCTGAAGCACACTTGGGTTCTGCAGCAGGGCAATGATACAAAATACACCAGCAAGTCCACCTCTGAATGGCTTAAGAAAAACAAAATGAAGACTTTGGAGTGGCTTAGTCAAAGTCCTGACCTGAATCTGATCGAGATGCTACAAAGGAGATGATAGTGGACATGAGGAAGGGGAGAAGGAGACCCCATCGGCCCTGTTCATCCAGGAGCTTGAGGTGGAGAGGGTGAGCAGCTTTAAATACCTGGGCATCCACATCAGCGAGGACCTTACGTGGGCTCATAACACCACAGAGCTGTTTAAGAGAGCTCAACAGCGGCTGTACTTTCTGAGGAGGCTGAAGAAGTTTGGCATGTCCTCCAGGATCCTCAACAATTTCTACAGCTACATCATCAAGAGCATTTTGACCAACTGCATCACTGCGTGGTATGGCAGCACTACTGCCCTGGACCGCAAACGCCTGCAGAGAGTGGTGAAGATCATCAGGACTCCACTCCCCTCTCTGCAGAGCATCTACCATCACAGAGTCCAAAGGAGAGCTGCCCCCCCATCCTCCAGGACCCCACCCACCCCCAGCACAGAATGTTTGCACTTCTACCCTCAGGCCAGAGGTAGAAGTGTGAAATGCAGGACATCCAGACTAAAAAACTCCTTTCCCACTGCCATCAGACTCCTGAACAAACCAGTGGGTGAGTTCCTACCACACTGGTTGCTAAATTTGCACATTGCTCATTTGTACAGTGTACATAGTCTCATCCTGTCTCATGTCCATATCATCTCTGCTGTTAAGTTATCATTGTACAGTCCACTGGGTAGTATCATTACAGAGAAATTCTCACACTGGGTGCTAATTTGTAATTTGTACATTGCCCATTTGCATACTGTACATAGGCTTATGCCATCTCAGGTTCAAATCATCTCTGATATTAATATACCATTGTCCATTATAGTCATCCAGTGAATTTTCAATTTTCATTCTTCTTGTTTCCTCTAGTTTAACTGCTTTTACTGCTTTAACTGTCCTAATTGCCTAATGTGTGTTATTAGTGTGTGTTATTAGTACTCATTAATATTAGATGTGTTATTACCTTATTGGTGTTGATGTGTACCCATCACCTTGGCATTCATTCGGAGAGCAGAATAAGAATTTCATTGCTCAGGAAATGTTGCATTTCTTAACTGTGCACATGATAATAAAGCCTTTGAATCTTGAATGCTGTGGCATGACCTTAAAAAGGCGATTCATGCTCAAAAACCCTCCAATGTGGCTGAATTACAACAATTCTGCAAAGATGAGTGGGCCAAAATTCTTTCACAGCGCTGTAAAAGACTCATTGCCAGTTATTGCAAACACCTGATTGCAGTTGTTGCTGCTAACGGTGACCCAACCAGTTATTAGGTTTAGGGGGCAATCACTTTTTCCCCCACACAGGGCCATGTAGGTTTGGATTTTTTTTTACCCTTAATAATAAACACCTTCATTTAAAAACTGCATTTTGTGTTTACTTGTGTTATCTTTGTCTAATATTTAAATTTGTTTGATGATCTGAAACATTTAAGCGTGACAAACACACAAAAAAAGAGAACTCAGGAAGGGGCAAACACTAACACTTTTTCACACCACTGTATGACTTTTTCCAATTTTTTTAATCCTTCTACTGTTTTTCATGTTATTCATTTTAGATAGATGTACTTTATTGATCCCAAACTGGGAAATTACAGATGATAAATTGTGTAAAAAATTGCGGGATAATAAAATTTCCCTTGACAACAGGGGTGGGCAATATAGCCTAAAAATGATATCATGATATTTCTGTGAATTTTCAATGATTTTTTTTTTTTTTTACGATATTACAGAATACAGTTTTTTTTTTTTTTTTTTAATTATGCAAAAATGACAGTTTCACAGGCCAGCATTGTTCATCTTCAACATCTTCAGGAAAAACAAAAAAACACTTTCTCCAACAGCTCAGATTTAGTTTAAAATATTTTTTAGTTCTGTATCAAATATTACAAGAATATAAACCATTACATCTTAACTGAATGAATGAATGAATGAATGAATGAATGAACATCTTAACTGCACACAGATGTCAGGTTTTATGCTGAATCACTTTACCTGCATTACTCCCGTTGCATGGACCTGTCCTGGGGCTTTTGGCTCTCACTGCACCGAACGGATGGTTTTTTGCTCTCTCTTTGGGTGGTTGAATAAAAATCAAGATGAAGCGGCCAAAATGGAAGTAAAAATCTACAGCCACTTCAAACTGCACATCGTCTAATGTCAATACCGCTCCAGCGGTGTTGCTGACATGCAGAAAAAATGCAGGCAGATTATCCACACTGCTGCACCATTTTTTTTTTTTTTTAAACATGACAGCAGTCAGAAACAGAAAGTGAAACTTAAATATTTCCACTCAACTGGAGACGGTCTGACTTCGGAGCTGCACCTTCCTGTGTCATGTTTGTTTTGCCATTTGTATGTGGTGTGACATCATCATGAAGCAGACTCCAAATATCGCAATATTTATTTTTACACCGGTATCAAAATTTGTAACGGTAGTATCGTGAATGATACAATACGGCACCCCCTACTTGACAAGAGAATTTTTTTTAAGAAGTAAAATGTTACAAAATTAGATAAATAAGATTAAAAAAGTCACAAATATGAGAAAAAAAAATCATAAATATCTTAATAAGTCACTTTTTTTGAAAAACATCAAAAACCTACATGAAGTCAAACTTATCAGGGAAAATAAAAAAAAACACAAACTAAAATTTCTTAGCAAAAATAAAATAAAATAGTGTCCAAATGATTAGTTGACTAATCAAAAATTCACCAGATTGGGGAGAAAAGGTCACAAATTACAAAGACTGGGGGTGGGGGGGTTGTAAATGTACAAGATTAGTTGAAAAAGTCACAATTTTAAAAGAGGGGGTGAAAACAGTCCTAAATCTAGGAGACTGAGAGGAAAAAAGTTGGGACTGGGAAAAACAGTAACAAAATATAGCTGCAAATTTATTAGCTGACTGGACAAAATATACCAGAGGTGTGGTTTATATTAATCATATATCCCATAACCTACATATGTATAAGCATGTGAGAATGTTTGGTGATTACATATGTACAACGACTTCACACCTCAGAACAGGACAAGAGGTCTCAACCGCCAGCGAAGATCAAAGAGCATCCGAGGCGCTGCGGTGGAGACCAGATAGGTCGCCCTGACCACCCAGGGTCAGGTGGAGGAGTACGAAGACAAAGGAGGGGGGATTAAGCTAATGCGGGATGTCAGCTTTGATATGCAATGTCTTTTGTTATGTGTAAGTATAAGTATGTAGAGCTGAATGTGTTTGCTCCCTTATTCTACTTCTGCTTCTGCACTGAGATGAGACTTGTTAGAGGAGCGAAGCTGATAATAAACTTTGGTTTATAAGTCACATTGCCTCGTTATTCCAAGCTCTTCTACACTGGTGACCCCGACGCGAGGATGGACCAGAGGCGTTCTCCCGCGATTGACTCATCAGAGGCGACCCAGGCAGACGCCGGCGCCCATGCAGACAGGGGAACAGATGGACGACGTTCCCCCACAGCAGAAGCTACAGAGAGGGCTCAACCAAGCACCAGCCCCGCCGCGAGAGCCGAAGGAAGGCACTCTCACCCTGCGGACACATCAGGGACGGCCCACACAAGCGCCGTCACCGTCAAGCTGCCGGACTTCTGGCAGGAAGACCCGAGCTCGTGGTTTCAGCAAGCTGAGGCTCAGTTTGCACTTGCGGGCATAACGGCTGACGACACAAAATTTTATCACATCGTCGCCAAACTCGACGCTGCCACTTCGAGATGTGCGCGGAGCATAATCCAGCGGCTGCCGGCCCAGGACAAATATGGAGAACTGAAGGCGACCATCGTGGAGAATTTCGTCCCCTCTGCCGAGGAGAGAGCAGAGAGGATCCTGGCGATCTACGGCCACAGAGGATGCAGACCCAAGGCCCTCATGGAGGACATGCTGCAGCTCAAGGAAGAGGACAATGACAACTTCCTCTTCCAATATATCTTCCTCAGTACTCTGCCGCCACACATGAGAGGGACGCTTGTCAACATGCGATGCAGCACCCAGCAAGACTTCCGCGCGCTGGCTCGCGAAGCGCAGCGACTCGTCAACGCCTGCAGTGAACAGACGGCCACAGCAGCATCTGCAGATCTCAGCGCTGATGTCCAGAGCAACGGGGAGCCACAAACCACTGAGCAGAGCCCGCCCACCATGGCGGCGACACGGCCAAGACGCAACAGACGGAGCGACGTCCGTTATTACCACCACCGTTTCGCCGAGAAGGCTTACAAATGCGTTCCCCCCCCTGCAAGTTCAAGAGTTCGGGAAACGCCAAAGCCGAGAACCGTTAACGGCTGCGGTTCTCGGCGAAAAAAACAAGCTTCTCTATGTAACTGACGGACACACCGGCAAACAGTTCCTAATTGACACTGGAGCTCAACTGAGTTTTATCATGCTCTCCCACGCAGACCGGGCCATGGGCCCCCGGGGCAATGGAGCGATGGCAGCCAACGGCTCCATCATCGACACTTATGGTGAAAGGAACCTGCCCCTCTGCATTCATGGCCGCAACTACAGATGGACATTTATTGTAGTGGCGGTGAGTTTTAACTTGTTGGGCGCGGATTTTTTGTGTGCACATGGGCTATTAGTCGATCTAGCAAATAGACGCTTGGTTAATGCATTGTCATTTGCTTCTATTCCCTGCTCAGCTCGAGTTTCTCCACCACCCGTGCAGGCCAGCGTCACTACAGCAGGAGGTAAGTTTGATCAACTCCTCACCCAATTTCCAGCACTCACAATTCCCAAATTCTCAGCTACAGTGGCTAAGCACGGGGTTGAACACTTTATTCCCACAACGGGCCCACCCGTATTCGCCAAAGCTTGGCGCTTAGACGCGACCAAGCTCGCCATAGCTCGGGACGAGTTTACCACCCTTGAAAAACTAGGCATTATAAGACGCTCAAAAAGCCCCTGGGCATCGCCACTACACATGGTCCCGAAATCCGACGGTTCTTGGAGACCGTGCGGTGATTACCGCAGATTAAACAATGCGACAGCGCATGACCGCTACCCAATTCCTCACATCCAAGATTTTTCACTACATCTGGCGGGTGCGTGCATTTTTTCTAAAATAGACCTGGTCCGTGGCTATCACCAAGTCCCCGTTCGAGCGGAAGACATTCCTAAGACAGCTGTAATAACCCATTTCGGTCTTTTCGAATTTTTGCGGATGCCTTTTGGCCTCAAAGGCGCTGCTCAAACCTTTCAGCGGATGATGGACGCGGTATTACGCGATCTCCCTTTCGTGTTCGTCTACCTCGACGATATGCTGGTAGCCAGCTCGTCGGAGGAAGAACACGAACAACATCTCACTATGGTTTTTCAGAGACTAGAAGAGCACGGGTTAATAATCAATCCAGCCAAATGCAAATTCGGCATGTCACAAATTGATTTTATGGGACACAGAGTTTCACCGAAGGGGGCAGTCCCACTGCCAGACAAAGTTCGCGCAGTAAAAAATTTTCCACGGCCACAAACGGTCAAATCGCTGCAAGAACTTTTGGGAATGGTTAATTTTTACAACCGTTTCCTCCCCCGTGCAGCTCAACTCATGCAGCCCCTATATGACACACTCAGAAAACAAAAGCCTCCCAACGCGGTCGAATGGACCCCGGAGCGCGAACGCACCTTCGCGGAAGTAAAAAGTGCTCTAGCTAACGCCACATTGTTGGTTCACCCTGATCCCTCGGCTCGCATTGCACTAACCACAGACGCTTCAGACCTGGCCATAGGGGCAGTTGTGGAACAACACGTTGGCGGAACCTGGCAACCTTTGGCATTTTTCAGCAAATCGTTAAACCAAACTGAGCGTAAATACAGCACTTTTGACAGGGAGCTGCTAGCGCTTCATTTATCCATCCGCCACTTCCAGTTCTGGTTAGAGGGGCGGCGTTTCACGGCTTTTGTAGACCACAAACCGCTCACCTTTGCGATGGCTAAAATTTCAGAACCATGGTCAGGCAGGCAACAAAGACAGCTAGCTGCAATTTCAGAGTTCACCACAGACATTCGACATGTGGCAGGCAAACTTAACGTGGTAGCAGACTGCCTCTCTCGTGCTGTGACATCGCCAGAGTGCGAGGAGACAGATTATACTACCTCAGCCGCAGAACTCTTCGCCAACGCGGACACATACGCGGCCCCAATCCACGTAGGGATAGATTACGCAGCCATGGCGGAGGAGCAAAGTAGTGACGCAGACGTGCGCATACTCCTGTCTGGACCAACAGGGTTAAGGCTGGAGGAAAAGGGTTTACGCGATGGTGTACCCCCCCTAATATGCGACATCTCAACCGGCCGACCTCGCCCGGTAGTCCCAGCTGCATGGCGCCGCCGTATTTTCGACTCAATTCATTCCCTCGCGCACCCGGGTGTGCGCGCCTCGGTTAAAATGGTCGCCGAAAAGTTTGTGTGGCCCGGCCTGCGCAAAAACGTAAAAGAATGGGCAAAAACTTGCATGTCTTGTCAGCGCGCCAAAATGCACAAACACACAAAAGCCCCTCTAGAGCCTTTTCGAATCCCAGCTAGAAGGTTCAACCACGTTCATGTCGACCTCGTGGGACCACTACCTTCCTCTCAAGGTTTCACACACCTGTTAACAATGATAGACCGCACCACGCGCTGGCCAGAGGCGGTCCCTCTGGCGTCAACCACAGCGGAGGAAGTTGCTCGCGTTTTTTTGACAAACTGGGTGGCACGTTTCGGCGTCCCATTGGACATCCCGTCCGATAGGGGGCCTCAATTTGTCTCGGAGCTTTGGTCAGCCATGGCCAGCAGCTTAGGGGCGACAACTCACCGCACCACTGCTTATCACCCTCAGGCTAATGGGTTATGCGAGCGCTTTCACAGATCTTTAAAGGCCGCCCTCAGAGCCTCACTAACGGATACAAATTGGGTGAATAAACTTCCCTGGGTTTTATTGGGGTTGCGTGCTGCGCCTAAAGAGGACCTAGACGCCTCCCCAGCAGAATTAGTTTTTGCACAACCTCTCAGACTCCCAGGTGAATTTTTACCAGAGAACCCAGAGCCGGGGCATCTTCCAGCCCTGAGGCTTTTAGGCAGCAACGGACCGGACTCTCTCCCCGGATCGGCACATCACTCTTTTCCACAGGTTTTTGTCCCCCAAGCTTTAAAAAAACGCAGAATTTGTTTTTGTTAGGCATGAAGCTTTAAAACCAACCTTCCGTCCACCATACGATGGACCATTCAGAGTGCTGGAACCTGGTGATAAGCATTTTGTGCTTGATTTAGGGGACAGAAAAGAAACAGTCAGTATTGACAGACTTAAACCTGCCTTCTTGTTGAGAGACGAACCTGCACAGTTGGCAAGAGCACCTCGGCGGGGTAGACCCCCCCAAGAGAAAAGACTCAGCCCCCTTGCAGGGAACAAATAATCACTCTCCTCCCCAAGCTGCAGATTCCTTACAGGAAGGTCCCACCAGGACGCCCAAGCGGACCCACAGCAGATTCGGGAGAAGATTAAAACCCAGACGGCACAGGGACTGATGCAAATTACTCAAAAGTTGTTCACTAATTTATCAGATTGTGCTGTGACAGTTTAAGACTGACGTATGATATTACTATGCTGTTATGATTACCACTGATTCTCCACAGGAGCATGGCTGCTGGAAAGTTTCTTCCTTGTCAAGAGGTTTAACAGTTAGTATGTCATAGTAATTATCTTAAACTGTGAATTTTTTATTATTGTCCTTTTCTTAGTCGTTTGGGGGGGGGGCTGTGGTTTATATTAATCATATATCCCATAACCTACATATGTATAAGCATGTGAGAATGTTTGGTGATTACATATGTACAACGACTTCACACCTCAGAACAGGACAAAAGGTCTCAACCGCCAGCGAAGATCAAAGAGCATCCGAGGCGTTGTGGTGGAGACCGGATCGATCGCCCTGACCACCCAGGGTCAGGTGGAGGAGTACGAAGACAAAGGAGGGGGGATTAAGCTAATGCGGGATGTCAGCTTTGATATGCAATGTCTTTTGTTATGTGTAGGTATAAGTATGTAGAGCTGAATGTGTTCGCTCCCTTATTCTACTTCTGCACTGAGATGAGACTTGTTAGAGGAGCGAAGCTGATAATAAACTTTGGTTTATAAGTCACATTGCCTCGTTATTCCAAGCTCTTCTACAAGAGGGAATTAATACTAACACCTGTGTTTGAGTAAATCTTCACTTTAAGTGTCTTCATGATTCTACATTTACTTAACCCCTTGCACTCTGGTCAATTTCCCTAAAAATGCCGAAAAATAAAGTACCCAAAGTAAAAGCTGTTCAACCCTTTGCAGCATCTTCATGGGGTTGGTCTCATTTAAAAGAAAGCACTTCGAATTTTTTGGCAAAACAGTCATAATCTCTCTAAGTCCTCCAGCCAATGAGTAACAGTCATCTAAACATACTGAACTTGAAGAAAATAAAATTCGCCTGTGTGGTTTTTTTTGGATACAAATGCTTGCAAATAACACACAGCTTCAGATCCGGGCTGGAAAATGCAACAGAAATGTAGAACCAAGTGTTATCCAGCTGAGGTCAAAATTTTGTAACAATAGCACAGAAAATGAATATATTACACACCTTTTTTGTCAGGTTGTTCCCAGGCGTTTTTGAACTGTGCCAAATGGCACAGTTTGGAAAAACGTCTAACTTTTGAATGATTCAATATAGAAGCTTCATGTTGGGCTCTAATGAAAGGTGACACTCAGGGCTGTGTGTGTGTGTGTGGGGGGGGGGGGGGCTTGGTTGTTTATTCATTCATGAATGAATGAATGAACAAACAAGCCCCCACACACAAAGAAGCATGCCACGTAAAAAATTTGGCTTTTTTTTTTTTTTTTTTACAAGAAAAAATAACCTACAGTGCAATAAAAATTATACTAAAATATCTGTAATGTAGAGGATAACAACCCCCCCCCCCCCCCCGCTACAGAGGACGGACATCGTCCATCGCCACATGACGGACCGTGGCACACGCTGCGGTCTACTATGCACAGTTGTACTAAAATATCTGCAATCCGCTACAGAGGAGTAGTGGGGAAGGGGGGGGGAGAGACCCGTTCACGGTCCGTCATGTGGTGATGACGCACAGTTGTAATTTACCGATCGGTCAAAAGTCATTTTGATTACAATTTTCAGGGATAAAGAATAATTTAGCTTATAACACTTACCTGTCCACAACAGCAGTGTCGCTGGCTGGTGACACTCAGGGCTGTGTGTGTGTGTGTGTGTGTGTGTGTGGGTGTTGTTTATTCAGAATGAACAAACAAGCCCCCACACACAAAGAAGCATGCCACGTAAAAAATGTGTGGCTTTTTTTTTTTTTTTTACAAGATAAAATAACCTACAGTGCACTAAAAATTATTCTAAAATATTTGTAATGTAGAAGATAACAACTCCCACCCACCCCACCCCCCGCCGCTACAGTGGACGGACACCGGCCACTGCTACATGACGGAACAGTCATGTGGCGATGTGGCGACCGCGGCGCACAGTCCCCAAACCTCACTACAGAAGAGTAGCGGGGGGGGTGCATTCACGGTCCGGACGCGGCGCACGAACCGTGTACCGTGGCGCACAGTTGTAATTTACCGATCGGTCAAAAGTCATTTTTGATTACAATTTTCAGGGATAAAGAATAATTTAGCTTATAACACTTAACTGTCCACAACAGCATGTGGACGGTCTATGATGACCATGGAAGAGAATCCTAAACATCTACTCTGCTGGAACAGCACCGACTGTGGCTGGACAGGCCGATGCGTGAATGGCAGTCCCTGTCACACAGGTTGCACTTGTGGGTGGTCTCCGTGCTGCTGGGTCTGTGGCGGTTCTTCCTGCGGGTCCTTTTTTCATCTGCTGCAGCAGTCAGTCTCTCTTCACCCAGCCTTACACAAAACAGCTTTCGAACTTCTGTGCTTCAACCGGCTCGCTGTATTCGCAGCCATTGGTAGGCGGGTCCTTCTTGCTAGGTTTTCAGTCATTGGTTCTTCAAGATTTCAGAAACCCAATTCAAGGCTCTTATTAGTTGAATGAGAGGTCAATCACATCTAAACCAATCAAAGCACTCCTTTGGCATTCTGTTCGCGGCTGTGTCTGTAGTGGAAGAACGGAAATGCAGCTTTTTTTTTTCCAGTGCCTCCAAGGACGCAGCGCCCTCGTGCTAGCTCTAGGACGCAGAGACGTGCCCGCCCGCGGTACACCGGAGTGCAAGAGGTTAAAGTAACACTATGCAAGATTTTCACCTCAACACTATTGTGACGGTAAATCAACCTTTGACCTGGTTAATGGCATCTCCACCATAGCCTTGCAGTAGCTCTGTTCTTTGTGCGAGCACTGAAAGGACTACAATCATGGCGGCTGTGACCTCAGTGCCAACAGTCGATCACAAGGCACAGCTTTAGCCACCAACAAAGTTGCATAGCTCTGCTTTAAGAAGTCCCTCATCAAACAGTGGTAAGTGAAATCAGCTGCCAAAGAGCCCAGAACAGAGGACTGAGAAGGATGTCAGACTGTATTTTTGTGAACATTTAATTCACCATTAGCCCATCAGCTGTGGCATCTGGTGTTAAATAGTCACCACAGATTTGCACATTTCTCTACCTTGAAGCTCTTGTAGAGAAAAGTTACTCACAAAGCGGTTTTCTTTGCCTTTGGCATCTTTGCAGCTCTTTATGATGGCCTTCTCGATGTCCGCGCTGTTGAAGTCTACGCCGTTGTCGCGTAGTGACTGATGAAACTTCCCCAGAAAGGTCACACACACTGAAATAAAGGAAAAAAAATTCAAAAGGTTTTTTTCCCTTCATAAATCTGCAATTTTTGTAAAGTCTGAACAATTACGAATTTTTAAAACCAATCCCAATATGTGCTACTTTTAAAGTCCAATATACTGATGCATTGGCTGGTTTCTAAATACATTAAACACGAGTAAATTTCCCCAACATCTTCTTATTTGTAGTTATTTATGAGTCCTGAGATAATGTGACAGCACAGTCAAAATGTAATGCATGCCCTCTACAACTTCATTACATGGGATATAATAATAATTCATAGCCCAAGTTAAAGGGGTCATTGACTGAAAATTGTGTGTTTGTAGGTTTTAACTGTCTGAAATGAGTCTACTGGTCACATAATTATGATTTTTTTTTTTTTCAAAACAGTCAATTCTCTTAACACAAAGCCTTTATCTTGTTTTTCTCTCAAGAAACTCAAGAAACGTTTGACTAAATCATACACGTCAAGTTAGGGCTGTGCGATATGACGATATATACTGGATGATGATATAAAAACGTCTATCGTTTCATAGAATACTCTCATTTATATCATTACTTAAAATGCACATACTGCCATTTCTTGAGCAAAGCTCCTCACACTACTCGTCAGCGTCCCGCCTCTCCCCCACAGTGCACGCAGCGTGTGTGGCGTGTGGCAAGGCTCTCCGGTGGTTGCCAACTCTCAACTCCCAGTTTGGTCAAAAAGCTGCTATTCCTGTTTGTCAGGGATGTGGAATTGTTCTCCATTGTGCTGCGTCAGACAGGATAGTCTGCTAACCTTGTTTTAATGGGACGTAAGTGACGTTAACACCATGTCACAAAACGGCAAATGCTAAATGATGGTGCCAAGTTGTGCTAACTGGAAACAACAGTGTATCAGACCATTCTTTCTGTGGTTTAAATTACTGCTGTGTTTCTAAGTTTTGTCTGGAAAAAATTATTAAAGCTGCAAAAGTGCATGCTGGTGGCACATGCACACGATAATAAATAAATTAAAATAGGTCAAAGGTGCAAGTTGGCTCTTAATGCAATTTGATTTCTAATAATTTTAATTAGTCATGTAGCAATAATGAATAAAGTTAAAGTCATCACATGTATTTTATTAATTACCTTTGGTGTCTTACATTTTCAGATCATGACCAATCTGAAATATTTTTACTAAGAAGCAAACAGGTTAAATCAGGCCAGAATGGCAGTCAACATCGCACAGCCCTACGTCAAGTTTAGAAAAAGCCAACCCACTGCCATCCTAAAGACACACCCACTGCTCTGTTATCGGCCCGCCTAGCTGTCCGTCATGTAGATGGAAGGGGTAGGCTAAGGCTGCATTCACACCAGGATAGTCCGGGGGTCCCGGCTCGACTTGGTGGGAATTTTCACACCTTCGTTTGGTTTGCATTCACACAGCACTTCACCAAATGGACCAACCTGCTTGGGACAACGTCACGCAGTTACAGCAGCTGCTTGTTTGTGGCGCTGTAGCCGAAACCACCCCTGACCAGGAGGAAAAAACTTGGCGAAGAAGAGAAATCCGGCTCATCAAATGGCCAAGACCAAAAAGGGAAATGCGGTGTTAATGCCGAGAATTGCTTGCTTGCCAAGAACTGCATCCCATCCACCAAAACTATAAAATATAACAGTACAGCCAGGCTTGTAAGCATTTGTGCATTTTTAGAAGTACCCATTATACATTTTTAAAAGTAAAAATTGTTACTACGTCTTGTAAATTATGTTTATTCGACGATGGGATGCAATTCTCGGCAAGCAAGCAATTCTCAGCATAACACTGTTCCCTGCAGCCGAGTCGTTTTCCCACCACAAAAATAAAAAGCTCCACTGTCTGCATGAACCCCCGTGCCGCCATCATGTTGCTAAACGTTTTTAAAACATCGGTATTCTTGTGTGTAGCCACAAGGAGCTGAAAAATCTGGTCCTCAGACCAAATATCTACCAGAGCCTGCACTTCCTGACTGCTACACCCCTCACTACTCCAAGAGACATTTTTTTAACTTTTCTCCTCGGCTTTCTCCAGTAAAAGTATTTCTTGGATCCACACAGTTGTCTATTGTTATCTTGTACCCAAAATGGAGGCAGAAGGACCGGGAGCTCTTCAGCTGAATTGGGATGCTGGATTTATTTACCCACGGATTCCTGCCACGGACAGGGCAGGGACAGCTTTTTCAGGTCAGTGGCAACTTCGCCTGTCTGCATCTCAGCCAGACGGTGAATTTATGTCTTTTCATGTATTTACATTGAGTTATAATGTAATCGTGCTGCATGAAAAATTCACCCGTTCGCGTTTGATGTGGAGGCACCTTTACAGTAAACGCCACTTTCTCTTCTCACTATGCGTTTCTGTGGTTACACAAATGCCGAGGGACATGTCCGGCCTTTGGTCCGCTGGATACTCCGTTTGCATTCACACGGCAAGCAAAGTGCACCAGACTTCATTTGCAAGCAAACAGACCCCCCCGTTTTCAGGCGGATCAGACTTCGCTTGTTTGGTGCACACCAGAGTTCCAACAAGCGTTCAGACGGCACCAAACGAACCGAACTACCCATGGAATACACTCTTTGGTCCTTTAGTCCGGACCAAACAGTGGCCGTGTGAATGCGCCCCAAAGGTAGCTTATTAGCCCCTGAGCTAACACTGGCACCAGGACGCTTGCTGTAATGCAGGTGTCCTAACAAGCTCAGGGAGGACAGAAACTTCCTGTGGAGTATAAGGGCAAAAGCTTGCTTCATCTTGATTTTTAGTGTGACTACTGACTGTGAAAGTGGGGCCTCATGATCCTTCTGACTTTCTGGGTTTTAAGCTGGAGGTGTCAAAAAAGTTACAGGGAAAACAGGCTTGTGGCGGCCAAGCATTCATAGTGATGACGCCTTTTGATCTTTCGATGTCGGCTCTTCCCATCATTGTGAAGCAGAATTCACCAAGCATTGGATGTGTTCACCCACTAATAGGGAATGTGAGCTGAGATCAGACTGTCGTGAGACAGGTGAGGTTTCGTTACTGATGATGTGTTGTTGCAACAGGTGTATGTGTTTGAGTGTGTTGTGAATCCTGCCTAGATGTAGTGATACCGTAGTGCTGCAGATCTCCGGTTGGCCTCGGATAGCCGCCCTGGCCAGTGATGGAACGGCTCTTGCGACCGGCCAAGGGGATGGCCAGAAGGCAGGTGCCCCTCCCTGATCACAAACGCATGTTTGTGGACAACCCAGTGCTGAATAACTTGGGCGGACAGCTCCCCCGCCATCCTCCAGGGCTCCACGCGACTCCAGAGTGGACTCCCACAGAGCTATCGAGGGGGAGCCCATCTGGCGCACGGTGCTAGCTACAGGTGGGAATCATGAGAGATCTCGCGATTTGATTCGGATCACAATTTTTGGGTCACAATTTGATCCTATCACCACTCAGTGATTATCACAATAATCGAGCATCATAATCCCATCCATCCATCCATCCATCTTCTACCGCTTTTCCAGAGGTCCGGGTCGCGGAGGCAGCAGTTCAAGCAGAGAAGCCCAGACTTCCCTCTCCCCAGCCACCTGCTCCAGCTCTTCAGAGAGGATACCAAGGCGTTCCCAGACCAGCTGGGAGACATAGTCTCTCCACCGAGTCCTGGGTCTGCCCCGGGGTCTCCTCCCAGTGGGACGTGCCTGAAACACCTCAAGTGGGAGGCGTCCAGGAGGCATCCTAATCAGATGCCCATACTACCTCAACTGACTCCTTTCAATGTGGAGGAGCAGCGGTTCTACTCTGAGCCTCTCCCGGATGACTGAGCTCCTCACCCTATCTCTGAGGGTGAGTCCAGCAATCCTACGGAGAAAGCTCATTTCAGCCGCTTGTATCCGCAATCTCGTTCTTTCGGTCATTACCCAAAGCTCGTGACCATAGGTGAGAGTAGGAACGTAGACTGACTGGTAAATCGACAGCTTTGCCTTAGAACTAAGCTCTCTCTTCACCACAACAGACCGGTACAACGTCCGCATCACTGCAGATGCTGCTCCAATCCGTCTGTCGATCTCTCGCTCCATTTTCCCCTCACTCGTGAACAAGACCCCAAGATATGATCTCATGGATCGTCACCTTATCGTGGTGGGGGGTTTGCGTGCCCCAGTGATCCCAGGAGCTATGTTGTCCGGGGCAATTTGCCTCTGATAGGGTCTCCCAAGACAAACTGGTCCTGGGTGAAGGGCCAGACTAAGAACGATCCAACAGACTCTCATGATAAATTGTATATCAAGGATTCAGTGTACCCCGCCCGGTATGGGGTTACCGGGGCCCCACCCTGGAGCCAGGCCTGGGAGAGGGGCTCGAAGGCTAGCGTCTGGTGGCCGGGTTTCCACCCATGGGACCCGGCCGGGCTCAGCCCGAAGGAGTTACATGGGTCCGCCCTCCAGTGGGTTCACCACCTGCAGGAGGGATCATGGGGGTCCGGTGCTATGTGGATTAGGTGGCGGTCAAAGGCGGAGACCTTGGCGGACTGATCCCAAGCTTTCTAAACTGGCTTTTGGTACATCATAATCCCATATATTCCAAATTTTTTCACTTTATTCAACCTCAAATCATGTCCCAAAGTAAAACTTAATGTTAACTGTTGATAATATTCTCCGGGCTCCATTTCCTGCAGAGTCACGTCTCTGCACACAGGGAGGGCAGTGGATGATGTTTGGAATTAACTTCCACTCCAGATGTGTCTAGCTGACTCTGTGGACTCTTAAAAAAGCAGCTGAAAAATTTTCGTTTAACAAGGATGTTTGTTGAGTTTCACCTGCTTTTTAATGGCAAGTCTGATGTTTTTAAATTATTTTAATCTTGTGTTGTAACTTGTTTTTGTATTTTTTAAATTATTTTTATCTATCAACTTCCTTTTATTCCATTTTATTGTGCGGTGCTCTGAGACTATACGTCTGTGAAAAGCGCTTCATAAACTTTACTCGACTCTCTTGAGAAACAGCTCCATACCAGTGTCTTTTTAACTTAGCAGTTACTAATGCTGCCCTGAGACGTGTGTGTGTGTCCTGCCATATTCTGAGTGTTTTCTTTTTTTCGTGCAGCGCTTCTTGTGGGTTGTGTGTCATGTCAAGGTCTTTCCTTCCATCTTTGTTAGAAAATCCAAAAAAGGCCCGACATTTGAGCTAACTGCTTCCTAACTTTCAAAGCTGGTTGCAAATCACGGAGATAAGCTATGACTTCACTTGATTGGGTGTTTGCTTTGTGCCATCTAGTGGGCTGAAAACGCCATTGATTAACTGATAACCCAAAAGTATACGTATGTGTACACATTATTTTTTAAATAAAAGATGGACCCGTGCATTTATGGATCAATACATTGTCGCCAGTGCCAAGTATTGAGATCCATCACTGAACTGATCTTTTTTCCCCACCCCTAGTGCTAGCGGTTTGTTGTGGAATCACAGCAGTTGTTGGGAAATGGGCCAGAGTGACACGATATACACCATCAACTGTGAATCAGTGAACAAGAGCCACTCGTCTGAGCTAGGAAGCTAGAAGCTAGTGCTAGCTAGCTAATGGCTAACTGACGTAAGAGGGAGGGCAGAGTTGAACAGGTGAAGGATGTTTCTTAAAGTGACAGGCTTTAAATCAGAGCGTTTCAAGAAAGCCAGGAAAAACACAAAACAAATTTGCTTCAATAATTAAAAAAATTAAAGAAAATGTGAACAAAATGTCACAAACATTTCAGTAAGACATGTGTGAGCTGTTAAAATGTAGAAAAAGTGCAGTCAATGACCCCTTTAAAAACTGTCCCATGCTCACATTTTCTGGACATATTCTGAATATCAAATTTATATATTTTAGAGCTGTCAACAGAAGGATATTAATCAATACTGAAAACTAGCATGGGATTAGACACTCATTTGCAACAGTATCTCACACACACATGAAAAAAAAATCACTTTATATTTTTCATATAAACACTTAATGTCAGTTTTCTCTGTCAAATTTGCAACTTCTTAATTTTTTACTTTTTCCCCACATGAATTTGCACTCTTAAATTAGCACTTTTTCATGTACATTAGCAACTTTATTTCTATTATGCATTTGCAATTTCTTCCTCATACACATTTGCAACCTTTTTTTTTTTTTTACTTTTTTCTATTAAATTTATTATGCTTCTCATAACTTTAACATAAATTGGTAACTCTTTTCTCCTAAATTAGCAGCTTTGACCTCATAAATTAGTACTGGGGGAACTGATTTGATGCTGTATGGATTCGGAGACACCAGTATTGTGATACTTTATTAAAAAATTATTAATGATGGTGCAAACACAAACTTTCCTATCTATCTAGGTACCACAACAAAAATAAACAATTGATTTTTCATTCAGTTCGATGGTGAGACAGCTTCACTGTCTGGTTAGGTCGGCACAGCAAAAGAGCGACTCCTGAGACCTAGCCTGGAGTTGAACAAGGCAAAGCTCCGGATGGGGAAATGGCAATATACATATCGCAAAACAGATCGCAAGAGGGCAACGATATCACATCGCAGCCCAAGTATCATGATAATATCATATAGTGGGACCTCTGGCGATTCCCACCCCTATAAATGAGCAACTTTTTCTCAAACTTAAAAATGCTGTTGTCTTTGATGTTGTTGAGTATCAATATTTTCCCATTTATCTATCGATTTTGAAATCTTAGTATGGTAATAACCTATATACAGTGTTGTGAAAAAGTGTTTGCCCCCTCCCTGATTTCTCATTTTTTTGTATGTCACACAAATGTTTCAGATCAAAAATTTAAATATTACAAAAAGATAACACAAGTAAACACAAAATGCAGTTTTTAAATGAAGCCGTTCATTATTAAGGGGAAAAAACTAAACTACATAGTGGTCGTAGACCAACTGGTAGAACATCTCGAATCTGCTCAGCTGCTGCATCCCATGCAGTTTGGTTTCAGGCTGAACCACTCAACGGAGACTGCATGGTGCTACTTTATTGAAACAATTAAAGAAAATCTGGACGGGGAAGGGGGGGGTAGAAGCCATCTTTTTAGACTTCTGTAAAGCCTTTGATATGATCAATCACTCAGTCCTCCTTTCTAAACTATCAGGATATAAACTGTCCATAAATACCTTTAGCTGGTTAAAATCTTATCTATCTGGTCGCTCCCAGTGTGTGCGCATAAACAATACTGTATCCCAATCAAAGGCATGCACCATGGGAGTACCACAAGGTTCAATTTTAGGCCCACTGCTGTTTACTTTGTATATTAATGATTTGCCATCAGTACGTGAAAATGACAAAAATTCAAATGTATGCAGATGACACAGTCATCTACAGACATGGGAAGGATGTTAAACAAGTGGCTGACAAGTCAGTGATAGCAATGGAGAAAGTGTCAAAATGGCTTAATCAATCATGCCTCACTCTGAACGTAGGGAAAACAGCTACCATGTACTTTACCAACAAACAAAATCAAACGCACTATCCGACTATAACTGTAAATGGAGCAAATATAGAAAATGTAACAGTTTTAACTATTTGGGTGTCACATTAGATCCCATGCTCAGCTTTAAAAAGCACATAAAACGGATGAGCCGCACTCTGAAATATGACTTTGCAAACTTTTGTTGCATTAAAAACTCACTTACTCTAAAAGGATCAAAAACCTTTCTGAATGCCATGATTTTGACACATTTCTCCTATTGGATCTCATGCTGGTCACAAGCCATCAGTATAACTCTGAAACCCTTGGAATCCCTGTATAAACTATCCGTCAAAATTCTGGATAAGAAGACACGACAGTATCACCATTGTGGTATACTTCTCAAACACAAGATGTTAAGCTTTGAAAGTATGATCATGTATGCAAATATACGGTTCATCTTTAAAATTATCCATGGTTCTGCACCCATACCAAATACCAGAATAACAAGGATTTCCTCTAGATGGCATTGTGGCATCCCAATACGTAAAACTGCTTTTGGACAATCACCCTGGTCATACAGAGCTATAACGGAATGGAACAAGCGCCCCACTGCTTTGAAGACCAGAACAAATGACACAGACTTTACCACAGAGACTAAAAAAATTATTTTAAGTAATCAAGCCTGCCAGCATCGACCATCTCCCTTAAAAGGGATTATGAAATTGTACTCAAATTGTTTTTTATGTGCGCCATCTCTTATCTTTTCACCCTGAAACTTACTCCCTGTTTGTTTCAGGGTCAACAGTTTCTGAAACCAGACGCAAATTGCCTTCTGTATGTGCCGTTTTTCTTTTAATTTTAAACTGCATCCAAACTGAAAGTTTGATTTGGAAAGGAATTTCTAAGGTTTTTTGGACCAACAAGAATGACTTCAGTCTTATCTGAATTTAATAGCAGGAAATTACAAGTCATCCAAGCTTTGATTTCCTTAAGACAGGCTTCTAACTTGGCTAATTGATTACTATCATCTGGCTTCATTGACAGGTATAATTGTGTGTCATCTGCATAACAATGAAAATGTATACAGTGCTTTCTAATAATGTTGCCTAACGGAAGCATATATAAACTAAAAAGAGTAGGGCCTAGCACAGATCCCTGTGGAACTCCATGACTAAGCTTTGAGCTGAAAGAAAACTCATCATTTACATGAACAAACTGGAACCTATCAGATAAATAAGATCTAAACCACTGCAACGAAGTTCCATTAAGTCCAACATAGTGTTCTAATCTATCAAGTAGAATATTATGATCAATAGTATCAAAAGCTGCACTAAGATCTAAAAGGACAAGTACAGAAACTAGTCCATTATCAGATGCAATGAGGAGGTCGTTAGTGACCTTCGCTAAGGCTGTTTCAGTACTATGATGGATTCTAAACCCAGATTGAAACTCTTCAAGTAAACCATTTCCCTGCAGGTGGTCAAATAATTGCGTAGCAACAACTCTTAAGATTTTTGAAATGAAAGGGAGATTAGAGATTGGTCTATAGTTAGCTAAAGCTCCTGGATCTAGCGTTGGCTTTTTGAGTAAGGGTTTAATTACAGCTGTTTTAAAAGCCTGCGGTACATGGCCTAAAGTTAATGAAGAATTGATTATATGAAGAATAAAGCTACCAATAAGTGGGAAGACTTCTTTAAATAACCTGGTAGGAATAGGGTCTAAAAGACAAGTTGAAGGTTTGGATGAGGAAACTATTTTGTCTAACTCACAAAGGTCGATTGGAGTAAACTCATCAAGACAGACATCAATAGAAGGAGTTGTAGTAGTTACAGTATTTAAGTTAACTGTGGGAAGAATCTGATTGATTTTATCTCTGGTGGATGAAATTTTATTATTGAAAAAGTTCATAAAGTCCTGACTAGTAAGCTCTAAGGGGATGCTAGGATTGACAGAGTCCTGACTCTTTGTCAACCTGGCTACAGTACTGAAAAGAAACCTGGGATTATTCTTGTTCTCTTCTATTAATGCAGAGTAATAACTCGTTCTAGCTTTTCTAAGAGATTTTTTATAAATTAAAAGATGATTTCTCCAAGCTAAATAGATTTCATCTAAATTAGTAGAGCACCATTTTCTTTCCAATTGACGAGTCTTCTGTTTTAAGCTACGAGTTTCTGTGTTGAACCAAGGAGTTAAAAATCTCTGATTAGACTTTTTCTTTTTTAAGGGGGCCACCAAGTCTAGAGCCTGATGCAGAGAAGCTGAAACACTATCCACCATGTTATCAATTACAGAAGGAGCAAGCTGTCTATAGCTTATTTCCGTTGTGTTGACACATGGCATAGAGGAAACAATCTGCATAAATTTGGAAACAGCATCATCTGAGAGGCATCTACTGTGATAATATTTTTCTTTAGGAGCCAAATAGTCAGAAATAGTAAAATCAAAGGTTAACAGACAATGGTCTGACAGTACAGGGTTATGAGGAGACACTACAAGATTTTCTATTTCTATGCCATATGTCAGAACAAGGTCCAATGTATGGTGGAGGTAATGAGTAGAATTTCCTACTTTCTGAGAAAACCCAATCGAGTCTAATATTGAATTAAAAGCCACATTAAGGCAGTCACTATTTACATCCACATGTATATTAAAGTCCATCCATCCATCCATCCATCTTCTACCGCTTTTCCAGAGGTCCGGGTCGCGGAGGCAGCAGTTCAAGCAGAGAAGCCCAGCCTTCCCTCTCCCCAGCCACCTGCTCCAGCTCTTCAGAGAGGATACCAAGGCGTTCCCAGACCAGCTGGGAGACATAGTCTCTCCACCGAGTCCTGGGTCTGCCCCGGGGTCTCCTCCCAGTGGGACGTGCCTGAAACACCTCAAGTGGGAGGCGTCCAGGAGGCATCCTAATCAGATGCCCATACCACCTCAACTGACTCCTTTCAATGTGGAGGAGCAGCGGTTCTACTCTGAGCCTCTCCCGGATGACTGAGCTCCTCACCCTATCTCTGAGGGTGAGTCCAGCAATCCTACGGAGAAAGCTCATTTCAGCCGCTTGTATCCGCGATCTCGTTCTTTCGGTCATTACCCAAAGCTCGTGACCATAGGTGAGAGTAGGAACGTAGATTGACTGATAAATCGACAGCTTTGCCTTAGAACTAAGCTCCCTCTTCACCACAACAGACCGGTACAACGTCCGCATCACTGCAGATGCTGCACCAATCCGTCTGTCGATCTCTCGCTCCATTCTCCCCTCACTCGTGAACAAGACCCCAAGATACTTAAACTCCTCCACTTGGGGCAGGAGCCTGTCCCCAACCCGGAGAGGACAATCCACCTTTTTCCGGCTGAGAACCATGGACTCGGACTTGGAGGTGCTGATTCTCATCCCAGCCGCTTCACACTCAGCGGCAAACCGTCCCAGCAAGAGCTGTAGGTCATTGCTGGATGAAGCCAACAGGACAACATCATCTGCAAACAACAGAGATGAGATCCTGTGGTCACCAAGCATGACACCCTCCATTCCCTGGCTGCGCCTAGAAATCCTGTCCATAAAAATTATGAACAGGATCGGTGACAAAGGGCAGCCCTGGCGGAGTCCAACTCTCACTGGGAATGGCTCTGACCGAGTGTTGGCAATACAAACCAAACTCTCACAACGGTCATACAGAGACCGAATAGCTCGTAACAACAAGCCCGATACCCCATACTCCCGAAGCACCCCCCACAAAAATCCACGAGGGACGCGGTCAAATGCATTCTCCAAGTCCACAAAACACATGTAAACTGGTTGGGCAAACTCCCACGAACCCTCGAGAATTCTCGAGAGGGTAAAGAGCTGGTCCGATGTGCCACGGCCAGGACGAAAACCACATTGCTCCTCCTGAATCCGAGGTTCGACCAACGGCCGGACTCTCCTCTCCAGTACCTTGGCATAGACCTTCCCAGGGAGGCTGAGGAGTGTGATCCCTCTAAAGTTGGAGCACACCCTCCGGTCCCCTTTTTTAAAGAGAGGAACCACCACCCCGGTTTGCCATGCCAAAGGCACTGCCCCCGACCTCCACGCAATGTTGCAGAGGCGTGTCAACCATGACAACCCAACAACATCCAGGGCCTTGAGGTACTCGGGGCGAATCTCGTCCACCCCTGGGGCCCGGCCACCAAGGAGATTTTTAACCACCTTGGCGACCTCAGCCCCTGTGATAGGCGAGTCATCCCCCTCGTCCCCAAACCCTGCTTCCTCTGTGAAAGGCGTATCAGTGGGATTGAGGAGATCCTCGAAGTATTCCTTCCACCGCCCGACGATGTCCCCAGTCGAAGTCAACAGTGTCCCATCCGCACCATACACAGTGTGGACGGGGAGCTGCTTTCCCCTCCTGAGCCGCCGGACAGTTTGCCAGAATCTCTTTGAGGCCGACCGAAAGTCTTGTTCCATGGCCTCACCGAACTCCTCCCATACCCGGGTTTTTGCTTCAGCAACCACCCGAGCTGCACTCCGCTTGGCCTGCCGGTACACCTCAGCTGCTTCGGGAGTCCCACAAGCCAACCAAGCTTGATAGGACTCCTTCTTCAGCTTAATGGCCCCCCTCACCACTGGTGTCCACCACTTGGTTCGGGGGTTGCCACCACGAGATGCACCGACCACCTTGCGGCCGCAGCTCTGGGCCGTCGCTTCAACAACAGAGGTGGAGAACATGGCCCATTCAGACTCCATGTCTCCAGACTCCCTCGGAATGTGGTTGAAGTTCTTCCGGAGGTGGGAGTTGAAGACCTCCCGGACAGGGGCCTCAGCCAGACGCTCCCAGCACACCCTCACTATACGTTTGGGTCTACCAGGTCTGAATGGCTTCCTCCCCTGCCATCGGATCCAACTCACCACCAGGTGGTGATCAGTTGACAGCTCTGCACCTCTCTTTACTCGGGTGTCCAAGACATACGGTCGCAGGTCTGATGACACGATAACAAAATCGATCATCGACCTGCGACCTAGGGTGTCCTGGTGCCAGGTGACCATATGGACACCCTTATGCTTGAACATGGTGTTCGTTATGGACAGACTGTGGTTAGCACAGAAGTCCAATAACTGAACACCACTCGGGTTCAGATCAGGCAGGCCGTTCCTCCCAATCACCCCCCTCCAGGTTTCACTGTCGTTGCCCACGTGCGCATTGAAGTCCCCCAGTCCCCTACTATAATTATTCTATCAGATTTCAGCACTAAATCAGCTAAGAAATCAGCAAATTCGGATAAAAATTCTGAATAGGTTGATGGGGGACGATAAACTATGGCAAATAAAATTGGGTTTAACCTGAAATTGCTAAAGTGCCCAACACTGAGGACCAGGCCCTCAAAGGAATTATAACATGTTTTTTGCTTTACATTAACTAGTAATTTGGAATGGTAAATTGTTGCTACTCCTCCTCCACGACCAGAACTTCTGGGATTTTGACAGTTTAAATAACCAGAGGGAGTTGATTCATTTAAACCAACATAATCCTCTTGCCCTAACCAAGTCTCTGTAAGGGAAATTAAATCAATCTGATGATCAATTAACAGATCATGGACTAACAGAGACTTGGGAGTTAGAGACCTAATATTTAATAAACCACATTTAATTTTTAAATTATGAGGAGGAACAGAGGCCAAATCATTCAATTTAGAGGCTTTATGTTTAATTTGAGTTTTACCAATATTTTGCTTTATCACTTTGGGATGCTTATACATTATATTTTTATTCACTTTGGAGGGAGCAGACAACGATTCTCTGATGGGGAAGACAGGGGCTAAGCTGAGGGGTGGCGGATGAAGAGGAGCTGCAGAGAGGCGTGTAAGACTGCGACTCTGCTTCCTGGTCCCAACTCTGAGTAGTCATGGTTTTGGAAATTTGGATAAAAAAGATGCCAGATTGTTAGATAAATGAGAAGCACCATCCAAAGTGGGATGAATGCTGTCTCGTCTCATAAGACCAGGTTTTCCCCAAAAAGAGCTCCAATTGTCAATGTAGCCCACGTCATCTTTAGGACACCACACAGACAGCCAGCGGTTCAAGGATGACGAGCGGCTAAACATGTCATCACTGGTCAGATTGGGGAAGGGCCCAGAGAATACTACAGTGGCAGACATCGTTTTTGCAAAGTCACACACCGATTCTATATTAAGTTTCGTGACTTCCGACTGCCGGAGACGGATGTCATTAATGCCGGCGTGAATAACAATTGTGGAATATTTACAGTTACTTTTAGCCAGCATTTTCAAATTTGACTCGATGTCGCCTGCTCTGGCCCCAGGAATACATTGGACTATGACCGCTGGAGTCTCTAGGTTCACGTTTCTGACTACAGAGTCGCCAATGATCAGAGTTTTTTCCTCAGCGGGTGTGTCGCTGAGCGGGGAAAAACGATTAGAAACGTGAACAGGTTCAGAATCAGAATCAGAATCAGAATCAGGTTTATTGCCATTGTTCATGTAGTACACAAACTAGGAATTTGTCTCGGTACAATGCTGCAACATTAAACATGATAAGATAAGAGAAATAAACTATACATGTAATAAAGTGTAGGATAAGATTAAGTGATACTGGTCAACAGTTAAAATATATATTAGCCAGCAGCAGATACTGTGGAGAACTATATAGTGCAGTCGGTAATGCAGGAAGAAAACAGTGATGATTGACATGAGTCTGGTTGAGCTGCTGTACATGGTGCACGAGAGTCAATAAGTCACTTAGTGTTCAGCAGTCTAATGGCAGAGGGGAAGAAGCTGTTCATGTGACGGGAGGTTTTAGTCTGGATGGACCGAAGTCTTCTACCAGAGGGGAGGGGGGCAAACAGTACGTGACCAGGGTGTGAGGGATCGGCTATGATCCGGCCAGCACGCCTCCGGGTCCTGGAGATGTACAGATCCTGGAGAGATGGGAGCTTGCAGCCGATCACCTTCTCAGCAGTGCGCACGACGCGCTGCAGCCTTAGTCTGTCCCTGGCAGTGGCTCCTGCGTACCACACGGTTATGGAGGTGGTGAGGATGGACTCGATGATGGCTGTGTAGAACTGCACTAACATCTTGGTGGGTAGCTTGAGCTTCCTCAGCTGCCGCAGGAAGAACATCCTCTGCTGGGCTTTTTTGATGAGTGAGCTGATGGTCAGCTCCCATTTGAGGTCCCTGGTGATGGTAGTGCCTAGGAAGCGGAAGGAATCAGCAGTGGTGATGGGAGAGCCTGAGAGGGTGAGGGGGGGCAGAGGAGTAGTGACTTTCCTGAAGTCTACAATCATCTCCACTGTCTTCAGAGCGTTCAGCTGCAGGTTGTTATTGCTGCACCAGGACGCCAGCTGGGCCACCTCTCTCCTGTAGGCGGACTCGTCGCCGTTGGAGATGAGCCCGATGAGGGTGGTGTCGTCCGCAAACTTGATCAACTTGACAGACTGGTGGCTGGAGGTGCAGGAGTTGGTGTAAAGGGAGAAGAGTAGGGGGGAAAGTACACAGCCCTGGGGTGATCCGGTGCTGATGCTAGTATAGTCTGAGACAGTCTTTCCCAGCCGCACATGCTGCCTCCGGTTGGTTGGTGGTGAACCGGGGCTTTGCGACTAGGCTTCCTTCTCACCGTCACCCACCCAGTCTCCTCGCTGCTGAGGAGAGCCGGGGAACCGCTGACAGTGGGACCTAAGCTAGCTAGCTCCGCTGCAGCTAATGGGCGTCCGTCAAAATTAACTGGCGCAGATGGTGTTTCAATGCAGCGGAGCCGGGATTCCAAATCAGACAACCTCGCCTCGAGCGCCTCAAAAAGACAACATTTATTACATTTACCGTTATCACTAAAAGAGGCAGAGGTGTAGCTAAACATCTGACAGACAGAGCACACCAGAGGAGGAGAGGAAAGAGAGCTAGTAGCCATAGCTAGTGGCTGGAGAGCAAACCACACAGGCAGACAGCAAAACAGGAAGTGATGATACGTTACCACAAGGAAGTGACAAGCAGAGGTCCTGAGGGGACCTCCAGTAATGCACTGGGCCTCACTCCTTTCCTCACTCTCTATGAAATATTTTTTTTTTGCTGGTCATTAACATTTGTTTGTTCTCTCCCATAGATTGAGTCCCCATCGTGCTGTTTGCTCTCTACATGTCTGTTCTTTTCTTCTTCTCTATCCCCTCACCCCCCAGCCAGTCGCAGCAGATGACTGCCCCTCCCTGAGCCTGGTTCTGCTGGAGGTTTCTTCCTGTTAAAAGGGAGTTTTTCCTCTCCACCGTCGCCAAGTGCTTGCTCACAGGGGATCGCCTGATTGCTGGGGTCTTTCTGCAACTGTGGGGGTCCCCCCTTCAGTTGATAGTGCTATGAGATGACTGTTGTTGTGAAATGGCGCTATATAAATAAAGTTGAATTGAATTGAATTGAATTAATATCTTCCTGCCCACCCCAGGGACCACCGATGGTAATTAGTGAGAACACTATAATCTGGTACAGAGCATCTTTACGCTGGGTTTCATGTTTTTTTCTGTACATGGTCCCTGACAAATAAACCATTAAACAAAACTAATTTTTGTCACTTCTTTCAACACCATATCAGAAATTACTCCAGCTTCAGGAGAAAATAAAAACATCTGTGGTGGACACAATACACATGGCACTCCACCCAGGACAACGGGGTTGGTGGGGAAGAAGATAGCTAGGGATGCTAACGGAGAAAGGTGAGAGGAGCTAAACAAAGATGTGCCTTTCGCCCCCCCCCCGCTGAGCCAGGTTCACATCTGAGGACGCAGGGGTGCAAATGTATAGTAACAGGACCTGCTCTGTGACTTGTGTGTCAATGTCATGTTAATGTGTGTGCGTCTTTCATGTCTGTATGTTAATGTGTTTACCCTGTGTGCCGGAGGCGGGAATATAAGTGTATAAAAGAGTTCGCTCAGGTACTCGGGAGTTGAGAGTTTCTGTGATTCATGTTGGAAGGTGAATAAAGTTCGTGTGTCGTTCAGCTCACTGCCTTGTCTGCTTTCATCTTCCACACTAGCTTTTTTTTAAATTTTGGACCCCATTGTACAGTTACACTTCAAATTATAAAGCACAAATCAACCCATTTCCTCCCGTTTATGATTATTTTTTTTAAAAGTTTCCCGGTCTGGCAGCCGTTATTTAGCCGGCTAAGCTAACGGAAGCTAACAGCGACCCACCTACCTTCACAGTCTCCCTCCTTCAGCGCCTCCACCGGGCCCGGAACCAGAGCGATTGCCAGAGCCACCGACAGCCCGCTCAAACACCACATTTCTGCCTTTAGTATGTCCGCTTAACCGTTACCGGAGAGGAAAACACTCCGTACTCATGGATTCACCACCACAGCTACAGCACGGACGCCGGTAAAGTGAGGGGCTCGTAAAACCTTCCCGGTGTACGTCATACTACGCAGGCACGTCATTGGTCGAGAGGGAAGACGCGTTCAACAGCCCTCCACGCAATCTCTTCTGATTGGACAACAGTGTAGCATTCCGAGGGCAACGTCCAGTTGGCGGCCTCTGATTGGTCCACAGCCTCACAGCGCTCCCCGAATGTATGTAAACGGCAGGGGGAAATCCTGAATACAATGAAGTAATTAAAAACTGGGGTCATCAAGAAAAAAAAAATACACAGAATAAAAATTTTACGGGCATCTATATGAAGGTTATAAATTTACAAGGAAATTTTTCCTCAGATTTATGAGAAAAATGTGGATTTACATGAAAAAAAACTGGACATTTTACAAGAAAAAAAGTCACATTTATGAGGAAAAAACCTTTTATACTTAAAAGAAAAAAAATGCAAATTTATGGCAAAAAACTTGCAAATTAATAAAGAATGAAAGTAGCAAATTTACCAGAAAAAAGCAGTAAATTTGAGAAAAAGTTTCAAATGTATCAAAAAAAAGTTAAAATTCACACTAAAAAAAAAGTTGTAGTCAAGAGTCACAAATTTATGAAAAAAATCAGTTTGCAAGTAAAATGTTGCAAATTTGAGAAAGTTGCCAGTTTACAAGAAAAAAGTTGAAAATTTGACAAAAAGTTGAGAATAAAGTTGAAAATTTATAACAAAGTTGAAAATTTATGAGAAAAAAGTGAAAATTTATGAGAAAAAATTTGCAAATTTACGAGAAAAAGATAATTTATGATGAAAAATTTTAAGATTTATGACAAAAGTTGCAAATTTATAAGAAAAGAACTTTAAAATTTATGAGAAAAAAGATGAAATTTTGGAGAAAAGTGAAAACTTATGACAAAAAATGTGGCAAATTTATGAGGAAAAAAAGTTTAAAATTTATGAGAAAAAAGCTTAAAATTTATGACAAAAAGTTGCAAATTTATAAGAAAAAATGTGCAGTTTTATAAGAAAAAATCTGAAATTTTATGAGGGGAAAAAAACGCTAAAATTTATGAGAAAAAAAGTTGAAAATTCATGAGAAAAAAGTTGAAAATTTGTGAGTAAAAAAAGATAAATTTATTTGAAAATGTAAATTTAAAAGAAAAAAGTTGCACATTTGCAAGAAAAAGACATTTAAAAGTGAGTTTTACTGCACAATACTTTTACTTGAGGACTGAGTTAACTTTTGACTTCACTGATGTGAAAACTGATTAGAAATTCCTTGCTTATAAAGTAGGAACTTATGCATGTCATTCAGAAATTACTGCATCTTTGGTCATTTTTGGGACATTTATAATTCTTTTTTTTAAGATAAATGTTGATTATTCTTCTTTAGAGGATCACATGCAAAGGAACAAAGTTAGATTCATGACAAATAAATTTATGGACGAAAAGGCTGCAAAATTTTGGAGTCACAAGCTTAAAATCAGTCACATTTTTCAGAAAAAGTGCCAAAATAAACTGAAAAATGTATGAAAAATCTGTAAGACTGGAAAATGTATGAGAATAAAGTCTCAAATACAGTATACAAGAAAAAAAGTTACAAATTTATAAAGAAAAAAGCTGCAAAATTTAGTGGGAAAAAAAACATTCTACACAAATGTTCAAAATCTATTAGAAAAATCTCAGCAAATTAGGAAAAGGACAAATTTATGTCAATAAAATATGTAAATTTATGGGTGAAAAGCTGCAAAATTCTGTGGGGAAAAAAAACATTCAAATTTATGAGGAAAAAGTTGCACATTCATGAGAAAAGGTCCTAAATTAGGACCTTAAGGTTTGTTTTTTTTTTTTTTTTTTTTCTCCTCTCGGCGCCACACCAGTAGGCTGCCTTTTGCAACAGCGGCTCGATTCCGAGTTTTTTTTTCCCTTCCTCTCTCTTTTGATCACTTTTTTTTTTCACCCCACTTATATCACGGACACACAGATCATCCCAAATGTCTCCTGAGCCGGTGGACGGAGCCACTGTTTATAGCAGGATACGATATAACAGGGAAGAGCTGCTAGCATTTAACCGCCACCCGGTCCCACTGGAAAAACTCGACATACCGAGAGAACTGAGGCGAAAACGCCGCGGCTGCCGGGCTGGAGTAAGGCGGAGGACAAAAAATATAAGGTACAGACCCTCCCTTCCATCTGTTGTCATGGGAAATGTACGGTCGATACTGGGAAAGTTAGATGAGCTAGCGGCTATCTCCCGTTATGATAGCACTTACCGGGAGTGCTCTCTCCTTTTGTTTACTGAGACGTGGCTAACTGAACTAGCAGCAGATGCTAACATTGAGCTGGAGGGTTTTCACACGATACGAGCTGACCGAACACCAGAGAGTGGCAAAACTAGGGGCGGTGGAGTGATAATGTATGTTAACAACAACTGGTGCAGACCGGGACATATCACTGTTAAACAACGACACTGCAGCAAACACATTGAGTTGCTAGCTGTTAGCATGAGGCCTACATATCTCCCGAGAGAACACTCACACGTGATCTGCATTGTTGTTTATGCAAATCCGACGGCGAACGCTGGGACAGCGCGTGACGTCATCCATTCAGTAACCAGCAGGCTGCAGACAGAACACCCAGATGCTCTTCTCCTCATCTCAGGCGATTTCAACCACGTTTCACTGTCTCCCATTCTGCCCACTTTCACCCAGTATGTCACATGCCACACTAGAGACAATAAAACACTGGATTTGTTCTACGCAAACACTAAGGAGGCGTACACCTCATCACAACTCCCCCCACTTGGGAGATCGGATCACAACTTGGTTCATCTCCGACCGGTGTACAAACCCCTAGTGCACAGACAACCTCCGGCCATGCACACTGTGGAGTTATGGTCTGAGGAGACAATGGACACTCTAAAGGACTGTTTTGAAGCCACTGCCTGGAAGCAGCTCTGCGATCCACATGGTGAGGACATCGATGGCCTCATTCACACCTTCACGGGCTACCTCAGCTTCTGTGTGGACAAATCCGTTCCCACCAAGACCATACGGCGTCACTCAAACAACAAACCCTGGATCAACCCTGAGATAAAAACACTTCTGAGAGAGAAGAAGAGGATCTTCAGGTCGGGGAACAGGGAGATGCTGAAGTCCGTACAGAGGGAGCTGAGGAGAAAGATCAGAGAAGGCAAGGACAGCTTCAGGAAGAAGATGGAGGACAAGCTGCAACAGAGCGACATCAGCGGGGTCTGGAGAAACCTCAAAACCATCTCGGGGCTCCAGAATACCTCCCCCCAGGCCACGGGGGGCAGGGAGTGGGCGAACAACCTGAATCTGTTTTTCAATAGATTTGACCAACCGCCCTCCCCCCTGTCTGCACAACAACCACTGCTGCCTCTAAGAAATCAAGTCCTGCTACCCACTCCCCACTCCACCGACACCCCCCCCCACTCCCAACACACAGCCCCCCATCCTGACCCTGACCAAGACCCAGGTGAGGACGGAGCTGAGGAAGATCAAGGCGAGGAAGGCGTCGGGACCGGACGGCATCAGCGCAAAGCTCCTCAAGTCCTGTGCAGACCAGCTGTGTGGGATTGTGACGTATATCTTCAACATGAGCCCGAAACTGGGGAGGGTACCACAGCTGTGGAAAACATCTTGTGTGGTACCTGTACCAAAAACTTCCCACCCCAAAGACCTGAACAGCTTCAGACCGGTGGCCTTGACGTCCCACTTGATGAAGACCCTGGAGAGACTGCTCCTTGCTCATCTCCGCCCCCTGGTGGAACCAGCGATGGATCCACTCCAGTTCGCCTACCAGCATGGCATTGGGGTGGAGGATGCGGTGATCTTCCTCCTTCACCGTTCTCTGTCCCACCTGGAGAAGCCCGGGAATATGGTGAGGATCATGTTCTTTGACTTCTCCAGTGCTTTCAACACCATCCAACCGATGATCCTGAAGGACAAGCTGCTGCGCGCAGGGGTGGACCAGCACCTGTCATCATGGATCCTGGACTACCTCACGAACCGGCCTCAGTTTGTGAGAACCCGGGACTGTGTTTCCGACACGATCATCAGTAGCACGGGGGCCCCCCAGGGAACGGTGCTGGCTCCCTTCTTGTTCACTCTTTATACTGCGGACTTCTCACACAACACAACACATTGCCATCTACAGAAGTTCTCTGATGACTCTGCGATCGTTGGTCTCATCTCCAGCGGAGATGAAGCTGAGTACAGAGGGCTTATCCAGGACTTTGTGGACTGGTGCCATCGGAACTGCCTCCAGATCAACGCGAGGAAAACTAAGGAGCTGGTGGTGGACTGCCGCAGGCATGGGCAGCCCCTCACAGCACCAGTAAATATACAGGGAACAGACATCGAGATGGTGACATCCTACAAGTACCTGGGTATTCATCTGAACAATAAACTAGACTGGTCACACAATACTGACGCACTCTACAAGAAGGGACAGCGCAGGCTGTTCCTGCTGAGGAGACTCAGGTCTTTTGGTGTACAAGGGGCGCTGCTGAAGTCATTCTATGACACGGTGGTGGCATCAGCCATCACTTTTGGAGTGGTCTGCTGGGGCAGTGGCATTACTGCAGCCGATAGGAAGAGACTGAACAAACTGATTAAGAAAGCTAGCTCTGTCCTGGGGCAGCGCCTTGATCCGATGGAGGAGATATGAGAGAGAAGGACGGTGGCTAAACTGTCATCTCTGCTGGAGTCCGAGTTCCACCCTATGCAGGACATACTGGATGCACTGAGGAGCTCATTTAGCAGCAGACTACATCATCCCAGGTGCACAACCGAGAGGTTTCGTAGGTCCTTCCTACCAACGGCTGTCAGACTGTACAACCTAAGCAGGGCTGCTCGCAGAGATAGCAAAAAGACGTAACAAACTAATAGTTTTTTTTTTTGAATGCAAAAGATGCAATAGACTTACACAATGGTCCTCTCCGGCATACAACTAGGAACATACCGGTCGCTATGGAGGGTGAGAATATGTATGGGCACATAATCATACCATGTAGGATAACTAAATAGACGGTTATGCTGTTTCATCCCACCTAGCAACAATGCTCTGCACTGTGTGTGTTTATATATTTACATATTTATTCCATCTAGCTACAATGCTCTGCACTGGGTGTGTTTATATATTTACATATTTATTCCATCTAGCTACAATGCTCTGCACTGGGTGTGTTTATATTTATATATCTATATATTTATTCCATCTAGCTACAATGCTCCGCACTGTGTTTTTATATATCTACATATTATTCCATCTAGCTACATTGCTCCGCACTGTGTGTGTTTATATACTTGCATATTTATTCCACCTAGTAGTAGTAGATTAGTTTATTTGACAGGGACAGTGCAATAAACATAGACAATTAATCAAAGACAATCAATCTGATGTGTTGCACATAGAGTGTATAGCTATTAGCTAATTTGCAACTCTTGTCCCTAGCTACAATGCTCTGCACTGTGTGTTCATATATTCATATATTTATTCCATCCAGCTACAATGCTCTGCACTGTGTGTCTGTGTGTGTGTATATATATATTTTATAGTAATATGTACATATGTATATTAGCTGTTCTTGCTTGCTTGTTTTTTTTCTTGCCTTCTGATTGTTGCTCTGAGTGTTGCTATCCCTGTGCTGTTGCAATCCTGGAATTTCCCCGTTGTGGGACTAATAAAGGCTTATCTTATCTTATCTTATCTTAAATGTGAAAACTTTTTGAAACCATGAGCAAAGAGTGACAATTTTACAAGAAAATCTTTGACAATTGGCGGCTGTCCTCATATAATTTGAGAATAATACTGGGCAAAGTTCTTACATGCACTTTGTATATATATTTATAAATTTATGTATATCCACTGCTCTTATTTATATTTTTCGGCTCTTCTTGATTGTTGCTCTGAGTGTTGCTGTCCCTGTGCTGTTGCAATCCTGGAATTTCCCCACTGTGGGACTAATAAAGGCTTATCTTACATTTAAGTTTTATTCTGAAAATTGATATTCTTAACAGAATTATGACCAGTAGGTGATTTGATTGAGGATGGGGGAGGGATGCATCCCCCTTGTTAGAACAACTCAAAAGTGATCCCCCATCCCATCCACAGGTACCCCCCCACCCAGCTGAAAAAAGACAATCAGCCCCGCAATATCGTCAGAAACCTTTCTGTGTCACGTAACATGACTGAATAAAATGACTTGGAACCACCAATTCTAAGCAGAAATGGAAAAAAAAATGCAACCTTTTCCTTAAAGTGTTTCTCATAAATTTGTGACTTTTTTCCCGTAAATTTTCAACTTTTTTTTTGCAGATGTGACTTTCCTCGTAAATTTGCATTTCCCTCAGAAATGTAGAACTTTTTTCTCATAAATTTGTGACCTTTTCTTTTGTAAATTTGCTACTTTTTTCAGATTTGTAACTTTTTTCTCAGAAATTTGTAACTATGACAAATGTGACTTTTTCCTGTAAATTTATATAATTTCTTATAAATTTGCAACTTTTTTTCATAAATTTGTGCTTTTCATGGATTTGTGACTTTTCTCAAAACTTTCTGGTAAATTTGCAATTTTTCGTGTAGATTTGCAACTTTGTCTCAAAGATTTTTGAATTTTTCCTCATAAATCTGCAACTTTTTTGTAGATTTGTAACTTTTTTCCTCAAATTTGCAACTTTTTTTCTGACAAATTTATGACTATTTCCTGTAAATTTCTTTTTTTCTTATAAAGTTGCATTTTTTTCCTCATCAATTGTGGCTTTTTTTTTTCTTTCCCATAACTTTTTCCTCAAAACTTTTTTCTGGTAAATTTGCAGTTTTTTTCCATAAAATGTTTGAACCAGTTTCACGTAATTTGCAACTTTTTTACTCAATTTTTTTTTCAGTTTTTCCCTCATAAATCAACTTTTTGACAAATTTGTGACTTTTTACCTGTAAATTTGTTTTTACAAATTTGCAACTTTTTCCCCCCCCTCATAAATTTGACTTTTTTCAGATTTGACTTTTTTCCTCATAACTTTCTCAAAACTTCACAATTTTTTTCAAGTAAATTTGCAAATTTTCTTCCCTAATTTTTTTTAAACTATTGTTTATTATTTTTTCTAAAAAAATAGCATTTTTTCCTGTAAATTTTCAACTTTTTTTCATAAATTTGCAACGCTCATCTGGACACTGGTTACATTTTTTGCCTGTGATTTAATTGTAATTTGCAACTTTTTAAATTAGTATTTTTTTTAATCATCTTTGCACTTTTATTCTTGCAAATACACTTGCAGCTTATGCTAAATTGGTGAATCCCTTTGTGAAAAAATGGCCTACCGATTACAGCTCCATGTCAGCGTTTAATCCTGTCTGTATCACTTATCAATTGTTCACTGAAAAAGAAAGGAAATCTCAACCCAAACCATTTTGCTTTTTTTTTTTTTTATTGAGTCAAATAAAACCCAGACAGGCAACTTTTTAAGGTCACAACAACACAAACAGACTTCGCACTTTCCTACTAAATAAATTCTCCTTCAGCAAAGACCCTGCACTAAAGAACTTTGGCAACGTCATCTGTAAACAGAGGGGAAAAATTAAAAATCATTAAACCATTGGAGCCATACAGCACAAACAAAAATGGTGCAAAAAAGTCATGAAAAAGCTGGTGGACAGGAGTTATAGCTTCAGTGAAATTAAATAAGGGCATTAAAAGGGAAATGTTGGGTGTAAATTTGTTAATGTAGCAACACCGTTAGCCACAACATTCAAGCCACTCCAGAAACTTTTCAAAACCCAAAAAGTTGCCACTTTCAGGAGCCCCTTCAACCCTTACATGTTGACACGGCTCCCAAAGGGAGCGTATGGGAGCGTATGGGCTGCACGGTGGCGCAGTGGTTTAGCACTGTGGCAGCACAGTTTTACCCTTGGCCGGGGGATCGCGGGGATCATGAGATCGTGGGTTCGATTCCAGCCCCCGACCAACAGTGAGCTGTGTGGAGTTTGCATGTTCTCCCCGTGTTGCGTGGGTTTACTCCGGGATTTCTCCGGTTTCCTCCCGCACACCAAAAACATGTAGGTTTAGGGCGCTCGCGCACGCAGCGACCAGCAGCCAGTGGCTTGTCACCAGACTGCAAACCAAGTCTACCTACGGGTACAAATAAGTAACAAAAAAAAAAAAAAAAAAAAAAAAGGTGCTAAAGACATGTCTGTGACATGATTTGGTGAAAACCCCTCAGGGTTTAATTGCTGTAGTACCATTTACACATGGGAAAGAAGCCCCCCTCAAAACAGGCTGTTTTATATGATTTTGCTTAAAATGTCAATAAGCACAAATTCCTCCATCATTTCACCAAGATCCGTTTTACTGGCAATGCCACGTTTCAGGCTAATGTTAGCTTTTAGCTTCAGTTGTCAGACTAAAGTTGCACTCACAACAAACACAAAGCGAATTTTTCCACAGCGCAAATACATACAAAGTCAATGGGAAGAGGCGAACACACACAAATGTGTGTGTCCACATCCAAGGGATAGCGCTAGCTAGTAACGGCCTTGAGATCCTCCCATCACCGGAGTAAAAGTATCAATACTGGAGTGTAAATTAGTTTGAAAATGAGACCGCCGCTCACCTGCAGACAGATGGACCGGGGGCTTTGCAGCTGAATCAGAGCGTCGGAGTCATTTACCCACGGACGTGCTAATGGGGGCAAGCAGGCAATGTAAACAACTGCCATCCAGGTGAAGTTTTGGAGGGAGGATTTTTCCAGGTGAGAGCCCTGTTGGATAACGTAAACCTAAACATGACGGTGTTCTGGGTGTTTCCACAGCAGGTAGAACACTGCTGCAGAAGTTAAAAAGGCAACTCGCTCAGACGGTGAATTCACGTCTATTCATGTTTGCACAGAGTTAAAATGTAATCGCGCCACATGAAAAATTCACCCGCTCGCATTTGGTCTGAACACACCTTTAGCAACATACTGACAAATATTGGGAAAATGTTTGACTTTAAAAGCCCAAATAAAGCACTGTTGGTTGATTGATGACCGGCCCCTGCAATGTATGCAATAACCCTGCATGAGTGAACGGCTAACAACCGTCCAATTCAGAGTCTATTAAACTAAACTCCCCCAAAAAGCTGGGAAACGTTATTTCAGTCACTGATTTCTCCCTAGAAATACTACAGAAGACACTAGAATAAAGGGGAAACCCCAAAAAGCTGAATTGGGGCTCTTCAGATGACACACTGGCAATGGAGTTTTTGGGTCCAGTAGATTATACTGGGCTGAAATGACTCATACTGATCAGGTAAACCCCCCCCCCCCCCCCCAGGTTGATAGGTGATGTCTTACATTCCTCCTGTCACTGTAAGTGGTTTAAATGTTGTGGCCGATACTGCATCAATCCAAATGTCACCTTTCCAGATACTACTCTCATCAACAACAACAGAACATCGTCACCGTTAATCTGATAGAATAACACTCATCATATTTATCATTTTCCTCCTCTAAGTGTACATCATCTCAGCCATGTGTGACATCTTCTTGGGGATGTAAAGGTAATACTCCATGTATCCAGAGAGGTCCTCTATTGTGATGTCGTCCACAAAGGACCGTGCCTGCTCTGAGCATGACCGGGGGGAGCCCGACGACGGTGGTGGCGCCTGAGAGGAAGACGGGGCTGGTGAGTCTGTGTTCAGAGTTCTGGGAGCACCCCGCTGGCCCACGGAGCTGTTCTCACACTCTGAAATCACGTTGCGGAGCCCCGTGAAGCAGTACACCTCCATGCCACGCCAGCCTCCGTGACCCGACTGGCACTGGCACAGAGTTTCTGCCCCCAGTCCGCTCTCCTCTGGGGATTCCGAAGCTCCTCTCTGGGTGCAGGAGCAGGGGGTGTGTTGGGCTTCTGCAGAGCTGCTGCTGCTGAGCTCGGACAAAGATCTAAAGTCAGTGGCTTCTCCGGGTCCTGATCTCTGAGGCTCTGCTTCGGGCTCCGCTCCATCAGAGGCACTTTTCTCTGGGTTTAACCGCACATTTCCAGCTTGTTGACCTTCCTCCTGCTTTGTTGGGGTGATGACGGTAGGGATTTCTTTTAAGGATGGCGAGGAAGCTGCCCCTGCGCCGTGAGCCTCGTAACCAAAAACCAACGGTGGGATGTGACCAGGCGTCCCTGAAGAAGAGGGGATCTCTTTCTGGGCTGCGGCAGCGCTGCAGTAGGTGAACTTCTGAGGGTGGACGATGGGAGATTTGGACCTGCGACGGCGCTGGGTTCTAGAAGCTCCTCTGGAAGTTTTCCTCGTGCAACTAGAAGTAAAGAGAAAAAGAGGAAGTAGGATGAAATGATATGAAAAAGGTGTAACGAATGACTTAAAGGGAAACATGAGTGTGCAGGTTAAGCCCTTTGCCATTTTTAGGAAAACTGACTGGAATGCTAAGTTTAGCATACACAAAAAAAATCAAATTCCTTCACTGAGTGGCGGTAAGAATTTGAAAAATCCTGCTGGCAGAACACTGGAATTTATAGGTTAAAGTCCCAAATTTACATGAAAAACTTCCAAAATGTACATGGAAAAAAGTCCTAAATTTACATGGAAAAAGTTCCAAATTCATATGAAAAACTTCATAAAATTGATTGTAAGAAGTCCCAAATTTACATGAAACATCAAACAAATTTAAATATTAGACAAAGATAACACAAGTAAACACAAAATGCAGTTTTTAAATGAAGATGTTTATTATTAAGGGGGGGAAAAATCCAAACCTACATAGCCCTGTGTGAAAAAGTGATTGCCCCCTAAACCTAATAACTGGTGGGGCCACCCTTAGCAGCAACAACTGCAATCAAACGTTTGCAATAACTGGCAATGAGTCTTATGTCGCTGTGAAGGAATTTTGGCCCACTCATCTTTGCAGAATTGTTGTAATTCAGCCACACTGGAGGGGTTTCCAGCATGAACCGCCTTTTTAAGGTCATGCCACAGCATCTCAATCGGATTCAGGTCAGGACTTTGACTAGGCCACTCCAAAGTCTTCATTTTGTTTTTCTTAAGCCATTCATTTATTTATTAATTTTTTTACAAAGAAAAACAGTAAACAAACAAGTGAGGTCTGGGGAACATTACTAAAAAGATAAATATATACATACATGTACACACACACACAGAGAGCAAGTACAAGGTTATCTTAAATCTCTGAATAATTACTAGAGTCCCATTTTTCCCAGTATTTCTCCCCTTTGTCCTGTTGAAGCCCAAGTCTGAAGGTCATCTTCTCCATTAGTTCAACAGCGTTCACTATTTTAATGAAAAGAACAACGGTTGGGGAGCTTCTCTGGAGCCAACATTTTGTAATGGCTTTCTTACTTGCTGCAAGAAATATCTTCACCAAATATCTCGCCTTTTTAGGAATGTAATTTGGAATTATTCCCAGGTAGAGATAGGAGAAAGAAAAATCAGGTTCGAGTCCCACAGTCTCTGAAATAAGGTGTCCCCCATCCCCCCAGAAAGATTGAATATGTGGACGTAACCAAAAAATATGAGCTTGGTCTGCCAAAGTAGATCCACACTCCCTCCAGCAGGACTGTGAAGACCTGCTGAGATTTGATTTCTGAGGGGGGGGGGGGGTGTTATAAAAAAACAAATCAGACTTTCAGCAGAAGTCTCTCCAAACTACAGAGTTGGTGGTGGAACACTGGGTCTCCCATACTTGGTACCACTCCTCCTCTGCTATGACCACATCAACCGTTTCCTCCCAGCGTTGCTTAATGTATGCTGTAGAAATTTTATTCATTATAGTAAGGGCCCTATACACATTTCCCATAATTCCTTTAATAGTACCTGAATTATATGCACTGATAAATATTTGTGTAATTCCTGAGGGCTCAACTGAACCAGTACTTCCTATTTCTTTAAGAAAGTAGTGTCGAACTTGCAAGTAAAGGTAAAAGTCATCCTTCCCCAATTCATAGCGTCGACAAAGAACTTCAAAACTATAGAATTTATCCTTTTCCATCATTCGACACAGAGCAGTGAGGCCTCACTGAGCCCATAGGCGGAACCTATGGTCCTGCAATGCCGGGGGGAAGTGTAGGTCATCGCTGGCCAACTTAACAATTTCATCTCCCTCTCTATATGGTGGAGTCTCTTAATAACTTGTGACCAGATTTTTAGAGAAAATCACATACTGGTTTTGCAGCTGAGGAGTATTGTTAATTTTACTAGGACATCCCAAAACTGACGGGAGCAGGAAAACTCATGAAAGACAACTCCATGTCCTTCCACTCTGCTTCATATACTGGGGTGCACCAACATACCAGAGGCCTCAACTGTGCTGATGCATAATAATCTCTCAAACACGGCAGGGACAAGCCTCTCTTCTCCCGTGGCAGCTGCAGAGTCGAATATCTCACTCTAGGGCTCTTGTTATTCCAAATGAACCTTGATAAATGTTTATCCCATTCCCTATATTGAGTTATGGGTATTTCTATTGGAATTGCGGCGAACAAGTATAATAGTGTCAGAAGGACACCAATTTTTATTACCCAAATTCTGCTGCCGAGGTCAAGGGGAAGGAAGTCCCACCCATTCAGATCATCGTATATGTTCTTATTAATATTCTTATAATTGACATCATACAGTTTTGAGAGGTAATTTGTCAGGGAAAAAACCCAAATATGTGATGCTGGGTTTGTCCCAGTTAAATGGATATTTTCTTTTCAATTCTTGTGACGGGGTAAAGTTAAGTTAAGTTTTTGAACATTAAGAACATAACCAGAAAAACTCCCGCATATGCTCAGTATTTTCATTAAAGATAGGATGCCAGATTCAGGTTGTTGGGAGTGTTACCAGAACATCATCTGCATATATAATTTTATTTTTCACTCTACCTATGTATATACCTTCTATATTTGACTCTTCCCGGATGGTTTGGGCCAAGGGTTCAATAAAGAGACTAAAAAGTGATGGGCTGAGAGGGCAACCCTGTCTACAGCCTCTCTGTAAAGCTATAGGGTTTGAGAGGCTCCCGTTAGTTTTAATTGTTGCTGTTGAGGATGAATACAATGTTCTAATGCAGTCTACAAATGTTTTGCAAAAACCAAAGTTCTCCGTTACTTGAAAAAAAAAAAAAAAAAAAAAATCACACCTGACTGAATGAAAAGCCTCCTCAGCATCGAAGCTGAGAAGAACTGCACCAATATTTGATTTAGAAATATAATCAATAATATGAAGGGCTTGTCTTATGTTATCATGGGTCTGCCTGTTTCTAACAAAGCCTGTTTGATCTTCATCTATGGGAGGGTATCACTCTTCAGTCATTCAGAGGTGGACTTGCTGGTGTGTTTTGGATCATTGTCCTGCTACAGTCACGAACAGATGGCCAAACATTCTCCTTCAGGATTTTTCAGAAAACAGCAGAATTCATGGTTCCATTTACTACTGCAAGTCTTCCAGGTCCTGAAGCAGCAAAATAGCCCCAGACCATCACACTACCACCACCATATTTTACTGTTGGTATGATGTTCCATTTCTGAAATGCTGTGTTACTTTTACGCCAGACGTAATGGGACACACATCTTCCAAAAAGTTCAACTTTTGTCTCATCAGTCCACAGAGTATTTTCCCAAAAGTCTTGGGGATCATCAAGATGTTTTCTGGCAAAACGGAGATGAGCCTTTATGTTCTTTTTGCTCAGCAGTGGTTTTTGTCTTGGAACTCTGCCATGCAGGCCATTTTTGCCCAGTCTCTTTCTTATGGTGGAGTCATGAACACTGACCTTAACTGAGACAAGTGAGGCCTGCAGTTCTTTGGATGATGTTGTGGGGTCTTTTGTGACCTCTTGGATAAGTCGTCGCTGCACTCAAGGCAATTTTGGTTGGCTGGCCAGCCCCTCCTGGGAAGGTTCACCACTGTTCTCTGTTTTCGCCATTTGTGGATAATGGCTCTCACTGTGGTTCACTGGAGTCCCAAAGCTTTAGAAATGGCTTTATAATCTTTTCCAGACTGACAGATCTCAATTACTTTGTTTCTCACTTGTTCCTGAATTTCTTTGGATTGCAATATGATGTCCAGCTTTGAGGATCCTTTGATCTACTTCACTTTGTCAGGCAGGTCCTATTTAAGTGATTTCTTGATTGAGAACAGGTGTGGCAGTAATCAGGCCTGGGTGTGGCTAGAGAAATTGAACTCAGCTTTCCAAAGATGAGATAAATCACAGTTAATTTATGTTTTAACAGGGGGCAATCACTTTTTCACACAGGGCCATGTAGGTTTGGATTTTTTTTACCCTTAATAATAAACACCTTCATTTAAAAACTGCATTTTGTGTTTACTTGCATTATCTTTGTCTAATATTGAAATTTGTTTGATGATCTGAAACGTTTAAGTGTGAAACATACAAAAAATGAGAAATCAGGAAGGGGAAAACACTTTCACACCACTGTACATGAAAAATTTCACAAAATTAATTGAACAAAGTCCCAAATGTAAATAACAAAAGTCCAAAATTTACACAAACTTCACAAAATTAATTAACTCCTTAGCATTCCAGCCAATTTTCCTAAAAATGCCTAAATTTAGCATAAGCAAAGAAAATCAAGTTGTTTCTTCACTGAGTGGCAGCAGAAAATTTGAAACGTCCCACCGGCGAAACATCGAATCATTTTAAGGACTTGTTACCATTTCACCAATTAAACAAATATATTGTCACAAAGGTGCTACAAATAAAAATGGCCAAGAAGAGACTCCAAGGCACTCTCACTTCAAAAATAAAAAAGCCTTCATTAAAATGGCTTTGGTCATATAAACCTATTACAATCAATTAAAAGCTCCAACGCATTTCGGCCATATGCCTTCATCAAGGGGTCAAACCGATATCAAGAAGAAGGGAGGGTTCTTATAAAAAAAAAAAAACGGTCCACCAATCAATTAATTTTAATAGGTTTATATGACCAAAGGCATTTTAATAAAGGCTTTTTTACTTATGAAATGAGAGTGCCTTGGAGTCTCTTTCTGGCTGTTTTCAGGAAGTTTCCCCACCCAAAGAGCACCTCAGAGAAGCTAAATTTGAGTCCAGGAAGCGCTCCTCTACATATCTTTTGGTGCTACAAATAGTTGACCATTTCCTTTAAACTGCAACTGCTAGGAAAATCTTTACTCAGGGGCAGCTTTGTGGATACCCTAAATCTGACTTCAGATCTAAAGACATACATACGTATATAAAAGAACTTCTGCTAATCAAAAGGAGCAAAACAATGTCATTTCAGACCAGAGCAACGTACCCGTGCCAGTTGTCCTTTTGGCAGGACAGTTTGGACTTTGCTCCGCTGCTGTCCACCGTGACCCGTGATGCTCCTCTGGGGCATAAAGCTTCTGAGGCATTCACAGCTCCTGGTAGACTAGAAGAAAAAAAATAATTCAGGAATCTGAATCAAAGCTTACATTTGTCCCTCAGGACTCAATACTAATATTTACACACAATAACAAGTAAATCCTGAACAGTTCAGCTTTCAGTCAGTTTTGTGATTTACTAGGAAGGGGAAAAAATGTTTCAGTTTGAAAAGGAAAGGTAGAAGTGTGGAGGTGAGAGTAGGGATGTTAAATGTAGGGACTACGAAATGCAGCTGATATGATGGAGAGAAGAAAGGTAGATATACTGTGTGTTCAAGAAACCAGATGGAAGGGAAGCAAGGCTAGGAGCATTGGAGGGGGATTTAAACTGTTCTACCACGGTGTAGATAGGAAGAGAAATGGAGTAGGAGTAATCTTGAAGGAAGAGTATGTGAAGAGTGTTCAGGAGGAAAAGGGGGAGTCAGACAGAATAATGAGTTTGAGGCTAGAAGTCGAAGGTGTGATGATGAATGTTGTCAGTGCATATGCCCCACAAACTGGATGTCAGGTAGAAGAGAAAGAGGAATTCTGGAGTACGTTGGATGAAGTGGTAGAGATTGTTCCCAGGGGGGAGAGAGTGGTGACTGGAGCGGACTTTAGTGGACATGTAGGTGAAGGGAACAGAGGTGATGAGGAAGTCCTGGGTAGGTATAGTTAGGAGAGAAATATAGGAGAGAAATGTGGAAGGACAGATGGTTGTGGATTTTGCCAAAAAGATGGAAATGGCTGTGGTGAAATCTGAAAGGGATAGGAGCCTGCAAGGTGGCAGCAGGGGAGAATGTAGTTAGACTGCATCGGATGGTAGTCAGAAAAATGACTTTGGGAAGAAAGAAGAGGAAAACAGTGAAGGCAGAGGCACAGATTAAGTGGGGGAAGTTAAAGAAGGAAGGTCGCACAGAGTTCAGGAAGGAGCTGATACAGGCTCTGGGTGGTAGGGAAGAATTTCCAGATGACTGGGAAAGTGCAGCAAAAGTACTGAGGCAAACGGGTAGAAAGGTATGTGGTGTATCCAGTGGACAGAGGGAGGAAGATACGGAGACTTGGGCTACAGTCACACTGCAGGTCTTAATGCTGAATTTTGATTTTTTGCCGAGATCCAATTTTTTTTGTGTGGGCGTTCACTAGGGGTGGGTTCAAAAGATCGATCCAATGATTTGAATTGATCTACGTTTGACTGAGCTGATACCAATCTACAAAATCCGTGCATCAATCTTTTAATATCCTAATTTTACAGTCTGTGAAACACGAAACACAAGCAGCCGGCTGAAGTCTCGCGTGATGACCAATTGTGCGAGAGTTCCATGCACCACATGCTCACATTACTTCAGTGCTTACATTTGGCAGGCAGCCACAGAGCGGACTTGCCAACGTTAATTCATCAACAAAAGTCACGGCTAAAGACTGTGCTCAACAATTCTCGGATTTTTTTCATAAAGCGGGGATAAACGGTTTTGTACTACATGCAATGCTGTGTTGGAACATAAAAATCAACGATTGATGGACAATTTTTAAACAGGAAACACAAAAAAAAATGGACAACAGACCAGAGAGGGAGAGTGTTGCAGCTGCTGCGGGCAAGTAAAATATCGTTTTGGGTTTTTTTACATTTGTATCGTAAATTAATAATTCATCCATGAAAATGGCAGACATAATAAAGGATGCAGTACAATGAGCCATTTTTACTCAAAAGAACTAAACTGGAAAGACCAAATCTTCCAGGAAATTAGTTAAGATAAGCCTTTATTAGTCTCACAATGGGGAAATTCCAGGATTACAGCAGCAAAGGGATAGCAGCACTCAGAGCAATAGTAAATAAGATAATAAGATAAGAACTGGTTAGCCAAAGCACTAAATAAATACACATACAGTATGTACCCAGAGCAGGAGCATTGCAGTTAGATGGTATCAACAGCACTACAGTTAGTTAAATTACCTGTCAGAATATAAATATGTACCCAGACAGTATATTTCACATTTGAATCAATAGTGTCGTTGCCACCCTCAATAACTGTGTCTTAGTCGCATATTAGAGGGGACGATCTCTATTGCGCAAATTTGTTATGTTTAGTATGTTTAATACGACCTCTACGAGCACCACCGGTTAAAATTATAAAGTCTGACAGCTGTGGGTAGGAAGGACCTGTGGAACCTCTCAAGCACTTAAGATGGCACAGCCTACCGCTAAATGAGCTCCTCAGTGTGTTCAGCGTGTCCTCCATGGGGTGGGACTCGGACTCCAGCAGAGATGGCAGCTTAGCCACCATCCTCCTCTCTCCTCCACTGGGTCGAGGCAGCACACCAGGACAGAGCTAGCTTTCTTGATCAGCCTGTTCAGTCTCTTCCTGTCGGCTGTCGTGATGCTGCTGCCCCAGCAGACCACTCCAAATGTGATGGCTGATGCCACTATTGAATTGTAGAAGGTCCGTGGGAGCGCCCCTTGCACTCCCAAAGACCTGAGTCTCCTCAGGAGGAACAGCCTGCACTGCCCCTTCTTGTAGAGCGTGTTGGTGTTGTGTGAGCAGTCCAGTTTATTGTTCAGGTGAACACCCAGGTACTTGTAAGATGTCACCATCTCAATATCTGTTCCTTGGATGTTTACCGGTGCTGTGGGGAGTTGTCCACACCTTTGAATTGAAACCCTTTTCAATAATTGAAAGTTAATTTGTAGTTAAAATATAAACAACAAAAAATAAAATAACCTAAATTATTAAACCCTACTGTGGAGTTGTTTTGACATGTGACTATGCAAGCGCAGAAGCTGTGTTTTAGCAGTGCTTTAGTGGTGTTTTAAAACTACTATTTACTATTCTGAACTATTATTTACACGGTAAAAACGCCGAAATCAAATCAAAAATAGACAAACACACTCACGTGTTGAAGGTCCGTCCACCTCAGCTACAGCTAGTACAAACTACAGCTAGTAGTAGTTTTAGTAGTGACTGAGATTTTTGGAGTGTTTTTATTTTTATTTGCTTCAAGAACGGAGGCGAAAGGAGCAGCGAGTTTGTGTATATTTGCTCTTGATTTCGGCATTTTTACCGTGTAAATAGTAGTTCAGCCCTCGGCTCTGACTAACATTTTCACACGATTTCAGACCTTCTGTACTTAAACGGGTCTTTTTTTTTTTCCCCCCCTGGTGATTTTGTGCCATTTTCATGTAACTTCTGTTAGTTTGCAGCCCTTTGCATAAGCAGTAGGATCTGTGTTTTTCCACTTTTCCTCTGGTGCACTCCTGGTGCACAATTTGGGCTTCTCATGTCTCATCCTTTCAATCCTTCACAATATATACATATACTGTATATTGTAACACCTCTGGAGAATCTACTGGATATTTTGGACAGTTTTTACGTTTTTCCTCTGTACTTCAATTTGAATATCTTCATTTGTAAAGGACATTTCAAGGTAAGACAGCTGTGTTTTATATTAAACTATTTTCCTTCTTGCAATACTCTTAACTTTAACGTTATGTGTGTTTTAAACCTGCTCGTTTGCAATAACTCGCTGCCATCTGTTTCAAAGTGAAATGCCGGTTTCACATTGTTGACGCCATGAAGGGCTTAAATGACATTAACAGCCGGTTTAACCTCTGGATTATCTTAGCGACTTTGAGCCTTTTGTGGTATACTGACTTGGCCGTTTTATACAACGCTGGACTCTTCAACACTTGAGACTTTTAACTGGAACAGCAACCCTTGAAAGACGAAGCCAAAGTAAAATTTTTAACATTTTGTATGGAATCTGGTCCGTCTCATGAGTGGTAATTGGAATGTTTGAGTGCAGGTGATCTGCAGGCAGAACTTCATTAAGGAATCCAAAGATTTTTATTCTAAATGCTCCCAGTTGTATTCAGATTGATTGTTTTTGTTCAAGTCTAAATTAAGTTGGTTGCAAATACTCTGTTTGAATTAAGAACTAAATGCGATCAAATGAAATTGTATGTTAAATGGCATATTGTATGATATAGTGTTGTTAGAAATGTACTTTAAGTCAGTTAACATTATTCTTAAAATGATGTTTTAAAAACTCAAAGAAATCAGAAAGTGACTATAAGGACTGGAAGAGAAGCGGAAAAAAAAAAGAAAAAAAAAAGAAAAATCAGCAAAATTTAAAACAATGTGTCATGGGTTTAAGTTTCCCCTGAAGTTTGTTTCCTGAAATTGTGACTTAGATTAACCATTATAATTCAATAAGTGACTCCGTGAAACACTCAAGGCTGCTCTGTTCATTCACAGACCAGAAAATTCACACTGTTATCCTGTTAAATCAAAGGGAATTTTTGTTCTTCTGTTGTTAAAATTGTGTTCACAGGTCTGAGGAGTTGTTAGTTCCTGTCCAGCAGGTCAGTTGGGGTTGGGGGGGGGGGGGCTGCTGATAAAGCCACGTCACCCTTTCGTTGGCCTCCGTCGGTCTATGATGACCATGGAAGAGAATCCTAAACGTCTACTCTGCTGGAACAGCACCGCCTGTGGCTGAACAGGCCAATGCGCACCGGTGTTCTACCTTCCAGCGTTGGGCGTTGGGAGGATTCAAGCCTGGGCAGGAAGATATGGAGGACAAGATGTTACCCATGCAGCATGTCCCCCCTCTCCATGTCACTGATGAATCCAAAGGAACAGCAGGGCCGCTATAGTTTGGCACCAGTGCCGTCGCAGGAGCTGCCAGAACGATGTTGAGCACAACAGAGAACTGCCTTAGGGGCTCCGACTCCGGATTTTTCCTCAGGGTTGACTCCCGAAGCCTTTCCCGTGACCGGGTGTGCCGCAAGGCAGCGGAGGTTTGAAATCAGGGTTTACCTTCCCCTAGATGGGCTACCTTCCCAGGTTGACGAGCCACCATCTACCTGAAGCATCTGGTTTTAAGGCGCCAGAGATCCGCCCTCGCCCCTTCTATTAGTAAAAGCAGTTCCGCCGGGCTTAGAGACTAAACCACACGGGCAGGCTAGGAGTTGGACTTAGTTGTCAGAGGCTTTTCGAGACGCACGCCGTAAGGAGCATTTTATGAGTACTGGGAGCTTAACCCCAGTGTCGCTCCTGGCTATGACAACCTTGGAACCCGTCACCCTTTAACCCTTTGGTTTCCATCTCAGCAGCAGTTCTGTTTGAATTGTGCTCAGAAGGGAACATGTAAATCGACAGAGGTGTGAAGTCTGGCCCAGCTGTTCCCACTGATGTCATGGGGGGGGTGATCTGTTGGGTGTCATGGGGTGTCATGTGTTTACTCTTCCTGGGTTAACTGGATTATTTCTGCTGCTGGGGATCACCTATTCCTCTTCTTCTCATTTTCCCTGCTGATTAATGCAGATTTGCAGAATTTAACACCTCTGAACACAAGCGCTTAGTTCCTCCTCACGGCTGTCTTTAAAAAAAAAAAAAAAAAAAAAAAAAAAGGCCAACACACGCCAATTTATCACACCCTTTTTCATGTAAATTAGAAACATTCTTTTGTAAATGTGAGGATTTTTCTCATAAATTTGCAGGATTTTCCTGCAGAGTTACAGCCATTTTACTCAGAAATGTGCAGTTTCTTACTTGAAAATTTACAGCTTTTTATTATTCATAGTTTTGCAGCTTTTTCCTCATGAATTTAGAACTTTTTATTCTTGAATTTGCAGTTTAAAAAAAAAAGCTTAAACTTGAAGCATTTTACTCAAATCTTAGATCTGCAGTGTTTTTAGGTGGTAAACAGTTGGAAATTTATACCTTTTTTGTCTTTTTGCTAAAGTTGCAGCTTTTTACCCATAAAACTGCACTTTTTTGGTCAGAAATTGGCAGCTTTTAACTGAGACTTACATCCCCCTTTTTTTTTTGGTCAGGCATTGGCTTGCTTGCTACCGGATAACCATGAAAACCGGTACTACCCGTCTCATGGGTCGGGCCGTCGGCGACTCAACTGGCATCCCCGCCCTTCCGAGGGCATGGAGGGTGAAACAGGGCATCCTGGCAGAACTAAAAACAGTATCTGTCACAGGTCTGTGGTGGACCACTCCCAGTTACACAGGGGGAGACTGGACATCCTAGCAGATAACCACATCTATCACAAGGTCTGTGGTGGACTGTGTCAGTCGGTACATTGTGACATGCACTACACAAAGAGCAGAGATAAACAAACCTATCATCTGGTCAGTCACTGCAACAGATACTGGAGTCAGTTTGTCTTGGCTTGTCCTTGCCACTGATATTACCTTTATCTGCCAAGAATGTGCTGCTAGTCCAGCAAAAGCTAGCAGTACTCAAATACTTTGCAAGCAGTTTCATGAAATGGTCAACCAGAAAGCAACTCATACTGGCTCGGACGCTGCCCGGGCTTACAAGGTCCGCGCTGATCTGTTCACACTCTGACAGGCAGCGAAAAGTAAGCTAGGAGCAGGAAGACAAAAGAAGAGGAAAACAGCAACCTTGTGTGTAGCAGAATGGAATGTACGCACTCTGTTGGGACAGAACAACATCACAGCGCCCAGAAAGACAGACTGCGCTTGTGGCCCTGGAAATGAACAGGTACAATGTAGACATAGCTGCACTTAGTGAAACAAGATTGCCTGAATATGACAGCTTGGAAGACTATGGGTACATCTTCTTTTGGAGTGGGAGATCAACTCAAGAAAGAAGAGAAGCAGGAGTGGGCTTTGCAGTTAGAAAGGAGATAGCAGCAATGCTTGATGAGGAACCGGTGCCAATCAACGACAGGATAATGACTATGAGACTCCCACTACAGCGGAAGATGTATGCCACACTCATCAGTGTATATGCTCCAACAATGACCAACACAGAGGAGGTGAAGGAAGAGTTCTACAGTGATTTACGTGAGACTATCAGGCGTGTACCGACTGATGACAGGCTGCCAGAGTTGGTTCGGACACCGAGAAATGGAAAGGAGTGCTAGGCAGTCATGGAGTAGGCAAGTGCAATGCTAATGGAGAACTTCCACTTGCACTATGTTCAGAGTACAACCTTGTGACAACAAACACTCTATTTAAGCAAAAGGACACACACAAGAAGACATGGATGCACCCAAGGTCCAAGCACTGGCACTTATTAGACTACATCATAGTCAGGCAGAGAGACAGAAGGGACGTATTGGACACCAGAGCAATGAGAGGCGCGGACTGTGGCACTGATCCTGCTATGGTGAGATCTAGATTAAGGATTTGCAGACGAAAACAGCACTGCAGGATGGGTGCGAAGCCACCACGGAAGCTAAACACTAGTGCACTGAAAGGCCAAAAGAAGCAGGAAGAACTTATACAGGAAACGGATGAAAACTTGAAAGACTGGGACAACAACAACTCAGAGAATGACATAGAAGAGAAATGGGCAACACTGAAGGATATGGTGTATCAGACTGCGAGTGATGTATTAGGACACCCTGAGAGGAAACATCAAGATTGGTTTGATGAGCATGATGAACACCTGAAGAAACTACTAGAAGTGAGGAATACAGCTAGGCAGGAAAACCTACAGTGTAACACAAGGTCGAAGAAGAAGAAATACTCAAAGGCTCAGAGTGAGCTACAGAAGTACACCAGAAAGATGAAGTCCAACTGGTGGGATGAAAAAGCGGAGAAACTTCAAACTACAGCAGACAGGAAGGACATGAAAACATTCTTCACAGGTGTGAGAGAAATCTACGGCCCTAAACCAAGAGGATTGATCCAACTAAAGTCTATGGATGGTGAAACCGTTTTGCAGAAGAAAGACAAGATCCTGGACAGATTTGCAGACCACTTTGACCAACTACTAAACAACCCTGGAGCTCTCACTGAAGAGGCTAAAGAAGCTTTAGTGCAGCGACCAGCTGTATCAAGTCTGGATGAACCACCAAATTTTGATGAACTAATGGCAGCTATCAGGACAACACAGGATGGTAAAGCTCCAGGAAGGGATGGAATTCCAGCAGAAGTGTGGAAATTTGGTGGTGTTCTGCTGACCAACTGCCTGCACAAGCTCATCCAAGAGATATGGGATGCCCAGAAAGTACCTCAAGACTGGAAGGATGCAAGTATTGTGCTTTTGTTCAAGAAAGGTGACAGGAAGGATTGTGGAAATTACCGAGGTATATCACTACTAGCCCCTGTTGGTAAGATTCTCTCACGTGTACTACTTAACAGACTCAGTGAACACATCTCGCAGAATGTACTACCAGAAACCCAGTGCGGCTTTAGAAGTGGAAGAAGCACAATGGACATGATTTTCTGCTTGAAACAGGTTCAAGAAAAGTGTATCAAACAGAACATTCCGCTTTATGTAGTTTTCATAGACTTCAGTAAAGCCTTTGATACTGTATCGCGACAAGGACTTTGGCAGGTACTCAAGAAATATGGTTGTACAGAGAAGTTTGTCAGCCTGATCGAGGCACTCCATACAGCTATGCAAGCAAACGTGACAATGAGTAGTTCAGTATCTAAAGACTTTTCAGTAAGGAACGGGGTGAAACAAGGGTGTGTGCTGGCACCTACCCTCTTCTCGATGTATCTGGCAGCCATGCTTGAGGTGGCCTTCAAAGACACTTCAGAAGGAGTATACATTCAAACAAGGAAAGAAGCAGACTTGTTCACTGTGGCGCAGTTACAGTTTAAAGCCAAGACATCGATAAAGATAGTAAGAGAAATGCTCTTTGCCGACGACAGTGCTCTAGTTGCACACAGCGTGGAAGATATGCAATCTTTAGTGGAGAAATTTGCAAGAGCAGCTAGCCAATTCAGCCTCCAAATCAACATCAAGAAGACAGAGTGCCTTTATCAACCACCAAAGTTCCAATTATCAACATCACTACCAGAAGAGATCAGCATTGGTACAGAGCCACTAGTCAAGTGCAAGACTTTCAAGTACCTAGGGAGTACTGTTTCAGAGGATGCTAGGCTGGAGGATGAACTCTCTCTCAGAATGGGAAGAGCGAGCGCTGCGTTTGGAAACTTGAGGGAGAAACTGTGGAACAATCGACATGTGTCAATCCGTGTAAAATGCAAAGTGTACAGAGCGACAGTACTGGCTACTCTAATGTATGGTGCTGAAACTTGAACTGTCTACAGAGTGCAGGTGAACAAACTCCACGCGTACATGATGAGACACCTTCGAGCCATAATGAACATCTCATGGCAAGACAAGATAACCAACATAGAAGTGTTGAAACAAGCTGGTCTACCATCAATGAAGGACATGCTAATACAGATGAACCTGAGATGGCTTGGACACGTTGACAGGATGGACCACCAGCATCTCCCTCGGCAGTTACTCTACTCAGTTATGCAAGGGCAAACGCAATCAGGGTAGACCAAGGCTCAGATTTAAAGACACTGTAAAAAGAAACTTGAAGAAGTTGGACATAGACAGGAGTTCCTGGCAGCAGAAGGCTAAGGACAGAGCTGTGTGGAGGAATCTGATCAGACCTAAATGAAACAGTCATCGTCGCCCACGACAGACTGCTATGATGATGATGAAGGGATCTAAAAATAGGGTTATTAATTTTACTTTGGAATATATTCTCTTTTTCATCTCCCCTTCAGATGTGTGAAGACTGAGTTTCCACTCTAAGATCCATCCTGCACTGAGACCTTCTGAAGGGAAGAGGTTGTCAGTGGAGGAGCCATCCCTGATTTGTTGTGGATTTCAGCACAGAGGAAGACCTCAAATTTTTCAGGGGTCTTGGTTCTCAAGTTCAAGATTCAAGAAGGTGCTGCCATCATTTTCTCCATACTCTAACATGTATTCAATGCAATTTAGTTGTTGTAATGGCCAATTCTTATATTTATCTTTAATTAAACTCTCAGCAAGAATACAATGTTGGTCATTTTTTTGACAATTTTACTGAGTATTTAATTCTAAATAAATCACTGTTTAACAGGAAATTTGACAATTCTGTGCTTTTCTTGTCACGTTACATAGAACAGCATCACAGTAAACTACGGAAAAAGCAACTGCTTTAAAATCTGTACTTCGTCACACAACTTTCAGCATTATGTGATAATTTATGTATTAATAAAGTTGGAGTATTGCTGCTAATGCTGCTACAATTTGCAGCATTAGGTTTCCAAGATCTGAATCGAATCCAAATTGAATCGATTCAGAACCTCAAGAATCGGAATCGAATCGATTCTGCAAATTGGTGATGATTCCCAGCCCTAGTGTTCACATTATAATTTAAATGCAAGACCCATCAGACTCCAGTGTGAACCGTCTACAGCTATGCAGTGACCTGCATGCACAGAAGAAAACGTAACGTCAGACACACCGTTGTGTTTACGGAAGTAAATATGAGCCCTGAATGACTGAGAGGGACTGAACTTCTTCACCTTGATGCAGTAAAATAAAATGTTAAAATCATTTAGAAATGATTATGCACAAAATAAATGACACCAGCTTCATTCCTCTACATGCCAGACGACTGCTGTGATCAGCTCTGCTTTAACAGAACTGATCGACTAAGCAGCTCTTTTGAAAATGAGACCCTGTGTCTCAATGGGATTACCTGGAGAAATAGGGTTAATAATAAATAATCCTAGCGATTACAATAAGGCTGTCACCCACTGACGTTGTCAGTGGCTTGGGCCCCAATAAACAGCACGGCTCGTATCAGTGGTGTGGCACCGGTCCTGCACAGGAAGGAGAAGCCGCCACAGACTCCCCTCTCCTGGGGCCTCATATACAAAGACTTGTGTCAATTTCCTACTGAAAGATGACGTACGTTTCAATCAAGAAAACACTAAGCACAAAAAAAAAAAAATAAAAAATAAAAAAAAATCCAGATGTATGAAACCGTCCGTACACAGGAATCCAAGCACAATTCCTTTGTACATTCCGATCTGGTTGAAATTGAACGCATGTGAGGAAATACCGGACTCCCCCCTTGACATGGCTCCATTTGAATATGCAATTAGATGCAAATAGGTATGCAAATAGATATATACTTTACTTTGTATACTTTGTTGATCCCCAGAGGGGAAATTGAGGGCATCCACCTGGATGGATGAAGCAGCCACGGTACGGCGCTATCCCTTAACCATTCACACACACACACACCTAGGGCCACTTTAGAGTCTCCAATTAACCTAACCTGCATGTTTTTGGCATGTGGGAGGAAACCGGAGAAATCCCGGAGTAAACCCACGCAGATACGGGGAGATGCAAACTCCACAAGTGCTGAACGTTTGATTCTCCTGTATCCATGATCAAAAATAATGGATTTAATGGAATGCGAGTTAGAGGTGTTCCTGAATGAGGCAGAGGCACGTAAAAACATTTTGTTTGGCACGTTGTCCTCTGGCATTAGTGCCAGATACAGGGCATTTAATAGCCTGCTCATAGCCATAGAAGATTAGTTTATTGTTTCCTTTATTCAGACAGGAATACGAAGGAGATGTTTTTAACTTTGACATGTGTAGACCAACGTCTGCAGTCGTCCTCAGAAGCGTCAGCTGATCGCTGTGATTGGCACCATGTATAGCTCAGTGGTTAAACTGCCAGCTGTCAAAGCAGAAGGTTCCAGGTACGTGACCAGCTGCGTTCTCTTTTAGGAACCACAAAGTGTGCGCACTTTCTTGTGTCATCGCATTGTTTTTAAATGTATGTTTTATCTTTTACAAAATGTTATTTTAAACGATGAATAATTCAATCAATTTGTGACCAGCTGGGAGGATCAGCTGGTTGAATAAAGGAAAAGTCACGAAAAACAACACAATATGAACCTATTTAGTGGACAGCCACAGTCACCTGTCAGTTGAAAGCAGATCATATTTGACTCGACAAGTACATATTTTATGTCCAAAATGTAAATCTCATCCTTTATATACAACTTATATGGATGACAATGTAAATGAATGAAGAACGCCGGGGAACGGTTGACACTGTTGCATTTCAAACTTTACGCATGGGTTTATTGACATATTTATCAGCACGTGTTGATACCATTGTACCCACCATACAAGTCAGGAAGTTCCCCAACCAGAAGCCCTGGATCAGCAGTCAGGTACGTCAGATGCTGCGTGCTCGCTCTCATGCATTTAAATCAGTCAATGAGGTCGAGTACAAAGCTGCAACGTATGGACTGAGGAAGGCTATAACAACAGCCAAGAGGCAGTACAGGGAAAAGCTGGACAGCCTCTACTCCACTCCTGACCTGGGGCACATGTGGCAAGGCCTGCAACACATCACAGACCACAAGAGAACCAACAGCAGCACCACAAGCTCCACAGACAGCCTGCCGGATGACCTCAACACCTTTTACACCCGCTTTGAGACCTCCAGCTACAGTGCAGAGAGGAGACACACACCCACCCACCCTCCCCCTCCACAGTCTCACCAAGCCAGGTAAACAAAACACTGAGGAATATCAACCCCCGCAAGGTGGCAGGACCAGACAACATCCCTGGGTGGGCTCTCAGAGCATGTGCTGCCGAGCTGACTGATATTCTCACAACCATCTTCAACCTCTCCCTCAACCAGAACATAGTCCCCTCCTGCTTCAAAACCACAACCATCGTCCCTCTCCCCATAGGGAGCCTGCCGACCTGTCTGAATGATTACAGACCAGCAGCCATCACTCCAATCATTATGAAGTGCTTGAGAGAGTGTTGCTGCCCCTCATTCAGGACAGCATACCGGGCACCCTGGACTCCCTGCAGTACGCCTGCCGGCCCAACAGGTCCACCTCAGATGCCATTGTTGCAGCACTCCATTACTCTCTCTCCCACCTGGAAGATAAAGACTCCTACATTAGGATGCTCTTTGTCGACTACAGCTCTGCCTTCAACACTGTCATCCCCCACAAACTCACCAACAAACTGTCTTCACTTGGCCTGCACCCCACCCTTTGTGATTGGCTGCTGGACTTTCTAACTGGCAGGCCCCAGTCTGTCAGGATGGGTAACAGGACCTCAGCCAGCATCATCACAAGCACAGGTGTCCCACAGGGTTGTGTTCTCAGCTCCATCTTCTACAGCCTCTTCACCCATGACTGTGTTGCCTCCCACAAGGACAATATCATCTTAAAGTTTGTGGATGACACAGCAGTGATAGGATGCATCACTGGTGATGGCGAAACATCCTACAGGAGGGAGATGGCCAGCCTGGTGTCATGGCGTGACGACATCAACCTCACCCTCAACACGGACAAGACAAAGGAGATGACAGTGGACATGAGGAAGGGGAGGAGGAGACCCCACCAGCCGCTGTTCATCCGGGAGCTTGAGGTGGAGAGAGTGAGCAGCTTTAAATACCTGGGCATCCACATCAGCGAGGACCTTACATGGACACACAACACCACAGAGCTGGCTAAGAGAGCTCAACAGTGGCTGTACTTTCTGAGGAGGCTGAAAAAGTTTGGCATGTCCCCCAGGATCCTCAACAACTTCTACACCTGCATCATTGAGAGTATCCTGACCAACTGCATCACTCCGTGATACGACAGCACTACTGCTCTGGACAGCAAATGCCTGCAGAGAGTGGTGAAGACAGCGGAGAAGATCATCAGGACTCCACGCCCCTCTCTGCAGAGCATCTACCCCTGCAGTGTCCAAAGGAGAGCTGACGCCATCCTTTGGGACCCCACCCACCCCCAGCACAGAATGTTCACACTTCTACCCTCAGGCCGGAGGTACAGAAGTGTGAAAAGCAGGACAACCAGACTGAAAAACTCCTTCTTTCCCACTGCCATCAGACTCCTGAACAAATGAACTCCCAAAACTCCGCAACACAGCTTTGCAAATAGGAACTCACACACCGGTTGCTAACTTTGCACATTGCCGATTTGTACAGCGTACACAGTCTCACCCCATCTGATGTCCATATCAACTCTGCTGCTAATCATCACGTACAGTCTACTGGTATTATCATTACAGGGAAATTAACACACTGGGTGCTAATTTGTAACTTGTACACTGCTCATTTGCACACTGTACATAGGCTTATGCCACCTCAGGTTCATATCTCTGGTATCAATATACCACTGTCCACTATAGTCACCCAGGGAATTTCAAATTTTATTCTTCTTGTTTCCTCTAGTTATTCTGTGGTTTGGTTCTGTGCCATTACCTCATTATATTGTTGTGTACCTATTATGTTGGCATTCGTTCGGAGAGCAGAGTAAGAATTTCATTGCTCAGGAAATGTTGCATTTCTTAACTGTGCACATGATAATAAAGCCTTTGAATCTTGACATAACTACTGTACACACAGAGGCAACTGGGGGCTTGGTAGAATGCTGTGAAACTGTAGTTTAATCAGGAAAAAAGTAAGTCACTTACTCAAACCACGGAGTTGCAATGAAGCCTTGAAGACAGGGTGATATTTGTGGGGCGCACAGGCACAGCTCTCACTGCAAATTGTGCTTTGATGTTGGCCTGTTTAACTGCATGGTATGGGAATATGATTTACCTGGGTGACAGCCAGATAATGCCATCCCACACAGCTGGCATAGCTTGGCTTAGGGTTGACTGGGAAATTCCTGATGGGTGTGCAAGCTCCCGCTGAAATGCCCGTTTCCAGAAACCTCAGAGTTGTCAGCACCTGCACTGGGATGGGCAGCGCACGGCTTCTTGCCGTGTCATGCTCCAAGAGCGGCTGTAGCTCTGTTCAGCTCAGTTCCACAGGGACTGCCCGTGGAAACCTAAACTGTCTGACAAGCCAGTCATCATCCTGAGCCAGAAAATTTTCTGTCTCTAAATACCCTTTCTCTTCTCACTGCGCGTTTTGCAATATCCTCTAATAATGCTAAAGCCGTTGCTGTTAGAGGCATTTTCTGCACTTCTTTGCGCTTGCTTTTATATCCACTCATGTAATTGTGCACACTTGGATGTTTGTTCATCATGTGTCTCTGGTGTGTACAATAATTTTCACGTCATTATCAGTCTCCCAACATCACCTCTAAGTGTCGCCAACAGACCAATAACAGTAGAAACATACGTACGCCAGCCATGAAGTTGGCGTGGGGCTGCGCATATTTCCACGGTCATTTCACTCTTGATACAGCTGAAATTGTCCGTGGAAAAGGACGTATGCCATGTTTTTGTGTGCAAGTACCCTTTTAACATGAGGTCCCTGGACTACGTTTACTCGTATCCCTCTACCTGGCCATTCCGCTCCGCATGCCAGTATTCATGCCAGTATTAACTTTACATTTTAGATATTACACTGGTCAGGACTCACAGTGTGCTGTTTACAGGGATAAAGGAATTTGCAGCGTCCAGTAAATGTGCTGTTACTGTGCACCTGCTTATCTGATCTGACGGTTTCAGCCCCAAACCCCCCCCCCCCCCTGAAATTTTGAAGCTGTTGTTCAGTCGGAGCCGACAAAATTACGATCCAGTGATAAAGGGGAGAAGACCGATTAAAAAGAGAGCACAATTCAGCTGTGTCTGCCATGCTTGCCGCATCCTCCACCGCAGAATTGTAGTGTCTGTCTCACTTCCATGAGGAAAAAGTCAGATGAAATGCGACATAACCGTTCAGACTGAGGTCGCTTTGGAAAATATCAGATATGTATCTGAATTAGGAACACATATGAAAGTGGCCTGGGTCTGGGAAAAAAACAAAAAAACAGATGTGTGCTGTTCAGACTGCCATTAAAAAAAAAAAAAAAATCATGGGTCACGTATGCAAAAGAATCGGAATTGAGCATTAAGACTGCGTGTCCACCAAACGCGTATTTTCCGCTGTGGGCGACTATTTTCTATTCATTCTCTATGTAGTCCAACATCTACAGTGCTGAGACGCTCTCAGCAGTGGCCACTTTTTGTCGCGGCGCTCAGAGTTTAAAAAATTGTAACTTTTCAGACTTCAGCTGAGCTCACCAATGTCAGACCTTTCAAGGGTAGGGCCATAAGACGTCGGTACAGTCTGTACTCAGATTCCCGATTTCCATGTCATCATATTTTGCATCCAGAGCTGCTACCAATACTAGAATACGTTTTCTGTCCATTGTTATTTAGAGACTGCTATCAAAAAATAAGTAGAAAGTATGACCATAGGAAAAGTGCAAGTGCTGAGCTGTGAGTGACAAGGCGTTGCTGGGATACAGGGCACAGACTTTTTCCCCCAGAGAGCAGCGCACAAACGCTGAAAAAAAAAAAAGACATTCAGGGCAGTCGGGTGACAAAAAACGCGTTTGGTGGACACGTAGCCTAAAACCTGCAGTGTGAACTTAGCCTTGGTGGTGGAATGAGGAGGTACAGGAAAGTATTCAAAGGAAGAGGTTAGCAAAGAAAAAGTGGGAGAGTCAGGGATGGGGTGGGCAATATGGCCTAACAATATTTCTGTGAATTTTCACGATAACGATATTTTTCACAACATTGCAGAATACAGTTTTTGTCTTTTAAATTTATGCAAAAAGACAGTTTCACAGGTTAGCATTATTTACCTTCAACATCTTCAGGAAAAACAAAAAACTTATTTCTCCAGTTAAGAAACAACAGCTCAGATTTAGTTTAAAGTAAGATAAGATAAGCCTTTATTAGTCCCACAACGGGGAAATTCCAGGATTGCAACAGCACAGGGATAGCAACACTCAGAGCAACAATCAGAAGGCAAGAAAAAAAAAACAAAAAAAAAACAAGCAAGCAACAGCAGCTAATATACATATGTACATATTACTATAAAATATATATATACACAGACACACAGTGCAGAGCATTGTAGCTGGATGGAATAAATATATGAATATGTAAACACACAGTGTGGAGCAATGTAGCTAGATGGAATAATATGTAGATATATAAACACACAGTGCGGAGCATTGTAGCTAGATGGAATAAATATATAGATATATAAACATAAACACACCCAGTGCGGAGCATTGTAGCTAGATGGAATAAATATGTAAATATATAAACTAGGGATGGGCATTCGGTGAAATTTTCTTCACCGATCGTCGGGAGAATTAATGATTAATAATCGGTTAATCATTAACATTTTTAGGTACGTAACAAGGCAGGTAGACTACATTAGAACATTCAGGTATCAGCACGGAGAGCCGCACAACTCAAATCCACCTCTCTCTGTCAAATCCCTCTCTCTCTGTTCGCTGTTTTTGTGTTGGCTCGCTCGGGAATCTCGCAAGCTGATTGGCCGAGACGTTTCACCCCGCAAGCTGATTGGCCGAGACGTTTTACCCAGCTTCTGTCCCTACCGAGCGGCCACCCAACAAACGAAGACCGCATTCATTGCTCTATCGCTCGTGTTACTTAGTCTAGCCGCGCAGAACTTTTTGCTGTTCTCTTGTGCCATTTTGTGCGAAATAGTCTTCCCGTCGAGCCACTACGCCGCCTCCTGCAGCTCCTCTCGACGATCCTGTGCCTCTAGCACCTGAGGAGCAGTAAAGCTCTCATTAACCTGTGCAGTAAATCATTTTCATCTTGAGTTACGCATCTTGTTATAAGAATAAAAGAGTTCTAAAAACATATTTATGTACACTTTATTTACATCTACGTATGTATGTACACTTACACACGTTGTGTGTCTTCTACCGAATCTTCATGACCTTCTCAATAAAGTTTCTGAAAAAAAAAAAAAAAATCTTCACGACCACCATTACTCAGCGCGCAACCACTGTTGGCGGTTTCTTCGCGTAATAAGGGTGTTCCATGGACCCTGTCGATGAGGTATATTTGTATGCTGCATTGCAGTGATTGCAGTACACCTGGTCATTTTTTAAACTGAAATGGTCCCACACAACACTTCGCCGTAACCGCTTCATGATTTGGCGATTGCCCTACGGAAGTTCGCATGTATCAACTGAGGCACGCCAGGGTACGGCGATGGTGTAATGTTGCCCCCTGGTGCCCAAATTTTGCCATTGCATTGTTTGAGGACGGCCGTGCACTAGGCCTAATAACCTCGGATTGTTTAAAAAAAAAAAAAAAACGGTTTGTCGACGAAAATGAACTTCCTCGGTGAAATTCTTAATGATCAATTATCGGTTAATCGGTAAATTATGCCCATCCCTAATATAAACACACACAGTGCAGAGCATTGTTGCTAGATGGGATGAAACAGCACAACCGTCTACTTAGTTATCCTACATGGTATGATTATGTGCCCATACATATTCTCACTCTCCATAGCGACCGGTATTTTCCTAGTTGTATGCCGGAGGGGACCATTGTGTAAGTCTATTGCATCTTTTGCATTCAAAAAACTATTAGTTTGTTACGTCTTTTTGCTATCTCTGCGAGCAGCCCTGCTTAGGTTGTACAGTCTGACAGCCGTTGGTAGGAAGGACCTGCGAAACCTCTCGGTTGTGCACCTGGGATGATGTAGTCTGCTGCTAAATGAGCCCCTCAGTGCATTCAGTATGTCCTGCATAGGGTGGAACTCGGACTCCAGCAGAGATGACAGTTTAGCCACCGTCCTTCTCTCCTATCTCCTCCACCGGATCAAGGCGCTGCCCCAGGACAGAGCTAGCTTTCTTGATCAGTTTGTTCAGTCTCTTCCTATCGGCTGCTGTAATGCCACTGCCCCAGCAGACCACTCCAAAAGTGATGGCTGATGCCACCACCGTGTCATAGAATGTCTTCAGCAGCGCGCCTTGTACACCAAAAGACCTGAGTCTCCTCAGCAGGAATAGCCTGCGCTGTCCCTTCTTGTAGAGTGCATCAGTATTGTGTGACCAGTCTAGTTTATTGTTCAGATGAACACCCAGGTACTTATAGGATGTCACCATCTCAATGTCTGTTCCCTGTATATTTACTGGTGCTGTGAGGGGCTGCCCATGCCTGCGGCAGTCCACCACCAGCTCCTTAGTTTTCCTCGCGTTGATCTGGAGGCAGTTCCGATGGCACCAGTCCACGAAGTCCTGGATAAGCCCTCTGTACTCAGCTTCATCTCCATTGGAGATGAGGCCAACGATCGCAGAGTCATCAGAGAACTTCTGTAGATGGCAGTGTGTTGTGTTGTGTGAGAAGTCCGCAGTATAAAGAGTGAACAGGAAGGGAGCCAGCACCGTTCCCTGGGGGGCCCCCGTGCTACTGATGATCGTGTCGGACACACAGTCCCGGGTTCTCACAAACTGAGGCCGGTTCGTGAGGTAGTCCAGGATCCATGATGACAGGTGCTGGTCCACCCCTGCGCGCAGCAGCTTGTCCTTCAGGATCATCGGTTGGATGGTGTTGAAAGCACTGGAGAAGTCAAAGAACATGATCCTCACCATATTCCCGGGCTTCTCCAGGTGGGACAGAGAACGGTGAAGGAGGAAGATCACCGCATCCTCCACCCCAATGCCATGCTGGTAGGCGAACTGGAGTGGATCCATCGCTGGTTCCACCAGGGGGTGGAGGTGAGCAAGGAGCAGTCTCTCCAGGGTCTTCATCAAGTGGGACGTCAAGGCCACCGGTCTGTAGCTGTTCAGGTCTTTGGGGTGGGAAGTTTTTGGTACAGGTACCACACAAGATGTTTTCCACAGCTGTGGTACCCTCCCCAGTTTCAGGCTCAGGTTGAAGATATACGTCACAATCCCACACAGCTGGTCTGCACAGGACGTGAGGAGCTTTGCGCTGATGCCGTCCGGTCCCGACGCCTTCCTCGCCTTGATCTTCCTCAGCTCCGTCCTCACCTGGGTCCTGGTCAGGGTCAGGATGGGGGGCTTTGTGTTGGGAGTGGGGGGGGGGGGGGTGTTGGTGGAGTGGGCAGCAGGATTTGATTTCTTTAGAGGCAGCAGTGGTTGTTGTGCAGACAGGGGGGAGGGCGGTTGGTCAAACCTATTGAAAAACAGATTCAGGTTGTTCGCCCACTCCCTGCCCCCCGTGGCCTGGGGGAGGTATTCTGGAGCCCCGAGATGGTTTTGAGGTGTCTCCAGACCCCACTGATGTCGCTCTGTTGCAGCTTGTCCTCCATCTTCTTCCTGAAGCTGTCCTTGCCTTCTCTGATCTTTCTCCTCAGCTCCCTCTGTACGGACTTCAACATCTCCCTGTTCCCCGACCTGAAGATCCTCTTCTTCTCTCTCAGAAGTGTTTTTATCTCAGGGTTGATCCAGGGTTTGTTGTTTGAGTGACGCCGTATGGTCTTGGTGGGAACGGATTTGTCCACACAGAAGCTGAGGTAGTCCGTGAAGGTGTGAATGAGGCCATCAATGTCCTTACCATGTGGATCGCAGAGCTGCTTCCAGGCTGTGGCTTCAAAACAGCCCTTTAGAGTGTCTATTGTCTCCTCAGACCATAACTCCACAGTGTGCATGGCCGGAGGTTGTCTGTGTACTAGGGGTTTGTACACCGGCCGGAGATGAACCAAGTTGTGATCCGATCTCCCGAGTGGGGGGAGTTGTGATGAGGTGTACGCCTCCTTAGTGTTTGCGTAGAATAAGTCCAGTGTTTTATTGTCTCTAGTGTGGCATGTGACATACTGGGTGAACGTGGGTAGAATGGGAGACAGTGAAACATGGTTGAAATCGCATGAGATGAGGAGAAGAGCATCTGGGTGTTCTGTCTGCAGCCTGCTGGTTACTGAATGGATGACGTCACGCGCTGTCCCAGCGTTCGCCGTCGGATTTGCATAAACAACAATGCAGATCACGTGTGAGTGTTCTCTCGGGAGATATGTAGGCCTCATGCTAACAGCTAGCAACTCAATGTCTTTGCTGTAGTGTCGTTGTTTAACAGTGATATGTTCCGGTCTGCACCAGTTGTTGTTAACATACATTATCACTCCACCGCCCCTTGCTTTGCTACTGTCTGGTGTTCGGTCTGCCCGTATCATGTGGAAAAGTATTTTTTAGTTCTGCATCAAATATCACAAGAAAATAATACCATTACATCTTAACTGCATACAGATGTCGGGTTTATGCTGAATCACTTTACCTGCATTACTCTTGTTGCACGGACCTCTCCTTGGGCCTTTTGGCTCTTGCTGCACCAAATGGGTGTTTGGGGTTTTTTCCCCCCCTCTTCGGGTGGTTGAATAAAATCAAAACGATGTAGCCAAAACTGAACTAAAATACAACTACAACCACTTTGAGGAGCATATTGTCCGATGTTAATACTGCTCCAGCGGTGTTGCTGATGTGAGGAAAAAAATGCAGGCAGATTATCCACACTGCTTTTTTTTTTTTTTTTTTTAACATGACAGCAGCCTGAAACAGTGGAAAAAGTGAAACTTAAATATTTCCACTCAACTGGATGTAGACAGCCAAACTTCAGAGCTGCCGCTTCCTGCACCACGTTTGTTTTGCCGTTTCTATGCTAATGTGTAACTTCCATCTGCAGTTTAATGGTGTGACATTGTTACACAGCAGACCCCAAATATCACGATAATCAGTTTTACACCGGTATCAAAATTTATACCGGTATTATTGTAAACGATACAATGTGGCACATCCCTAGTCAGGGAGATGAAGAAAGTAAACAGGAGTATTTGGAATCTAGGCATATGGCAAAGAGAGAGGTGGAAACAGCATATCGTGAGTTGTATGAGAGGCAGGACACTAAGGAAGGAGAAAAGGAGCGGTATCGACTGGCTAGACAGAGAGATCGAGCTGGAAGGGATGTACAGAAGGTTAGGTTGATTAAGGACAGAAATGGCAATGTACTAACAAATGACAAGAGTGTGTTGAGAAGGTGCAAGGAGTACTTTGAAGAGCTGATGAATAAAGAAAATGAGTAAGAGGACGAGGATGAATGAAGGAAAGATGGTGAACAAGGAAGCCCCGAGGATTAGCAAGACGGAAGTGAGAGCAGCTTTGAAGAGGCTGAAGAATGGAAAGGGGGTTGGTCCAGATGACACGCCTGTGGAGGTATGGAGATGTTTAGGAGAGATGGCAGTGGACTTTTTAACCAGATTGTTTAACACAATCTTGGAGAGTGAGAGGATGCCTCAGGAGTGGAGAAGAAGTGTTTTGGTCCCAGTTTTCAAGAACAAAGGTGATGCTCAGAGCTGTAGTAACTACAGAGGCATAAAGTTGATCAGCCACACTATGAAGATATGAGAAAGAGTTGATGAAGCCAGGTTAAGAGGAGAGGTGACAATCAGTGAGCAGCAGTACGATTTCATGCCAAAAAAAAAAAAAAAAAAGAGTACTACAGATGCAATGATTGCTCTAAGAGTGCTGATGGAGAAGTACAGAGAAGGTCAGAAGGAGTTGCACGTGCCTTTGTGGATCTCGAGAAAGCATGTGATAGGGTGCCAAGAGAGGAAGTGTGGTACTGTATGAGAAAGTCAGAAGTGACAGAAGTATGTGAGGGTGGTGCAGGACATGTATGACGACAGTGAGACGGTGGTGAGGTGTGCTGTAGGAGTGACGGATGGGTTCAAGGTGGGGGTGGGATTACATCAGGGATCGGCTCTGAGCCCCTTCTTGTTTGCCATGGTGATGGACAGGCTGACAGATGAGATCATGCAGGAGTCTCTGTGGACCATGATGTTTGCAAATGACATTGTGATCTGTAGTGTGAGTAGGGAGCAGGTGGAAGAGAACCTGCAGAGGTGGAGGTATGCTTTAGAGAGAATAGGAATGAAAGTCAGTAGAAGCAAGACAGAATACATGTGTGTGAATAAGAGGGAGGCAGGTGCAATGGTGAAGAGGGAAGGAGTAGTGGTAGTGAAAGTAGATGAGTTTAAATACCTGGGGTTAACCATCCAAAGCAATGGAAAATGCACAAGAGAGGTGAAGGAGAGAGTACAGACAAGGTGGAGTGGGTGGAGACGAGTGTCAGGGGTGATTTGTGACTGAAGAGTAGCAGCAAGAGTGAAAGGTAAAATTTACAAGATGGTAGTGAGACCTGCTATGATGTATGGTTTGGAGACGGTGGTGCTGACAAAAAGACAGGAAATGGAGCTGGAGGTGGCAGAATTGAAGATGCTAAGATTTTCATTGGGAGTGACTATGAGGAACAAGATTAGAAGCGAGTATATCAGAGGGACAGCTCACGGTGAGTGGTTTGGAGACAAAGTAAGAGAGGCAAGACTGAGATGGTTTGGACATGTTCAGAGGATGGATAGTGGAGATATTGGACAAAGGATGTTGAAGATGGGAGCTGCCAGGCAGGAGGAAAAGAGGAAGAACACAGAAGATTCATGGATGTCATGAAGGAGGACATGGAGAGGGCTGGTGTTACAAAGGAAGATGCAAGGGATAGGGTGAGATGGAGGCAGATGATCCACTGTGGTGACCCCTAAAGGAAGCAGCTGGAAGAAGTAGTTTAGGTGCATTAATAAAAAAAAAAATTCCATGATCATTACCTCTCAGCATCGACCCTCAGCTTCTTAAATGCCATCTCCAGTGTCTCCTCCTCACAGTCCTTCCTTCCTGCCTCCATGGTGGAAGGAGGATCTTCTGACCAGCCACCCAGCTGAAACACAAACACACAACACTGTAAATCACAGCCAGAATAATAGTCAAACATGGACCCTTTCACAAATACCACCATCTTTGACACACGCAAAGCAGTATGGGATTGTTTGGGGGCATCCAAGTAGGCTTGTGCTTGCTTATAGTGGATATTTAATTTTTGGCTATTATTTGTAAATATTTAGGCATTTCCAGCAGACAACGGCCAAGATATAAAGAGTGATGATATAGAGTGAAGTACGTGAGGATATGTAGAGTGAAGTGATATGAACTGTGATGACAGAGTACAGAGTGAAGTATGTGGCGGTAATGCACCTGTAAGCTGGTTGCCAACCGCCAATCAAATCTAAAAGAAGAAGAAGTACATGAAAAAATGTCTCGGCTGCACCTCGGACACAGTCCAAGGATGGATAATTTTTTCACACATAAGGAGTTGTTCAGAACTCCTTATACAATGATATAGAGTGATGATAATCTAGTCAGTGGCGGTGATGAACCCGTAAGCTGGTTGCCAACCACCAATCAAATCTAGAAGAAGAAGAAACAAGAGAAGAAAAAAATAATGTGTGGCAGCCTCAAAAGTCACATTTATTTCTAAAGAACCATGTTTTGGAGTAGACAGGTGCTGCACAACACCACTGGTTTGACCAGCTGATCACCATCTGAGGATTAATAAAAATAAAGTAGTGTGTGCCAGCATTAAAACTGTCATTAAAGGCTGAAGACAGATGGTGGGAACGAAATCCATGATGTGCAACATTGGGGCAGGGTTTCCTCTGGTAACATTTCTGGGTGGTGATCCGCCTCGCCAGAAAATTTACCACCACGCAAATAAGGAGATATGAATTTAAGAAAAATATATGAAGCAATGACTTTCCACAAGCGCGCACACGAAAAACACGCATGGTCGTCATCTGCGCGGAGTTTAGAAGTGCCCTGCCCACGTGAGCTTTCCAGTCAGTCAGCAGGCAGTGTCTCACTAGCGGCAGCAGCATCTTCGTGGAAAAGGAGTGAAAACCGGGAAGTCGAACAGCAGAAATGGACTCCATTTGAAGAGAAACTTTGTGAAGAAGTCTGTCGTTTCTTTGCTGGTGAAAATCCTGGCACGTCAGTGCTTTGGCGCTACATACTGGGCAGGAGTGAAACTATAAATGATGGTTGTGTGCATGTGTCAACCGCTTGGCCTGGGTAGATGAAAAAAGTGAGCATGAACAGCACCGCGTGCGTGCCGGGTTCGTCCAAAGCGTATGTGGACCTAGGTGGACTAGAGGGAAAATGCAGCATGAATAAGGCTCGACTGTCCGACAAAAACATGAGTATATTAAAGTACTTTAAACGCAAAATCAGAAGAGGTATGTACAGTAAGCACTGGAGGCATTTATCATGGTTTTAACCCACTGGAAACGGGAGCAATAACAGAAGAGTCACTTAGCTAAGAGATGTGGTTAGAATTCAAATGCAGCTGGCTTCAAATGAAGGGAAAGGCAAGGGGGACTACTGAATTGTTGAGGATATACAACTCCCCCCACTTGGGAGATCGGATCACAACTTGGTTCATCTCCGACCGGTGTACAAACCCCTAGTGCACAGACAACCTCCGGCCATGCACACTGTGGAGTTATGGTCTGAGGAGACAATGGACACTCTAAAGGACTGTTTTGAAGCCACTGCCTGGAAGCAGCTCTGCGATCCACATGGTGAGGACATCGATGGCCTCATTCACACCTTCACGGGCTACCTCAGCTTCTGTGTGGACAAATCCGTTCCCACCAAGACCATACGGCGTCACTCAAACAACAAACCCTGGATCAACCCTGAGATAAAAACACTTCTGAGAGAGAAGAAGAGGATCTTCAGGTCGGGGAACAGGGAGATGCTGAAGTCCGTACAGAGGGAGCTGAGGAGAAAGATCAGAGAAGGCAAGGACAGCTTCAGGAAGAAGATGGAGGACAAGCTGCAACAGTGCGACATCAGCGGGGTCTGGAGAAACCTCAAAACCATCTCGGGGCTCCAGAATACCTCCCCCCAGGCCACGGGGGGCAGGGAGTGGGCGAACAACCTGAATCTGTTTTTCAATAGATTTGACCAACCGCCCTCCCCCCTGTCTGCACAACAACCACTGCTGCCACTAAGAAATCAAGTCCTGCTGCCCACTCCCCACTCCACCGACACCCCCCCCACTCCCAACACACAGCCCCCCATCTTGACCCTGACCAAGACCCAGGTGAGGACGGAGCTGAGGAAGATCAAGGCGAGGAAGGCGTCGGGACCGGACGGCATCAGCGCAAAGCTCCTCAAGTCCTGTGCAGACCAGCTGTGTGGGATTGTGACGTATATCTTCAACATGAGCCTGAAACTGGGGAGGGTACCACAGCTGTGGAAAACATCTTGTGTGGTACCTGTACCAAAAACTTCCCACCCCAAAGACCTGAACAGCTTCAGACCGGTGGCCTTGACGTCCCACTTGATGAAGACCCTGGAGAGACTGCTCCTTGCTCATCTCCGCCCCCTGGTGGAACCAGCGATGGATCCACTCCAGTTCGCCTACCAGCATGGCATTGGGGTGGAGGATGCGGTGATCTTCCTCCTTCACCGTTCTCTGTCCCACCTGGAGAAGCCCGGGAATATGGTGAGGATCATGTTCTTTGACTTCTCCAGTGCTTTCAACACCATCCAACCGATGATCCTGAAGGACAAGCTGCTGCGCGCAGGGGTGGACCAGCACCTGTCATCATGGATCCTGGACTACCTCACGAACCGGCCTCAGTTTGTGAGAACCCGGGACTGTGTTTCCGACACGATCATCAGTAGCACGGGGGCCCCCCAGGGAACGGTGCTGGCTCCCTTCCTGTTCACTCTTTATACTGCAGACTTCTCACACAACACAACACATTGCCATCTACAGAAGTTCTCTGATGACTCTGCGATCGTTGGTCTCATCTCCAGCGGAGATGAAGCTGAGTACAGAGGGCTTATCCAGGACTTTGTGGACTGGTGCCATCGGAACTGCCTCCAGATCAACGCGAGGAAAACTAAGGAGCTGGTGGTGGACTGCCGCAGGCATGGGCAGCCCCTCACAGCACCAGTAAATATACAGGGAACAGACATCGAGATGGTGACATCCTACAAGTACCTGGGTATTCATCTGAACAATAAACTAGACTGGTCACACAATACTGACGCACTCTACAAGAAGGGACAGCGCAGGCTGTTCCTGCTGAGGAGACTCAGGTCTTTTGGTGTACAAGGGGCGCTGCTGAAGTCATTCTATGACACGGTGGTGGCATCAGCCATCACTTTTGGAGTGGTCTGCTGGGGCAGTGGCATTACTGCAGCCGATAGGAAGAGACTGAACAAACTGATTAAGAAAGCTAGCTCTGTCCTGGGGCAACGCCTTGATCCGATGGAGGAGATAGGAGAGAGAAGGACGGTGGCTAAACTGTCATCTCTGCTGGAGTCCGAGTTCCACCCTATGCAGGACATACTGGATGCACTGAGGAGCTCATTTAGCAGCAGACTACATCATCCCAGGTGCACAGCCGAGAGGTTTCGTAGGTCCTTCCTACCAACGGCTGTCAGACTGTACAACCTAAGCAGGGCTGCTCGCAGAGATAGCAAAAAGACGTAACAAACTAATAGTTTTTTGAATGCAAAAGATGCAATAGACTTACACAATGGTCCTCTCCGGCATACAACTAGGAACATACCGGTCGCTATGGAGGGTGAGAATATGTATGGGCACATAATCATACCATGTAGGATAACTAAATAGACGGTTATGCTGTTTCATCCCATCTAGCTACAATGCTCTGCACTGGGTGTGTTTATATTTATATATCTATATATTTATTCCATCTAGCTACAATGCTCCGCACTGTGTTTTTATATATCTACATATTATTCCATCTAGCTACATTGCTCCGCACTGTGTGTGTTTATATACTTGCATATTTATTCCACCTAGCTGCAATGCTCCGTACTGTGGGTGTTTATATATTTACATATTTATTCCATCTAGCTACAATGCTCTGCACTGTGTGTTCATATATTCATATATTTATTCCATCCAGCTACAATGCTCTGCACTGTGTGTCTGTGTGTGTATATATATATTTTATAGTAATATGTACATATGTATATTAGCTGCTCTTGCTTGCTTGTTTTTTTTCTTGCCTTCTGATTGTTGCTCTGAGTGTTGCTATCCCTGTGCTGTTGCAATCCTGGAATTTCCCCGTTGTGGGACTAATAAAGGCTTATCTTATCTTATCTTATCTTATATTTCACCAGCCACTACAATATTAAGTTATGTTCCCAATTTTGTACCCGGCAAGTTAACGTGACCGAAATTCACTAAGTCATTGACTTTAATCTGTCAGCAGCCTTCAGACAAACTAAACGTGCCAGCATTTGCATTTCAAAATAAGGGAGGTTTTTCTTGGCGGTGATGAGATTTAAAAAAACCCCACAAACAAACAAACAAAACTGTAAATTTATAGAAATATTATAACAGAAATAATGTCATCCTTGGTTATTTAATTTAAATCATTAAATACAATTCTACTAATATTTTTTTCTTTGTAATGAGTTAAATTATTGTTCTGTTTTGACTGCAAAGTTATAGTCAAAAATATAAACTGTTATAAGGAAAAAGTAAAAAAAAAAGTCTGTTTCAAATTTATTTAAAAAAACAGTAATTTTATTTTTTAAAAAAAGACAAAAACAAACCATAAAATAATCCAAATTTATAATAAAGTTTCAAATGGACAAGAAAAGTCAATTTTACAAGAGGAAATTACAAATTTGAGGAAAATGGTTTCAAATTTAGATAAATTTACAGAGAAAAGTAGAAAACTATAAGAAAACTGTTATAAACTTTGGAGAAAAACCTCAAACCTTCAAGACTGAAGTCATTACTCAAGTTTTAAGTGGGTGCTCTTTGCACCCTTAACTAGAAATTTTTGGTTGTCTCCTTTAATTTCCATGGCACTTGATATTTTCTAACCCGTTTGCATACCATCATAGACAGAGAGCGAAGCTGAATTAGACAGAGCTCAGAGAGGGCAAGATGAGACAGACAAGAGCCAAGGAGAGCAAAGTGTTCAGGCAGAGGGTCCAGCAGAGGGAGGAGAGAAGGATGACACCAGTAAAACGTCCAAATACGGGACGTCTGGGTGGGACCCCAGATGGCCCAATATTCCAACATTCAAGCCTTGGTTGTACAACACTTCAAACTGCAAGTTCCATATGCATGGCAGTGGCTCAGGAGGTAGAGCGGGTATCCAATTACCAGATGGTTGGTGGTTCGAATCCCGCTCTCCCCAGATATCCTGCCGTTGTGTCCCTGGGCAAAACACTTTACCCGCCTTGCCTCCAGCGTCCATAACACTGGGTATGAATGTGTATAAATGTTCGGAGAGGCCACTGGCCCAGATTGGCAGCCACGTTTCCATCAGCCTGCCCCAGGGCAGCTGTGGCTGCAGTAGTAGCTTTTTTCTTTTCTTTATTTATGCAGGGACATGCACAATATACATCGACCTTAAAAAGGAAAGACGCATTGTACCAGGTTATAGCACAAGTGCTAATTTCCACCTGTAGTCCCTGGGCAGGCTGGTGTTAGCATTAATAAAAGCAGACATTTGCTAAAACTACAAGTAAGCATTGATAAAAAACTAAAACCAAACATCGACACCACTACCATTGTCTGTCTGGAGTGAATAAATAATGTATCTGTAAAAAACATCTATGATAAAGCGCTATATAGATCTGATGCATTAGTATTATTATTATTATTTGTAAAGTTACTGTGCAAAATTAAAAAAAGAAATAAATAGTATAAAATTAACATATTCATACATATGTGTTTTCTGCCCCCCCCAAAAAATATGTTGTCACCGCGCCAAGATCTTTAAGTCTGAGGAAACACTGATTGGGGTGAACTCAGGCTGATGGAAATAATTTAAATTTATACAGCCATGACATACGATGTAAATGAGCTCACTGATTCAGTTACAGGCATTGGTGAAATAAGTGAATAAAGTATTTTAGTTGCCTGGTCATTTTAAAAGCATACATGTCAAACATAAGAATTTATATACTGCTCAAACAAAAATAAAGGAACAACTCAGATTAAAGGAACACTTTTTAATCTGAGTAAGCTGGACTAGCCTGCCACAATTTTGATATCCAGCTTATTTTTTCCCATTAAAATCTGACGTGTTTTCCAAGTGTTCCCTTTATTTTTTTGAGCAGTATACTTACATTTTAGAAGAGACAAAGTAATGTCTCCCCCCTCCTCCCCTTCCCTCAGCTGTACCCCAGCTGTTCTGCACAGTGGGTACTCTGAATAATATCACACTTATATTATTCACAGCGGGAGTGAAAACACTTTCATGACTCGCTCTGTTGTACAGCATTCATACAAGTAAAGTTATTTATTTATTTAACCCAATATGGTGACTGTATAGAGGGGTTGCACATGATGTCAGTGGTCACATGTCACATTGTTTGTCTGCCATATTGGATGGCACATTGTGTGGGCCCTGTGTTGAAAACAAAGTATCCGAAATGGTGAAGTGCTGTGCAGTTGGTTGTACCAATAGACAGGGCAAGGTGGAGGGTATAGCTTTCTACCGTTTCCCATCAGATGAAGAGCAAAGACAACAGTGGGTGACAGCTGTCAACCGCACAGATTGGAAGCCCACAGCCAACACCAGACTGTGTAGCGCACATTTCATACGAGGTAGGGTCTTTCAGATTTCCACATATGCTTTTTGAAAGTGGCATTTGTCACTATCCAGATCTGTAATGATTTTTTAGAGGCCTCGCACTGACCAATGCTTCTTCGGAAGTAGGCCAAGTCAGTCGTGTGAAGCCCAGAGGTAGGAGAACCCCCACAGTCCTCAGGGTATCAGCACCTCGGATGAGGCTCAGCTTCGCATAGACCCCTCCAGCCTGGAGCCCAACCAGTCACAGACCTGGGCTTGATCAACCTGTGGTGGGTCTGCCTCAGAGGGGGGTGCTGCATCATTAGAACATCTTATTCTTCTTTTAGATTTGATTGGCGGTTGGCAACCAGCTTACAGGTGCATTACCTCCACCTACCGGGTTGGAGTGTGGACAAGAGAATGGCAGGGAGGAAAAAAAAAAAAACTAAATTTTTTTTTAATTAATCCAGTTGCACTTAAATATCTAAATAGACCTACATATATTTCTTTGACTGAAGTTCCAAACATGTTTTCCAAAACAAAACTTAAATTAGCCCTTTCCATTACTGCAATCAGATGCTTCCTTTGTTCCTGGTATCTTGGGCATTCCAACAAAACGCGCTGAACTGTTTCCGGAGAACCACAATGTGCACAGCAGCCTGTTGGGTGTTTACCTATTCTATGTAGCGTCTGGTTTAAAGTAGTGTGTGCCATTCTTAATCGGGTGATGAGTATCTCTTAATTCCTGTTTCTGCCAACTCCCATTCCAGAGTCCACCCACTTTTGCATGTCAAAGATGATTTCTTGTATCTATTGAGTCCCAATATTCTTGCCACTTTTCCACTATATAATTTTTAATTCTCGATTTGCCTTCTGCCTTACTGAGTGAAATTTCCAGATTTATTGCTTTGAATTTTAATGACTTTTGCTAATAAATCCACATCCTCATTACCCTCTATTCCAAAGTGGGCTGGAACCCAAAGAAAGTTTATTGACTGATAGAGGTTGTGAATTAAGGAATGGATTTCTACAATTAGATCCTGCCTACACGACTGCAGTGACTGAACACTCGAGAGCTGCCCAACTATCTGAAGCATTCATTCATTCATCTTCTTCCGCTTAATCCTTTTCGGGTCGCGGTGGGGGGAGGGGGGGGCAGGAGCCTATCCCAGCATCTTTGGGCAAGAGGCAGGGTACACCCTGGACAGATCGCCAGTCCATTGCAGGGCTAACGCAGAGAGACAGACAACCATTCACTCTCATAGTCATACCTAAGGACAATTTAGAATCCCCAGTTTTGATGCCAATTAACCTAACTTGCATGTTTTTGGCATGTGGGAGGAAACCGGAGAAATCCCAGAGTAAACCCATGCAGACACGGGGAGAACCTGCAAACTCCACACAGGTCACTGTTGGTCGGGGGCTGGGATCGAACCCAGGATCCCCCCGGCCAAGGGTGAGTTGCTGTGCTGCCGCAGTGCTAACCACTCCGCCACCGCACCGCCCCCATCTGAAGCAATGACTGCATTATTCCTATAATTTATCTCCAACCACTGTAAAGCTAATATAATGGCAACTAGCTCGACTGTGTATACTGCTAAGTGATTACTGGTTCTTTTATTGATAGATATTTTATACTGAGGAATGTATACTGCAGCTCCACTACGACCAGTTGTAGGATCCTTGCAACCATCGGTAAATGCCACCAGCCTGTTTCTGAAGTTCTGTTCAATATATTTATGCACTGTATAATCTGTTGGTGATTGCTTATGTTGCCTCCTCAGTTGTTGTATTTCAAAACCTACCAGTGGCATCTTAAAGCCATGGAGGAATAACGGACCACAGGACCGTTGGGCTAAAATCTATGTATTTTAATCCTGCCTGCTCAACAATGGCATCACTTATCCATCCAAAGCTACCAATGTTGGACTCATTGTGTTCCCAGCAATCATTAGGAATAGCTTTTGCAGGATGTGACCCCTTATGCCCCTTCAAGTTGATCCAGTATGCCAGCATTAATTTGGCTCTTCTTAACCTTAAGGGCATTTCACCCATCTCTACTTGGATCACTGACACTGGAGAAGTTTTAAATGCACCATGACATATCCTAAGAGCCTTTGTCTGCTCTATGTCCAGTTGGTTCAGGTGACAATCAGCAGACATTAATGCAACACATCCATTAGTCATTAGTCCTCGATACACCCTCAACAGAGAGGCCCACCAGCCCCGTCTTGCCAGACATCTCAAAATATTATTTATTTTCTTACATTTTCCTTAGTTTTTTCAATGTGCTGCTTCCAATGTACTGGTATTTTGTACTCTCTCCGAATACCACTCATTTTTCTTAATCATTCCCCAAATATCTGATAGCTGTATTTGTCTTCCTAGAGTATTACAATACTGTCTCCAAAATAAATGCTTAGCTGTTTTGTTTTCCTGACGATTGCCTGACACAATTTGTACTCAATCACTGCTTCCAAAGTATGATGCTTTTTCACTTGTCTGAACGCCCCATTTCTATTTTAATAGCTTTATTACAATTATCATCACACCAAGGAAGATTATTTTGTTGTCTATAACCTGTACTTTTTGGTATCATTTGATTTGCAGACTATTATAATTGCACTGACACTTTTACTAAATTCCTCCCCATTAATAGTGCCCTCACTATTTTGTTGCTCACATCTAGTCTAACACAGATATTTGAATTTATCCCAATCTGCCTTATCCAATTTCCATCTTGTGCCAGACTGCATCTGGCACAAGATCTGGCATCTTCTCCCACTTCTAGACCAGTTTTAACTCTTATTGGGTAATGATCACTCCCATTAGCTGACCAACTTAATACCTCCCAAGATGTGATTCCTGCAATCGCATCTGAAACCAAAGTTAGGTCTAACACACTTTCTGTGACTAGGTTACTGCTAAATCTAATACCTTTCCCATCATTCATGTATATTAAGTCCCTATCCTCTAAAAGTTCCTCAATTACTGTGCCATTTATATCTATATTCCTGCTACCCCAGTGTGTTATGTGCATTAAAGTCCCCACACCAAACCACCTTACACTGTGCTTGTCTATTTAGTGTTCAAAGTGTCAACTGTCAATCTGTTACATGGATTATAGTAATTAATAATTGTTATTTCGTCTTTTACTGCCCATATTTTTACCATTATTGATTCATGTTCTTTCCCTATGCCCATTATTTTGTGATTTGTTCCATTATGCACAAAAGTTTCTACACCCTCTCCTCTACCAGTTTCCCCATCGTTCCCTATAGATGCGTACCCTTGAATGACAAAATCCAACTGAGGTTTTAGCCATGTTTCCTGTATACAGATTACCTGGGGTTTGTCTTGCATATCAGATATAAACTTTTTGAATTCTTTCCCATTTGATATTAAACTCCTGGCATTCCATTGCAAAATCGTGATTACCATTATGACCCACAAGCCCATGATGTTTGTGAACTTAAAGAGCCCCCACTTAAGTCCTCAACTGCTTCCCAATATAGCCCCTTAATGCCAAGATATTTTTCTGCTGCTTTCATAATGATTTTGATTTTTTCTGCTTTCTTGGAAGTCTGCACAGTGCAGTTTATCACATCTACCACAAATAAGAAAATTATTTTCCTTCATAACCAGAGTATCTTCCTTAATTCTACTGCATGCACCGCAAGCCGTACGTGATAGACTGGCCCAGGTGGCTGACATCTTGGCCATGTGTAAGAGTGATGATTTTACAGTGAAGTGATGATATAAAGTACGAGGAGACAAAGAAGAGTGATGTCTGAAGATAGAGTTGAGGTTCGATTGGACACAGCAATGATGATAGAAGGACTACAGCTCCTGACCAGATAGAGTGATGATAGAGTGAAGTATGTGGCGGTAATGCACCTGCAAGCTAGTTGCCAACCGCCAATCAAATCTAAAAGAAGAAGAAGAAGAAGAAGAAGAAGAAGAAGAGTCCACTCCCACTTTTTTAGCTTGCACTTTTTTCACAGCTTCTGCATATGTTAATCCCTGGAAGACTTACCTACTGAATTTCTGCTGCTCTTTTGCTAGCTTCACAGACTCGGTATGCAGAGCTATGTTCACCACCGCAGTTACAGCACTTTAATTTGGCTCCTCTTCACACTTGCCATATTCATGTTCACCGGAGCATCTGGCACGTCGCTGTCTACCTTTGCATATCGCTGCTACATGACCAAACTTTTGACATTTGAAACATCTGAGTGGAGGAGGAACGTAAAGTCTGTCTTCATAGCTCATGTAGCCAATATACACCTTACTTGGCAGTCTTGTTTCATCAAATTTTAACATTACTGACAATCACATTTTTCACCATTTCTATCAGTTTTCCATCTTTGTACCTCTGTCACTTTTGCTCCAGTTAAGTTTTTCATTATTTCATCAGTTGAGACAGCCTTTGAAATGCCCGATTTCACTCCTCTCATTGCCTTTTTTCCTTCAAATACTGAACGCTGCACATTTTCCCCCTCCATCTTATTGATTCTGATTGCTTTTCCTTGTTGAACACTATCTTTACAAGTAACTAGTAATGAACCACTACGAAGAATTCTTGCATTTAAAACTTCACTAAGTAACTTATTATTTGCATTTGTGAGCATAATTGGGTTCCACTAACGAAATGATGCTCCTTCCTGAGTAAGTTTAATGATTACACTCCTTCCGTTTATTCCGGGAATGTTCATCTTCTGATTCATCAACACTTGATAATGCTCTTGATTGATTTTCTTTACGTTTATGTTTGCTTCTTTTAGACTCCACCAAACTCCAAACTTCCTCTTTCCCGCTTCCTACCTCCATTCCTCCTAGTTCACTGCCTGTTTTATCACCTTCCGCTGCCTGCTCTGCCATCTCCTGTCCATTCACAACACGGTTGTGCCACTCCGGTTCAAAGTTCCAGCCTCTCGTCGCCATCTTATATTGCTCTTGTTCCTTTACTGTTATTGCCTTGCAAATCACTCTATATATAATTCAAGAAATCTCTGTGTGAGAACAGCAAAGGATTCTGGCATTTGATAGTCTGTCTATGACATTACCATTTCCTATGATCTATAGGCTATCAAGAGCTGGTCGATGATGATGATGAGTAGAAGAACAGTTGCTGGCTGGGAATGAAAAGGAGAGATACCATCTTTGCTTCTAATGCCTGCCTGCCAGCCATCTTCTTCCGCTTTATCCTTTTCAGGTCACAGGGGGGTTGAAGCCTATCCCAGCATCTTTTGGGCGAGAGGCAGGGTAGCGGGACACACACCCAGGCTTGATCATCCTGTGGTGGGCCTGCCTCAGTGGAGGGTGTCTTGTGATAAATGGCTGAAACACCCTGTGATGCTGAGGTACACAACTGACGATGTGTCCCGGCGGTGAAGCCTTAGAGCAGCCATCTCTCAAGAACTCCCCACGAACTCAGAAGTGGTGCAAACAGCAGGGATTGTAACAGCTAGTCCTTTCATTGAACCCTTTAGAAATTTTGGCCTATCCTGTTACTTATTTTATCCCCACACCATGGACCTTTTCACAAATGCATGATGGCGACTGCTCGTGACGCATTCGGCAAAGAATCCTGAAATTGTTTGGGGCAAAGCTGGGCCACATCAATGCACTGGCTATATAGTTCCAGAATTTTAAAAATTTTAATATGTAAATTCTGAAGGCAGGTTAAAGATTATTGTATTGTACAGTATACTAGTATCCAATGGCACTTAACCTAAGTGGACACTCTCTCTCTTTCTGGCTGCTGAAGAGGATGTTCACACCCTGATTGTAAGCGGTGTTGTTATCGGGGAAACGTACAGGTGTCCCCCTTATCTGTCCCATCAACGCGTATCACCGTCTCGGGTGTTCCACCTTTCATCACTGACGAGCAGTTGGCGACAGAGCTCCGCAGATTTGGGAAGTTTGCGGGCCTGTTTACAACTCTGACTTTGGGATGCAAAGAGACCAAGTTAAAACATGTGAAATCACTCAGGCGACAGGTGTTCATGTTTTTGGACTCGCCAACTGCGACTCTGGAAGTGTCCTTCTGGGTCAAACACGGGGACGGCTCCTATATGGTGTATGCGAGCTCAGGACAGATGAAGTGTTTTGAATGTGGAGACGTGGGCCATAAACGGTTCGCTTGTCCGCACAGGCAGCAGGCGGGGAGCCCTGATAGAGCCGCGGCTGGTGCCGGTGGCGCACCCTCCGCTCACGCCGCTGCTGCGGACGGCGTGGCGGGGCCTTCCGCTGCAGCTGAGGCTGCCGGCACGGCCTCCGCTCCTGCCGCTGCTACGGACGACGTTGCAGGGCCTTCCGCCGGTCCTGCTCCGGAGCCTGCCGCTGTGTCTGTGGACGGCCCGGCTGTGGCGCCTGCAGCCCAGCTTACGGCCGAGAGCGTCGCTGGTGATGGTGCCCAAAATGTCACTGATGGTGCGTCAGAATCATCTCGCTGTGTGACATCAGTGGCTGTGCTTCCGGAGGCTGCTACCGTTTCAGAGCAGGAGACAGAGCAGCGACAGTCAGCTGCTGTGGGTGGCGTCCAGGAAAATTTGCCCCATGATGACTCCACTGGCCCAGATGAACCAAACAATCAGCTGAGTTGTGCTGACGAGGAAATGCAATCTGATAACGACACTGTGTCTAATACTGAGTCTATTGAGGCAAAATGCAGTACAACCACGAGTCTGTATTCACTGGAAGAAAAAAATGCTTTTCTGGATGAAACCTATAACAAGGCCATTAAAGTCACTGACTACTTCAGTGACACTGATAAATTCATTAAGTCTGTTAATGTGCTAAGAAGGCAGGTTGGTCTTGACCTCCTGGATGAAAGGAAACGTTTTCGCCTCAAGAAACACCTGACAGCCCTGCGTAAAGCAGCAGGGGGAACAGGGGTCAAGCGTGCCCGACAGGAGGAATAAATAGTGGTCGTTCTTCTGCCTGTTTTACACATTTTTGGGATATTGTTTGATCAGACTTTTATATGACGTTTCTAATTGACTGTAATTGACTGTCATGGAACTGGATCTTTACCTGCAGGGTATGGATGCCCCAACGTTTTCTTTCTACAATCTGGACGAGCCTGCTGCAACGATGACTTGCTTGAAAATCCCGCATGGTCTAAGGACTGAAATCCATCTGAGATGAGGAAAATGTCTCTGGGACGTACAACGGAACTGGCTGCGGCTGCACAGCGCCATCTCTGCTGCCGGAGGAAGGGGAATTGGCCTTGCTTGAGAACTGGAGGCCTCTGGCTCGTCTTTGCACGGACTACAAGGAAGACTCGCACTACTGCCACTGGCAATGTGGAATAGGTGGACTGCAAGGAATACTCTGTGTTGTGTGTGTGGGGGGGAAGACTTATGTTTGCACTTTTCCAATGTGAGACACTTGGGGGAATGATATGGGTGCTCTTACATTTTCTTGAATTGTGCAATAAAGGCATTTTTTAAAAGTCTCTCTCTCTCTCTCTCTCTCTCTCTCTCTCTCTCTCTCTCTCTCTCTCTCTCTCTCTCTCTCTCTCTCTCTCTCTCTCTCTCTCTCTCTCTCTCTCTCTCTCTCTCTCTCTCTCTCTCTCTCTCCCTCCCTCCCTCCCTCCCTCCTTCCTACTGGCCGCTTTTTCAGTTTTTGTTTTTTTGTGTGGAGGATGGCGACCTTGGAAAAGCCACCTCCATCTATCCACCAGGGGGTGAGGATCGTTCCCCCGGACAGCACTGTTACTGTGGAGGAGGTCCTTATGGCTGTGGCCAAGCAGGTGGGCCATGATGCGATCTGCTTTGCGTCCCGAATGAATAGAGCTGTAGTTGTGTTTCTGGCTGCTGAAGAGGATGTCCACACCCTGATTGTAAGCGGTGTTGTTATCGGGGAAACATATGTACTGGTGTCCCCCTTATCTGTCCCATCAACGCGAATCACCGTGTCAGGTGTTCCACCTTTCATCACTGACGAGCAGTTGGCGACGGAGCTCCGCAGATTTGGGAAGTTTGCGGGCCCCTTTACAACTCTGACTTTGGGATGCAAGGAGACCAAGTTAAAACGTGAAATCACTCAGGCGACAGGTGTTCATGTTTCTCGACTCGCCCACTCAAACTCTGGAAGTGTCCTTCCGGGTCAAACACCGGGACGGCTCCTTATATGGTGTATGCGAGCTCAGGACAGATGAAGTGTTTTGAATGTGGAGACGTGGGCCATAAACTGTTCGCTTGTCCGCACAGGCAGCGGGCGGAGGGCCCTGATGGGGCCGCGGATGGTGCCGCCGGCGCGCCCTCCGCTCACGCCACTATTGCGGACGACGTTGCGGGGCCTTCCGCTGGTCCTGCTCCGGAGCCTGCCGCTGTGTCTGTGGACAGCCCGGCTGTGGCGCCCGCGGCCCAGCTTACGGCCAGGAGCGTTGCTGGCGATGGCGCCAAAAATGTCACTGATGGTGCGTCACAATCATCTTGCTGTGTGACATCAGCGGCTGTGCCTCCAGAAGCTGCTACCGTTTTGGAGCAGGAGACGGAGCACCAACCTGATGATGCGTCAGAATCTCGCTGTGTGACATCAGCGGCTGTGCTTCCGGAGGCTGCTACCGTTTCACAACAGGGGACGGAACAGCGACAGTCAGCTGCTGTGGGTGGCGTCCAGGAAAATGTGGCCCATGATGAATCCACTGGCCCAGGAGAACCAAACAGTCAGCTGAGTTGTGCTGACGAAGAAATGCAATCTGATAACGACACTGTGTCTAATACTGAGTCTATTGGGGCAAAATGCAGTACAAACACGAGTTTGCATTCACTGGAAGAAATAAATGCTTTTCTGGATGAAACCTATAACAAGGCCATTAAAGTCACGGACTACTTCAGTGACACTGATAAATTCATTAAGTCTGTTAATGTGCTAAGAAGGCAGGTTGGTCTTGACCTCCTGGATGAAAGGAAACGTTTTCGCCTCAAGAAACACCTGACAGCCCTGCGTAAGGCAGCAGGGAGAACAAGGGTCAAGCGCGCCCGACAGGAGGAATAAATGGCGGTCGTTCCTCTGCCTGTTTTACACATTTTTGGGATATTGTTTGATCAGACTTTTATATGACGTTTCTAATTAACTGTAATTGACTGTCACGGAACTGGATCTTTACCTGCAGGGCGTGGATGCCCCACCGTTTTCTTTCTACACTCTGGATGAGCCTGCTGCACAGATGACTTGCTTGAAAATCCCGCATGGTCTAAGGACTCCAATCCATCTGAGATGGGGAAACTGTCTCTGGGGGCCTCTGGCTCGTCTTTGCACGGACTACGAGGAGGACTCGCACTACTGCCACTGCCAATGTGGCATTGGTGGACTGCAAGGAATACTCTGTGTTGTGTGTGTGTGTGTGTGGGGGGGAAGACTTATGTTTGCACTTTTTCCAATGTGACACTTGGTGGAATGATGTTGGTGCGCTTACATTTTTTTGAATTGTGCAATAAAGGCTCTTTTTAAAAGTCAAAAAGTCTCTCTCTCTCTCTCTCTTCAGTGACACTGATAAATTCATTAAGTCTGTTGATGTGCTAAGAAGGCAGGTTGGTCTTGACCTCCTGGATGAAAGGAAACGTTTTCGCCTCAAGAAACACCTGACAGCCCTGCGTAAGGCAGCAGGGAGAACAGGGGTCAAGCTCGCCCGACAGGAGGAATAAATGGCAGTCGTTCCTCTGCCTGTTTTACACATTTTTGGGATATTGTTTGATCAGACTTTTATATGACGTTTCTAATTGACTGTATTGCCTGTCACGGAACTGGATCTTTACCTGCAGGGCGTGTATGCCCCACCGTTTTCTTTCTACACTCTGGATGAGCCTGCTGCACAGATGACTTGCTTGAAATTCCCGCATGGTCTAAGGACTCCAATCCATCTGAGATGGGGAAACTGTCTCTGGGGGCCTCTGGCTCGTCTTTGCACGGACTACGAGGAGGACTCACACTACTGCCACTGCCAATGTGCCATAGGTGGACTGCAAGGAATACTCTGTGTTGTGTGTGTGGGGGGGGGGGGGAGACTTATGTTTGCACTTTTTCCAATGTGACAAACTTGGTGGAATGATGTTGGTGCGCTTACATTTTTTGAATTGTGCAATAAAGGCTCTTTTTAAAAGTCAAAGTCTCTCTCTCTCTCTCTCTCGGTTTCCGGCGGCCGAAGGAGGAGGGTGGAAATAGGGAACTCCGTGGCTTGTTTGGACTTTTTTTCGGTTTTCTACTGCTGGCCGTTTTTCCAGTTTTTGTTTTTTTGGGGTGGAGGATGGCGGCCTTGGGAAAGCCACCTCCATCTATCCACCAGGGGGTGAGGATCGTTCCCCCGGACAGCGCTGTTACTGTGGAGGAGGTCCTGGAGGCTGTGGCCGAGCAGGTGGGCCCTGACGCGGTCTGCTTTGCTTCCCGAATGAATAGAGCTGTGGTTGTGTTTCTGGCAGCTGAAGACGATGTCCACACCCTGATTGTAAGCGGTGTGGTTATCGGGGAAACGTATGTACAGGCGTCCCCCTTATCTGTCCCATCAACGAGAATCACCTTATCAGGTGTTCCACCTTTCATCACTGACGAGCAGTTGGCGACGGAGCTCCGCAGATTTGGGAAGTTTGCGGGCCCGTTTACGACTCTGCCTTTGGGATGCAAGGAGACCAAGTTCAAACATGTGAAATCACTCAGGCGACAGGTGTTCATGTTTCTCGACTCGCCCACTCAGACTCTGGAAGTCTCCTTCAGGGTCAAGCACGAGGACGGATCTTATATGGTGTATGCGAGCTAGGGACAGATGAAGTGTTTTGAATGTGGAGACGTGGGCCATAAACGTTTCGCTTGTCCGCACAGGCAGCGGGCGGAGGGCCCTGATGGGGCCGCGGATGGTGCCGGCGGCGAGCCCTCCGCTCACGCCGCAGCTGCGGACGCCGCTGCGGCCTCCGCTCCCGCTACCCCTGCTCCGGAGCCTGCCGCTGTGTCTGTGGACGGCCCGGCTGTGCCGCCCGCGGCCCAGCTTGCGGCCGGAAGCGTTGATGGTGATGGCGCCACAAGGGTCAATGATGGTGCGTCACAATCATCTCGCTGTGTGACATCAACAGCTGGGCCTCCGGCAGCTGCTACCGCTTCGGAGGAGGGGACGGAGCACCAACCTGATGGTGCGTCACAATCATCTCGCTGTGTGACGTCAGCGGCTGTGCCTCCGCCAGCTGCTGCCGCTTCGGAGGAGGGGACGGATCACCGACCTTATGGTGCGTCACAATCATCTTGCTGTGTGACGTCAGCAGCTGTGCCTCCGGCAGCTGCTGACGTCACACTGCTGACGTCACACTGCTGCTGACGTCACTGGAGTTGTCTCTGGCTGAGAAATGCAGGGATGCTTGGCAAGTCAGCGTGCTCAAGGACCTTGGTGTTGGGGACTCTGTCCTGCCACTTGATGTGCATAAGGCGCCGAAGACAGCAGAGGTGGAACCCGTTTAACCGCTTCTCCTGCCTGGCATAGGCTGTCCAGGACTCGCTGCCGTACAGGAGAGTGGACAGGATGCAAGCTTGGTATACGAGTAGCTTGGTCTTCAAACTCAGCAGATTGTTGTTCCACACACGCTTGTTGAGTTTGGCCATGATAGCAGCTGCTTTGGCGATTCTGGAGCTGATCTCAGTGTCCAGCGAGAGTGCGTTTCAAACAGTGGACCCTAGGTAGGTGAAGGTGTCCACAACCTCCAGCTGTATGCTGTCAATGGTAATGACAGGAGAAGAGACAGCATCTTGCGCCATGATGTTGGTTTTCTTAAGGCTGATCATGAGCCCAAACTCCTTGCAAGCGTGGGACAGTTTGTCGACCAGGTGCTGCAGGCCCTCCTTGCTGTGCGATGCTAGAGCAGCGTCGTCTGCAAACAGCAGCTCATGTATGAGGACCTCGTAGACTTTGGTTTTAGCACAAAGTCTTGCGATGTTGAGTTTTCCATCTGACCTCGTGCGGACATAGACACCTTCAGGACAGTCGGCGCGAAGGCGTAGTGGAGGAGCATTGAGAAAAAAAATCCCAAAGAGAGTCGGTGCTAAAACGCAACCCTGCTTCACTCCACTGCTGACTGGGAAGGCATCTGAGGTGGCTCCATCAAAACAAACAGTACTATGCATGTCCATGTGGAAGGAGGAGATGATTGCAAGGAGCTTTGGGGGACAACCGATCTTTTGTAGGATCTGGAAGAGCCCGCTTCGACTAAGTCAAAGGCTTTGGTCAGGTCCACGAACACAAGGAACAATGGCTGCTGCTGCTCTTGACACTTCTCCTGCAGCTGACGGAGGGAGAAGATCATATCCACTGTGGACCTTCTGGCTCTGAAGCCACACTGGGACTCAGGATAAGACTCGCAAAGCGAGGCTCTGCAGGCGGAACAGGGTGACCCGGGCAAAGACTTTCCCAACTATACAAGATGCCGCGGTAATTGTTGCAGTCACTGCGGTCGCCTTCGTTCTTATACAGCGTGACTATGTTGGCATCTCTCATATCTTGGGGAATGTGACCTTGCTCCCAGCAAAGGCAGAGGAGATCATATAGTGGTTGTAAGATGGCTGTTTTCCCATGTTTCAGAACTTCTGGGGGGATACCGTCTTTCCCTGGAGCCTTGCCACAGGCGAGGCAGTCTATGGCTTTGCCGAGCTCTTCCAGCGTGGGCATTTCGTCAAGCTCCCCCATGACTGGTAGGCCAGGCAAGGCGTCGAGGGCCGTCATACTCAGCTATATATTACCATAAAAATAGATTTATAAGATTATAACTAAAAACAATAGTCCTAACTTATCTAACAGAAAAATGGTCTTACACCAGTTCAATGCAAAGTTTGGCATTTATCAATCTGAATGTGATCATGCGTGCTCAAATCTCATAACAAGTCTGTTAGACTCCATGCAGCGCAGAATTATTTGATCATATCAGGTTATATCAAACAGTGCCTCCTTATATTGAGGTTCTATTGAGCAATATATCCTCAGGTTATAGAGAGCAGCAATCAGTTTGCCTTGTGTTACATTTAGATGAGTGTTTTAATGATTTACTCTCAAGATTAAAGAGGCAGCTTTTAGTAGTTATAAATGTTCAATACGCATTTACAGATGTCGACAAAATTGTTGGTATCCCTCTGTTAATGAAAGAAAAACCCACAATGGCCACAGAAATAACTTGAATCTGACAAAAGTGGTAATAAATAAAAATTCTATGAAAATTAACCAATGAAAATCCGACAATGCTTTTGAATTGTGGTTCAACAGAATTATTAAAAAAAAAACAACCAAACAAACTCATGAAACAGGACTGGACAAAAATGATGGTACCCTTAATATTTTCTTGCACAACCTTTTGAGGCAATCACTGCAATCAAATGATTTCTGTAACTGTCAATGAGACGTCTGCACCTCTCAGCAGGTATTTTGGCCCACTCCTCATGAGCAAACTGCTCCAGTTGTCTCAGGTTTGAAGGGTGCCTTCTCCAGATGGCATGTTTCAGCTCCTTCCACAGATGTTAATAGGATTTAGATCAGGGCTCATAGAAGGCCACTTTAGAATAGTCTAATGTTTCGCTCTTAGCCATTCTTGGGTGTTTTTAGCTGTGTGTTTTGGGTCATTATCCTGTTGCAAGACCCATGACCTGCGACTGAGACCAAGCTGTCTGACACTGGGCAGCACATTTCTCTCTAGAATACCTTGATAGTCTTGAGATTTCATTGTACCCTGCACATATTCAAGACACCCTGCGCCAGAAGCAGCAAAGCAGCCCCAGAACATAACAGAACCTCCTCCATGTTTCACAGTAGGGACGGTATTCTTTTTTTGCTATGCTTCATTTTTGCGTCTGTGAACATAGAGCTGATGTGCCTTGCCAAAAAGTTGCAGTTTTGTCTCGTCTGTCCATAGGACATTCTCCCAGAAGCTTTGTGGCTTGTCAACATGCAGTTTGGCAAATTCCAGTCTGGCTTTTTTATCATTTGTTTTCAACAGTGGTGTCCTCCTTGGTCGTCTCCCATGAAGTCCACTTTGGCTCAAACAACGATGGATGGTGCGATCCGACACTGATGTACCTTGACCTTGGAGTTCACCATGAATGTGTTGAGAGGTTGTTCTGGGCTCTTTTGTTACCATTCATATTATCTGTCTCCTCCTACGGCCACGTCCAGGGAGGTTGGCTGCAGTCCAGTGGATCTTAAATTTCTGAATAATATGTGCAACTGTAGTCACAGGAACATCAAGCTGCTTGGAGACGGTCTTATAGCCTTTACCTTTAACATGCTTGTCTATAATTTTCTTTCTAATCTCCTGAGACAACTCTCTCCTTTGCTTCCTCTGGTCCATGTTTAGTGTGGTACACACCATGTCAACAAACAGCACAGTGACTACTTGTCACCCTTTAAATAGACCGACTGACTGATTACAAGTTTGTAGACACATGTGATGTTAATTAGAGGACACATCTTGGTTGAACATGTCCCTATGGTCACATTATTTTCAATCTTTTCTAGGGGGTACCATCATTTTTGTCCAGGCCTGTTTCATGAGTTTATTTTTTAAAGTAATTCTGTTGAACCATAATTCAAAGGCACTGTCTGATTTTCATTAGTTAATTTTCATAGAATTTTTATTTATTACCACTTTTGTCAGATTCAAGTTATTTCTGTGACCTTTGTGGGTTTTTCTTTCATTAACAGAGGGGTACCAACAATTTTGTCCACGGCTGTATATCACTGCTGTCAAAACAGCGGATTTAAGCAGAAAATCTAAAATCTAATTGACTGGATGCAGAAACTTGAATTACACTTTTAGCTTATGAAATTTTAAATATTTTTCATACAGTTGTGATTCGGTGGCGGCGGCGGCCTCTGTCGGTCTATGATGACCATGGAAGAGAATCCTAAACGTCTACTCTGCTGGAACAGCACCGCCTGTGGCTGAACAGGCCGATGCGCACCGGTGTTCTACCTTCCAGCGTTGGGCGTTGGTAGGATTCAAGCCTGGGCAGGAAGATATGGAGGACAAGATGTTACCCATGCAGCATGTCCCCCCTCTCCACGTCACTGATGAATCCAAAGGAACAGCAGGGCTGCTATAGTTTGGCACCAGCGCCGTCGCAGGAGCTGCCAGAACGATGTTGAGCACAACAGAGAACTGCCTTAGGGGCTCCGACTCCGGATTTTTCCTCAGGGTTGACTCCCGAAGCCTTTCCCTTGACCAGGTATGCCGCAAGGCAGCGGAGGTTTGAAATCAGGGTTTACCTTCCCCTAGATGGGCTACCTTCCCAGGTTGACGAGCCACCATCTACCCGAAGCATCTGGTTTTAAGGTGCCAGAGATCCGCCCTCGCCCCTTCTCCTATTAGTAAAAGCAGTTCCGCCGGGCTTAGAGACTAAAACACACGGGCAGGCTAGGAGTTGGACTTAGTTGTCAGAGGCTTTTCGAGACACACGCCGTAAGGAGCATTTTATGAGTACTGGGAGCTTAACCCCACTACCGCTCCTGGCAATGATAACCTTGGAACCAACCAACAGTTGTGATTAGGCTCAGAGCTTTTAATCAGAGTGCATCACCATATCCAGTGTCAGTACTGTGTAGGGCTGGGAACGATCCCTAATTTCCAGAATCGATTCGATTCCGATTCTTGAGATTCTGAATCGATTCGATTCGATTCCGATTCAATCCCGATTCGATCTGGGGAATTACCATTTTTAATAGCCATTTTACTTCCCATGAAACAAAAATCTTCGAGACCTAATGCTGCAAATTGTACCAAGAATCTTCTAACTTTGTTAATTCATAAATTATCACATATAGAACTGACCCAAAATCAATTACAATAATGCACTTTTTATTATTTAACTTATCATTTCATAAAGTGCTCACAGGTGCTTTCTTTAGTGCAAAGGGTGTGTCGTGTCAAGTTCACCACCCAGAGTAAGTAAACAAATTCAATGCATGAACCATGCATTCATAATCTCACTGTATTTCAGTCCCTCCAGGATTTTGTCAGCTGTTTTTGTGATTGTTGTGGCCCAAAAAGCCTGGATTTGTGGGAGCTTTTCCAAAAAGTTATGGCACTTTTAGAGTTTTTTTGCACTCAAAGTTGTGTGAGGAAGTACAAATTTTAAAGCAGCTGCTTTTTCCATAGTTTACAGTGATGCTGTTCTATGTAACACCACAAGAAAAGTACAGGATTGCCAAAAATTTCTTGTTAAACAGTGATTTATTTAGAATTAAATGCTCAGTAAAATTGTAAAAAAAAAAAAAAAAAAGACCAATATTGTGTTCTTGCTGAGAACTTTAAAAAAAGAAAAGAATTTGTCATTACAACAACTAAATTGCATTGAATGCATGTTAGTGTGGAGAAAGTGATGGCAGCACCTCCTTGAATCTTGAATTTGAAGGTCTTCTTCTGTGCTGAAATCCACATGAAGCAGGGATGCTCCTCCACTGACCACCTCTGACCTTCAGAAGGTCTCAGTGAGGATGAAGCTTCCAGTCTTCACACATCTGAAGGCAGATAAAAAGAATAGGTTTCACAGTAAAATTAACATTCATATTTTTAGATCGCCACACCACAGTAGGGTTTAATAATTTAGGTTTTTTTTTTTATATTTTAACTACAAATTAACTTTCAATGTTGGAAAAGGGTTTCAGTTCATTTCCTGAGAAGGTTTGTTCATTTCAATTTAGTTCTACTGAGTAACAATAGCTTGTTGTACTGCAGCCTTTATTAATTTTATTTTGATTTATTCTCTTCACATCGCTTAAGTGGCAGAAGTCCATAATCTCATAAAATATACCTTAATTCTGCATTTATTCACAGCGCTTAACCAGCAGTTCTCTCTGTGTCCATAGTTTGTAAAAGAAACCATCATCATGCCAGATAAATTATTAATTGACGACATAAACGTTAAAAAAAACAAATATTATACTTACAGTCTCAGCAGCTCCAAGTCTCCCTCTGCTTCATGGGTTTCAGTCTCTGCATTTTCCCTTTATCAGTCGTCAACTTGATGTTCCAACACAGCGCTGCACGGAGTAAAAGTCCGTTTATCCCCGCTTTATGAAAAATATTCAGAAGCTGTTGAGGACAGTCTTTACGGTGACTTTTGCTGCTAAATTAAGAGACGCACGTTATTAACTCCACGTCATGTAAACACGAAAGGCGTGTGCACGCGCCGCAGGTAACACAGAAGTTTTATTTATGAAAAATATTCAGAAGCTGTTGAGGACAGTCTTTACGGTGACTTTTGTTGCTAAATTAAGAGACGCACGTTAATATCGCCGCTCGTGTAAACACGAAAGAGCACGCGCGGCAGGAAACTCTTGCCGGATGAGAACCGTTTTAACACCACAGAAGAAGAACTAGCATATCCGTTAGCTTGCTAGCTCCGTTAGCGCGTCGGTTGTTTATGGTTCTCGGCCGTTGTTCCTGGCTGACTGACCCGGTTTCGACCCGATTATACTCAGCAGACGTTCACAAACGTAAAAATATTATATTAAAACACATTAATATTAAAAGATCGATCCGCGGATTTTGTGGATCGATATTGGCTCAGTCAAACATGTATCGATACATATCGATATATTGATCTTTTGAACCCACCCCTAGTACTGTGGTAAATTAACTCTACAAAGAAACTGTGGAAATTTGCCACACGCATCAGGAGCGCCCACCATCATGCATTTGCATAAAGGTCCATTTAAAAGGGCTGTGACAATAGAAAATAACAATAAAAGACTCCTCTAGCGCAACATCCAACTATAAAGATCTTAAGTCTCAACATTAACAGTCACAATTAAAACCAAAGAAGGAACTTTGATTTTAAAGTTTAAGGACCTTTTAAAAGGAACTTCATCAAATTTAAGGCCGCACATTTGCTAAAAGTCTGTGACTTGCTTTGATTACACTGATCAACAACAAATTTATTGTCTCAGGTTTTTTTTAGCTGATTTAGGACAATTTTGATGTGCTGAATCCAAAAATCACATTGGTTTTGCTCAATCATGTCAACTTTTTGAATTATGGCCACATGTTGTTTTATACGTTTTTGTTTACATGTACGGGTATTTTTGCTTTATATGATGCAAAATTCTTTATGTCTTGAAATTCTCTGAATTTTGAACAATGATGACCTAACATTCAATTTACATGTACTTCCCTTTATATAAAGGTAAGTACATGCACAGTACTAATTCAGTACCAAGTAAGTACAAGTTTTTACTTAGCACCTGATCAAGAGAAACGGATGTCATTTTTGGATTCAGCGGGGCAAAATTGTCTTAAATCAGTTGAAAAAACAACTCACAAAAAAATATATATATATTTTTGTAACCCTGTGTTATTCACACTCAGCGGTGTGCATGCCACTGAGTGTGAAGCGGCTGGGATGAGAATCAGCACCTCCAAGTTGGAGTCCATGGTCCTCAGCCGGAAAAAGGTGGATTGTCCTCTCCGGGTCGGGGACAGGCTCCTGCCCCAAGTGGAGTTTAAGTATCTTAGGGTCTTATTCACGAGTGAGGTGAGAATGGAGCGAGAGATTGACAGACGGATCGGAGCAGCATCTGCAGTGATGTGGACGCTGTACCGGTCTGTTGTGGCGAAGAGGGAGCTGAGTTCTAAGGCAAAGCTGTCGATTTACCAGTCAGTCTACGTTCCTACTCTCACCTATGGTCACGAGCTTTGGGTAATGACCAAAAGAATGAGATCGCGGATATAGGCGGCTGAAATGAGCTTTCTCCGTAGGATTGCTGGACTCACCCTCAGAGATAGGGTGAGGAGCTCAGTCATCCGGGAGAGGCTGAGAGTAGAACCGCTGCTCCTCCACATTGAAAGGAGTCAGTTGAGGAGGTATGGGCATCTGATTAGGATGCCTCCTGGACGCCTCCCACTTGGAAGTGTTTCGGGCACGCCCCACTGGGAGGAGACCCCGGGGCAGACCCAGGACTCGCTGGAGAGACTATGTCTCCCAGCTGGTCTGGGAACGCCTTGGTATCCTCTCTGAAGAGCTGGAGCAGGTGGCTGGGGAGAGAAAAGTCTGGGCTTCTCTGCTTGAACTGCTGCCTCCGTGACCCGGACCTCCGGAAAAGCGGTAGAAGATGGATGGATGGATGGACCCTGTGTTATTAAACTGAATTAAAATTACTGAAAATTTTGGGCTCCTCAATCCAGCTCACATTAAATTTACTCTTTAAGAGTTATTAAAAATAAAAACCTGAACTAGCACTTACAAGAAAAATTCATGACAGAAAAAGTGACAATTTTTTTTAAGGAAAAAAAAGAGGCAAAATGAGGACAGAGTGGCAAATTTAGGAGAAAAAAATGCCAAATTTACAGGAAATTGAGGCAGAAAAGCTGCAAACATATGAAAAAGTGGCAAATTGATGAGGAAAAAGTGGGAAAATAAAAAAAATTCTCAGCTTTATGACAAAAGTAAAAAACTTATAGTGGCAAATTTGAAAAAAAAAATGTTGCAAGTTTACAAGAAAAATAATACAATTACGAGGAAAAAATGTGTAGAATTTATTAGGAAAAAGTTGAAAATTTAATGTTCTAAATTTATGGGGAAAATACTGCAAATAAGATGCTAAACTGAATAGCTACGCTTTATGCAACTAAAATAAAATAAAAAAAAACCTGTATAAATCACTGCAGAAACGGATGTTAAATCCACGCAGGAATCTCACAGGAAATTTACTGGGACTGTAAGGACATGACTGAGAACAGCCAGACAACATTAGCAGCTAAAGCTAAGCTAATGCTAACAGGCTGCATTGACAGGACATTTAACCAAAGCTAAAAATGTTGTAAAACCTTAAATGTGCTACTCACGGTTCAGGATTTCCCGGACACGATGCAGAGCGAGGGTCCCAGGGCATAAAGAGTGTCTCTCTCGGGAATAAAAAAAAAAAAAAGGCCTTCAGGTGTTCAGCAGCTAACGTTGCCGAGCTACATATGGCAGCTGAGAGGCTGGGCGTCGATAACCGCTTAAAAAATGATTATTTTGGGGATGACCCTCCAGCTAAACGGCTGCTCATGCGTTTAAAAATCTACCGTAGGCGATCAGTACATTGGCAGTAGAGCAATATACCCTTAAAAAAGGAACTGAGGTCAGGGTTTTCTTCCAGACTTTTCTCCCTCCTTGGTGCTTGTTTACAGTCGAACTCTGACTGCAGTGACTCTGCAACAAGACTCTGCGGATGACGTCACCGCTAAAAACAGAACAACAACGTCATTCCGCACGACACGGCACGCATGTAGCGGGATCCACCCATTTCAGTTAAGACTACCCACCTTATGCTGCTGTAGAAACGATTATGGGCGCAACTTCCGGTTTCGGCTGAAGTAGCGTTAAATCAGTCAGCAACAGTGGCGTAGTGGGGCATTTAAAATAGCGCTTCTAAAAGTGTTTGATTGGTTTTAATGTATAGTCCACATACGCGTTTTGCACTCAAGTGGCAGATAATTTCAGCACTTGTGGTTTTTGTATTTTTAAATGTTTTTGCCTAGTTCTGGTACTTGCCGTTTATGGTGCGACACTCCTCACAAGCGCAGCTAGATCTGTGGCTTCAACAGCAATGAGGAGATCATGCACTGAAAACTAAGGAGGACTGTTGGTGTGATGGTGGCACAGACCAGTATGAATGTCACAGATCTGACGTTTATGTGTGCCACCACATGCAAGGCTGCATGAAGTAAAATTAAAAAAAATAGTAGCAGTTTGCTTCCTAAGGCTTAACAATTTAGGAATTATATCAAATAGGTGTTTTTGCATTGAAATGATATGGGCTTGATTTTAGCAGCTTCAGCATGCATTAATTTTTAAATTATCATAAAATATAGCTCAATAAAATTTTGAACAATTGTCATAAAAGGACTGTACGGCATGACAGCAGCACGAGCATTTTAATTTTGGGGTAAAACAAACGGCTGCAGCTGTCCGTTTTACCCCGACATTAAAACAGCCAAGCGCGGTGCTGTGGTTCTTTGTGGCTCCGACTACATTCTATGTCTGCTCAGAAATAAGTTTGATTATGTCCAACACATTTTAACAAAATGCAACCAACTTTACTGCAGTGGAAACATTGCTATATCTCAGAGCTTTTGTTTACAGCATTAGCATTTTAGCATCGGAGCTAACTAATGGAGCTACTGTCTGCCAGGCCACCTTTAAGGTCATCGTCTCATCCCTCCATAGTCGTGGGAAGTAGTATGATTATATTACTCTTTTTGAGGTGCAAAAGGCTGTGTTCCCGCATTTTGAATGCCAAAGTCACTGTTTTTTTTAACAAGGAAAAGTGTCCCGTTTCTGTGACAACCCCACGTTCTAAACTAGTACTGGAAGTTGTGCCCACAATTGACGCAAGGCATCATGGGGGCTAGGAATAAGGTGGACAAAAACATAGTTTTTCAGTCAGTGATCCCTTTAAATCATTCAGCATCAGTGTGAATACTGGAAATCTACATGAAAAAAGTCACAAGTTTATTAAAAAAAATGAACTGCAAATTTACAGTAAAAAGTTGCAAATTCATAAGAAAAAAGTTGCAAATCTATGAGTAAAAAGTCAGATTTTTGAGGAAAAAGTTGCCAATTTATGAAAAATGTAAAATAAAAACCTTTGAGAAAAAAAAGTTGCAAATGAGGAAATAGCTGAACATTTACAAGAAAAATAATAAATTTACAAGAAAAAAAGTCAAATTTATGAGGAAAAGGGATGCAGATTTATGAGGGAAAAAACTGCAAATTTTGAGAGAAAAAAGCTGAAAATTTACAAGGTTAAAGAAAAAAGCTTCAAATTTATAAGAAAAGTTGAAAAATTACAGACAAAATTCTGCAATTTACAAGAATTTTTTTTTTTTTTTTTACAGATTTATGAGAAAAAAAGAAGCAACATTTTGGAAAAAATCACAAATTTCTGAGAAAAAAAGTTGAATTTTTATTAGAAAAACGTCACAAAATTTATGACAAAAAGTTTCATATTCATGAGAAAAAGATAAATTTCAGGAAAAAGTTGCAAATTTATGAAAAAAGTAAAATAATATTGAGGAAAAAGTTACAAATTAGAAAAAAGTTGAAAATTTCCGGGAAAAATAGTAAATTTACAAGAAAAAAACCCATTTAAAAACATACAAATTTACCATAAAAAAGTAATGAATTGATGAAGGAAAAAAGTTGCAAATTTACAAGGAAAAAAAAAATCACAGATTAATTGGGGGGGAATCACAACTTTCCTAATAAAAAGTCACAAGGCTTTATAGAAAACCATAAACACTTATGTTGACGTTTAAAAAGTAGCAAACTTACTGGACAAAAGTTGTAAGTTTCAGCTATATAATATTAATAATAACCAAATAAATCATGTTATTATTTTATGTACCACAGGATGGCAGCATCTGCCTGATTTTTCCCTGGTAAATTGGAGCGCCGCGTGTGCTCAGCAGGTTCAGGGACTCCATGTTGACCCAGAATCATTCAGCAGGGTGGCGCTTCTTCTTTGCCCGGAGCCCTCGTGGATAAAAACAGATTCCAGAGTCAATCCCTGGCAGAGCTGAAGCAGTTTAACCTGTTCTGCAGCAATGGAGACGAAAGGGTCAGAAAACACAGCTGATCCCACAGCGGGACGCAGTGAGCTCTCAGGCTGGGGATTTTTGCAAGAAAAGCAGTCAGTTTATTAGACAAAGCTGCATATTCATCAGTGGGGAAAAGGACACAAATTCACAAGAATGTACTTGTTAATTTACAAGGGAAAAACTGCTATTTTTTTTTATATAGATTTATGATTGGGGAAGGCCTGTTTCAACATCACTAGTCTAAAGTGGGTAAACAGACTACCTGCTCACCTGTACCACAGCTAAATTCCATGTGGGCAACCACAGATGGGGGCCAACATGGGCATGCTGGCTGGGCTCTCACCCAAAGATGCCACAATAGACTCCAGCCTCTTGTACGCCACTCCCAGACTGGAGCTTATAAAGCCAGGGAGCAGTGATTACTTGCAGGTGTTGGTAATCAGCCGGCTGCACCAATCACCCTTCTAGCCCCTGATTAGACGGGTTATGCAACACAAAGAGGAGCACAGAGCAAGATGGTGTCACACTCACCCACATCCACTACAAAGAAAAATAATAAATGTATGATGAAGAAAACATTTTTTAAATCCTTGTATCTATTAGAAGGATTTGTCTATTAGAAAGGTTTAGAAGGGTTTGTCCATGGGTTCCATGCTGGCGCCACCTGTGTTTGCCCACATGGACTTTACCTGTGGTGCAGGTTACCTGCTTTAAACCCCAACTGGGCCCCACATGGGTTTAATGTGAGTGAGCAGGCTTCAGTAACACTTGTGCCACAGGCAAAATTATGCAAAAGTGTCACAAATTTATGAGAAAAAATGTGAACATTTAAGAAAAAATAGTGGGTGGCAGTGGCTCAGGAGGTAGAGCGGGTTGTCTAATAACCGGAGGGTTGGTTGTTCGAATCCTGCTTTCCCCAGACATCCTTCTGTTGTGTCCCTGGACACAACCACCTTGCCTCCAGTGTCCATGACACTGGGCCTGAATGTGTATAAATGTTCTGTAGGGGTTGGAAAGGCTGTTGGCGTAGATTGGCAGCCAAGTTTCCACCAGTCTGCCCCAGGGCAGCTGTGGCTACAGCAGTATCTTACCATTGCCTATGGAGAGAATGAATAATGTATTCATTGTGGAGTGCCTATGAAAAAGTGCTATATAAATCTGATGCATTATTATAAATAGATTTTAGATTCACTTGTGGCCAAACATGAGCTCAGACTTTCCTCGAAATCCCAAACCTTTGTCTGGAACTGAAGTTAATTTGCAGTGAGAGTCGGACGCTCAGCTCTGGGAACTGAAGGTTGTTATGACAGAGACAGAGCGTACGCTGGTTCCTGTCCAAACAACTGCCACAAACCCAGAAAACAAAAGTCCACAAACAACGAGAAGAAGGGTGGAGCAGACGTCCCGAGCCAAACCACCATGATTCCCAAACATCTGGATATGTCCACGATGCCTTTTCAGCCATTTCCCATCAGTTAGCAAATCACTGTGCAGCCATCAGCAGGTCCCTGGGATGCTGAAAGAGTTCCATGAAAAGTTGTGAGAACATCACATCACATCCCAGCCAGCGTGTCCATGTGGGCTCAATCGTAGCTTTAAGCTGGGCTGCCTTATGGGTCCCATGTGGGTCTGTCCACGGGTTCCATGTTGGCCCCACTGGGTTTGCCCACGTGGACTTGAAACCCAACTGGGCCCCACATGGGTTTAACATGGTGAACAGGCTTCAGTCGCACTTGTGCCACAGGCAAAATGATGCAGAAGTGTCACAAATTTATGAGAAAAAATGTGAACTTTTCTAAGAAAAGAACAGGAGCAAGTTTATGAGAAAAGTCACAGATTTACAAGAAAAAGTTGGAAATTTATGAAAAAAGTGACAATTTAAGAGAAAAACATTGCAAATTTACAAGAAAAAATTAACATTACTTGAAATAGTTACAAACTTACAAGGAAATTTTAGTAAATTTACAAGAAAAAAGTCACAAATTTATGAGGAAAATTTTTGAAAAATTTACAAAGTAACAAAAAAGTAGCAAATATATATGAGTAAATAAAGTGAAAATTCATGAGAATAAAAGGTCCTTGTTTATGCGAAAAAGCTATAAGTTTACAGTGAAAAAAAGATGAAAATTTTTGAGAAAGTTTTGTGGAGAAATGTGGAAGGACGAGGCTGAGTTTATTTCTCAAGTCCAGTTTTATTCACATTCACATTCTCCAACATCCAAAAACAGTAAGAGAATGAATCCCCCAACATCTGTCCCTTTTAAACCCCAGGACATCAAAGCACACAGTCACATTGTCTTTTAATCCCAAATCACAATGCATCCCCCTCCAGGTCTTCTCACCTCCACCTAAAGTCCTGGTGGTCAGGAAATCCTTCAAGGCCATCTCTTTGCATACAAAAGGCCAGACTTCACATCCTCCTGTTACCCCTAGGAGGTTCAGTCCTTTTGTTCCTCTGAGACGTGAAGCATACAATAAGCATACAGTAATATACATGTGAAGCATATGAAACCCACATATGTGCACCACATGACCCCCCCCCCCCCAAACGTGTAAGATGGAACAACATAACCACAGATTGCATGTCATAATAAAATCACTACATATCAGTCCACGTGCCGCTTGAGCCTCAGCCTTCTCCCGTATTTGCTGTAAGCAGGCTGTACCACCCCCGCGGCGTCTTCCTGCTGTGGAGCTGTTGCCTGAGGATGAGAACTGTTAACCAACCTCTGTGGGTGTTCTGGGGAATGCTCTCTAGGGGGTCTGCCGCGCCGAAGAGCCTTAGCCAACTACACAACTTCGTCAGCTACCACAAAAGCGGGTTTGAGCCTGTTTATGCCAATCATTTCTTTTCTGCCCCCCAAATCTAGCAAAAAATGCTTATCCCCTGTTTTCAGCACTCTATATGGTCCATCATAAGGTGGGCGTAAAGGTGGACGATGGGCATCATGTCTGACAAAAACAAACTCTGCATTTTTTAAAGCCTTAGGCACAAAAACACACGGAAAACTGTGGTGAACGGGGCCAGGTAGCGTGCTCGGGCCCGTGCTATTCTGTAACCGCTGAGCCGGGGAGCACTCTGGCGCTGGATTATCTGGGAGAAATTCCCCGGGCAGCCGAAGTGGCTGTGTGAAAACTAGCTCTGCTGGGGAGGCTTCTAAATCCTCTTTAGATGCAGAACGCAACCCCAATAAAACCCATGGTTGCTTGTCCACCCAATTTGCATCCGTAAGCGACGCTCTGAGAGCTGCCTTCAATGACCTGTGAAAACGTTTGCATAACCCGTTAGCCTGCGGGTTGTACACAGTCGTGCGGTGGATCGTTGTCCCCAGGCTGCGGGCCATCGCTGACCAAAGTCTGGAAACAAATTGAGGGCCTCTGTCAGACGTAATGTCCGACGGGACTCCAAAACGCGCTACCCATGCCGTTAAAAACGCACGCGCCACCTCCTCGGCTGTGGTTGACGACAGCGGAACCACTTCCGGCCAGCGCGTGGTGCAGTCAACCATTGTCAGAAGATGTGTGCACCCTTGTGAGGGCGGGAGGGGGCCTACGAGGTCCACGTGGACATGATCAAACCTTTTAGCTGGGATGTGAAACGGCTCCAAGGGAGCTCTCGTGTGTCTATGAACCTTGGCCCGCTGACAAGCCATGCAGGCTGCCGCCCACTCTCTAACTTGTTTGCGCAGGTTCGGCCATACAAATTTCTCTCCTACCATTTTGACCGAAGCGCGCACTCCCAGGTGCGCCAGAGAATGGATCTAGTCAAAAACGTGGCAGCGCCACGCGGCTGGAACCACAGGACGCGGCCGGCCAGTGGAGACATCGCAGATTAGGGGGGGAATACCGTCTTGCAGCACCCTGTTCTCCAGCCTTAACCCTGTTGGTCCAGACTGGAGTGCGCGCACGTCCGCGTCGCTAACCTGCTCCGCTGCCATGGCTGCATAATCTATCCCCACGCGGACCGGGGCCGCGCGCACTTCTGCGTCGCTAACCTGCTCCGTGGCCATGGCTGCAGAATCTACCTCTACGCGGGCTGGAGCCACCACGGCGCGCGAGAGGCAGTCAGCCACTACATTAAGTTTACCCGCCACATGCTGGATATCGGTAGTAAACTCCGATATCGCGGCCAGCTGTCTCTGCTGCCGGCCCGACCAAGGTTCTGAAATCTTGGCCATCGCGAAAGTCAGCGGCTTGTGGTCAACGAACGCGGTGAAATGGCGTCCTTCCAGCCAGAACTGGAAGAGGCGAATGGCCAAGTGGAGAGCTAACAACTCCCTGTCGAATGTGCTGTATTTTCGTTCGCTGTCGCGCAGGGTCTTGCTGAAAAAGACGAGCGGTTGCCAGGCTCCGGCTACATACTGTTCCACGACCGCCCCTATGGCCACATCTGACGCGTTAGTAGTGAGCGCCATGCGGGCCGCTGGGACTGGATGTGCCAACAACGCAGCATTTGCCAGGGCTGTTTTGACTTCAGAGAATGCGCGCTCTCGCTCCGGAGACCATTCAACTTTATTTGTGGGTTTTTGTTTTATAAGATGGTTGCATGAGCTGCGCTGCACGGGGGAGGAAACGGTTATAAAAATTCACCATTCCCAAAAACTCCTGTAACGCTTTGGCCGTTTGTGGTTGGGGAAAATTTGTTACTGCGCGCACTTTATCAGGCAGAGGAACTGCTCCTTCTGGGGAGACGCGATGCCCCAAAAAATCAATCTGCGTCACCCTGAACTGACACTTCGCTGGGTTGATTATTAACCCGTGCTCTGCCAACCTCCGGAAAACTGCCGTGAGGTGGTTTTCATGTTCGTCTTCGGACGCGCTGGCTACCAATATGTCGTCCAGGTAGACGAACACGAAAGGGAGCTCGCGCAAAACCGCGTCCATCATGCGTTGGAACGTCTGCGCCGCGCCTTTAAGCCCAAACGGCATGCGCAAAAACTCGAAAAGCCCGAAAGGAGTTATTACCGCTGTTTTGGGTATGTCCTCAGCGCGCACTGGGACCTGGTGGTAACCGCGTACCAAGTCTATTTTAGAAAAAATGCGCGCCCCCGCCAAATGAACTGAAAAATCTTGGATGTGCGGGATCGGGTAGTGGTCATGCGCTGTAGCGTTGTTCAGCCTGCGGAAATCACCGCAAGGTCACCACGAGCCATCAGCTTTCGGGACCATGTGAAGCGGTGAAGCCCATGGGCTCTTCGAACGCCTGATGATGCCCAACCTTTCCAGGCTGGCGAACTCCTTGCGCGCTATGGTCAGTTTAGCTGAATCCAAGCGCCGAGCTTTTGCAAAAACGGGCGGTCCAGTGGTAGTAACAAAATGTTCCACCCCGTGTTTAGCCACGGTCGCCGAAAATGTTGGGACCGTGAGTGCTGGGAACTGAGTGAGGAGTGTGTGGAACTTACCACCTGCAGCTGTGACGTTGGCTTGTGCTGTTGGCGGGGCAACTCGAGCTGTACAGGGAATAGAATAAAAAGAGAGTGCATTAACCAGGCGTCTGTTAGCAAGATTGACCAACAAACCATGTGAGCACAAAAAATCAGCCCCTAACATGTTGAAATTGACTGCCGCTATGACGAAAGTCCACTCGAATGTACGGCCGTGTAAAGACAGAAACAGAGTCCTCTCACCGAAGGTCTTAATCGCCGAGCCGTTCGCTGCTGACACCCCGGGACCACTGGAAGGCGCCAGCCGGTCAGCGTAGGAAGGTGTGATGAAACTCAGTTGGGAGCCTGTGTCCACGAGGAAATGCCTCCCCGAGCGCGCATGCCTCAAGTAGAGCAGCTTGTTCTCCTCTCCGAGGGCCGCAGCTGCTACCGACTCCCGGTCTTGGCGTTTCCCGAGTGCTTGAAATGGCACGGTGGAATGCACTTGTGTGCCCTCTCTGCGAAGCGGCGATGGTAGAAGCAAAGGACGTCGTCTGCTCCGTGTTTCCTGGCCCCTGCCGCCGTCGTCGGTGAGCCTGGTGCTGCAGCCTCTGGCCCCCTGCCATCTCCGGACGTTGCGCCTAGCTCTGCTGCCGCAGCCGTAGCCGCACGCCATTTATTGGCGTCGGCGAGTCGTTGCGCCTCCTGGTCCAGCTCGTGATAGTCTCGTTGGGCCAACAGTGGTGAACTGGCCAGGGTCACTCTCACCGCTGATGGTCGGGTCCTGAGGAAAAGGTGGGTGAAGATGAAGTTATCATCTTCGGAGTCTCTCAAACTCAACATCTTCCCCATCAGGTCTGCAGGTCTGTCGCACTCAATTTCAGTCAGCGCCAGGAGCCTCTCTGCTCGCTCCTCCACTGAGGGGGTGAAGTAACGGATGAGTGCAGCCTTCAACGTGCTGTACTTGTCGCTGTCCGGCGGGTGGTTGATCAGGCTCTCCACTCGCTGGGCTGTGTGGTTGTCTAGCTTTGCAACCACATGGTAGAACTTTGTGGCGTCTACCGAAAATCCTCCGGAGGTTGAACTGTGCCTCGACTGCGTTAAACCAGGAGCGCGGATTGTTCTGCCAGAAGTCCGGTAGTTGAACTGTGGCTGCATTCGTTTGGCTGCCTCCTGACGAGTCTGGCTTGGGAGAATCGCCTCCGCTCATGATACGTCTTAGGGTCACCAGTGTGGAGAAGTGTGGAAGGACGAGGCTGAGTTTATTTCTCAAGTCCAGTTTTATTCACATTCACATTCTCCAACATCCAAAAACAGTAAGAGAGTGAATCCCCCAACATCTGTCCCTTTTAAACCCCAGGACATCAAAGCACACAGTCACATTGTCTTTTAATCCCAAATCACAATGCATCCCCCTCCAGGTCTTCTCGCCTCCACCTAAAGTCCTGGTGGTCAGGAAATCCTTCAAGGCCATCTCTTTGCATACAAAAGGCCAGACTTCACATCCTCCTGTTACCCCTAGGAGGTTCAGTCCTTTTGTTCCTCTGAGACGTGAAGCATACAATAAGCATACAGTAATATACATGTGAAGCATATGAAACCCACATATGTGCACCACAGTTTCAAATTTACCAGAAAAATATCACAAATTTATGGGAAAAATTCACAAATTTAGAAGGAAAAAAAAGTGACTTGATGAAAAAAAACGTTGCAAGTTTACAATAAAAAAGGTGGCAAATTTATGAGAAAATTTGAACTGTTCAAGAAAATGTATCAATTTAGGAGGAAAAAAGTCACAAACTTACAGGAAAAAAGTATCAAAATTACTTGAAAAATTTACAAACTTACAGGAAAAAAATAGCAAATTTATAAGAAACAAAGTCATAAACGTATGAAGAAAACATTAGAACAAGGTTCAAATTAACAAAAAAGGACCAAATATATGAGTAAATAAACTGAAAATTTACCACCCCCGCCAGAAAATAAAAGTAGCAAATTTATTAGAAAAAAAAGTCACAGATTTGTGAGAAAAAATCTGAAAATTTAGGAGAAAAAAAATTCTAAAATTTACAAGAATAGAATAGTAAAATTACTTGAAGAAAGTTACAAACTTACAAGAAAAATTCATCAAATTTACAAGAAAAAAGTCACAAATTCATGAGGAAAAAATCAGAAAAAGTTGCAAATATATGAGTAAATAAATTAAAAATTTATAAGAAAAAAGTTACAAGTTTAAAGTAAAAATTGCAAGTTCACAGTAAAAAAAGTTACAAATTCATGAGAAAGTTTAAATTTTTCAAGAAACTATCAAATTTACAAGAAAAAAGTCACAAATTTACAAGAAAATATCAAATTTATGAGGAACAAAGTTGAAAATAAGCAAAAAGATAAAGTCCATGTGGGCAAAGACAGACGGGGCCAACATGGAATCCATGGACAGACCCACATGGGACCCATAGGACAGCCCAGTTTAAACTTTTGGGGGCAACATGGACATGCTGACTGGGGTTCAAATAGTTGATATTTTCCATCTGACGTACTATATACAGAACACACACACACACACACAGACACACACACACACACACATACAGTGGTGTGAAAAAGTGTTTGCCCCTCTCTGAATTCTCATTTTTTTGTATGTTTGTCACACTTAAATGTTTCAGATCATCAAACAAATTTAAATATTTGACAAAGATAACACAAGTAAACACAAAATGCAGTTTTTAAATGAAGGCGTTTATTATTAAGGGGGAAAATCCAAACCTACATGGCCCTGTGTGAAAAAGTAATTGCCCCTAAACCTAATAACTGGTTGGGCCACCCTTAGCAGCAACAACTGCAGTCAAGCGTTTGCGATAACTGGCAATGAGTCTTTTACAGCGCTGTGGAGGAATTTTGGCCCACTCATCTTTGCAGAATTGTTGTAATTCAGCTATATTGGTGGGTTTTTGAGCATGAACTGCCTTTTTAAGGTCATGCCACAGCATCTCAATCAGATTCAGGTCAGGACTTTGACTAGGCCACTCCAAAGTCTTCATTTTGTTTTTCTTAATGTCATGACGTGTTAGTTTTTGACAGCTCATGAGCACGATGCCAAACACAGGGTGAACTACATAGAGGGGCACGTTTGACAGTTTTATTAATCTCAAAACACAGCACTGCACAGCTACAGAAACAGTCACTCGCCAGAGGAAATGGACCTGCGGAGAGAAGACGAGAGCCGTGAGCTGAGGAGTGGAGTAAGGGGGAAATGGGCGAGCCAAATTGCCACTTACTTGGGAAATCCAGGGATGACCGGCAGGACCCAGCGGGGAATAGACGAACCAGTAGGGTCGGGGGGAGTAGTGAAGCTGATGGTGCCTGACCGGGGAGAAGAAGTTACTGATGGGTTGTGAGGTGGAGCAGGAGAGCGCACGGAGTCCTGAGAACACACCTACACGGTGGCAGCAACCTGAAAGAAAGGAGAACAAGGAGGTTAACTATGTGTTAACGACTCCGGTTAATAGCTAGTTTGTAGGATGGGCAGTATACCCAGACGAGCCAGTGCAGACTGCGCGGAGGGAACCTCCTTAAGTACGGTGGCTGACGAGCGGGCGCAGGTGTGTCTTCTGCCTCAGGTGCCGTGATGAGCTGGAGGAGATGGGACCGGAGGGGAGGGGCGTGCTCCCGCTGCTCATGACACTTAAACCATTCAGAGGTGGACTTGCTGGTGTGTTTTGGATCATTGTCCTACTGCAGAACCCAAGTGCGCTTCAGCTTGAGGTCAGATGGACAGATGGTCAAACATTCTCCTTCAGGATTTTTTGGTAGACAGCAGAATTCATAGTTCCATTTACCACAGCAAGTCTTCCAGATCCTGAAGCAGCAAATCAGCCCCAAACCATCACACTACCACCACCATATTTTACTGTTGGTATGATGTTCCTTTTCTGAAACGCTGTGTTGTGGGGGCACGATGCGGGGGTTTTCTACACCCAGAAAGGCAGGGGGAAACAGGAAGACAATGGACCAAATGATGAGGTGTCACCGGAGGGTATCAGGTATCAGACAGGACAGTTAGTTCTATGCACCCCACGGGAGAGTAAGAGCCGCTGTGGCTGCTCAGAGCAGGGATGGCAATTTTCCGCTGATCCGCGGATTTCCGCCGATTTATTTTCAAATTGATCATTTCTGTGAATCGTCTAAATCCGTTGAGAAAATTTTAGGGGGGGTAAGGTACCTTATTGTTACCAATTTTAGTGAAAATCAACACGACTACATAAGTGCTCGGCACTTCCTCGGGTCAAGTCTCCCGCGATAACCCAGATGTTTTGTATTCAAGCTACTGCTGTATTGTAAACAGCCCTGCGATTGGATAGTTGCAAACGATTGGACCAATCAAATGGCTCGTTGTATGCTTTGTCAAAAATTCATGGCGGCGTGTTCGTGTTGGAATTCTGAGCTTTCGGTATCGTTTTCAGCGGAATTATGAGATTTTTCTCGAAGGATCAGGAGTCATCAGTGCTTGAAATAGACAAAAGTGTCAAAAATAAGTTCCGATGGAATTGGCTTGAGAGAAAAGTAACGGTAAAGGTGAAAATTGGCTCAAAGTTCGACGAGATAACAGAAACACTAGGACAATTTCTGAAGACACCAGAAAAGGAGATGAAGTTCAAAGTTCAGAGACTGACAAAGCTTGCTGCCAGAAGGAAGAAAGTTTCACATTAGAAGTGACTTGGTGACCAGTGTAAATAGTGTAATAAACTCTTATAGAACTGTAAAATATGTTGGACTAAAGACAGTGAGACAACATTGAAGAAAAAGTAAGTTAACTTTTCATTAAATTTAATGATTTATCTAAGTCCAGTATTTCATTTTTTTTAATCATTTTTTTTAGTCTAAATTACTTCTGTTTTACTGAAAACCTCTCAGCTTCAGGGGGGCTATGCCCCCCTGGCTCCCCCATAAGTCAATCGACCAAATTAGATTTCAGCTGAAATCAGAATTTCCTGTTGCCATCCCTGTCAGAGAAGAAAGGTATGAAAGCAGTGCCGTTGTATGTTATGCTAATGTGCCACACATTCCTTTGTTAAACAATGTATGATGGTTAGAAGCTCCAGGTCTCCATGCATGGGAATAAAGATATGAAAGGGGGACTGCACAGAGACCTGAGAGCGGTAGCTTCAGCGCTGTAGCGCTGTAGCACTGCTTCGCTGTTTTGCTGTTATGTTGTTTGGAGAAAGAATAAAGCTTTGTGTCGTTCAGCTTGTTGCCTCGCCGATTCCTTTTTCCACAGTGTTACTTTTATGCTGGATGTAATGGGACACACACCTTCCAAAAAGTTCAGCTTTTGTCTCGTCAGTCCACAGAGTATTTTCCCAAAAGTCTTGGGGATCATCAAGATTTTTTCTGGCAAAACGGAAATGAGCCTTTATGTTCTTTTTGCTCAGCAGTGGTTTTCGTCTTGGAACTCTGCCATGCAGGCCATTTTTGCCCAGTCTCTTTCTTATGGTGGAGTCATTAACAATGACCTCAACTGAGGCAAGTGAGGCCTGCAGTTCCTTGGATGTTGTTGTGTGGTCTTTTGTGACCTCTTGGATGAGTCGTCACAGCACTCTGGGGGTAATTTTTGGCCGGCCGGCCAGTCTTGGGAAGGTTCACCACTGTTCCATATTTTTGCCATTTGTGGATAATGGCTCTGACTGTGGTTCACTGGAGTCCCAAAGCTTTAGAAATGGCTTTATAAGCTTTTCCAGACTGACAGATCACAATTACTTTGTTTCTCATTTGTTCCTGAATTTCTATGGAGTGCAGCATGATGTCTAGCTTTTGAGGATTTTTTGGCCCCCTTCACTTTGTCAGGCAGGTCCTATTTAAGTGATTTCTTGATTGAGAACAGGTGTGGCAGTAATCAGGCCTGGGTGTGGCTAGAGAAATTAAACAGCTTTCCAAAGATATGATAAACCCCAGTTAATTTATGTTTTAATGGGGGGGGAGGGGGGTCACTTTTTTATACAGGGCCATGTAGGTTTGAATTTTTTTTTACCCTTAATCATAAACACCTTCATTTAAAAACTGCATTTTGTGTTTACTTGTGTTATCTTTGTCTAATATTTAAATTTGTTTGATGATCTGAAACATTTAAGTGTGACAAACAACAAAACAATGAGAAATCAGGAAGGGGGCAAACACCACTATATATATATATATATATATTGTACCCACACATGTGACTTACTTTTTGCCTCACATCTTAGATAAGAACAAAGGGCACAGTTTCCTTGGAGATAACAGGAAGCTGTGAAAGTTTAATCCTTGGTATGCAAGAGACGGCCTTGGGGAGATCCTTTGTGTGCCAAAGACTGTGTGGGGGATGTTATGGGATTAAAGAGGAAATACATTGTTACTTGTGATTTTAATGCAATGTGACTTGTGAGCTGTGATAGTCCTGGATATATAAGGGACGAGTTTTTTCTGTGAGTTCTCTTTCCTGCCATGCTCTTGAGATAGAATGTGTAATAAACTGCTTGAGACCAACTCGCCTCATCATTCACACATTCTAATATATATATATATATATATATGGAGGGTGAGAATATGTATGGGCACATAATCATACCATGTAGGATAACTAAATAGACGGTTATGCTGTTTCATCCCACCTAGCAACAATGCTCTGCACTGTGTGTGTTTATATATTTACATATTTATTCCATCTAGCTACAATGCTCAGCACTGGGTGTGTTTATATTTATATATCTATATATTTATTCCATCTAGCTACAATGCTCCGCACTGTGTTTTTATATATCTACATATTATTCCATCTAGCTACAATGCTCCGCACTGTGTGTGTTTATATACTTGCATATTTATTCCACCTAGCTGCAATGCTCCATACTGTGGGTGTTTATATATCTACATATTATTCCATCTAGCTACATTGCTCCGCACTGTGTGTTCATATATTCATATATTTATTCCATCCAGCTACAATGCTCTGCACCGTGTGTCTGTGTGTGTGTGTGTGTATATATATATTTTATAGTAATATGTACATATGTATATTAGCTGCTCTTGCTTGCTTGTTTTTTTTCTTGCCTTCTGATTGTTGCTCTGAGTGTTGCTATCCCTGTGCTGTTGCAATCCTGGAATTTCCCCATTGTGGGACTAATAAAGGCTTATCTTATCTTATCTTATCTTATATATATATATATATATACTGTATATATATATATATATATATATATATATATATATATATATATATATATATATATATATATATATACTGTATATATATATATATATATATATATATATATATATATATATATATATATATATATATATATATATATATATATATATATATATACACTACCGTTCAAAAGTTTGGGCTCACCCAGACAATTATTTTGTGTTTTCCATGAAAAGCCACACTTATTTACCACCATGAGTTGTAAAAATGAATAGAAAATATAGTCAAGACATTGACAAGGTTAGAAATAATGATTTGTATTTGAAATAATAATTTTTTCCTTCAAACTTTGCTTTTGTCAAAGAATCCTCCATTTGCAGCAATTGCAGCATTGCAGACCTAACATGATTGCACAAGGGTTTTCTAATCATCCCTTAGCCTTCTGACACAATGAGCAAACACATTGTACCATTAGAACACTGGAGTGATAGTTGCTGGAAATGGGCCTCTATACACCTATCTAGATATTGCACCAAAAACCAGACATTTGCAGCTAGAATAGTCATTTACCACATTAGCAACGTATAGAGTGTATTTCTGATTAGTTTAAAGTTATCTTCATTGAAAAAAGTGCTTTTCTTTCAAAAATAAGGGAATTTCTAAGTGACCCCAAACTTTTGAACGGTAGTGTATATATGTATATATACAGTATATATATATATATACTGCTCAAAAAAATAAAAGGAACACTTTTTTCTGAGTAAGCTGGACTAGCCTGCCACAATTTCTTCACTTTAAATTTTGGAGTGTTTTCATTTCCATCAAAAGATGTGGCATCTTTTCATTCTTAACACATTATCCAGTCCATATCAGTGTAGATATTCAGCTTATTTTTTTCCCATTAAAATCTGATGTGTTTTCAAAGTGTTCCTTTTATTTTTTTGAGCAGTATATATATATACTTTTTTGCAATTTTACCTATAAGAAAAAATTCTGAAGGCATTTTTTAAAAAGTCCCTTGCTGTACCTCTGAAATGCCCTACAAAGTTGGATTTTACTCTGGTGTTTTCTCAGACTTCCAGTTAGTGTTTTGGTGTCACCTGAGAGCAGGGACAAGAAAACAGCTGGCTGTAAATGTAGATAATCCGGCGTCTGCCGCTGCTGATTTAATCCGGCGTCTGCCGCTGCTGATTTCCTCCTGTAGCTCTGTTTGTCCAGATTTACAAGCGTGTGAAGACCGGGGGGGATTCACTCTGAAGGCCCGCCACAGTACAAACATCCTCTGACTGATAACTCACTTATGACAAGAACGAAAGAGACTCGAAGCTGCAACATTTACAAAACGTGTATCACAGGTGGGAGTTTTTGTCGCTTTCAAAAAGAAAGCCACAGAAAAACCACCAGAGAGAAGCTTCATATGCTCAGCAGCTCTCAGGAAACATCAAGCTGGTCCTGCTGAAGCTCATTTATCATAATACGCTCAGAGGAAAGTACTTACATCCTCTCAAATAAACAGAAAGTACCCAGCCAGCATGCCCATGTGGGCCCCACCAAACATTAAATTGAGCTGTCTTATGGGTCCCATGTGGGTTTTGTCTGTGGGTTCCATGTTGGCCCCATCTGTGTTTGCTCACATGGACTTTACCTGTGGCACGGGTGAGCAGGTAATCTGTTTACCTGCTTTAAACCCACCTGGGCCCCACATGGGCTTAATATGGATGGGCATCTTTCAGTAAGAATGGCGTCAAAGGCAAAATTGCAAGGAAAAAAGTCATAAATTTATGAGAAAAAAGTTGCAAATTCATGAGAAAAAAGTGGAAACTTATGAGAAAAAAAGTCAAAAATTTACAAGAGTACCAAATATAAGATAAGATAAGATAAGATAAGCCTTTATTAGTCCCACAATGGGGAAATTCCAGGATTGCAACAGCACAGGGACAGCAACACTCAGAGCAACAATCAGAAGGCAAGAAAAAAAAACAACATCTAGTAAACATATGTCCATATTACTATAAATGTATATATATAGACACACAGTGCAGAGCATTATGGTTGGTTGGTGAATGTGCAGCAGAAAGTCTAAGCTCTCTCTCCGCGGATGCGGCGGGCCAACCGGAAGTCTTTGGGCATGATGGTGACCCCCTTAGCGAAGAAGAGACCACCAGGTGGGCCTCGCTGGTCTCCTGCAGAGCCATGACGGCGAAGCTCAGGAAATGCAGGACGGTCTTGAAGTCCTGAGCGATCTCCCTCACCAGGCGCTGGACGGGCAGCCTACGGATGAGCAGCTCCGTGGATTTCTGGTAGCGACGGATCTCTCTCAGAGCCACGGGCCTGTGACGGCGAGGCCTCTTCACTCTGCCGGTGGCCGGAGCGCCTCTCCGAGCAGTCCTGGTGGCTAGCTGTCTCCTGGGGGGCTTCTTCCTCCAGTAGATTTTACGGGCGGTCTGCTTGGTTCTTGCCATCGCTCTTTATTATTCTGTCTTATATTTCTTGCACGCCGCCTAAACTCCAGCCTGGCACCTGCGTCGTTTTCGCTACAGCTCCCGGTATGTCGAGTTTCCCATTAGCACCGGGCGGCGGCCAAGTGCTAGCTAGCACTAGCTCCTCCCCGCTGTAACGTCTCCCGCTGCAAACCGTGGCTCCGTCCGCCGACCCAGGAGACCCCCGGGGCGATCCGTGCGTCCGTGATATATATACAGAGTGAAAGGTGTAGAAAGAAGAAGGAAGATAAAAAAAGGCTGTTGCAACGGGCAGCCCACTCGTGTGGCGCCACCGGTCCGGCGGAACCGGAACCGGAAAAAAAAAAAAAAATTAACTCTTTATATGAGTAAAGAGTCACAAATTTATGAAAAAAATGGGAAATTTATGAAAAAAAGCAAAAAAAAAAATTACAGAGTAACATCTATGAGAAAAAAGTCACAAATTTGTGAGAAAAAAGGTGCAAATTTATGAGAAAAAAGTAACAAATTTATGAAAAAAATGTGGAAAATTATGAGAAAAAAATCAAAAATTTACAAAAAATAGTAGCAAATTTATGAGAAAAAAATTACAAATTTATGAGAAAAAATATGGAAATTTATGAGAAAATTTTTAAAAAATTATTAAAAAACTACCAAATTTATATGAAAAAAGTTGCAAATTCATGAGAAAAAAAATGTGGAAATTTATGAGAAAATTTTTTAAAAATGTACCAAACATAGTAGCAAATTTATGAGAAAAAAAGTCACAAATTTATGGGAAAAGGGTGTAAATTTATTAGAAACTAGAAAAGCACTCGGAGAGCGCAGGCCTCCACCAAGCGCCACAGTTCCCCCCATACAGTGTTTTACATCATAAATATTAATCCTACATTTATTGTGTGTACGTTTTCAGATTCCTTGACCATGAAAACATATGAGTAGCAATTGGATTCACATGGATAGGATTAGTGGTTCAGTAGTTATTCAGGAAAATGGCATTTCGCATAATGGCGGTTTTCCGGCTCACCACCAAAATGTAATCATCTGTAGGATACCCCATTTCTGACAATCTGTGAAAATTTCATGAAAATCCGTCCATAACTTTTTGAGTTATCTTGCTAACAAACAGACAGACAGACAGACAGACAGACAAACCAACGCTGATGAAAACATAACCTCCTTGGCGGAGGTAAAAATGTGGAAATTTATGAGAAAAAAGTTACAAATCTATGAGGAAAAAAAATGTGGAAATTTCTTAGAAAAAAAAAATCAAAAATTTATATAGAACTAGAAAAGCACTCGGAGAGCGCAGACCTCCGCCAAGTGCCACAGTTCCCCCCATACAGTGTTTGTGTGTACGTTTTCAGATTCCTTGACCATGAAAACATATGACTAGCAATTGGATTCACAATGATAGGATTAGTGGTTCAGTAGTTATTGACGAAAATGGCATTTTCCGTAATGGCGGTTTTCTTCTGGACGGTGATCCGGATCACCACCAAAATCTAATCATCTGTAGGATACCCCATTTCTGACAATCTGTGAAAATTTCATGAAAATCCGCCCATAACTTTTTGAGTTATCTTGCTAACAAACAAACAGACAGACAGAAAAACAAACAGACAGACAGACAAACCAACGCCGATGAAAACATAACCTCCTTGGCGGAGGTAATAAAAAGTAGCAAATTTATGAAAAAACCCAGCCACGGGGGGGTGCACAGGCCAGTGTACTCCTGGTGCTGGTACCAAGCCCAGGTAAATGGGGAGGGTTGTATCAGGAAGGGCATCCGATGTAAAACCTTTGCCAAATCAAACATGTGAATCATGACAAATGAGACTTTCATACCGGATCGGTTGAGGCCTGGGTTAACAACGACCACCACCGCTGCTGTTAACTGACAGGGTGCAGGTGGAAATTGGGCTACTGTTGGTCGAAGTTCGAGGAGGAGGAGAGAGTGAAGGCATGTTTGAAGGGAGAGAGGGGAAAGGAAAGGTAGAAGTGTGCAGGTGAGAGCAGAGACGTTAAATGTAGGGACTATGACTGGTAAAGGCAGAGAGTTGGCTGATACGATGGAGAGAAGAAAGGTAGATATACTGTGTGTTCAAGAAACCAGATGGAAGGGAAGCAAGGCTAGGAGCACTGGAGGGGAATTTAAGCTGTTCTACCATGGTGTAGATAGGAAGAGAAAAGGAGTAGGAATAATCTTGAAGGAAGAGTATGTGAAGAGTGTTCAGGAGGTAAAGAAGGAGTCAGACAGAATCATGAGTTTGAAGCTTGAAGTCGAAGGTGTGATGTTGAATGTTGTCAGTGCGTATGTCCCACAAGATGGATGTCAGGTAGAAGAGAGAGGAATTCTGGAGTAAGTTGAATGAAGTGGTAGAGATTGTTCCCAGGGGGGAGAGAGTGGTGATTGGAGCAGACTTTAATGGACATGTAGGTGAAAGGAACAGAGGTGATGAGGAGGTTCTGGGTAGGTTTGGTCTTAAGGAGAGAAATGTGGAAGGACAGATGGCTGTGGATTTTGTTAAAAGGATGGAAATGGCTGTGGTGAACACATACTTCAAGAAGAGAGAGAAACATAGGGTGACTTCCAAGAGTGGATGAAGGTGCACACAGGTGGACTACATCTTAGTACAGAAGGAGAAATCTGAAAGAGATAGGCGACTGGAAGGTGGTGGCAGGGGAGAATGTAGCTAGACAGCATCAGATGGTAGTCTGTAGGATGACTTTGCAAAGCAAGAAGAGGAAGAGAGTGAAGGTAGAGCCAAAAGATTAAGTGGGGAAAGTTACAGAAGGAAGAAGGTTGCACAGAGTTCAGGAAGGACATGATACAGGCTCTGTGTGGTAGGGAAGAATTATCTGATGACTGGGAAAATACAGCAAAGGTATTGAAAGCAATGGGTAGAAGGGTATGTGGTGTAACCAGTGGACAGAGGAAGGAAGACAAGGAGACTTGGTGGTGGAATGAGGAGGTACAGGAAAGTATCCAAAAGAAGAGGTTAGCAAAGAAAAAGTGGGATAGTCAGGGAAATGAAGAAAGTAGACAGGAGTATTTGGAATCTAGGCACATGACAAAGAGAGAGGTGGCAAAGGAAAAGGATGGCATATAGTGAGTTGTATGAGAAGCTGGACACTAAGGAAGGAGAAAAGGAGTTGTTTCAACTGGCTAGACAGAGAGATCGAGCTAGAAAGGATATACAGCAGGTTAGGTTGATTAAGAACAGAAATGGTAATGTACTAACAAATGAGGAGAGTGTGTTCAGAAGGTGGGAGTGCTTTGAAGAGCTGATGAATAAAGAAAATGAGAGAGGAGAATGGATGAAAGAAAGATGGTGAACAAGGAAGTCCTGAGGATTAGCAAGGCAGCTTTGAAGAGAATGAAGAATGGAAAGGTGGTTGGTCCAGATGACATACTGTCACGGCTGGCCCTCATAAGCCAGCATAAGACGCCACAGTCCAGTGAAGTTGCACAGGTGTTTATTAACAGTTAGGAAAAGGGAAGGACAAGATAACCAGCCACGTGGGCTAAACAGCAAGGCTACTTATTAACGTACAGAACGGACATTGACAGCTGAGACGAGGAACGCTTGCTCAGCGTCTGATAAGGAAAAGGGTGACAGAGTACAAACAATAATCACAGGCGATTAACACACTTACAAATGAGATGAGAAGAAATCGTTGACGATCATTAGACAAACATTTGACAAGACTGCTGTGAGATGCAGCCGCCGGCGCCGGCTTTTAAAGCCGGCCGCTAACGACCACAAATGCAGCACAGCTGTTCAGGCCTTGACAGCAGGAAACTTCCCTGAGCGTTGTCCAATCAGAGCCCGGGGAGCCAGAATAACAACACCGCTGTCAAAGCCTGACAGGAATGGTGCGTGGCCCGAGCACGGACAATATTAGCGCTCGGGTCATGACACATACCTGTGGAGGTATGGGGATGTTTAGGAGAGATGGCAGTGGACTTTTTAACCAGATTGTTTAACACAATCTTGGAGAGTGAGAGAATGCCTGAGAAGTGGCGAAGAAGGGTTTTGCTACCAATTTTTAATAACAAAGGTGATGCTCAGAGCTGTAGTAACTACAGAGGCATAAAGTTGATTAGCCACACTATGAAGATATGAGAAAGAGTTGATGAAGCCAGGTTAAGAGGAAAGGTGACAATCAGTGAGCAGCAGTATGGTTTTATGCCAAGAAAGAGTACTACAGATGCAATGATTGCTCTAAGAGTGCTGATGGAGAAGTATAGAGAAAGTCAGAAGGAGCTGCACTGTGTCTTTGTGGAGCTCGAGAAAGCATATGATAGGGTGCCAAGAGAGGAAGTGTGGTACTGTATGAGAAAGTCAAGAGTGGCAGAGAAGTGTGTGAGGGTGGTTCAGGACATGTATGAGGACAGCAAGATGGTGGTGAAGTGCGCTGTAGGAATGACAGATGGATTCAAGGTGGGGGTGGGATTACATCACGGATCTGCTCTGAGCCCCTTCTTGTTTACCATGGTGATGGAGGCTGACAGACGAGGTCAGGCAGGAGTCTCCGTGGACCATGATGTTTGCAGACGACATTGTGATCTGCAGTGAGAGTAGGGAGCAGGTGGAAGAGAACCTGGAGAGGTGGAGGTATGCTTTGGAGAGAAGAGGAATGAAAGTCATTAGAGGAAAGACAGAATACGTGAATGTGAATAAGAGGGAGGCAGGTGTAATGGTGAAGATGGAAGGAGTAGCGATAGTGAAAGTAGATGAGTTTAAATACCTGGAGTCAACCATCCAAAGCAATGGAAAATGCACAAGAGAGGTGAAGAAGAGAGTGCAGGCAGGGTGGAGTGGGTGGAGACAATTGTCGGGGTGATTTGTGACAGAAGGGTAGCAGCAAGAGTGAAAGAGAAGATGGTCAAAAATTTACAAATTTACAAAAAATAGTAGCAGATTTATGAGAAAAAGTCACAGATTTATGAGGATAAAAGGTGCCAATTTATAAAATAATTATGGAAATTTATGAGAAAAAAGTCAAAAATTTTCCAAAATGTAGAAAATTTGTGAGAAAAAAGTCACAAATTTATGAAAAAAAAGAAAATTTAGGAGAAATAAGTTGCAAATCATAACAAAAAAGTAAAATTACTTGAAAAAGTAAACTTACAACAAAGATTTAGCAAATTTAAAAGAAAAAAGTCACAAATTTATGAAGAAAAAATAGAAAAAGTTGCAAATTAACTAAAAAAGTAGTAAATATATGAGTAAATAAAATTAAAATTTACCAGAAAATGTCACAAATTTTTGAGGGAAAAGTTACAGATTTACAAGGAAAAAAGTAACAAATTTATGAGAAAAAGTTGCAGGATTACAATAAAAAAGTGGCAAATTTATGAGAAACTTTCAAAATTACAAGAAAAAGTTAGCTAATTTGCAAGAACAAAAGTCACTTTTACAAGAAAAAACAAATTTATGAGGAAAAAAGTTGCAAAAATCAAACTGCGTACCACCCAGGCACAGCTTGGTGTTCTTTTCATGTGATTTATTAACATCTGAGTTTGGTTCCAGAGCAGAGGAATGTGGAGTGGTTAATCCGTCAATTCCTCCCAACAAAAACCTCTCACACGGTTCACTATTGATGTTTGTTTACTACAATTGCAGACAGGTCATTCACTCGTCCACTTCGGCCCAACAAACCTTGGACGCACTCCGAAAGGGTCTAAGAAAAAAAGCTTTCCTCGGGCATAAACTGCCAGAGTTTACTCAGAACAAATTTCACAATCACAATTTGCACAACATGTTCAACAAACAAGATAAGCTAAAAAAAATGACTTTAAGTGTGGGCCAGAGAATATTTCATATGTTTGAGGCCTGATCTGCTCTAAGGTGGGTATCCAGAAATACTGCTCAAATAAAAGTAGTATTTTTACCCAGTAGCTGATTTGTTATTTTTTAACAAGGGAGGTTTTGCATAATGTACAAATGCATAAATGTAAATTGGGTACACATTTGCAAGAATAAAGCTACAAAAACACAATAAAATTTGCCAAATTAAACACTGAAAAAGTTGCAAATTATAATTGGCAAATTTAAATTTAGAGGAAAAAAAGCTGAAAATTTATGAGAGAAAAGTTGAAAACTTAAAGGAAAAAAGTAGCAGATTTGAAAGAAGCAGAAAATTATTGAGAATAAAAGCTGTAAATTTACAATAAAAAAGTTTTGAAAATTTATGAGAAAAAAATGGAAAATTTACAGGAAAAAAGTTTTAAAAAAACTATGAGCAAAAAGTTGAACATTTAAAAAGTAGCAAAGTTGTGAGAAAAAAGATAAACATTTATAAGAAAAAAGTTAACATTTTTGAGGAAAGTTGAAAATTTATGAAAAAGAAGTTGAAAATTTAGATTCAAGATTCATTATTCAAAGATTTTATTTGTCAATACTACTATACATACAGGAGAACTGAAATGGCGTTTCTCTCTTCAGTGGTGTGCACAGTATGAAAAAGAAAAAGGAATAAGGCTGGAAAAAGAAAATAAAGAAAGCAAACAACAGCAGTCTATGTACAATAATGCAACCCCTAGTGCAAATGGTGACAAAAGATAGACCCAGACCTCCCATAGTGCAAATAGAGATAAACAATTAATGATGATAAAACCCAGCAATCCTATATACAGAAAACTAGAGATGTAATACCCATAGTTGCAGTTCAATGCAGTAGTGTAGGTGCAGATTGACATGTTTGGACAAACCCAGATGCAGACACAGACTCAGAATAAACACAATTATCTTCATTTGATGCGTGAATGAATGTGTGTGGGAGTATGAATGTGGATGAGTGCAGAGGAGCGAGCAGAGCGAGGACCAGTCTGGAAACCCTAGGAGAGAGGAGAGACAAGAGAATGAGCTCTCTGTAAATGGATTGCGTAAACGAGTGGTTACACAGTCTTACGGTGCAGGTGAGAAGTTGTGGTGCCGAAGAACATCCAAGCTGCCCTGTCTTGCTGCTTCGGTCCATCGCGTGTCCGTGCTGATGTAAAAGGTTCAGGTGTGGCAGTGCAGAAAAGTTCATTCATAGAATACAGTGAATCTTCAGAGTGTAGGTGAGAGTCCCGGTCCGCCGCCAAGAGGAGGAAGTCCACCCGGGGAAATCCACCTGTGCACAGGGGAGAAGAGGGAAGGAGCATAGAGGAATGATTTCTTGAAGGAAGCTTACTTGGCGTTGGGGAGAATGAAACTCCCAGATGATCAGGCGTAGCAGGAGAGATGAGGGAGGCAAAACTCCCTAGTAGAAGGAGTAGTGGACTCTAGCGCAGAGTTCTTCATCCAAGTGGAGTGTTGGCGTCTCCGTGCAGAATGAGAGACAGCGCTCCTTAAGAAGGCTGTCTAATGGGGAGAGCAGGTGTGCGTGTAGCTGTGGAGACAATTAATGGCAGCAGGCACACAGAGCGAATCACCACACAGACAGCAGCAGATATGGCATTTGTGCAAATGGTTGCAGTTAAAGTGCAGAGACATACAGCAGCAAATGTATTAATGTTGGTGTGCCAGTCTTTCTGTGCCAATAGCTGAGGTAGTTATTGTGCGGGTGGTTGCGTTATGGTCCCGGGGGGGGGGGGGGGCAGAGTTCAGGGTCCTGATAGCCTGATGAACAAAGCTGTTTAGCAGTCTTGTGGAGCGGGCCCGGAGACTTCGGTACCTTTTCCCTGAGAACAGGGAGCTGAAGAGGGAGTGTGAGGGGTGGGAGGTGTCGCCTGCGATGCTGATGGCTTAGCACAGGGGTGTCCAACCATGTGCCATGGAGAGCCAAGACCCTGCAGGTTTTACCTCCAACCAGTGTCTTCAACAGCAGATTTCAGTGAACTTCTTCCCACTGATTGCTGATAAGTGAAAACACCTGCTGAAGAGACTGGGTAGAAGAGAAAACCTGCAGGGTCTTGGCTCTCCATGGCACATGGTTGGACACCCCTGGCTTAGCAGGTGAGGTAAATGTCTGGGGGGGGGCAGAGGGGCACCAATGATCTTGCTGGCAGCTTTCACTGTGTGTGGTAGTGTCTTCTGGCAGGAGGCGGTGCAGCTTACATACCACACCGTGATGCAGCTGGTGAGGATGCTCTCAGTGGTGCCGCGGTAGAAAGATCACATGATGGAGGGTGGGTCTCATTGCTGTTCTCAGTTTGCTGAGGAAATAGAGGTGAGTTTGAGCCTTCTTCGCCAGTGATGTGGTGTTGTTGGACCAGAAGAAGTCCTCAGAGATATGCACCCCCAGGAACTTGGTGCTGCTCACCCTCTCCACAGCTGCACCATCGATGATGAGAGGGGGATGCTGTGTGTGACCCCTCCTGAAGTTGACCACAATCTCCTTGGTTTTTCACATGCTCAGGAAGAGATTATTGTCTTTACATCACTGGACCAGTTGGCTCACCTCATTTCTGTAGTTGGCTTCCTTGTTGTTGTTGATGAGGCACACCACCGTCGTGTCAGCCACAAACTTGATGATGTGGTTGGTGTAGGCTGGTATGCAGTCATGGGTCAGCAGGATGAAGAGCAGCGAGCTGAGCACGCACCATTGTGGGGCCCCTGTGCTCCGTGTGATGGTCTTGGAGGTGTTGCTGACAACCCGCACGTTCTGTGGCTTCCCTGTGAGAAAGTCCAGCACCCAGTTACAGAGAGAAGTTTTGAGTCCCAAGTGTCTGAGTTTTTGTATTAGGTGCTGTGGGATGAATGTGTAGAATGCTGAAATGAAATCCAAGAACAGCATTCGCACGTAGGAATTTTTTGAGTCCAGGTGGGTGAGGGCTGGATGGAGAGCAGCAGCGATGGCATCCACTGTGGATCTGTTTAACCTGTATGCAAACTGAGATGGGTCATGGGAGGGAGGCAGGACGGACTTGATGTTCTGCATGACTAGCAGCTCGAAGCACTTCATGATGGGGGTCAGTGCTACGGACCGGTAATCATTGTAGCTGGATGGGATGGGCATCTTTGGGACTGGTATTATGGTGGCAGTTGTGAAACATGTGGGGACAACAGCTTGAGTGAGGGAGATGTTGAGATGTTGTTGTTGTCGGCCAGGACATTCTTGAGCTCCTCCGCACAGTCCTTTAGAACGTGACCCGGTATGTTGTTTGGTCCAGCTGCCTTGCGTGGGTTGATCCTGCAGAGGGTCCTCTTCACACTAGCCGGATCCAGACTCATGGCCTGCTCATCTGGAGGAGGAGTGGTCTTCTGTGCTGTTTTGTGTTTCAAGCGGCCGAAGAATTTGTTTAGGTTTTTGATCAGTGTGGTGTCACTCGCACAGGTCTGAGTTGGAGGTTTGTAGTTGGTGAGGGTCTGTATGCCACTCCAGAGTGAACGTGCATCTTTGGTGTTGATGAAGTGGCAAGATATTTTCTTGCTGTACTGTTATTTTTCCTCCTTGATGCCACGGGACAGGTTGGCCCTAGCTGTTGGTTAGTCCTGCAGTGTCGCCAGCCTTGAAGGCTGCGTCCAGAGCCCTCAGGAGCCCGTGGACCTCTGCTTTCACCCATGGCTTCTGGTTAGCACAAACAGTGATAGTTTTGCAGTTTAAAGTAGAACTGAACTGAACGGCATTGAACGGCACTGGGTGATAGTACATACAATTATAAAGATAATTTATCATTGGCACCCCCTCCACAAATCCCGGAATCTTGGAGAAAATCGCGATTTTGAATTTCCCGCCCTGAAAAATCAGACAAATCCGCCGATTAACCGGAAGTGCAGCCGGAGTTCCGCATGACGTCACGAGTGTGACACAGTCCTCCATGTTTACCATTGCGAGCACGTCGACACTGGTTGTTTTTGGTGCATTTTGTCGTGATAGTCGACTACAAAACACTTCCAACACCTGAGAAGATCTGTTCAGTGGCCAAGGAAAGCTGTCATGGCGACGAAAGAAAAGAAAGGGGGAGGAAAAGCGACCAGAAAGCGATGCGTTTCTAGATATACAGTGATCACTCACTTATCGCGTTTAATGGGGACCAGAACCGACCGCGAAAAGTGAAAAACCGCGAAGTAGCGTCACCCCCCCCCAAGGGCGTCACAAGCACTATTTTGCACAAAAAGGCACAAGAGAACAGCAAAAAGTGCCACTAAGCAACACGAGCGATAAAGAAGCTGGGTAAAACGTCTCGGCCAATCAGCTTGCGAGGTAAAACGTCTCGGCCAATCAGCTTGCGAGATTCCCGAGCGGTGAAGAGGTGGGCGGAGAGGAGTGGAGCTTCCAAACTGCGTACCACCCAGGCACAGCTTGGTGTTCTTTTCATGTGATTTATTAACATCTGAGTTTGGTTCCAGAGCAGAGGAATGTGGAGTGGTTAATCCGTCAATTCCTCCCAACAAAAACCTCTCACACGGTTCACTATTGATGTTTGTTTACTACAATTGCAGACAGGTCATTCACTCGTCCACTTCGGCCCAACAAACCTTGGACGCACTCCGAAAGGGTCTAAGAAAAAAAGCTTTCCTCGGGCATAAACTGCCAGAGTTTACTCAGAACAAATTTCACAATCACAATTTGCACAACATGTTCAACAAACAAGATAAGCTAAAAAAAATGACTTTAAGTGTGGGCCAGAGAATATTTCATATGTTTGAGGCCTGATCTGCTCTAAGGTGGGTATCCAGAAATACTGCTCAAATAAAAGTAGTATTTTTACCCAGTAGCTGATTTGTTATTTTTTAACAAGGGAGGTTTTGCATAATGTACAAATGCATAAATGTAAATTGGGTACACATTTGCAAGAATAAAGCTACAAAAACACAATAAAATTTGCCAAATTAAACACTGAAAAAGTTGCAAATTATAATTGGCAAATTTAAATTTAGAGGAAAAAAAGCTGAAAATTTATGAGAGAAAAGTTGAAAACTTAAAGGAAAAAAGTAGCAGATTTGAAAGAAGCAGAAAATTATTGAGAATAAAAGCTGTAAATTTACAATAAAAAAGTTTTGAAAATTTATGAGAAAAAAATGGAAAATTTACAGGAAAAAAGTTTTAAAAAAACTATGAGCAAAAAGTTGAACATTTAAAAAGTAGCAAAGTTGTGAGAAAAAAGATAAACATTTATAAGAAAAAAGTTAACATTTTTGAGGAAAGTTGAAAATTTATGAAAAAGAAGTTGAAAATTTAGATTCAAGATTCATTATTCAAAGATTTTATTTGTCAATACTACTATACATACAGGAGAACTGAAATGGCGTTTCTCTCTTCAGTGGTGTGCACAGTATGAAAAAGAAAAAGGAATAAGGCTGGAAAAAGAAAATAAAGAAAGCAAACAACAGCAGTCTATGTACAATAATGCAACCCCTAGTGCAAATGGTGACAAAAGATAGACCCAGACCTCCCATAGTGCAAATAGAGATAAACAATTAATGATGATAAAACCCAGCAATCCTATATACAGAAAACTAGAGATGTAATACCCATAGTTGCAGTTCAATGCAGTAGTGTAGGTGCAGATTGACATGTTTGGACAAACCCAGATGCAGACACAGACTCAGAATAAACACAATTATCTTCATTTGATGCGTGAATGAATGTGTGTGGGAGTATGAATGTGGATGAGTGCAGAGGAGCGAGCAGAGCGAGGACCAGTCTGGAAACCCTAGGAGAGAGGAGAGACAAGAGAATGAGCTCTCTGTAAATGGATTGCGTAAACGAGTGGTTACACAGTCTTACGGTGCAGGTGAGAAGTTGTGGTGCCGAAGAACATCCAAGCTGCCCTGTCTTGCTGCTTCGGTCCGTCGCGTGTCCGTGCTGATGTAAAAGGTTCAGGTGTGGCAGTGCAGAAAAGTTCATTCATAGAATACAGTGAATCTTCAGAGTGTAGGTGAGAGTCCCGGTCCGCCGCCAAGAGGAGGAAGTCCACCCGGGGAAATCCACCTGTGCACAGGGGAGAAGAGGGAAGGAGCATAGAGGAATGATTTCTTGAAGGAAGCTTACTTGGCGTTGGGGAGAATGAAACTCCCAGATGATCAGGCGTAGCAGGAGAGATGAGGGAGGCAAAACTCCCTAGTAGAAGGAGTAGTGGACTCTAGCGCAGAGTTCTTCATCCAAGTGGAGTGTTGGCGTCTCCGTGCAGAATGAGAGACAGCGCTCCTTAAGAAGGCTGTCTAATGGGGAGAGCAGGTGTGCGTGTAGCTGTGGAGACAATTAATGGCAGCAGGCACACAGAGCGAATCACCACACAGACAGCAGCAGATATGGCATTTGTGCAAATGGTTGCAGTTAAAGTGCAGAGACATACAGCAGCAAATGTATTAATGTTGGTGTGCCAGTCTTTCTGTGCCAATAGCTGAGGTAGTTATTGTGCGGGTGGTTGCGTTATGGTCCCGGGGGGGGGGGGGGGCAGAGTTCAGGGTCCTGATAGCCTGATGAACAAAGCTGTTTAGCAGTCTTGTGGAGCGGGCCCGGAGACTTCGGTACCTTTTCCCTGAGAACAGGGAGCTGAAGAGGGAGTGTGAGGGGTGGGAGGTGTCGCCTGCGATGCTGATGGCTTAGCACAGGGGTGTCCAACCATGTGCCATGGAGAGCCAAGACCCTGCAGGTTTTACCTCCAACCAGTGTCTTCAACAGCAGATTTCAGTGAACTTCTTCCCACTGATTGCTGATAAGTGAAAACACCTGCTGAAGAGACTGGGTAGAAGAGAAAACCTGCAGGGTCTTGGCTCTCCATGGCACATGGTTGGACACCCCTGGCTTAGCAGGTGAGGTAAATGTCTGGGGGGGGGCAGAGGGGCACCAATGATCTTGCTGGCAGCTTTCACTGTGTGTGGTAGTGTCTTCTGGCAGGAGGCGGTGCAGCTTACATACCACACCGTGATGCAGCTGGTGAGGATGCTCTCAGTGGTGCCGCGGTAGAAAGATCACATGATGGAGGGTGGGTCTCATTGCTGTTCTCAGTTTGCTGAGGAAATAGAGGTGAGTTTGAGCCTTCTTCGCCAGTGATGTGGTGTTGTTGGACCAGAAGAAGTCCTCAGAGATATGCACCCCCAGGAACTTGGTGCTGCTCACCCTCTCCACAGCTGCACCATCGATGATGAGAGGGGGATGCTGTGTGTGACCCCTCCTGAAGTTGACCACAATCTCCTTGGTTTTTCACATGCTCAGGAAGAGATTATTGTCTTTACATCACTGGACCAGTTGGCTCACCTCATTTCTGTAGTTGGCTTCCTTGTTGTTGTTGATGAGGCACACCACCGTCGTGTCAGCCACAAACTTGATGATGTGGTTGGTGTAGGCTGGTATGCAGTCATGGGTCAGCAGGATGAAGAGCAGCGAGCTGAGCACGCACCATTGTGGGGCCCCTGTGCTCCGTGTGATGGTCTTGGAGGTGTTGCTGACAACCCGCACGTTCTGTGGCTTCCCTGTGAGAAAGTCCAGCACCCAGTTACAGAGAGAAGTTTTGAGTCCCAAGTGTCTGAGTTTTTGTATTAGGTGCTGTGGGATGAATGTGTAGAATGCTGAAATGAAATCCAAGAACAGCATTCGCACGTAGGAATTTTTTGAGTCCAGGTGGGTGAGGGCTGGATGGAGAGCAGCAGCGATGGCATCCACTGTGGATCTGTTTAACCTGTATGCAAACTGAGATGGGTCATGGGAGGGAGGCAGGACGGACTTGATGTTCTGCATGACTAGCAGCTCGAAGCACTTCATGATGGGGGTCAGTGCTACGGACCGGTAATCATTGTAGCTGGATGGGATGGGCATCTTTGGGACTGGTATTATGGTGGCAGTTGTGAAACATGTGGGGACAACAGCTTGAGTGAGGGAGATGTTGAGATGTTGTTGTTGTCGGCCAGGACATTCTTGAGCTCCTCCGCACAGTCCTTTAGAACGTGACCCGGTATGTTGTTTGGTCCAGCTGCCTTGCGTGGGTTGATCCTGCAGAGGGTCCTCTTCACACTAGCCGGATCCAGACTCATGGCCTGCTCATCTGGAGGAGGAGTGGTCTTCTGTGCTGTTTTGTGTTTCAAGCGGCCGAAGAATTTGTTTAGGTTTTTGATCAGTGTGGTGTCACTCGCACAGGTCTGAGTTGGAGGTTTGTAGTTGGTGAGGGTCTGTATGCCACTCCAGAGTGAACGTGCATCTTTGGTGTTGATGAAGTGGCAAGATATTTTCTTGCTGTACTGTTATTTTTCCTCCTTGATGCCACGGGACAGGTTGGCCCTAGCTGTTGGTTAGTCCTGCAGTGTCGCCAGCCTTGAAGGCTGCGTCCAGAGCCCTCAGGAGCCCGTGGACCTCTGCTTTCACCCATGGCTTCTGGTTAGCACAAACAGTGATAGTTTTGCAGTTTAAAGTAGAACTGAACTGAACGGCATTGAACGGCACTGGGTGATAGTACATACAATTATAAAGATAATTTATCATTGGCACCCCCTCCACAAATCCCGGAATCTTGGAGAAAATCGCGATTTTGAATTTCCCGCCCTGAAAAATCAGACAAATCCGCCGATTAACCGGAAGTGCAGCCGGAGTTCCGCATGACGTCACGAGTGTGACACAGTCCTCCATGTTTACCATTGCGAGCACGTCGACACTGGTTGTTTTTGGTGCATTTTGTCGTGATAGTCGACTACAAAACACTTCCAACACCTGAGAAGATCTGTTCAGTGGCCAAGGAAAGCTGTCATGGCGACGAAAGAAAAGAAAGGGGGAGGAAAAGCGACCAGAAAGCGATGCGTTTCTAGATATACAGTGATCACTCACTTATCGCGTTTAATGGGGACCAGAACCGACCGCGAAAAGTGAAAAACCGCGAAGTAGCGTCACCCCCCCCCAAGGGCGTCACAAGCACTATTTTGCACAAAAAGGCACAAGAGAACAGCAAAAAGTGCCACTAAGCAACACGAGCGATAAAGAAGCTGGGTAAAACGTCTCGGCCAATCAGCTTGCGAGGTAAAACGTCTCGGCCAATCAGCTTGCGAGATTCCCGAGCGGTGAAGAGGTGGGCGGAGAGGAGTGGAGCGGTGGTCAGAGAGGTGGATTTTGAGTTGTGCGGGCTCTCCGTGTTGATACCTGATGTTCTAATGTAGTAGACTACATTAGAACATTAGAACACATTAGCCCGTGTTGATACCTGATGTTCTAATGTATCAGGTATCAACACGGAGAGCCCGCACAACTCAAAATCCACCTCTCTGACCACCGCTCCACTCCTCTCCGCCCACCTCGTCACCGCTCGGGAATCTCGCAAGCTGATTGGCCGAGACATTTTACCTCGCAAGCTGATTGGCCGAGACGTTTTACCCAGCTTCTCTCCCTGCAGAGCGCACATACCCAGCGAAGGAAGACCGCATTCATTGTTCTTTATCGCTCGTGTTGCTTAGTGGCACTTTTCGCTGTTCTCTTGTGCCTTTTTGTGCAAAATAGTGCTTGTGACGCCCTTTGGGGGGGGGGGGTGGCGCTACTTCGCGGTTTTTCACTTTTCGCGGTCGGTTCTGGTCCCCATTAAACGCGATAAGTGAGGGATCACTGTATTCCCCGGCGGCGGACCTCGCCTCTGCATCGCCGTCTGCCAGCTGCTGTCACAGGTGCATTAGGTCTCTGTCTCCCGGGCTCGCCCTTGTGCACGCCTGCCACCTGCCACACTCCTGCATCCTCCTCTGCCTCGTCACCGATCCTGAATGCCTCTTCACTCTGAAAACTCTGGTTTTCTTGACTGCTGGAACTGCTATCATCTGCCATTGTTGTTTTGTTTAGGGAGCACACTCGTGACGTCACGCAGCGTCGTCTGCACTACTTCCGGTTTGTTTGGCACTGCCAGCCAGAGGCAAAAGTTTATTGGCTTATAGCTTGGCCATCGCACGGCCTAAAAATTTCTTTTATGTGTTGAAAAATACAATAGGTAATAAGGAATTAATCTGCTATTCTACTTTTTGCGCCAAAAGGTGGGTTCAGTTCTACTTTAATTGATAGGAAATTGTTAGGATTTATAGGAGAAATGTCAAAAATGTATGAGAAAAAGATTTAAAATTTAGAGGAAAAAAGTAGCAAAATTGGGCAGCACAGTGGCGCAGTGGTTAGCACTGTGTCAGCACAGCAAGAAAGTCACGGGATCGATTCCATCCCTGACCATTGTGGGTTTGATCCCACCCCCTGACCATCGGTGACCCTTCTGTGTGGAGTTTGCATATTCTTCCCGTGTCTGCGTGGGTTTATCCCGGGTACTCTGGTTTCCTCCCACAGGCCATAGACATGCAGGTTAAGTTAATTGGCATCAACTGGGGATTCTAAATTGTCCTTATGTATGAATGTGAGAGTGAATGGTTGTCTGTCTCTCTGTGTTGGCCTTGCGATGGGCTGGCATTCTGTCCAGGGTGTACCCCACCTCTCACCCAAAGATGCTGGGATAGCCCCCCACCACCACCACCGTGACCTGAAAATTATTCAGCGGTAGAAGATGGATGGATGGATGAAGTAGCAAATTTGTGAGAAAAAATTAGATAGATGGATATACAGTGGTGTGAGAAAGTGTTTGCCCCCTTCCTGAGTTCTCTTTTTTTTGTTAGTTTGTCACACTTAAATGTTTCAGATCATCAAATAAATTTAAATATTAGACAAAGTTAACACAAGTAAACACAAAATGCAGTTTTTAAATGAAGGTGTTTATTATTAAGGGAAAAAAATCCAAACTTACATGGCCCTGTGGGAAAAAGTGATTGCGCCCTAAACCTAATAACTGGTTGGGCCACCCTTACAGCAACAACTGCAATAAAGCGTTTGCCCTAAATGGCAATGAGTCTTTTACAGAGTTGTGGAGGGATTTTGGCCCACTCATCTTTGCAGAATTGTTGTAATTCAGCCACATTGGAGGGTTTTCGAGCATGAACCACCTTTTTAAGGTCATGCCACAGCATCTCAATCAGATTCAGGTCAGGACTTTGACTAGGCCACTCCAAAGTCTTCATTTTGGTTTTCTTAAGCCATTCAGAGGTGGACTTGCTGGTGTGTTTTGGATCATTGTCCTGCTGCAGAACCCAAGTGCACTTCAGCTTGAGGTCATGAACATATGGCCGGACATTCCCTTCAGGATTTTTTGGTAAACAGCAGAATTCATGGTTCTACTTGCCACAGCAAGTCTTCCAGGTCCTGAAGCAGCAAAACAGCCTCAGACCATCACGCTACCACCATATTTTACTGTTGGTATGATGTGTCAAATGCGTGTATCTTAATGCAGCGCATATGGAGATTGGACATGAAAACGAAACGCAGGAGTAAGTTGAACGTGTTTTAATAACAAAAATGTATACAACATACAAACAATGAAAGCCACTAGCTTTCAAGGGCAACTGCCAGGACGCTCAATAGCTCTCTGGAAAACGGAGGAAAAGAACCCAGGATGCCTCCAGACGGAACTGGATGGCGTGGGCCAAGTAGGAAAAACTTACTGAGCTGGAGCAGTCTGAGGCAGTCCCAGGTAGCCTTCCCAGTAGAACAAAAAACAGCAGTAAGCAGGCTGGTGGAAAAACAATCCTTAGCAGGCCTAGCGGTCTAGTTCAACGCTGAGGGAACAAACACTGTCTGGAAACAATGACCTGGCAATGCACATCAGTGAACACAGATCTTAAGTACTTCCACTAATTAATCAACTGAGTGCATGCCGGTGTGTGTAATGAGTGTGTGGATGTGAGAGCATGTAAGTGGGAGTGCATGGTGTGTGCATGTGCAGAGAACAGCATGTGTTTGAGTGAGTGTGCTGAGTGAAATGCAAATGACAAACAGCTGTGGCCCTGACAGGAGGAGGGGGCATGGTTGTCAGCTGTCAGGAAGCAGGCGAACCCCAAGGCTCTCAGCAGCCTGACATATGGACCTGACAGTCGACAGACACAAAAGAAATAATAAAAGGAAACGAGCCATGTCATGAAGCAGGGTAGGACAAAACTTAAAACCCCTGCACATGACATGATGCTCCTTTTCTGAAATGTTGTGTTACTTTTATGCCGGATGTAATGGGACACACACCTTTCATAAACTTCAACTTTTCTCTCATCAGTCCACAGAGTATTTTCCCAAAAGTCTTGGGGATCATCAAGATGTTTGTGGCAAAACTGAGAGGAGCCTTTATGTTCTTTTTGCTCAGCAGTGGCTTTTGTCTTGGAACTCGGCCATGCAGGCCATTTTTGCCCAGTCTCTTTCTTATGGTGGAGTCATGAACACTGACCTCAACTGAGGCAAGTGAGGCCTGCAGTTCTTTGGATGTTGTTGTGGGGTCTTTTGTGACCTCTTGGATGAGTCGTCACTGTGCTCTTGGGGTAATTTTGGTCATCCGGCCACTCTTGGGAAGGTTCACCACTCTTTCATGTTTTCGCCATTTGTGGATAATGGCTCTGACTGTGGTTCGCTGGAGTCCCAAAGCTTTAGAAGTGGCTTTATAAGCTTTTCCAGAGTGATAGATCTCAATTACTTTGTTTCTCATTTGTTCCTGAATTTCTATGGAATGCAGCATAATGTTGTTCTCACCTCCGGCGCTACACGAGTAGGCTGCCTTTTGCAACAGCGGATCAATTTCTGCCTATTTCTATTTACTATCTGGCTCTCTTGCCAATCTTTCTGATCCAGCGTCACCTTTATTCCATCCAAACATGTAGATCGCCCAAATATCTCCTGAGCCAGTGGACGGAACCACTGTTTCGTGCAGGAGGCAGTATACTAGAGACCAGCTGTTAGCACTTAACCGGCCCACGATGCTAACGAAAAAACTCGACATACCGGGAGAGATAAGACGGAAACGGCGTGGTTGTCGAACTGGGGCAAGACAGCCGGCAAGGAATATAAGGTACAGACCCACCCTCCCATCCGTTGTTATGGGGAATGTATGATTGATACTAGGAAAAACAGATGAGCTAGCGGCTATCTCCCGCTACAAGAGCATATACCGGGAGTGCTGCCTTATGCTATTCACGGAGACGTGGCTAACTGAACTAGCAGCAGATGCTAACATTGAACTGGAGGGTTTCCACGCAATACGGGCAGACTGAACACCAGACAGTGGGAAGGCAAGGGGCGGTGGAGTGATGATGGATGTTAATAACAACTGGTGCAGACCGGGACATATCACGGTTAAACAACAACACTGCAACAAAGACATGGAGTTGCTAGCTGTTAGCATGCGGCCTACATATCTCCCGAGGGAATACTGCCACGTGATCTGCATTGTTATTTATGCAAATTTGACGGCGAACGCTGGGACAGCGCGTGACGTCATCCACTCAGTAACTGGCAGGCTGCAGACAGAACACCCAGATGCTCTTCTCCTCATCTCAGGCGACTTCAACCATGTTTCACTGTCTCCCATTCTACCCACGTTCACACAGTATGTCACATGCCACACTAGAGACAATAAAACACTGGACTTATTCTACGCAAACACTAAGGAGGCATACACCTCATCTCCACTCCCCCACTCGGGAGATCGGATCACAACTTGGTTCATCTCCGGCCGGTGTACAAACCCCTAGTGCACAGACAACCTTTGGTCGTGCGCACAGTGAAGTTATGGTCTGAGGAGGCAATGGACGCTCTAAAGGACTGTTTTGAAACCACTGCCTGGGAGCAGCTCTGGGATCCACATGGTGAGGACATCGATGGCCTCACTCACACCATCAGGGACTACATCAGCTTCTGTGTGGACAACACCGTACCCACCAAGACCATATGGTGTTGCTCGAACAACAAACCCTGGATCAACCCTGAGATAAAAACACTTCTGAGAGAGAAGAAGAGGATCTTCAAGTCGGGGAACAGGGAGATGCCGAAGTCCGTACAGAGGGAACTGAGGAGGAAGATCAGAGAAGGCAAGGACAGCTTCAGGAAGAAGATGGAGGACAAGTTGCAACAGAGTGACATCGGTGGGGTCTGGAGAAACCTTAAAACCATCTCTGGGCTCCAGAATACCTCCCCCCAAGCCACGGGGGGCAGGGAGAGGGAGAACAATCTGAACCTGTATTTTAATAGGTTTGACCAACCGCCCTCCTCCCCGACTGCACAACAACAACAACCACTGCTGCCTCTAAAGACATCGAGTCCTGCTGCCCACACCCCACTCCACCATCACCCCCCTACTCCCAGCACACAGCCCCCCAACCTGACCCTCACTAAGAACCAGGTGAGGATGGAGCTGAGGGAGATCAAGGTGAGGAAGGCGTCAGGACCGGACGGCATCAGCGCAAAGCTCTTCAAGTCCTGTGCAGACCAGCTGTGTGGGATTGTGGAGCACATCTTCAACCTGAGCCTGAAGCTGGGGAGGGTACCACAGTTGTGGAAAACATCTTGTGTGGTACCTGTACCAAAGACTTCCCACCCCAAAGATCTGAACAGCTACAGACCAGTGGCCCTGATGTCCCACATGATGAAGACCCTGGAGAGACTGCTCCTTGCTCACCTCCACCCCCTGGTGGGACCAGCGATGGATCCAATCTAGTTCACCTACCATCATGGCATTGGGGTGGAAGATGCAGTGATCTTCCTCCTTCACCGTTCTCTGTCCCACCTGGAGAAGCCCGGGAATGCGGTGAGGATCATGTTCTTTGACTTCTCCAGTGCTTTCAACACCATCCAACTGATGATCCTGAAGGACAAGCTGCTGTGCGCAAGGGTGGACCAGCACCTGTCATCATGGATCCTGGACTACCTCACTAACCGGCCACAGTTTGTGAGAACCCGGGACTGTGTGTTCGACACGATCATCAATAGCACGGGGCCCCCCAGGGAACGGTTTTGGCTCCCTTCCTGTTCACCCTTTATACTGCGGACTTCTCACACAACACAACACACTGCCATCTACAGAAGTTCTCTGACAACTCTGTTATCGTTGGCCTCATCTCCAACGGAGATGAAGCTGAGTACAGAGGACTCATCCAGGACTTCGTGGACTGGTGCCATCGGAACTGCCTCCAGATCAACGCGAGGAAAACTAAGGAGCTGGTGGTGGACTGCCGCAGGCAAGGACAACCCCTCACAGCACCAGTAAACATACAGGGAACAGACATCGAGATGGTGACATCCTACAAGTACCTGGGTGTTCATCTGAACAATAAACTAGACTGGTCACACAATACCGACGCACTGTACAAGAAGGGACAGTGCAGGCTGTTCCTACTGAGGAGACTCAGGTCTTTTGGTGTACAAGGGGTGCCGCTGAAGACATTCTACGACACGGTGGTGGCATCAGCCATCACTTTTGGAGTGGTCTGCTGGGGCAGTGGCGTTACAGCAGCCGATAGGAAGAGACTGAACAAACTGATCAAGAAAGCTAGCTCTGTCCTGGGGCAACGCCTTGACCCAGTGGAGAAGATGGGAGAGAGAAGGATGGTGGCTAAACTGTCATCTCTGCTGGAGTCCAAGTCCCACCCTATGCAGGACATACTGAACGCACTGAGGAGCTCATTTAGCAGCAGACTACATCATCCTAGGTGCGCAACCGAGAGGTTTCGCAGGTCCTTCCTACCTACGGCTGTCAGACTGTATAACCTAAGCAGGGCTGCTCGCAGAGATAGCAAAAAATCGTGACAACCTAATAGTATTGAATGCAAAAGACGCAATAGACTTACACAATGGTCCCCTCCGGTATACAACTAGGATTTATATGTATATCAGTATATTCGCTGCAGTATATTCGCTGCTCTTGTTTTTTCTTGTCTTCTGATTGTTGCTCTGAGTGTTGCTATCCCTGTGCTGTTGCAATCCTGGAATTTCCCCATTGTGGGACTAATAAAGGCTTATCTTATCTTATCTTATCTTATCTTATCTTATAACGTCTAGCTTTTGAGGGTCTTTTGGTCTCTTCACTTTGTCAGGCAGGTCCTATTTAAGTGATTTCATGATTGAGAACAGGTGTGGCAGTAATCAGACCTGGGTGTGGTAGAGAAATTAAACTCAGCTTTCCAAAGATGTGATAAACCACAGTCAATTTATGTTTTAATGGGGGTGGGGGGAGATCACTTTTTTACTCAGGGCTATGTAGGTTTGGATTTTTTTTTGCCTTTAATAATAAACACCTTCATTTAAAAACTGCATTTTGTTTTTACTTGTGCTATCTTTGTCTAATATTTTAATTTGTTTGATGACCTGAAACATTTAAATGTGACACACTTACAAAAAAAATGAGAAATCAGGATGGGGCAAAGACTTTTTCACACCACTGTAGGTAGATAGATAGATAGATAGATAGATAGATAGATGTACTTTATTGATCCCAAACTGGGAAATTACAGTGTAACAGCAGCTTGACACAGTAGACGACCCAAACCAACAGAAATACACACAGTATAATAGAAAAAGGAGTTACCCATGGAAGTTAAAACACCTAAATAACCCTACATGCCACATAGGCCACTACTAGGCTAAATAGATTATGATCATTTATCCCCATGAATCTTTGGATAATATTGACTGTACAAAGAATGGCCCTAAGGTGCAGGGTGAAATCTGAGGTACCAATTAGACTGTAAGGTGCAGTATGGCAACATTGTTATGACCAGAATTCAACATCAGAGTGAGTTACTGTACAGTGAAATGATAGGAAAGATTTCCTGTACCTAACCGTTTGGCAGCAGAGCTGTAGCAGTCTGCTGGAGAAAGTGCTCCGCTGTCTGTCCAGTGTGTGGTGGAGGGGGTGATCAGGATTGTCCATGATGGACTGCAGTTTGTTCAATGTCCTCCTTTCCACCACAGTCTCAAAGGTCTCCACCCTTAGTCCAATTAGAGAGCCAGCCTTCTTGACAATCTTGTCAAGTCTGTTGGTGTTGCTGGCTCTGATACTGCTACCCCAACAAACAGCAGCAAAGAAGATGATGCTGCCAATGACGGTTTGGTAGAAAAGCTCCAACATCTCGCGGCACACATTGAAGGATCTCAGCTTCCTCAGAAAGTAGAGTCTGCTCACCCCCTTCTTGTACGCAGCGTCAGTGTTAGATTTCCAGTCCAGTCCGTTGCTGATCATGACACCCAGGTATTTGTAGTCCTCAACTACCTCCACATCCTCCCCACTAATCCACAATGGCTGTGAATCAGAATCAGAATCAGAAAAAGATTTATTGCCAAGTACATTAACAGATCACTGATAACATACGAGAGAATTTGACTTGACACAGAAAATGAACCTGCATTTCCAGTGACACGGCTGCATCGGGAACGCGCCTGCCAACAGGATGGTACAGATAAGAAATCATACAATGGGAAGGAGCAAAAAAATCATTGAATTCAGAATATTGACCATAAGTAATCAATATTATGATTACAAAGACAAAAAAAGCCCACGATGCACATTCAAGACCAGAGTTCACAGGACACAAGGAGAGCAGTGAATGTTATCTTGTTGTCAGTTTCTGGGTCAGTGTGGATGTAGTGTTGAAGCAATGTTGTATCAATATGAGCACAAGGACACTTTGGCAGAAGATGTTTTGTCTGGCTGCAGCAATTGTCCTTGGCAATTGTCCCAAGCAGCTACTGTCCAGAGGCCGTGTGCTCAGTGTTTTGAAAAACAAAGACTGGGGATTATCAGGAGGATTTTTATAAGGGAAATTGAGCCAAATAGACTGATCACAGAGAAAGAACTTTATTTTCTTCTGCAGATTCAGTGCTTAATCCTTCATTGCGGGGCTTTGAGTCCGTCGTGGATAGACTATAGTGAGTTTATAGTGAGTGACGGAGGGAGGAAGGCCTGAAATAGGCAAATGTGAGTTATGTTATATGTGTTAAATGTGAGTCAGGCTGTTATATTTGTGTATTTATAATATTTATGTTAAAGGTGAGTCAGGCTGTTATATTTGTGTATTTATAACATTTATAATATTTATAATTGTGTATTTATAATTTTTCTGCATTGATGTATGTGGTTATTGTGTATATTTTTATCTTGATTCTTTTTTCTAAAGCCCATCCAGGGACAAGAGTTGCAAATTAGCTAATAGCTATACACTCTATGTGCAACACATCAGATTGATTGTCTTTGATTAATTGTCTATGTTTATTGCACTGTCCCTGTCAAATAAACTAATCTACTACTACTTAAGCGTAACCATGATGTAATCCACCTTCCGAGACAGTTCTCCATTTGTCGCTATCAAAGTCTCCTCCATTTTTCCAATTTGATGGATGCACCTCGCGTGGCCAGCATTTTGATAGGTTGTATCCATCTTCAGCAATTTGCGGTACACCAGGACAATCCCAGTTCCAAACAGAACGATCCCAGTCACCATTATTACGAAGATATACAAATCTTCAATATCTTCAATAGAGAGATTACTCAGGCACAAGATCCTCCAAACACTTGTCTCCCGTAAATAGCCCGCCGGAGCCGTCCCTGCGGGGCAAACAGCTTCCCCCGGAGCATTATTCCTTGTTGAAAAAATAGTGTCAATTGCGTTCAAAGCCCAGCTTATCAATTCCATAATTTCTTTCGATAATCAGCAGTAGACGCAGACAGACAACAGCAAGCTGGGATCCAGTTAATAGGGAAGTGGGGAGCTAGAGCAGAGAGAAAAGAGAGAAGCGTCTACTCTCCTTGAAGAGCGGAAGTGAAGTAAGTAAGGAAGTGAAGGCGTCCTCTTCTTCCTGAAGTCAATCACCATCTCTCTGGTCTTGCTGACATTCATCCTCAGGTGATTCTGCTTGATTCAGTCCACAAATCTGTCTACCAGTGCCCTGTAATCTCCCTCCTCTCCCCTTCTTATATACCCAACAATAGCTGAGTCATCAGAGAATTTCTGCAGATGTCATGACTCGGAGGTGTACTGAAAGTCAGTGCTGTATAAGGTGAAGAGAAAAGGAGAAATCACAGTCCCCTGTGGAGCTCCCGCATCACTAACCACCACATCAGCCAAGACACTGCCCAGCCGGACAAACTGTGGCCTGCCTGTTAGGTAGTCAGTAATCCAGGAGATCACAGAACTGTCGACCCCCATCACCTGCAGCTTCTCACCCAGCAGCAGTAGCTGAATGGTGTTAAAGGCACTGGAGAAATCAAAGAACGTGATTCTCACAGTGTCTCCTCCTCCATCCAGGTGCAAATGGGCTTGTTGCAGCAGGCAGATGACAACATCTTCAACTCCTAAATGGGGCTGATATGCAAACTGCAGAGGGTTCAGCCACATCCTCACCTGCGGCCTTGGGTGGGCTAAGATCAGTCTCACCATGACCTTTATCACATGAGATGTGAGGGCAACTGGTCGATAATCCTTCAGGTCCAATGGAGATGACTCATTGGGGACAGGAACCAGGCAGGACATCTTCCACAGCACTGTAATCTCTCATGACTCAGGTTGTACAGGTGTTTCAGTACCAGAGCGAGTTGGTTGGCACAGGTCCTCAGGATCCTGGTGGAGATGCCATCAGGGCCAGCAGCCTTCTGCTGGTGAAGTCTCTCCAGCTGTTTCCTCACTTGGCCTTTAGTCACAGTGATGGTGGGGTTGGTGCTGATGTCTTCAGTGGAGGGGGGAGGGGGAGAGAGGTGCTACACAGGGGCGTGAAAGGGGAGGGGTGTGTGGGGGTCTGGCTGTGTCGTGGGGGTGACAGATGGTGAGTTGAACCTATTAAAAAACAGGTTCAGCTCATTAGCTCTGTCATGGCTCCCCGATGTCTGTCTGTCTCTCCCCTTACACCCAGTGATGTGTTTAATTCCAGTCCACATATCCCTCATGTTTCTCTACTGCAGTTTATCCTCTGACTTCCTCCTGTAATTGTCTTTACACCTCCTCAGCATCTCTCTCAGTTCATGCTGCACTTTCCTCAGTTCCTCCCTGTCTCCAGACCTAAAAGTTCTCTTCTTCTTGTTAAGAAGTGCTTTCAGGTTGCTGGTGATCCATGGTTTGTTGTTGGGGAAACAGTGCATGGTCTGAGCTGGCATGGCTGTATTTTCACAGACTCTGATGTATTCTGTGATGCAGTCAATCATGTTGTCTATGTCCTCTCTGTGTGGCCCACAGAGTACATCCCAGTCCGTCATCTCAAAGCAGTCCCGTAGTGCATCAACAGCCTTCTGTGTCCACCTCCTCACAGGTGAAAATTTATAAGAAAAAAGTAGAAAACTGGTGAGAAAAAAGTAGTAAATTTATAGGAAAAATATTGAAAATTTGAGACAAAAGAGGTTTAAAAAAATGAAAATTTAATAGAAAAACACTGAAAATTAAAGGGAAAAAGCTGCAAATTTACAAGAAAAAAGTTGAAAATGTAAGAGAAAAAAGCTGAAAATTTATGAGAAAAAAGTTGAAAATTTATGAGAATGAAATAGAAAATTTGTAAAAAAAAAAAAAATCTAATTTGAAAATTTGTGACAAAAAAAGTTTAAAATCTGTGAGAAAATCGATGAGAAAGAAGTAGAAAATTTATAGGAAAAACATTTTTGAAAATTTATGGCAAAAGTAAAAAAAAAAGAAATTTACTAGGAAAAAAATTGAAAATTTCAAGGAAAAATTTTGAAAATTTATGAAAAAGAAGTCATAAATTTGTGAGAAAAAAAGGTGAAAATTTATCCACCTTATTCCTGGGGGTGCCGCTGTAGGAACGATTATGAGCGGAGCTTCCGGTTTCAGCTGACCTAGGTTAAATCAGTCAGTAAGAGTGGAGTAGCAGGGGCATTTAAAATAGCATTTTTAAAAGTTTTTCAAATTCATTTTAATGTATAGTCCACATACTTGTTTTGCACTCAAGTGGCAGCTAATTTCAGCACTTGTAGTTTTTGTATTTTTTGAATGTTTTGGTGTAGTTCTGGTACCGGTTGCTGGTGTTCTTGGTTGTGCCGTAGACTGTATAAATGGAGGCTTCTCACCAGCAATGTGTAGATCATGCACTGAACGAAAAAGGACTGTTGGTGTGATCGGTGGTACAGACACAGGACAGACACAACACCACCAGGTACAGTATGTTTTCACTTATATGAATGCCACAGATCTGACGTTTATGTGTTATATATGTCACCAGTATGAAGGCTGCATGAAGTAAAATAATAAATAAAAAAATAGTAACCATTTGCTTCCTAAGGCTTAACGATTTAAGAAAGATATCAAACAGTTTTTTTTTTTTTTTTTTTTTTTTTGCATTTGTTGCACTGCCTTGGAACGATATGGACTTCAGCATGCATTAATTTTTAAATTATCACAAAATATAGGTCAATAAAATTCTGAACAATTGTCAGAAAACGTCTGTACGTGTTAAGTTAAATAACAAGCATTGAGCAAGCAACAAGCATGACAGCAGCATGAGTATTTTAATTTTGGAGTAAAACGAACGGCTGCAGCTGTCTGTCTATACCATGACAGCCAAACATGGTGTTGTGGCGTATGTTTGCTCGAAGGTATATTTGATTATGTCCAACACATTTTAACAAAATGCATCCGACTTTATTGCGGTGGAGACATTGATATTTCTCAGAGCTTTTATTTGTTTACAGCGTTAGCCTCTTAGCAGCGGCACTAACAAACGCAGCTACTGTCTGCGAGGCCACTTTTTAAGGTCATCTTTCTATCCCTCCATAGTCGTGGGAAGTGGTATGATTATATTACTGTTTTTGAGGTGCAAAAGGCCGTGTTCCCACATTTTTGATGCCAAAGTCATTGTTTTTTTAACAAGGAACAGTGTCCCGTTTCAGTGACAACCACACGTTCTAAACTAGTACCGGAAGTTGTGTCCATAATTCACGCAAGGCATCATGGGGCCTAGGAATAAGATAGATCGGCAAATGTTGAAAATTTGTGACAAGAAAGAAAGTAAAATTTACTAGAAAAAGTTGAAAATTTAAAGGACAAAAGCAACAAATTTATGAGGAAAAAACTGAAAAGTTATAAGGAAAAAAATTTAAAATTTACAAGAAAAAAATGAAACTCATGAGAGAAAAGATGAAAATTTAAAGGGAAAAGAGCACCAAATTTGTGAGAAAAAGGTTGAAAATTTACAAGAAAAAAGTTGCAAATATATAACAGTTTTTTTTCCTCCCCCGTTTCTGTTTAGAATTGGTGCTTCAAAGTAATGACACCCCATATCACCGGTGTTACAGTACCTCACGAAGGAACCATAATATGGTATGAGTAAAAATTCCACTCTCTTTTAATAGTCATCTGCATTGTCTGTTTAAAAAATTTCCTTTTGGGGGAGCTTTTGTTGACCTCCCTTTTCTTCTTCTTCTTCCCCCTGTTCCTGTAGCTGCTGTGTTTGGAGGAATGCAGGACGGCTGATCAGGTTCCTGGAACATAACAGCTGAAAACTGGGGCACAGAACAGCGCTAAAGACCGACAAAAACAAAGAGAAGGGAGGAACGGCAGAGAAATGGATGACACAGATAACCAAACCAGCCTGGAACGATGAAAATGATGCGAGAGCCACTCTGTTGGGGGATTAGGACAGATGTTAATACGCCTGATGTGACTTTATTCTGATGATTCGTTTGCTGTTTTGACATGTGGTTGGAATGCGTCGAGGTCAGGGGTCAAAGGAGTGAGGCCAGAGTGACAAAAATGTCAACACTGCTCACTTCAACATTTATGTGGGAATTTTTCCAAAGGAGTGACCCTTGTTATTTAATCAGCTGTGAACTGGTTAAAGTGAATCCTCCAAGTACTGTTAGCCATTTTTGGTAGGGCATGGCTCACTGTTGAATGGAGGCAAAACATGCAACCTGGTTGATAATGGAATTAGAGCCATACTGATGATGGAAACTGCTAGGAAGTAGGTGGCTGGAGGTGATTTTCTTTTCGGAAATGTGATGTTTTCTCATAAATCTGAAACTTTTTTCTCAAAAATTAGTTTTTTCTCAAATGTTTGCAGTTTTTTTCTCGTTAAATTTGCACTTTGTTTCTTGTAAATTTGCCATTTTTTTTCACTGTAAATTTTCAGCTTTTTTTTCTCTTAATTTTGTGACTTTTTCTTAAAAATTTGTGACTTTTTTCCCATAAATGTGTGACTTTGCTCACAAACTTGCAGTTTTTTTTCTCGTAAATTTGCAACTGTTTTCTCAAAAAAAATTCTCAAAAGTTTGCAATTTTTTTCTCATAAATTTGCAACTGTTTCTTGTAAATTTTAAATTTTCTCATAAATTTGACTTTTTTTCTTATAAATTTGACTTTTGTCTCATAATTGTGCAACTTTTTTCTTAAAAATTAGTGATTTTTTTTCTCATAAATTTGCTGATGTTTTCTTGTAAATTTCCGACTCTTTTCTCATAAATTTGTGACCTCTTTTTCAAAAAATTTGCAGATGGTTTCTTGTAAATTTGTAACTTTTTTCCTGTAATTTCCAACTTTTTTCTTAGAATTTTTTTTCTTAAAAGCATGCATTTTTTTTCTTATAAATCTGCAATTTTTTTCTTGTAAATCTGCAATTTTTCCTGTAAATTTTCAACTCTTTTGTTATAGATTTGCAACTTTTTTCTAATAAATTTGCAACTTTTTTTCATAAATTTGACTTTTTTCTCATAAAAGCCCGTTCCATCCAGCTACAATGGTTACTGGCCCATAGCACTGACCCCCATCATAATGAAGTGCTTCATCATGTAGAACATCAAGCCCATCCTGCCTCCCTCCTGCAACCCATCTCAGTTTGCATACAGGTCAAACAGATCCATCTCTACCGTTCTCCATCCAGCTCTCACCCACCTGGACTCAAAGAACTCCTACGTGTGAATGCTGTTTCTGGACTTTAGTTCAGCATTCAGCACAATCACCCCCCAACACCTGATACAAAATCTCAGACACTTGGGACTCAAAACCTCTCTCTGTAACTGGCTGCTGGACTTTCTCACAGGAAGGCCACAGAACGTGCGGGTTGGCAGCAACACCTCCAAGACCATCACACTGAGCACAGGGGCCCCACAATGGTGTGTACTCAGCCCGCTGCTCTTCACCCTGCCTGCTCAGATTGCCCACACCTGTTGCTACTTGTTTTAGTTTGTTTGTAGCCTTATTTAAGGGTCTGTGCACCATTGTCAGGCGCAGTACCCTACTATCGACTATCGCTTACACATGTAAGTGTCTTTTGGATTTTCTCTTGTTATTCTCCTAGTGTGCACTCCACTGCTAGTGTTTCCAGGTTTAGCCGGCGACTCCCCTCACCTTAGCCTTCACTATTTTTGGCTTCACCTGTGTCTGTCATTTCTGCCAGTTTCTGGTTTAACCTTGTTTGTTCTTTTGCACATCTTTACTATTAAAATTTGCAAACTCACGGCCGGTGTTTGGAGCTTTTATTCTGCCCTGACAAGGGAGTTTATGACAGAAGGGTGCTGCCAGTGTGGGCTTCAGCAGCTGAGTTTTCCCTTTTGTTTTTTCCACGTTTTCTAATTTTTTGTCCGGAGGTTTTGGGTAGAATTGCCACCATGGACTTTCGGGTCTTTGGTCTGAGTGAGGAGGAGTGTGCGGTGGGGGAACTGGTTGTGAATTTTGCCTCAAAGGTTCAAGCCACCCACACTCCAGAGATCGTTTTTGGGTTCGTGGACAGCGCTGCCCAGTTGATTGAGGCGTGTCTCAATCTCTGGAGCTACCCGGGTCTGACTGCTTTACTCGCCATGGTGTTCTGGTTGAGTCTTGTCAACGACTCGGTGAGTTGGTAAAGGATTCTCCCCCAGTGCAACCTGGACCGGCGAAAAAACGTCCTCGGAAGCGGAAGGCTCGCCACTCTGTCCTGAAGCCCAAGTCATCATCCTCCTGCCAGGCAGCCTGTGGAGTTCCCGGAGGGACAGTGTCAGACCCTGAAATAGCAGCTGACTCCATCACGCCCCAGGAATTCAGGCAAGTTCTCATTCATTCTCTCTCTTTTTCTACTGAAACCGCTTGCCTAATTCCTGGTGGTGAGGCTCGTTTATTACAGTCCACTGGGTCCTCACCATCAGCTGCTGTTGACGCCTCTTCAACTCCTTCTCCTGTCTCTCCAAAATGTCCGCCGGTCCTGGGAGGCAACCGTCACATAATGGAAAGGTCTGCGAATTCTGGGACCCTTGGTTCAGTGTCACCATCACACCCAACGAGGGAGAGGAGCACCCACTGTGTCCCAAAGCCAGTGTCGACGAGCGAGCCTTCCCTGGTTTTGGCATTGCTTGATCCAGTTCCTTCAGTGAGGCATTCCCTGGCTCCTCTCCTAAGGGCTGGGGCCTTATCCATGACGAAGTCGGTGCCGACGACCAAACACTGTCTGACTTTGGCGCCTCGTCTGCTTTGCCAGAAGCCCACCTGTCATCGTGGCTGCAGGTGCGACACCTCCATGTTCTCCTGGGGTGCCCACAATCTCCGCAGCCACTGTGAGGGATGAACCTGGGACTGCTGCAGCCAAGACCATCGTGCCCCTGGAATACAGGCAAGTGAATTCTTGTTCTCCATTTCCTAAAAATGAATTATCTTGCATGGTTTCTGGTGATGAAACTCAGTCCCTGCATTCCACTGAGTTTTCATCACCTGCTGCAGACAATTATTCCACATTTACTACCCTCGTCTCTCCTCCCATTTTCCTTGAGTGCCCTCCGGCCCCGGGATTGTGCCACTGGGTAAGGGAGGATCCTGCAGTCCTGGACGACCTGGACCCAGTCTCGCAGCCACAGGTTGGATGAGGGGAGAATGCTGCCAGCAACCTGAAGGCTGCGCCGACGACTGAGCATCCCCTGGCTTCAGCTGCGCAGGACTTGGTGCCGGTGCTGAGACGGTCTCCAGCTACCACGACCGACTAGGCATCTGTGCTGGGTGTTCCGCTTGGAGTCCTGGGGACTGCAACCACCATCACGCCAACTGCTGAGGTTGCCACAGCAGGTTCACCGGAGTCCTGGATGGCGGTGGAGCTCGAGTTCAGGCAAGTACCCTGTTCTGTTCTTTCTTCTGCAGATTCAGGAAAATCTTGTCTGGCTCGGGGCAGGGGGAGTCAGGTGCAGAAGCCCTCTGCTCCTGAGATCCCCTCGCTGGGCTCCGCTGCTGTCGGTGATTCTCCTCTGGCGTTTTCTTTGTGTTTTCCTCCTAAGGCGACCATGCCGAGACTGAATGCCCCAAGGGATGGACTCGAGTCACCCTTGCCTGGATTGCCGGAGTCCTGAACGGTGGTGGAGTCCAAGACAAAGCAAGTGCTCTGTTCTGTCGTCACATCATCAGTTCTAGAGATGTCTTGTCCTGCTCGGGGTGGGGAGAGCCAGTTGCAGTGGGCAAGTGCTTCTGGTCTCTCTCCATCGGGCTCCACTGCTGCTGGTGATAATAACCTGGCATGTGTTCTCTCTCTTTTGCGCGAGTCTTCATCTGGGTCCGCGGTTGGTCATCCACCTCCTCCTCCCGAGATCATCATGGGTTCAGCTCCTCCTGCTGAGGTCATTGCAGGTGCTCCGTCCCAGCCCGGGACTTCCATGGGAGCTGCTCCCCATCTGGCTGAGGTCCTCGAGGGTGCTGCTTCCCTTCCAGTGGAGGTCATCACAGGTGCTCTGTTCCAGCCCAGGTCCTCTGAGGGTGCAGCCTTGGCCCAGTCCTGGTCCTCCGCGGGTGTAGCCTTGGTCCAGTCCGGGTCCACCAGGGGTGCAGCTTTGGCCCAGTCTGAGCCCACCGAGGGTGCCGCTCCGCTCCTGCCCGCAGTCATGGAGGGTGCAACTCCGCTCCTGTCCAGAGCCACTGAGAGTGCAGCTCCGCTCCAGCCCAGAGCCACCATGGGTTCTGCTGTGCTCCAGCTCGGAGCCACCATGGGTGCAGCTTCGCTTCAGCCCGGAACCACCGTAGATGCAACCTTGCTCCAGTCTGGAGCCACCGAGGGTGCAACTGTGTTCCAGACGGGACCACCGAGGGTACTGCTGACCAGCCCACGGGCATCATGGCCCCCTCTCCCTTGCCAGACACTGTTGTGGTTCCTCCTCCTTTGCCAGAAGCCGCCGTGGTCCCTCATCTTCTGCCTGACGCCATCATGATTCCCCTTCCTTGGCCAGTTGTTGTCGTGGTGCCTCGTCCTCTGGTCATCCTGGTTGGGCGGCCGCCCCCTGGATCACTATCTCTGTGGTGGTTGCTTAAGAACTCTGGGCGACTGCCTGACAGGCATTGCCTTTGGGTTTGGTGGTTCACATTCTCCGGCAGACCACCCGACTCTTACCACCTCACCGTCTGTCAGGCCTACGACTTTGGCTGACCACCAGAACTGCATTGTTTTTTGGTCTAAGGGTGCCTAGGCGCCCAGTTCTGTGTGGGTCCTGAGTGGGATTTTATTTTGTTTCCCTTCAGCATGGGCCTTGCTGGGAAGCTATCCTGAGGGTTTTTCTTGTTCCTTTTGGTTTGGTTCGGTCCCTCCGTGCCTAGGTCCCTCTCCTCCCACCCAGGGTGGGGTTGTTTTCTTGTGGTGGTGGGATTTCTGTGTGGGGAGTTCTTTTTCTTTTGATTTTACCCCAGGGTATCTAGGCTCCACCCCTTGAGGGCGGGGGGGGGCTTTGTCAAGTTCTGAGTGCAGGGGGATTCCACTGGGCTCAGGTTGTCTGCCTTTTTTTTCATATTTGTACTGTGCTGTTATTTTGAGTTGTCACGTATCCTGTATTGTTTCTCAGGATGGTTTATTTTCCCATTTACGTTCGTTATAGTTTGTTTATTGTATTTTTGAATTTGCCTGTCTTCATTTTTTGCCTTATCATTATATTTGTATTCTGTTATGTTCTTTCTCTCGGGGTTGACAGCTGTCAATGGCTTGATGGGGTTTTGCTCTGCGTGGGCATGGCCCTGTCAGCTGTGAGCTCCAATGACTCCCTCATTATTCCCAGTTGGTCCGAGTTGTATCTTTATTTTCTCCTGCCCGCTCAGATTTCCCACACCTGTTACTACTTGTTTTAGTTTGTTTGTAGCTTTATTTAAGGGGCTGTGCACCATTGTCGGGTGCAGCACCCTACTATCGACTATCGCCTACACATGTAAGTGTTTTTTGAATTTTCTCTTGTTATTCTTCTAGTGTGCGCTCCACTGCTAGTGTTTCCAGGTTTAGCTGGCGACGCCCCTCGCCTTAGCCTTCATTATTTTTGGTTTCACCTGTGTCTCTTATTTCTGACAGTTTTTGGTTTAGTCTTGTTTGTTCTTTTGCACATCTTCACTATTAAAATTTACAAACTCACGACTGGCGTTTGGAGCCTTTATTCTGCCCTGACAAGAGAGTTTATGACAGCTAAACAGCTTCATTCATCAGGCCATCAGGGCCCTGAGCTCTGTCCACTCCCCCCCTCCCCCCTGGACCATAATGCAATAATGCAATCACCCGTCCAATAACTACTTCAGCTGTTGGCACAGAAAGACTGGAACACCAACATTAATACATTTGCTGCTGTATGTCTCTGCACTTTAACTGCAGCCATTTGCACAAATGCCATATCTGCTGTTGTCTGTTTGTCATTGCAATATTGATCATGTGCAGTCCTATCTGTTACTATCTGCACCTACACTACCACATTGAACTGCAATTACAGGTATTACATCTCTAGTTTTCTGTATATAGGATTGCTGGGTTTTATCATTGTTAATCGTTTATCTCTATTTATACTATGGGAGATCTGGGTCCTTCTTGTCACCCTTTACACCACCGGTTGCATTACTGTACATATTGTATATTAGACTGCTGTTGTTGTTGTTTTCTTTTTTCCCAGCCTTATTCCTTTTTCTTTTTTTATATTATGCACACCACTGAAGAGACAGAGAAACACCATTTCAATTCTCCTGTCCTAGTACTGACAAATAAAATCTCTGAATCTTTGAATCTTGAATCTAAATTTGCAACTTTTTTTCTCATAAATTAGTGACTTTTCTCAAAAATTTGCAGATGCTTTCTTGTAAATTTGAAACTTTTTCCTGTAAATTTTATACGTTTTTCTCATAAATTTTGAAATTTTTGTTCTCATAAGTTTGAAATTTCTTTCTTGTAAGTTTTTTTCTTCATAAACTTGCATTTTTTTTCCTGTACATTTTCAATTTTGTTTCTCAGATTTGCGTTTTTTCCTCATAAATTTGCAACCTTGTTGTCATAAATTTGTGATTTTTTTTCTTAAAAATTTGTCTTTTTTCTCATAAATTTGCAGATGTTGTAATTTTGCAACATTTTTCTTATAAATTTGTAACTTTTTTAAAAAAAATTCTCAAAAGTTTGCAAATTTTTTGTCATAAATTTGCAATTTGTTTCTTGTAAGTTTCCCATTTTTTCCTGTAAATTTTAAACTTTTTCTCAGAAATTTGACTTTTTTCTAATAATTTTGTGACTTTTTTCTTTAAAAATTGTGATTTTTTTCTCATAAATTTGCAGATGTTTTCTTGTAAATTTGTTATTTTTTTCATAAATTTGTGACTTCTTTCTTATAAAATTTGCAGATGGTTTTGTGTAAATTTGCAATTTTGTTCTCATAAATCTGCTTTTTCTTGTAAATGTGCAATTTTTCCTGTAAATTTTCAACTTTTTTCTAGTAGATTTACTTTTCCTCATAAAGTTGCAACCTTTTTATCATAAATTTGTGACTTTTCTCAAAAACTTGCAGATGTTTTCTTGTAAATCTGCGACTTGTTCCTGTCTATTTTGTAATTTTTTTCTCATAAATCTGTGTTTTTTCTCAAAAGTATGTAATTTTTGTTCTCATAAATTTGAAATTTCCTTCTTGTAAATTTGTAATTTTTCCTGTAAATTTGCAGCTTTCATAAATTTTCAACTTTTTGTCCTAGAAAAATTTGCAGCTTTTTTCATATAATTTTCCAGATTCTTTTCTCATAAATTTCCATTTTTTCATGTAATTTTTCAACTTTTTTCTTCACAGGTTTGTACATTTTCAACTTTTTTTTCTCACAGATTTGCATTTTTTTCTTCATAAATTTGCAACCATTTTCTCGTTAATTTACAATTTTTTTCCTGTAAATTTTCAATTTTTTTTCTCATAGTTTTGCAATTTTTTTCTCATAGTTTTGCAATTTTTTTCCTAATAAACTTGCAACCATTTTCTCATGAATATGCACATTTTTTTTCCTGTAAACTTTCAACTATTTTCTCATAAATTTCCAACTTTTTTCTCATAAATATCCAAGTTTTTTCAAATCAAATCAAAATCACATCAAATTAAATCAACCTTTATTGTCATATTGCTGTACATACAACTGTAGTGCAGGCAAGATGAAACTGCGTTTCTCTCGGCATCCATATAAGTAAAAAGAACATAGTTTAAGACACAGTCACACACACCCTCACCCCCCACCCCAACACAGCCATTCACACTTCCCTGAACTAACCAGAACTATAATATACAAATAATATACAAAATGTCCGTAGGTGCAGTAGTGTGTATGAGAGATTCCGGATCAACTGTTCAGCATCCTGACAGCTTGTGGAAGGAAGCTGTTGATCAGTCTGGTGGTTCTGCCTCTGACGCTCCGGAATCGTTTGCCAGATGGCAGAAGTTCAAAGTGTTTATGCAGAGGGTGAGAACGGTCCTTGACAATGTTCAGTGCCCTGCTCCTACAACGGTTCTGAAAAAGTTCTTGGACAGAGGGGAGGGAGACTCCAATTACCCTCTCAGCTCCCTTAACTATCCTCTGCAGGGCTTTTTTGTCTGACATACTGCAGCTGGAGTACCATGTAGCAATGCAGTACGTCAGAATACTCTCCACCACACCTCTGTAGAAGGTCCTGAGGATGCAGATGGGGAGAGAGGCCTGTCTGAGTTTCCTCAAGAAGTGCAGTCTCTGCTGGGCCCGCTTCCTGACCCCCAAGGAATTCTTGCTCCAGGTCAGGTCCTGCGAGATCTGCACTCCGAGGAACTTGATGTTCTCCACTCTCTCCACTAAACGGCCGCCGATGCTGAGAGGGACGTGTTCAGACCGTGATCGCCGGAACGTCCATAATCATCTCCTTCGTTTTGTCCACGTTGAGCACCAGATTGTTCTCCCTGCACCAGCCCTCCAGGTCTTCATATGGATTTGCAACTTTTTTGCATAAATTTTCAAATTTTCTCTGAAGAAATTTGCAACTTTTTTTTCACATAAATTACCACTCTTTTCCTAAAAAAAAAAATCCTGTTTCTTCCCAGAAATTTTCAACTTTTTTCTCATAAATTTACAACTCTTTCTCAAAAGTCTGCAGCTTTTTTCATATAAATTTCTTACTGTTTTCTCATAAATTTCCAAATTTTGTCCGATAAATTTTCCTTTTTTATCGGATGAGCAAATTTATGAGCAAATTCCTCATAAATTTGCTTCACTGATCTGGATGTTGGTTACATTTTTATTCCATGCAATTAAATTGTAATTTGTAACTTTTTTAATTTTTAAATTGGCATATCATTATAGTTTTGCTCTTTTATTCGTGTACATTTGTCCCTAATTCACATTTATCTCTTTGTACCTTGTGCTAAATTTGTGAATACCCCCCTCCCCCCCGATAAACAAATAAATGGCCTACTGCATTAAAGTTCATATAAGTCTACTTTTTTCCTTGATCATACTGACAGTGTGACCCACTGAAGACTGTTTGTTTCTGGGGGGCCTGGACTTCATCCTAACGCTCACCCCTCCTGATCCACCTCTTGACCTCTTCGCTTGGGTTCACAGCTCTCTCAGAGCGATGGCGGACACGCTGATTTGGGCCTGCCAACGCTAAATGCTTCCACATGCGTCCGCCCGAATATCTGAGCGTACAGACGTGTGAGAGGAGTCAAATCCGTGGGAAAAACAGATTCATCCAGGAGGAGAGTCAAACTTGTATTTATTTATTAAGCTAACTTCTTTCCTGTCCGAAATAACATAGCTGGAAGTTGGGAATTCCTCACAAGTTAAATGCTTTGAGGCATTTCATTCAAAGAAGGAATGTGACAGTGAGTCCTTTGTTCTGGTTTTGTTTAATTAAAAAAATTAACATGAAATCAAATATTTAACATTTTAGAGCCCTGAAAGCGCTTTTAATTCTCTAAATGTTCATGATGTGCAGTTTTAAATAACAAACAGAAGTCCCTGTAAGTAGGCCTACACCACTGAATTTAAAAATGCTGTATGTAACTTTTGGAAGCTGATTTAGTGACACGGGGAACTACGTTCTGGCAGGGCGGTGGAGAAGTGGTTAGCACTGCGGCAGCACAGCAACTCATCCTTGACCGGGGGGTCCTGGGTTCCATCCCAGCCCCCGACCAACAGTGATCTGTGTGGAGTTTGCATGTTCTCCCCGTGTCTGCATGGGTTTACTCTGGGATTTCTCCGATTTCCTCCCACATGCCAAAAACATGCAACTTAGGTTAATTGGCATCAAACTAGAGATTCTAAATTGTCCTTAGGTATGACTGTGAGAGTGAATGGTTGTCTGTCTCTCTGTGTTGGCCCTGTGATGGACTGGTGATCTGTCCAGGGTGGACCCTGCCTCTCGCCCAAAGATGCTGGAATAGGCTCCAGCCCCCCCGCGACCCGAAAAGGACTAAGCAGAAGAAGCTGACTGGCTGGATGGATGGATGGGAACTACATTCTCAGAAATGGGGCTGCAGTTTCCTTTGTTGCCAGAAGGTGTCACTGACGTTTCCTAAAAAAAGCTCCAAAAAATTACCCTTAAAGGAGCTACTATAAAATATTCAAAAATGAGCTATAATTACAACTATCCAAGCATTACTGATGTGTATACGTTCATATGGATACATATATGTGCATGTATATACAGTGGGGAAAATAAGTATTAAACACGTCAACATTTTTCTCATTAATAAACAAATTTCTGATGGAGCCATTGACCTGAGATTTTCACAAGATATCAGTAACAACCCAAGTAATCCATACATACAAAGAAATCAAGGCAACTGTGTTCACAAAACAAGTTATATTTAATAAAGTGGAATGACACAGGGAATAAGTATTGAACACATTAAGAAAAAGCTGTGCAAAAAGGCATAGAAAGCCAAGAAGCCAGTTGAAATCCATCAGAATTTAGGAAGCCATCCCGTCCCCCATCAGTGGAAATTAATTTCAGCTGGTTAAGCCCTGACTGATAGCCTTTAAAAAGGTATGCAAATATCAGATTGTCACACCACAAAGAACTCATGATTCGTAGAAGCAAAGAGCTCTCTCTAGACCTTTGCAACTTTATTGTTGCAAAACATAATGATGGCATTGGTTACAGGTACATTTCTAAACTGCTGAATGTTCCAGTGAGCACTGTTGAAGCCATCATTTGGAAGTGGAAAGAACATCATTTTACCATAAACAGGCAAAGACCAGGAGCTCCTCACAAGATTTCTGACAGAAGAGTCAAAAGTATTATCAGAAGAGTTATCGAAGAGCCAAGGACCACTCATGGAGAGCTCCAGAAAGGCCTGGAATTATTGGAATTTTTGGGCGGTGTGGTGGCGCAGTGGTTAGCACGGTGGCAGCACAGCAACTCACCCTTGGCCATGGGATCCCTGGTTCGATCCCAGCCCCTGACCAACAGTGATGTGTGTGGAGTTTGCATGTTCTCCCCGTGTCTGCATGGGTTTACTCCGGGAGTTCTCCGCTTTCCTCCCACAGGCCAAAAACATGCAGATTAGGTTAATTGGAGACTCTAAACGTGGCCCTAGGTGTGAATGTGTGTGCGAATGGTAAAGGGACAGCGCCGTACTGTGGCTGCTTCATCCATCCAGGTGGATGCCCTCAGTTTCCCCTCTGGGGATCAGTAAAGTATACAAGATTAAAAAAAAAAAAAAAATCAAAATTGAATTAGCACATACTACTGTTTCAAAAAAAAAAAAAAAAAACAGCCCATGCACTCAACTGACATGGGCTCTATGCCCGCTCACCTCATAAGACTCCATTGCTGAAGAAAAAGCATGTTGAAGCTTGTTTAAAGTTTGCTGCACAACACTTGGGCAAGCCAGTAAAATACTGGGAGAATATAGTCTAGTCAGATGAGACCAAAATTGAACTTTTTGGATGCCACAACATCCAGCTTGTTTGGAGGAGAAATGGCACTGCACATCCCATCATGGTGTGGGGGTGTTTTTTCAGCACATGTTACAGGCAGACTTCATATAACTGAAGGAAAGATGAATGGACAAATATACAGAGAAAACCTTGATAAGAACCTGTTACCATCTGCCAAGATGCTGAAGCTGAAACGAGGGTGGACATTTCAGCATGACAATGATCCCAAACATACAGCCAAGGAAACTCAACTGGCTCCAGAGAAGGAAAATAAAGCTGCTAGAATGGACCAGTCAGTCACCTGACCTGAATCCAATCAAAAATCTGTGGAATGAACTGAAGATCAGAGTTCATAGAAGACACCCATGGAACCTTCAAGATTTGAAGACAGTTTGTGTGGAAGAATAGGCTAAAATCACTCCTGAGCAATGCATGCGCCTAGTTTCTCCATACAGGAGCTATCTCGAAACTGTTATTGCCAACAAAGGCTTTTCTACTAAATATTATATGAATTTCACCAAGTTTGTTCAATACTTATTCCCTATGTCATTCCACTTTATTAAATATAACTTGTTTTGTGAACACAGTTGCCTTGATTCTTGTATGTATGGATTATTTGGGTTGTTACTGATATCTCATGACAATCTCAGGTTAATGGCTCCATCAGAATTTTCCCTGCTGTATGCATGCACTTCTTTGTAAATATCATTTAAGTACTTTTGTTCTTTTGCAGATTTGACTAATGCTTACTTTAGTTTTTAAGAGTTTTACTGCTTGTGTGTCACCATCGTTACAACAAAATAAGGAAAATAGCCATAAAATCTGCAGTAGGACCCCTAGCCAACTAGGCTAGCGGCACTGCATTTTTTAATTTCATATGCAAAAGTACTGAAAAAGTGACATTTTGACCATTTGTCCCCTTTAAAACATCCAATATAAGCATTGGTAGATAAGTAATCTCACTGTTGGGATTGGGGGGAGGGGGGGCAATAAACAATATTTTCACCAGAGTAAATATTGAGGGGGACACGATAAGTATTGCTTTAGTCAGGGTCATTCCTAGGTTTTGGGGGCAATATGCAAGATTTTGTAATGGGGAAGAATTCAAACCCGATAAAATATGGAGAAAAAAATGTGTACAGAATATATAGTATATATGTGTATAGTATATATATATATATATATAAAATGTAAATAAAATATAATGATACCATTGTCTACGCACACATAATATAAATAACCCTTACATAGAATCGAAATTTAACCTGCAATCATATGAATGTTGTGAAATTTAGTTGCAAATTTACATGAAAAATGTAAGAAAAAAAATTACAAAAAAGTCCAAAATTTTTGCAAATTAATGAGAAAAAAGTTGTAAAATTTATGAGACAAAACTTGCAAATTAACAACAAAAAATTTATGAAATTTACATAAAAAGTTCCAGTTAATGAGAAAAAAGATATGTTTCAGGACCCAGGAGACAGACACTGACACGAGCAGATAGTGACAATAATCTTTATTTAATTGTGAGTGAGTGTAATGCGAGTGTGAGTGCGAGGATATCGTTCTGGTCACTGGAGCTGAGCGACCTGGACGGAGACCCGGCAACCCTGGAACAGATAAGCAGAGACAAATTACTAATGCTCCACACTAGCAGAGAGCTGCAGATAACAAGGCTTACTTGAGAGCAGCACTGGCTTCAGAATCAGAATCAGAATCAGAATCAGGTTTATTGCCATTGTTCATGTAGTACACAAACTAGGAATTTGTCTCGGTACAATGCTGCAACATTAAACATGATAAGATAAGAGAAATAAACTATACATGTAATAAAGTGTAGGATAAGATTAAGTGATACTGGTCAACAGTTAAAATATATATTAGCCAGCAGCAGATACGGTGTAGAACTATATAGTGCAGTCGGTAATGCAGGAAGAAAACAGTGATGATTGACATGAGTCTGGTTGAGCTGCTGTACATGGTGCACGAGAGTCACTTAGTGTTCAGCAGTCTAATGGCAGAGGGGAAGAAGCTGTTCATGTGACGGGAGGTTTTAGTCTGGATGGACCGAAGTCTTCTACCAGAGGGGAGGGGGGCAAACAGTACGTGACCAGGGTGTGAGGGATCGGCTATGATCCGGCCAGCACGCCTCCGGGTCCTGGAGATGTACAGATCCTGGAGAGATGGGAGCTTGCAGCCGATCACCTTCTCAGCAGTGCGCACGACGCGCTGCAGCCTTAGTCTGTCCCTGGCAGTGGCTCCTGCGTACCACACGGTTATGGAGGTGGTGAGGATGGACTCGATGATGGCTGTGTAGAACTGCACTAACATCTTGGTGGGTAGCTTGAGCTTCCTCAGCTGCCGCAGGAAGAACATCCTCTGCTGGGCTTTTTTGATGAGTGAGCTGATGGTCAGCTCCCATTTGAGGTCCCTGGTGATGGTAGTGCCTAGGAAGCGGAAGGAATCAGCAGTGGTGATGGGAGAGCCTGAGAGGGTGAGGGGGGGCAGAGGAGTAGTGACTTTCCTGAAGTCTACAATCATCTCCACTGTCTTCAGAGCGTTCAGCTGCAGGTTGTTATTGCTGCACCAGGTCGCCAGCTGGGCCACCTCTCTCCTGTAGGCGGACTCGTCGCCGTTGGAGATGAGCCCGATGAGGGTGGTGTCGTCCGCAAACTTGATCAACTTGACAGACTGGTGGCTGGAGGTGCAGGAGTTGGTGTAAAGGGAGAAGAGTAGGGGGGAAAGTACACAGCCCTGGGGTGATCCGGTGCTGATGCTAGTATAGTCTGAGACAGTCTTTCCCAGCCGCACATGCTGCCTCCGGTCCGTCAGGAAGTCGATGATCCACCTGCAGAGGGAGTCAGGCACGTTGAGCAGGGACAGCTTGTCCCGGAGCAGAGCGGGGCGGATGGTGTTGAATGCGGAGCTGAAGTCCACAAACAGGATCCTGGCGTGGGTTCCCGGGGAGTCCAGGTGCTGCAGGATGGAGTGGAGGGCCAGGTTGACTGCATCGTCTACAGACCTGTTGGCTCGGTAGGCAAACTGCAGCGGGTCCAGGAGAGGGGTGGTGATGGACTTGAGGTGGGACAGGACCAGGCGCTCAAAGGACTTCATGACTACAGAGGTGAGCGCTACAGGTCTGTAGTCATTAAGTCCAGTGATCCGTGGCTTCTTGGGGACAGGGATGATGGTGGAGGATTTGAGGCAGGATGGCACGTGGCATAACTTAAGGGAGGTGTTAAAAATGTCTGTGAATACAGGAGCCAGCTGTTTCGCACAGAGTCTCAGGGTGGAGGGAGACACGCCGTCTGGGCCGGGGGCCTTGCGCGGGTTCAGTCTGGAGAACTGTTTGAGCACATCCTGCTCACTGATGATAAGGGGGGGGGGAGGAGGGGGGGGGGGTGCCTTAAATGAAGTAGGGAATGTGGAGGCTGTGGAGCTGGAGGGAGGGGGGGAGTTGGACACAGATGACGAGGTGTCAAAACGGGCATAGTGTTGGGACAGTCTCTGACAAAGGGCTTTGTCATCCTGACCTTTAGGAGCCTGAGGCCGATAGTTGGTGATCTGCCTCAGTCCTCTCCACACGGAAGCCGAATCATTAGCAGTGAACTGCTGCTGGAGTCTCTCTGAGTACACAGATTTAGCCCTCTTCAGCTCTCTGTTAAACCGGTATTTAACCTCCCTGTAGCAGTCCCTGTCTCCACTTTTCAGCGCTGCTTCCTTCTCCTTCCTGATCTGTCTGAGCTTAGCTGTGAACCAGGGTTTGTCATTAGAGTAACTCACCCTGGTGCGTGATGGAAGAATGTTCTCTTCACAAAAGTGGATATATGAGTTCACAGTGTCCGTGTACTCATCCAGATCATGCGTGGCTCCTTTAAGCATGCCCCAGTCAGATATTTCCATGCACGTTTCCAGCTTCTCCTCAGCATCACTGGTCCGTATCTTCGTAGTGCTCACAACAGGTTTAGTGAGCTTCAATCTCTGTCTGTATGTGGGAATGAGGTGAACCATCACGTGATCAGATAATCCCAGCGCAGCTCGAGGGACAGCGCGATATGCGTCTTTCACTGTGGTGTAACAGTGATCCAGTGTGTTTAATCCTCTGGTGGGGCATTTAATAAACTGTTTGTAGCGGGGGAGATCGTGGCTCAGATTGCACTGATTAAAGTCGCCAGCCACAATAATCAGCGAGTCTGGAAAACTCCGCTCTGTGTGTTGAATGTGATCCGCGAGCACGCGCTGAGCTTCGCGCGTGTCCGCGTCGGGAGGGGCGTACACAGCGATCATTATAAAAGAAGCAAACTCCCGCGGGGAATAGAAGGGCTTGCAATTGATAACAAGAAATTCCAAGGCAGGAGAACAATGTTTGGAAATTACCGTTACATCAGAGCACCAGCTACAGTTGATGTAGAAGCAGACACCGCCTCCCGTGGTCTTGCCGGAAAGCTCTGTGTCACGATCAGCACGGAAGAGCTGAAAGCCGTCGAGGCGCAGCGCGCTGTCCGGTATATTTTCCCGGAGCCAGGTCTCAGTAAAGCAGAGGACAGCTGAGGAGGCGAGGTCCTTAAAACACATCAGCAGTCTCAGTTCATCCACCTTGTTAGAGAGAGAGTTGGTATTGGACAGAAATATGCCAGGCAGCGCCGTTCGCGAGCCTCTCCTGCGAAGTCGTACGAGAGCGCCCGCTCGTCTTCCTCTCTTCCGCCGTCTCACTTTCCGAGCCAAACAATAAACCAGATCGGCGGCAGGGGCTAGAAAAACTGGGAGGAGGTCCGTGGGGGTCAAAGTCCTGATATTTAAAAGTTCTTCACGGGTATAAGTGCAAGCAGACACACAATTGACAAACAAAAACAAACAAAGAGCGCAGCGAAGCACCATGTCGACCGCTGTGGGCGCCATCTTGGATCTTCGCTCTGCTGAGTTCCAGCGGCCAGGCAGCGTGGAGGTGAAGGCGTCCGTGACCGTGCTGGGGTTACTCCCCGTGGCTGTGACAATGACAGTCCTGACGATGACACCGGCTGTGACAATGACAGCCCTGACGATGACACCGGCTGTGACTCCACAGACCGGGATGACGATGATCCTGACGATGACACCGGCTGTGACTCCACAGACCGGGATGACGATGACACAGATGATGATGCAGACAAAGACGAGGTTAGAGACTCCACACACAGTGGCAATGACGACACAGCAGATGCTGATGACAGTGATTCCACCGATAACGCTGGCCAATACTCCTGTAATTGATGCAATAATAGTTCTGGCAATTGAGGAGCAAGACGTACCGGTAGGCGTGGTGGTAGCGAGCCGCTACGAAGACGTGATGGCGTTACCCCGTCAGCTGGGGACGCAGGTCCGCCGCCAAGGTGGTCCACCTGTGCACAGGGGTAAAGGTTTGGCGTTGAGTAGCAAATGGTGCGCTTACTTGCTTGACGCTGGGAAGAGTTCCTGGATGCAGCAAGTGAAGCTCTTGACGAGACAAACGAGGTTCCAGACGAGACAAACGAGGTTCCAGACGAGACAGACAAAGTTCCTGATGAGACAGACAAAGTTCTTGACGAGACAGACAAAGTTCCAGACGAGACAAGAGATGTTCTTGACGAGACCAGAGAGCACTGGAGTGCAGGTTCATTCTCCGTTGAGGAAGACAGACGACTCCGTGCCGGGCTGTCAGCGACACTGGCTTTTAACAGCCGTTGATTCACACCTGTTGGTCTGTGCGCAGCTGGGGCTAATGACATTAATGACGGCCCAGAGGCCGCCATGACAAAAGATGCAAATTTACATGAAAAAGTTGCAAATTAACAAGAAAAATGTTGCAAATTAATGAGAAAAGAGTTACAAATTTATATGAAAAAAGTTACAAATTAACAAGAAAAAAGTTGAAAATTAATGACGAAGAATTGCAAATGTTGTCACGAGCTGAGCTCTGGAAGTTCTGCTAGACTCAGTCTCGTGGCTTTTTCCCTATATTTATACATATTTGTTGCATTTTGTGCCTTTTGAGTTTTAATAGTGCTTTCTAATTTTCTGTTTAGGCTTCAGTTTTGCTCTGCTCATGTTTCATTTCAATTTGTAATTATTTATTAGTTTGTTTTTGAAATTGTTTGTTCCTTATATTTGTCCTTGGTGTTCCTTCTCTGGGTTGACAGCTGGCAGGCGGCATTTCCGGCTTGGTGCTCTGTGTGGGCGTCGCCCTGTCAGCTGTCAAGCCCAGCCGCTCCTGTCTCATTTCTTCCAGCTGATTCAGATTTTCATTTATTGTTACCTTTTGCCTGTTCATGTGAACCCACACCTGTCATCACTTATGTATTTGGTTTTGACCCTATTTAAGGGGAGTTATTTTGTTCTCATTTGCTGCTGCAACACGTCTCTCTTCGTCTCCACCAGAGCCTATTTCTGCTCTGGCGCACTGTTCTTGTAAGTTACCTCCCTCGCTATTATTTTGTATTTTTAGCACCTTGTTGAACTTTATGTTTGTTGTTTGTTTTTTCAATAAATTACCCAAACTCACAGTTGGTGCATGTGTCTCAATTTTCTGCCCCGAAGGGCATTCATGACAAATGTAAATGAAAAAGTTGCAAATTAATGAGAAAAATGTTGCAACATTACATGAAAAACTTTGCAAATTGAAGAGAGAAAAGTTACAAATTAATGACAAAACAAACTGCAAATTTTTACGTGAAGTTGCAAATTAATAAGAAAAAAGTTGCAAATTAAGAAAAAAGTTCAAAATTATTACAAAAAAATTGCAAATATACATGAAAATCTTGCAACTTAAGAAAAAGTTGCAAATTTAAATGAAAAAGTTGCAAATTAAAAAGAAAAAAGTTGCAAATTAACAAGAAAAAAGTTGCAAATTACATGAAAAACAGTGGAAACTAATGAGAAAAAAGCTGCAAATTTGTGAGAAAACAAATTGCAACTCTAGAAGAAAAGCTACAAATTTCCCCCAAAAATTTTGTCTTGCATATGTATCTTTAGCCCTGGTGCTTGAAATGCATTTTATTCAGTTCTGTAACATGATATAGAAAGGTTTATAGAGATACTGGGGGTACAATTCTGTTTTTTCTGGTCCCCCCCTTGATTTATACCTATGAATATAAGAATAGCCACAAAAATTTAGGTTTAGGGCGCTCGCACACGCAGTGACCAGCAGCCAGTGGCTTGTCACCAGACTGCAAACCAAGTCTACCTACGGGTACAAATAAGTAACAAAAAAAAAAATAAATCTCCTTCTGATGCACTAAAACATCGATTTTTGTTTAGTGAAAGTGCCTGCTTAATAAAATGATAAATTCATAAATACATAAAGGTATAATAATTAAACTCAGACCAGCATAATAACATTTGAGCCCATAGCTTGACCCAGTTAAAAAAAAGGAATTCACAACATGAAGTGAAAAAAAGGGTGAAGTCTGAAATCCATGAACCATGGTGTGAGAGCGTCTGGATTTTCTCTGTGGCTCAGGCTGATGTTTGTACAGGTTGGAAGAGCATTTGAAGAGGCTCTTTGATGAGGATGACGTTGGTTTGCAGTGAAAATGTCAAGTTTGGGTCAGTCTTCACTGCACAGAAACTGGGTCTGAAAATCTGATTTAACTCCTGAAAGAAAAAGCAGTTTTCATCACTGTGATAAAAATTCAATTCAATTCAATTCAATTCAACTTTATTTATATAGCGCCAAACAGTCATCTCATAGCACTATCAACTGTAGGGGGAACCCCCACAGTTGTAGAAAGACCCCAGCAATCAGGCGATCCCCTGTGAGCAAGCACTTGGCGACGGTGGAGAGGAAAAACTCCCTTTTAACAGGAAGAAACCTCCAGCAGAACCAGGCTCAGGGAGGAGCAGTCATCTGCTGTGACTGGCTGGGGGGTGAGGGGACAGAGAAGATGAAAAGAACAGACATGTAGAGAGCAAACAGCACGATGGGGACTCAATCTATGGGAGAGAACAAACAGATGTTAATGACCAGCAAAAAAAAATATTTCATTGAGAGTGAAGAAAGGAGTGAGGCCCAGTGCATTATTGGAGGTCCCCCGGCTGACTAAACCTATTAGCAGCATAACTAAGGGAGGGTTCAGAAACACATGATCCCTCCCTAATTGTAGGCTATATCAAAAAGGTAGGTTTTAGCCCTATTCTTAAAAACAGAGATCGAGTCTGACTCCCGAATCCAGATTGGCAGCTGGTTCCACAGGAGAGGAGCTTGATAACTGAAGGCTCTGCCTCCCATTGTACTTTTGGAGATTCTAGGTATTACAAGTAATCCTGCATTTTGGGAGCATAGTGCTCTGTTAGGATAATACGGTAGTATCAGATCTTTTAAATAAAAAGGGACCTGATTGTTTAGAGCTTTGTAAGTAAGAAGAAGGATTTTAAACTTAATTCTAAACTCTATGGGAAGCCAATGAAGGGAGGCCAGAACCGGAGAGATATGATCTCTCTTTCTAGTACCTGTTAAAACTCTTGCTGCAGCATTTTGGATCAGCTGAAGACTTTTTAAAGATGTTTTAGGACAGCCTGATAATAAAGAATTACAATAATCTAATCTCGAGCTAACAAAAGCGTGGATCAGTTTCTCAGCATCACTCTGAGACAAGATGCTCCTAATCTTGGCAATATTACGCAAATGATAGAAGGCAGTCTTAGAAACAAATTTAATATGTGAATTGAAGGACAGATCTTGATCAAAAATTAAAAAAAAAATAAAGATGAGTTATCTTTTCCATACCAAAGTTATAATAAAATACTTTTGCATTCATAGGTGTAAATCAAGGGGGGCAGGGGGGGAATGTGGTATAAAAAACTATAGGGTTAAATGGCACCGGTGTGATGATGCAGCCATTTGGTGACGCCAAGGGGAGAGTCAACCATCTTAGCTCTCTTGGCTCTCTTCTCTCTCATGGCTCAGCCTCCCGTAACAGACGCCTGTACTGTAAGGTATATTTAACCTTGTTGTAATAAAGTTCATGTTCCAAACAACACCACTCTCCGTTGGTCATTCCCAGGTTTCCGGACATAACATTTGGCCGCGAGAGTTAAACCATGGAAGTGTGCGTGAGGCCACCACAGCCGTTTCTGGAAAACCCCAGCAAGCCACCCATACCGTGGCCGCGCCGGTTCGATGCTTTCACCACCTACATGTCGGCATTGGACCTGGGCAAGCTGGACAAGGTACGGAAGCAAGCTTTACTGATTCACAATCAGGGTATAGAAGGCCAAATTATTTTCCACACGTTAGGACAAACGGGGTCGTTTGCTGATTCAGTCAAGATGTTAGCTAGCTACTTCGTTACACCCAACAATGTGTTGGTGCAACTCATTAAGTTTCACGTAATGTCATCATAATTTTTCAACTTTTTTTTATCTAAATTTGGAACTTTTTTCATCATTAATTTGCAAGTTTTTTCCACATTAATTTGCTAATTTTTTATGCAAAGTTGCAACATTTTTCTCATTAATCTGCAACTATTTTCAGATGTCTAGAAACAGTTTTTACTGTGGCCCTTTACCCAGTTTCCCTGAGAAGATGCTCCAGTTTGGCCCCAACAACCAACTTCTGTGATCCTGTGAGGATAAATTTGAAACTTATTTCCCATAAACTTGCAGCTTTTTTCTCATAAATTTGCAACTTTTTTCTTTTAAATTTACAACTTTTTGTTGTAAATTTGCAACTTTTTCACATAAATTTGCATTTTTATTCTCATAAACTTGAAACTTTTTTCCTCATACATTTTCACCTTTCCTCTTACAAATTTGTGACTTTTTAAAATTGTGAATTAGCATCCTTTATCATATATTTGCACCTTTATCTTGCAAATTTGTGCTTGATTTACATTCATATGCTTGTATCTTATGCTAAATTTGCAAATACTCCCACCCGCCTTAAAAATAACAAGTCGCCTGCTGCCTATAACGCTTTATGGATACAAAATGACATCTGATCATAAAGCCACACAGAGATGGATTTAACTGTACAGTGAAGCATGACGGTGGAAAGATTGGGCCAAAAGTCATATGACATTTTTATGTTTTTGTCTTTGTAGTTTAGAACTTTTTTTGTACTTGTAAAACATGATGTGGTTGTATCTTAATTATAAATTATTACAAATATGTTTGTATTTGCTTGATAAGCACATTTTTTATTTGAAAAATAAAATGAATGTGATAGAAAAATTCCATATTATCTACATTATTATTGATATTAATAATGTATTATTATATTTGAGAAGTATCATACCTTTCATATGCCATGTTTAATGTTTATATGTGCATTCCATATAGGATAAGTTCATATATTCTTGACATGTTTCTGTGAGCAATTCCAGAGAGTTCAGACTGAAGATCAGTACGGGGTCAGTACATGTGTAAGGAATGATCTAAGCCACTTTTTATAATCTCTCTGACATGTCCTGTTTCGGGTCACAGGAATGCACAGGAACTCCTCAGCTTACATAGATTAGTGTTTTATGAACGTTCTGTTAGATTTACATTCTTGTCTCCAGAGTGTCTGTGACATCTGCCTGGATAAGCTTTAATTATCAGGACTGTCCCGTTCTGTCCCTTCCCTTATCGTCATCCTCCCCATCCTTTCTCCTACCTATATATATCAGACCTAGAAGAATGGATCCTTTAGAGATTCTAGGTGTGTCTGAATGCCATGCTTTGTAACCTCTCCCCCAAAGTGGCCATTGGGATGACTCCTTATATTTTGGTAATAAATGTACATAAATTCAACTTTCCGCCTGATTTTTGACTTTGAATAATTTAAGCTCAAAATTATTCTAACAGAATGTTTCTTTTCTTCTTTTTTTTGTATTTGCTCAGTACATTTGTAAAATATGATGAATTTGTTTGATAGGTACATGGAGTGTTTGCGAAATAAATTAATTTGTGAATCTGCTTTGCATTTGCAAACCTCACTATGTTTGTATGTGAATTGCAGCGCATTTGTAAAGCATGTTACATTGGTTTGTTTAGTTTTGGCATTGATTTAACTCCATTAAGAATAATAACTCTTGGGTATATTGAACATTTTTCATCATTAATGCTCTGATGGTCTTAAACTCTCATCCTCTTCCACTTGTTGCAACACACCATATTTTAACAGCACCACACATGCTTGCACATATACACCATACTGGAGGGAGTGAAATAAAGGGAGTCATGTTACTTTGACTCCATACATAAAGTATGCTGACTTTTTACCTCTCGATGTTCCCCCCAGGAGGGTGCGGACTCTTGAGCAGCTTTTTAGTCAGCTTAACATTTATCCCAACCCTCCCCAGAATGAGCCCGGGGGGCAGGGTGCTGGTGGATTTACTGTACCTTCAAACACACATGGAGCTGATTTAGGAAAAAAGTCCCAAATGTGCAGTTCCTCCTCCAGCCTGTCAAACACGCATCAGAATCTCTTGTCTGCAGGAGATGCTGCTGTCAGGTCAGATTCATTTCTATGAAATCAACAGTTTTGTCACAGAACACTTTAGGGGGGGATCTGCCACGAAAACTTTTATGTGTTACAGCTGCAGCAGTTTTCAGTGTTTTAAAATGGACCGAGATAGCGTCACAGATCAATTGGAACATTGAACTGCCTTTCTGGTGTTATGGCGCCAAAAGAGCTGTGAACAGGCAGGACTGAAGGTGACCGCAAGGTCATGAAATCTTTGGATATAGTGAGCTGGAGTTTCTTTGGAGATGACCTGGGTATGTCAAGACCTTCAACTCATTCCATCATTAGAGAGGTCTCTGTTGATGTTGCCACACTTACACATGCTGGAGCCAAATTAAGTTCTCCAAGTCCAGCAAATGAGCATCCCAGCCCATAAAACCCACAATAATCTATTTTGTTATGTATGGGAAAATTAGACAAGTATGGAAGCCCCAAAAGGGGGTGGACAAGCCAATGTACTCCTAGTGCCGGTCCCAAGCCCGGGTAAATGGGAAGGGTTGTGTCAGGAAGGGCATCCGACATAAAACCTTTACCAAATCAAACATGCGGATCATGACGAATAAGACTTTCATACTGGATTGGTCAAGGCCCGGGTTAACAACGACCGCCACCGGTGCTGTTAACTGACAGGGTGCCAGTAGAAGTTGGGCTCGTGTTGGTCACAGATCAAGGAGGAGAGGGGGAAGGCGTATTAGGAGTGTCAGAGAAGTACAGAAGAGAAAATAAGTACTGAACACATCAACATTTTTCTCATTAAACATATTCCTGATGGAGCCATTGACCTGAGAGTTTCACCAGATATCAGTAACAACCCAAGTAATCCATACATCCAAGGAAATCAAGGCAACTGTTCACAAAACAAGTTATATTTAATGAAGTGGAATGACACAGGGAATAAGTATTGAACACATGAAGAAAAGATGTGCAAAAAGGCATAGGAAGCCAAGAAACCAGCTGAAATCCATTAGAATTTAGGAAGCCATCCCATCCCCCATCAGTGCAAATTAATTTCAGCTGGTTAGGTCCTGACTGATAGCCTTTAAAAAGGTCTGTGAATATCAGATTGTTACACCACAAAGAACTCATGATGGGTAGAAGCAAAGAGCTCTCTCTAGACCTTTGCAACCTTATTGTTGCAAAGCATAATAATGGCATTGGTTACAGGACCATTTCTAAACTGCTGAATGTTCCAGTGAGCACTGTTGGAGCTATCATTTGAAAGTGGAAAGAACATCATTTTACCATAAACCGGCCATGACCAGGAGCTCCTCGCAAGATTGCTGACAGTGGAATTATCAGAAGAGTTATCCAAGAGCCAAAGACCACTCATGGAGAGCTCCAGAAAGACCTGGAATTAGCAGATACTGCGGTTTCAAAGAAAACAATAAGTAATGCACTCAACCGACATGGGTTCTATGCCCGCTCACCTCGCAAGACTCCATTGCTGAAGAAAAAGCATGTTGAAGTTTATTTAAAGTTTGCTGCACAACATTTGGGCAAGCCAGTGAAATACTAGGATAATATAGTCTAGTCAGAGGAGACTAGAATTGAGCTTTTTGGATGCCACAACACAGAGCATGTATGGAGCAGAAATGGCTCTGCACATCCCATCATGGTGTGGGGGTGTTTTTCAGCACATGCTGCAGGCAGACTTCATATAATTGAAGGAAAGATGAATGGACAAGTGTACAGAGACATCCTTGATAAGAATCTGTTGCCATCTGCAAAGATGCTGAAGCTAAAAACAAGGGCTGACATTTCAGCAAGACAATGATCCCAAACATACAGCCAAGGAAACTCTCAACTGGCTCCAGGGAAGGAAAATAAAGCTGCTAGAATGGCCTAGTCACCTGACCTGAATCCAACTGAAAATCTATGGAACAAACTGAAGATCAGAGTTCATAAAAGACACCGACAGAACTTTCAATTCAATTCAATTTTATTTATATAGCGCCATTTCACAACAACAATCATCTCACAGAAGTTTCAACTGTAGAGGAAACCCCCACAATTGCAGAAAGACTCCAGCAATCAGGTGATCCCCTGTGAGCAAACGCTTGGCAACAGTGGAGAGGAAAAACTCCCTTTTAACAGGAAGAAACCTCCAGCAGAACCAGGCTCAGGGAGGGGCAATCATCTGCTGCGACTGGCTGGGGGTGGTGGTGAGGGGATAGAGAAGACGAAAAGAACAGACATGTAAGGAGCAAACAGCACAATGGGGACTCAGTCTATGGGAGAGAACAAACAGATGTTAATGACCAGCAAAAATATTTCATTAAGAGTGAAGAAAGGAGTGAAGACCAGTGCATTATTGGAGGTCCCCAGGCTGTCTAAACCTATTAGCAGCATAACCAAGGGAGGGTTCAGAGACACATGATCTCTCCCTAATTATAGGCTATATCGAAAAGGAAGGTTTTAACCCTATTCTTAAAAAGAGAGATCGAGTCTGACTCCCGAATCCAGATTGGCAGCTGGTTCCACAGGAGAGGATCTTGATAACTGAAAGCTCTGCCTCTCATTGTACTTTTGGAGATTCTAGGTATTACAAGTAATCCAGCATTTTGTGAGCGTAGTGCTCTGTTAGGATAATAGGGTAGTATCAGATCTTTTAAATAAAAAGGGGTCTGATTGTTTAGAGCTTTGAAAGTGAGAAGAAGGATTTTAAACTTAATTCTAAACTCTATGGGAAGCCAATGAAGGGAGGCCCGAACCGAAGAGATATGATCTCTCTTTCTAGTACCTGTTAAAACTCTGGCTGCAGACTCGGTCTCTGTTTTTAAGAACAGGGTAAAATCCTTACTTTTTAATATAGCCTGTGGAGCGTGTAAATAAAGAGGCGGATTTGGCTTCAGACGATTTATTACACAACTCACACAAGAAGCATAGACAGAATGACATCTCAGCAGAAACTCTTCTCTTAAATAACATGGCATTCCTCTAGAAGTTTCTAACACACAAAAGGTCACACTGCATTCACTTCATTCATCCTTCACACCTCCCTGTTATCTCACCAGGGAACCTCTGCTCTTTGTTCTTGTCTAAGATGTTACACAATTATGCTCTCCCCATGTGCTGCCATACCCCCCCCCCCCCCCCCCCGAGCATCTTGGATATAACAACAGAATAACAGTCTGTATGCTGTGATAGAACCATTAAACATCAATCCACATGCTGCTTGGGCTTCAGTCTTGTCCCGTATCTGCTGTAACCAGGATTCACCGCCTCCGCAGCGCTGTCATGCTGGGGGGTTGATGTGTGTGGGGTAAAACTTTTTGTCTGTCCGTGTGGGTGCTCTGGGGAATCTTTTCTCTGGGGAGCTCCTCATGGGGGTCTTCCACGCCAAGGGGCCCTCGCCAACAGCACCTGCTCGTCAGCCACAACGAAAGTGGGTTTGAGTCCGTCTATGCCAATCTTTTCCCTCCTACCCCCCAAATCTAGCAAAAAATGAATTGAAAAAGTGAAAAGTTGAAAGTGAAAAGTGAATTGTGACACCCAGGCTGCGGGCCATTGTTGACCAGAGTTCGGAAACAAATTGAGGGCCTCTGTTGGACGTAATGTCCGACGGGACTCCAAAACGCACCACCCATGCTGTTAAAAACGCGTGCGCCACCTCCTCGGCTGTGGTTGCCGCCAGCGGAACCGCTTCTGGCCAGCGCGTGGTGCGGTCCACCATTGTCAGGAGGTGTGTGTACCCCTGTGATGGCGGGAGGGGGCCCACGAGGTCCACGTGGACATGGTCGAACCTCTTAGCCGGAATGCTAAACGGCTCCAAGGGAGCCTTCGTGAGTCTGTGTACTTTGGCTCGTTGGCACGCCACGCAGGCTGCTGCCCACTCTTTCACTTGTTTGCGAAGGCTCGGCCACACATATTTCTCTCCTACCATTTTGACCGACGAGCGCACTCCTGGGTGCGCCAAAGAGTGAACCGACTCAAACACGCGACGGCGCCACGCGGCCGAAACCACGGGATGTGGGCGACCCGTGGAAACATTGCAGATTAGGGGGGGCATGCCATCCTGCAGCACCCTGCTCTCCAGCCTTAACCCTGTTGGTCCAGACTGGAGCGCGCACACGTCCGCATCACTAACCTGCTCCACAGCCATGGCTGCGTAATCTATCCCCACGCAGACCGGGGCCACCACGGCGCTCGAGAGGCAGTCTGCCACTACATTCAGTTTGCCCGACACATGCTGAATATCAGTAGTAAACTCTGAGATCGCGGCCAGCTGTCTCTGCTGCCGGCCCAACCACGGCTCTGAAACCTTGGCCATCGCGAACGTTAGCGGCTTGTGGTCAACGAATGTGGTGAAACTGCACCCTTCCAGCCAGAACTGGAAGTGGCGAATGGCCAGGTGGAGAGCCAGTAACTCTCTGTTGAACGCGCTGTATTTACGTTCACTGTCGTGCAAAGTCCTGCTGAAAAAGGCGAGCGGCTGCTAAGCCTCGGCAACGCGCTGCTCCACGACAGCCCCTATGGCCACATCTGAAGCGTCAGTGGTGAGCGCTATACGGGCCATTGGGTCTGGATGTGCCAGCAATGCGGCGTTTGCCAGGGCTGCTTTGACTTCCGAGAACTAACTAACTAACTAACTAACCTGCACTTATATAGCGCTTTTCTAGTCACAAAGACCACTCAAAGCGCTTTCATTAATACTAACCCTCTATTCTAAGGGCCTATAGGAAACAGATAACGCCCGCTCTCGCTCCGGGGTCCATTCGACCCTATCCGCGGGTTTCTGTTTTTTGAGCGCAGCGTACAGTGGTTGCATGAGCTGCGCTGCGCGGGGAAGGAAACGGTTATAAAAGTTCACCATTCCCCAAAATTCTTGTAGCGTCCTGATCGTTTGCGGCCGGGGAAAATCTGTTACTGCGCGCACTTTGTCAGGCAGTGCGACAAAGTGCGCCATTCCTCTAGAAGTTCCTCTAGAAGTTCCTCTAGAAGTTTCTAACACACAAAAGGTCACACTGCATTCACTTCATTCATCCTTCACACCTCCCTGTTATCTCACCAGGGAACCTCTGCTCTTTGTTCTTGTCTAAGATGTTACACAATTATGCTCTCCCCATGTGCCACCATAAGCCTACGATTAAGATAAGATAAGATAAGCCTTTATTAGTCCCACAACGGGGAAATTCCAGGATTAGGGAGGGATTTTGTGTCTCTTAACCCCGCTTCTGTTTTATGTCTGTCCTCTTCATCCTCTCTATCCCCTCACCCCCAGCCAGTCGCAGCAGATGACTGCCCCTCCCTGAGCCTGGTTCTGCTAGAAGTTTCTTCCTGTTAAGTGGGAGTTTTTCCTCTCCACTGTCGCTAAGTGCTTGCTCACAGGGGATCGTCTGATTGCTGAGTCTTTCTGAAATTGTGGGATTTTTCTCTGCATTTTGTAGCGCTATGAGATGACTTCTGTTGTGATGTGGACCTATATAAATAAAGCTGAATTGAACTGAACTGAATTGAATTTTGGATCAACTGAAGACTTTTTAAAGATGTTTTAAGACAACCTGATAATCAAGAGTTACAGTAATCTAATCTAGAGCTAACAAAAGCATGGATCAGTTTCTCAGCATCACTCTGAGACAAGATGCTCCTAATCTTGGCAATATTATGCAAATGATATAAGACAGTCTTAGAAACAAATTTAATATATGAATTGAAAAACAGATCTTGATCAAAAATAACTCCAAGGTTCCTCACAGAACTATTCAGAGAAAGAGTAACCACATTCAAACTAAGAGTTTGATTTGGAAAGGTATTTTTAAGTTGTTGGGTTTTTTTTGGTTTTTTTTTGACCAACTAGAATGACTTCAGTCTTATCTGAATTTAATAGCAGGAAATTACAAGTCATCCAAGCTTTGATTTCCTTAAGACAGGCTTCTAACTCGGCTAATTGATTACTATCATCTGGCTTCATTGACAGGTATAATTGTGTGTCATCTGCATAACAATGAAAATGTATACAGTGCTTTCTAATAATGTTGCCTAACAGAAGCATATATAAACTAAAAAGAGTAGGGCCTAGCACAATCCCTGCGGAACTCCATGACTGAGCTTTGAGTTGGAAGAAAACTCATTACTGACATGAACAAACTGGAACCTATCAGATAAATAAGATCTTAACCACTGCAACGAAGTTCCATTAAGTCCAACAGAGTGTTCTAATCTATCAAATAGAATATTATGATCGATAGTACCAAAAGCTGCACTCAGGTCTAAAAGGACAAGTACAGAAACAAGTCCATTATCCGATGTGATAAGGAGGTTTTCAGTACTATGATGGCTTCTAAACCCAGATTGAAACTCTTCAAATAAACCATTTCCCTGCAAGTGGTCAAATAATTGTGTAGCAACAACACTAAGATTTTTGAAATGAAAGGCAGACTAGAGTTTGATCTATATGTAGTTAGCTAAAACTCCTGGATCCAGCGTTGGCTTTTTGAGTAAGGGTTTAATTACAGCAGTTTTAAAAGCCTGCGGTACATGGCCTAATGTTAATGAAGAATTGATTATTTGAAGAATAGAGATATGAATAAATGGGAAGGCTTCTTTAAATAATCTGGTAGGAATAGGGTCTAAAAGACAAGTTGAAGGCTTGAATGAGGAAATTATTTATCTACCTCTAAACAGTCAATTGAAGTAAACTCATCCAAACAGATATCAATTGAAGGAGTTATACCGTAGTAGTTACTGTATTTAAGTTAATGGTGGGAAGAATCTGACTGATTTTATCTCTGATAGATGAAATTTTATTATTGAAAAAGTTCATAAAGTCCTGACTAGTAAGCTCTAAGGGGATGCTAGGATTGACAGAGTCCTGACTCTTTATCAGCCTGGCTACAGTGCTGAAAATAAACCTGGGATTTTTCTTGTTCTCTTCTATTAATGCAGAATAATAACTTGTTCTAGCTTTTCTAAGAATTTTTTTTTATAAATTAAAAGATGATTTCTCCAAGCTAAATAGATTTCATCTAAATTAGTGGAGCGCCATTTTCTTTCTAATTGTTGAGTCTTCTGTTTTAAGCTACGAGTTTCTGTGTTGACCCAAGGAGTTAAAAATCTCTGATTAGACTTTTTCTTTTTTAAAGGGGCCAACATGTCTAGAGTGTGATGCAGAGAAGCTGTCACACTATCTACCATGCTATCAATTACAGAAGGAGCAAGCTCGCTAATTTCCATTGTGTTGACACATGGTATAGCAGAAACAATCTGCATAAATTTGGTAACAACATCATCTGAGAGGCATCTACTGTAGTAATATTTTTCTTTTGGAGCCAAATAGTCAGAAATAGTAAAATCAAAGGTTAACAGACAATGGTTCGACAGTACAGGGTTATGAGGAGACATTACCAGATTTTCTATTTCTATGCCATATGTCAGAACAAGGTCCAACATGTGGTAGAGATAATGGGTAGAATTTCCTACTTTTTGTGAAAACCCCATCGAGTCTAATATTGAATTAAATGCCACATTAAGGCAATCACTATCTACATCTACATGTATATTAAAGTCTGATTTCAGCACTAAATCAGCTAAGAATTTGGCAAATTCGGATAAAAACTCTGAGTAGTCTGATGGAGGACGATAAACTATGGCAAATAAAATTGGGTTTAACCGAAAATTGCTAAAATGCCCAATACTGAGGACCTGTCATGTGTGGAGCTGGTGTTTTGGCTAAACCCATGATTTGTGGCTGTAGCTTCTGATTTGTTGTTAATTGGTTCCAGCTGGCAAGTTGAGCCCTGTGCTAGGCCCTTTCCAGTCTACAGCCACACCCCCCTCTCTGCCAGACACTCACCAGCTGTTGGTTATTTTCTTATTTGTTCATATACACACACATGCATGCACACACACACACACTTGCACAGACTCCCGCCACACACCTGCATCCACTTGTCACTCATTACCCTGCTTGGTGTTTATTGAGTGACAGTGGGGGCATTCAGTGTTGTGGCATCAGTCTACACTACACAGTTCAGTCTGTAGTCACCGGCTGATGTATTCCCCTGGAGCTGTTGGCACTCCTCCCCGATGGACTTCTATGGTGTTGTTTCCCCACAGCCCACTGAGCTCGGACACCCCATGTAAGTCTCGTGTCTTGCTCGCCCTTCTCTCTCTGCTGCCCAGTTCCACCCTGGGAGCATGTGGGGCTACCTATCTAGCCAACTGAGCTCCGGCGTCCATCGCTTGTGTACCAGACTGTGCAACCATTGGACATTGTCCCTGTATTTTGTGTATTTTTGAGTTTCCCCTTTCTGTTATTAAACACGTTCACTTCACCTGCGTTTTGGGCTCGCATTAATTCATATGTTCATTGCGCAATTAGCCAGCGGACATGACAGTATGCCACGACCAAATTGAGTCCAAGCGGTGAAGTGGCGTGTCATTTTTTTCATTTTTGTGTGTTTTTTTTTTTTTCAAATACCTGTTCGGAGCGTGATGTCCTCGAAGAGCCGTTCCCACACAGGCAGAAGTAGATGGGCTGCAGGACATCCCAGCGGAGAGAAGCAGGAGGCAGCCTGGTTGATCTGAGAGTTGCTGGAGGACGCTTATGATGCCTTCGGTCCCGGAGAGAGATTGGACTGCCTCAATGGCGCGTTAAGGATCCTGGGGGCTCATCAGGGCCTCTGGAATTACCCCTAATACGCCAAACTCCTAGCCGCTGTCTGCATGCTCGAAGAGGCTTTTCCTGACCTGAAGAGAAGGGCTTTCTGCACTAAGCCAAAGCTGAAACGCTCTTCTCTGCCGGTGGCCATCTTTCCCTCCACTCCATCTCCTGCTCCAAGATGGCCGCAATCAGGTTGACAGCGTCAACGTCGTCCGGCCCCGGATTCCCGGAAGAACAATCCAGCCCTTCCAACTGTTTCTCTCCCTACACCGAGCCCAGTTATTCCCACTGTGGATCCTCATCCTCATGTCTTAGCAGTCCCATCTGCAAGATCTTCTTCCACATCTGCAGTGAGGTCTCCTTCCTCGGTAAATCAGCAGACAGTGGAGGGGTGCTTGTTTTCCTCAACGGTGGCTCCCGTTTCTGTGGCGAGAGGGGCAGCTCCTCTACAGTCTATATAGAGGCCAAGCACCGCCTTTCCCGGATGAAAGGATGACGACGCCCAAACAACAGCAGCAGCTAACATCTTAATCCGGGAAAACAGGCAAGTTAATTTTCATTCTATTCCTATTAATGATGAAATGTCTTGCCTGTTTCCTGGTAGGGAGGCTCAGGGAAAGCAGTCCCCTGAGTTCTCCCCACCTGCTGCTGTTAAGAATGGTTCACCAGCCCTCTCCATGCTCTCTTCCATCTCCCCTGAATGTACACCGGAGCTGGACTGTCATGACTGGGAGGAGCCAGAGGTCTGGGAGGATTCTTCCCCCGCAGCAACGGTGAGCCAGACATCAGCCGCCATGCTGGAGGAATCACCAACGTGGATCACGACGGCTGAGATAATGATGACTGCAGAAACCATCATGCCTACTGCAGAGGCCACTGCAGCAGATAGATCTCAATTACTTTGTTTCTCATTTGTTCCTGAGTTTCTTTGGATCACAACATGATGTCTAGCTTTTGATGATCTTTTGGTCTACTTCACTTTGTCAGGCAGGTCCTATTTAAGTGATTTCTTGATTGAGAACAGGTGTGGCAGTAATCAGGCCTGGGTGTGGCTAGAAAATTAATTTATATTTTAACAGGGGGGCAATCACTTTTTCACACAGGGCCATGTAGGTTTGGATTTTTTTTTTAACCTTAATAATAAACACCTTCATTTAAAAACTGCATTTTGTGTTTGCTTTTGTTATCTTTGTCCAATATTTTAAATTTGTTTGATGATCTGAAACATTTAAGTGTGACAAACATACAAAAAAATGAGAAATCAGGAAGGGGGCAAACACATTTTCATACCACTGTATATACCACTAATTTTCTCCTGTACAACAGTGTTTTTTTTAACACTCTAAATACAGAACAGAGTGCAACAACAAAATTAACAAGATGCATCTCTATACAGTTATATCAATACGTAATTGGTGCACAACCGAGAGGTTTCGTAGGTCCTTCCTACCAACGGCTGTCAGACTATACAACCTAAGCAGGGCTGCTCGCAGAGATAGCAAAAAGACGTGACAACCTAATAGTTTTGAATGCAAAAGACGCAATAGACTTATACAATGGTCCCCTCCGGCATACAACTAGGAAAATACCGGTCGCTGTGGAGGGTGAGAATATGTATGGGCACATAATCATACCATGTAGGATAACTAAGTAGACGGTTGTGCTGTTTCATCCCATCTAGCAACAATGCTCTGCACTGTGTGTGTTTATATATTTACATATTTATTCCATCTAGCTACAATGCTCTGCACTGTGTGTGTTTATATATTTACATATTTATTCCATCTGGCTACAATGCTCTGCACTGTGTGTGTTTATATATTTACATATTTATTCCATCTAGCTACAATGCTCTGCACTGTGTGTGTTTATATATTTACATATTTATTCCATCTGGCTACAATGCTCTGCACTGTGTGTGTTTATATATTTACATATTTATTCCATCTAGCTACAATGCTCTGCACTGTGTGTGTTTATATATTTACATATTTATTCCATCTGGCTACAATGCTCCGCATTGTGTGTTTATATACTCATATATTTATTCCATCTAGCTACAATGCTCCGCACTGGGTGTGTTTATATATCTACATATTTATTCCATCTAGCTACAATGCTCCGCACTGGGTGTGTTTATATATCTACATATTTATTCCATCTAGCTACGATGCTCTGCACTGTGTGTGTTTATATATTTACATATTTATTCCATCTGGCTACAATGCTCCGCACTGGGTGTGTTTATATATCTACATATTTATTCCATCTAGCTACAATGCTCTGCACTGGGTGTGTTTATATATTTACATATTTATTCCATCTGGCTACAATGCTCCGCACTGGGTGTGTTTATATATCTACATATTTATTCCATCTAGCTACAATGCTCCGCACTGGGTGTGTTTATATATCTACATATTTATTCCATCTAGCTACAATGCTCCGCACTGGGTGTGTTTATATATCTACATATTTATTCCATCTAGCTACGATGCTCTGCACTGTGTGTGTTTATATATTTACATATTTATTCCATCTGGCTACAATGCTCCGCACTGGGTGTGTTTATATATCTACATATTTATTCCATCTAGCTACAATGCTCCGCACTGGGTGTGTTTATATATCTACATATTTATTCCATCTAGCTACAATGCTCCGCACTGGGTGTGTTTATATATTTACATATTTATTCCATCTGGCTACAATGCTCCGCACTGGGTGTGTTTATATATCTACATATTTATTCCATCTAGCTACAATGCTCCGCACTGGGTGTGTTTATATATCTACATATTTATTCCATCTAGCTACAATGCTCCGCACTGGGTGTGTTTATATATCTACATATTTATTCCATCTAGCTACGATGCTCTGCACTGTGTGTGTTTATATATTTACATATTTATTCCATCTGGCTACAATGCTCCGCACTGGGTGTGTTTATATATCTACATATTTATTCCATCTAGCTACAATGCTCCGCACTGGGTGTGTTTATATATCTACATATTTATTCCATCTAGCTACAATGCTCTGCACTGTGTGTGTTTATATATTTACATATTTATTCTATCTAGCTACAATGCTCCGCACTGTGTGTCTATATATATATATATATACAGTGTATATATATATATATATATATATATATATATATATATATATATATATATATATATATATATATATATATATATATATATATATATATATATATATATATTTATATTTATATGTACATATGTATACTTGCTGCTCTTGTTTTTGTTTTTTGTTTTTTTTTTCCCTCTTGCCTTCTGATTGTTGCTCTGAGTGTTGCTATCCCTGTGCTGTTGCAATCCTGGAATTTTCCCATTGTGGGACTAATAAAGGCTTATCTTATCTTAATTGCTTACTTTCAGTCAGCTTTATGAGGTCTCTGATGGTATGCTGAAATGATGGACTTTTGCTCAGTACTGTGTATTTCTGTTGAACGCATGCATCTGCATGCGCAGTAATCCAGGGTATGCTGTTCTGGTAGCTATGTCAAAATGTCAGAATGCCGGGATCCAATATGTACATTTTCAGTCCAGTGATTTACTAATTGATTCATAATTTTCTAAAGCCTCCTTCAGAGCATTATAGTTCTACTGTGGGAATGTGCAATTGATGAGACAGATTTCTCTCAAGGCAGCTTTATTCACATTCACCAACATCTCAAAGAAGAAAGAGAACATCACAGGAAACTCTCGTCCTTAAATACCAGGACTCTCACAGTTCACAAGTCACATTGCATCACAAGTCACATTGCATTATAATCGCCAGTAACAATGCATCTCCTCTTTAATCCTCTAATATCACCCCCACAGTCTCAGGCCCTGCATACCGAAGCTAACACCTTCACAGCTTCCTGTTATCTCCAAGGAAACTCTGTCTTTGTTCTTATCTAAAATGTGAGGCCTTACATCAGTCACAAAGCAGGTCACATATGTGTGGCCACACTACGTATCTATTCTGTTGATTTTCATCTGAGGGCAGCCAATGGTGACGAGCAGCAGTGGTGGATAAGAAAAGTCTTTTGAAAGCATAAACAGTCTTACATATACAGTAGTGTGAAAAAGTGTTTGCCCCCTTCCTGATTTCTCACTTTTTTTGTATGTTTTTCACACTTAAATGTGTCACGGCCCTCCTCGTGCGCTTTTACTCGAGGAGTGAGGGGGAAGGACGGATTTAGGCACAGGGTTACACCACAAACACATTTATTAACAAAAAAGGCAAACAGTTCCAAAATATAGACATAAAAAAATGGTACAGGGTACACTGAATGGCTCACACAATGGGGCGTGCAGCGGGCAGACCACAGTGTACAGTGGCCACAAGACAAACAGTACAAAAACAAGGCAGACTTACAAAAAGACGACAAGGTTCACTTCTAGACTAACACGATGGGATGTGCAGCAGGCAGACCACAGTGAACGGTGGCACAAAACACACATAAAACAATACAATAGTCCAGCAATGCTTGACTGGCAAAGAGCTGCTTAAGTACAAGCATTGCTGGCAAGACAGATTGGGAACACCTGGGCGAAGCACGGGAAAGGCAATTACCGGAGGAGACCCAGCTTGCTGTCATGAGAGAGGGGGCGTGGTCGGATCGGTAAGTGTCAGACAGCGCCCACACGAGTGTAGGCCAAAGGAAGCTGCCTCACAGCTGCCGGCCAGAATGCAGTGGCTACAGGTAGCCACTGCTACCTTTCCAAGGGGAAAATAGAAACAACAAGAAACTCAAAAGATAACATAATATATAGCTACACAGATAAACCTGAGCCACAGTGGGTCAGAACCGAGTCCAAAGAACAACCCGGCTTGGTTCATGACAAAATGTTTCAAATCATCAAACAAATTTAAATATTAGACAAAGATAACACAAGTAAACAAAAAAATGCAGTTTTTAAATGAAGGTGTTTATTATTAAGGGAAAATAAAATTCAAACCTACATGGCTCTGTGTGAAAAAGTGATTGTCCCCCAAACCTAATAACTCGTTGGGCCACCCTGAGCAGTAACAACTGCAATCAAGCATTTGCGATAACTGGCAATGAGTCTTTTACAGCGCTGTGGAGGAATTTTGGCCCACTCATCTTTGCAGAATTGTTGTAATTAAGACACATTGGAGGGTTTTCGAGCATGAACCACCTTTTTAAGGTCACGCCACAGCATGTCAATCGGATTCAGGTCAGGACTTTGACTAGGCCGCTCCAAAGTCTTCATTTTGTTTTCTTAAGCCATTCAGAGGTGGACTTGCTGGTGTGTTTTGGATCGTTGTCCTGCTGCAGAACCTAAGTGCGCATCAGCTTGAAGTCACAAACAGATGGCTGAGCATTCTCCTTTAGGATTTTTTGGTAGACAGCAGAATTCATGGTTCCATTTACCACAGCAAGTCTTCCAGGTCTTGAAGCAGTAAAACAGCCCCAGATCATCACACTACCACCACCATGTTTTACTGTTGGTATGATGTTCCTTTTTTGAAATGCTGTCTTACTTTTACGCCGGATGGAATGGGATACACACCTTCCAAAAAGTTCAACTTTTGTCTCGTCAGTCCACAGAGTATTTTCCCCAAAGTCTTGGGGATCATCAAGATGTTTTCTGGAAAAACTGAGACGAGCTTTTATGTTCTTTTTGCTCAGCAATGGTTTTTGTCTTGGAACTCTGCCTTGTTGGCCATTTTTACCCAGTCTCTTTCTTATGGTGGAGTCATGAACACTGACCTTAACTGATGCAAGTGAGGCCTGCAGTTCTTTGGATGTTGTTGTGGGTTTTTTTGTGACCTCTTGGATGAGTCGTCACTGCGCTGTTGGGGTCATTCCTGGGAAGGTTCACCACTGTTCCATGTTTTCGCTATTTGTGGATAATGGCTCTGACTGTGGTTCGCTGGAGTCCCAAAGCTTTAGAAATGGCTTTATAAGCTTTTCCAGACTGATAGATCTCATTTACTTTGTTTCTCATTTGTTCCTGAATTTCTTTGGATCGCAGCATGATGTCTAGCTTTTAAGGATCTTTTGGTCTACTTCACTTTGTCAGGCAGGCTCTATTTAAGTGATTTCTTGATTGAGAAGAGGTGTGGCAGTAATCAGGCCTGGGTGTGGCTAGAGAAATTGAACTCAGTTTTCCAAAGATGTGATAAACCACAGTTAATTTACGTTTTAACGGGGGGAGGGGGGGAATCACTTTTTCACACAGGGCTATGGAGGGTTGGATTTTTTTTTTTTTATAATAAACACCTTCATTTAAAAACTGCATTTTGTGTTTGCTTTTTGTTTTTATCTTTGTCCAATATTTATCCAATATGGGGCGGTGCGGTGGCGCAGTGGTTAGCGCTGTGCCAGCACAGCAACTCACCCTTGGCCATGGGATCCCTGGTTCGATCCCAGCCCCTGACCAACAGTGATCTGTGTGGAGTTTGCATGTTCTCCCCGTATCCGCGTGGGTTTACTCCGGGATTTCTCTGGTTTCCTCCCACATGCCAAAAACATGCAGGTTAGGTTAATTGGAGACTCTAAAGTGGCCCTAGGTGTGAATGTGTGTGTGAATGGTTAAGGGATGGTACCGTACCGTGGCTGCTTCATCCATCCAGGTGGATGCCCTCAATTTCCCCTCTGGGGATCAATAAAGTATACAAAAATCAAAAAAATTAAAAAAAATTATTTAAATTTGTTTGATGATCTGAAACATTTAAGTGTAAAAAAAACATACAAAAATGAGATATCAGGAAGGGGCAAACACTTTTTCACACCACTGTATGTCTATGCTTTTGAATTAAGGTCACGGATTTACTGTATGAAGTTACCAGTCAATGAGGGGGGAAAAAGACGAAAAAGTAAAAAATCTGGGCAAAAAACTGCAAGTTTAGGAGAAGCTGAAATGTAATTTTAGGAGGAAAAAAATAACAAATTTATTTTTAAAAAGTCACAAGTTTAAGATGCAAAACTTACAAATTAAAAAAAAAGTTGCAAACACATAACTGTTCTTCTGCTCAGTTCACTTCTCATTATGTTAAAATGCCAAAAAATAAACTGCTAGATAAATTTAATTTTAAAAAAGTGTATGGGGATTTCACCTGTGGAGAGAGGAGAACCTTCCAGAAGGTCAACCATCTCTGCAGCAATCCACCAATCAGGCCTGTATGGTAGAGTGGCCAGACGGAAGCAACTCCTTAGTAAAAGGCACATGGCAGCCCATCTGGAGTTTGCCAAAAGGCACCTGAAGGACTCTCAGACCATGAGAAACAAAATTCTCTGGTCTGATGAGACAAAGATTGAACATTGTGGCATGAATGCCAGGCGGCATGTTTGGAGGAAACAAGGCACCGCTCATCACCAGGCCAATACCATCCCTACAGTGAAGCATGGTGGTGGCAGCATCATGCTGTGGGGATGTTTTTTCAGAGGCAGGAACTGGGAGACTAATCAGGATAGAGGGAAAGGTAAATGCAGCAATGTACAGAGACATCCTGGATGAAAACCTGTTCCAGAGGGCTCTTGACCTCAGACTGGGGCGATGGTTCATCTTTCAGCAGGACAACGACCCTAAGCACACAGCCAAGATATCAAAGGAGTGGCTTCAGGACAGCTCTATGAATGTTCTTGAGTGGTCCAGCCAGAGCCCAGACTTGAATCCAATTGAACATCTCTGGAGAGATCTGAAAATGGCTGTGCACCGATGCTTCCCATCCAACCTGATGGAGCTTGAGAGGTGCTGCAAAGAAGAATGGGCCAAACTGCCCAAAGATAGGTGTGTCAAACTTGTGGCATTACATTCAAAAAGACTTATGGCTGTAATTGCTGCCAAAGGTGCATCAACAAAGTATTGAGCAAAGGCTGTGAATAGTTATGTACATACGATTTCTTAGTTTTTTATTTTTAATAAATTTGCAAAAATCTAAAAAAAAAAAAAAAAAAAATTCATGTTGTCATTATGGGGTTTTGTGTGTAGAATTCTGAGAAAAAATGAATCTAATTCCTTTTGGAATAAGGCTGTAACATAACAAAATGTGGGAAAAGTGAAGCGCTGTAAATACTTTGCGGATTCACTATAAGCCCTGCCCCCTAAAAAAAGTTTAGATGGAGCATTTTTGATGATGTACAGTAGCTATATACAGCTGCTGGCACGTCAATAGCATTGAGCCAATCAGGACTCTCTGGCCTAACTCCTCCAGGTTAGTTAGCATTTTTGGGCTAGCTGCATTGAAAACTTGACCCAAATTGAGAAGAGTTTTACCATGAACAGAAAAAGGACTGACACCAATGCGATACTGGACCATGATGTCGGACCATGACCATCATTATCTTGGTGTTATGATTCCCCGTGCGCTACTACACAGTGCACGGAGGAAGAAATGAAAAACCCGACTGCAGGAGTAGAGCGTGTACTTTACTGAACATAAACACCAAAATAACTAGTCCAGTTTACAGACAAGAATACTAACAGAGGGTTGCAATAATGATGATATGAGGCCACCAGACACGCAGGGACGCCACCTGGATGTTCCGCAGCCTTTGGGAGGAAATGCTTAGTGCCGCTGTAGGCTGACGGCACGAAGAAAAAGGCAAATGTGACTTACGGCTGGAACGATCTGGGGCTGTCCGTGTAGTCCGGTGGATGAGGGTGATAACAGGAACAGCTGACGATGCCAGGCTGAAGATCGGCGAAGGTAATGGAATAACCAAACACAGAGGAGCACACTGCTGTGTATGAAGGTCAATGCTCCGACGGTCTCTTCCTACTAACGCCATGCTTATGTAATAATGATACTAACGAAGGAAGAGACTGCCGGTGTAAGGAAGTGTGGGCTGGATGTAATAACCCCCAGGTGTGCATGAGTGAGTGTCTGAGCGTGTGAATGGGAATGGATAGAGTGTGTGTGTCTGTGTGTGAAAACACCAGTAATGAGAAACAGCTGATGGCACTGACAGGAGGAGGAGGCGTGCCCGAACTGTCAGGGAGCGAAGGACCCAAGCAGCTCCCTGACGCGCCTAATGGAAAATAGGGCCAACAACAATGGTCAGAACTGGGTTTGGAACCACCAAACCCAGGTTCATGACACTTGGCGGAATTAAACCGGGTAAAACTGGGATAAAACAGCACATAAACTGGCCTTACCTTCAGTGCTGTGACTCCTGTTTGGTCCATGTTTTTGGTTTTCATTGGTTTTTAGTTGTTTGATGAATACTAGCTGTCATGGATGGCCCTCACGAGCCATCATAAGGTGCCACAAATCACCAGTGAGTTTGCACAGTTTATTAACAGAATGGAAAAGGAACAAAATAACAAGCCACGGGGGGCTAAAACACACTACAATGAATACAGTCAATGACAGGGGAGAATGGAAACATAAGAAAACACACGAATAAAGACGAGGGATAGTCTACGTCTGAACAGTGGGATGCTCGAATAACGTCTGACCATGGGAAGGTTTTTGACGAGACTGCCGCATATTTCGCTCCCAGCTGCCCTTTTAAGTAGGGAGCAGCTGATGCGGCGAAATGCAGCTCAGCTGACAGCTCTGAAAGCCGGAAGCCCCTCCGAGCGCTGTCACAATAAAAGCTCGGAGAGCCAAAAGGGGCACACAGCCGTCAGATGGGCGAAAATAGTGCATGGCTCAAGCGCGGACGAGATTGGCGCTCAAACCATGACAGTACCCCCCCCCCCCCGAGGGGCGAACTACAAGCGCCGTATGACACCCAACCCCCCCCCCCCCCCACCCCCCACCCTCAGGGTGGGCGGATGGGGGAAAAGGCCTGGAGGGCGAGAACCAGAAAGTGCAGAAAAAAAGCCACCATGACGATGACAGGGAACAAATGAGGCAATTACAGAGTATGGTTAAAAAGAAAAACACAATACTCCATAGCACACAAATGATACATGAACAAGGCAAAAAGAAAACAGGAGACCTATAACTAAAACCCACAGGCCCACAAGACACCAAAAGTTAGATACAATTCATCCCTCAGACAGGAGAGGAGAGAGGAGAAAAAAAAGGCATGCTAAACAACGGTAAATACAAGGAACAGAACAACTAACACAGAATGACTTTATACCTCAGTGGGACCACAAAACACATGAGGATGACGACAGGCAGAGTCCAATTAAACAGGAACAGTTCCGGCGGTCTCCCTGCGTCCCATGGCCAAACGGTGATTAAGGGAAAAAGGAAATGTTCGGGCGGCCTACCCCAGTCCCAGGCCCGGAAAGTCAGAACCTCCAATGGCCGAACCAGGTTGCCCAGTAGGAAGCACCGTACATTGGGTGGCCGACCCAGAACGTCGAACCGGTGAAACAGCTCCCCAGGCGGCCGACCCGCATCACTTAGCCACCAGGACCGTGGGGGAACAAGTGAAGACAGCCTCCCTGGAGAGGGGAAAGATGAGGGAGAGCCGGGCTGAATGTTGAGAACCCCAAAGGCCCCCAATGGAGATGGGCTGGAAAGACGACGGTGGTGGTGACGACGATGATGACGATGAGCCGGTCCAATGTCAGGCGGCAGAGGGTCTGCAGCTCCTTCACCGCACTTGAACCACACCGGCACTGCACCCACGTCGGACCCCGACTGGGTCTCGGCTGCACCCGCAATGGACCCCGATTGGGTCTCGGCTGCACCTGCGATGGTCCTCGACTGGGTCGGCACAGCACCAGTAATGACCTCCAACCCAGAACCCGGAACCTCCAGCACAGCGATCGGGATTGGCTCCGCACCGGTGACCCTGGGAGAAGGCTCGGGAGAAGGAAAAGAACCAGGATCAGAATCACCGGTAGCGACAGAGCCCAGTGAGACGAGCTCGGGCGCAGCGGATGGCTGCCCCTGGCTCGTTTCCCCGAAAGACAGGCAAAAATGCTCTAAAATGGAAAGAAGGAAAACAAGGTAGAGCACTTGCCTGCACTCGAGTTCTGTCGCTGTCCAGGACTTCGATGATCCGGGCTCAGGATGAAAAAGGTCGTCATCTGGCTCCCATTCGGCTACGGCGGGCTCCGCAGCTGGCATGATGGTCTCCGCAGCCTGAGGACCCTCCGGCGCTAACGTCCACGCCAACGACCCGCACGGTGTGGTGGTAGGGGACCCTCGACCCGCTGGATCGAACCGCTAATCCGTGAAGACCTGGGGACGCTTCGTCGTCGGCGCAGGCTCCACGCTGCAGTCCACTCTCCTCCTCTGCCCATGCCATGGCTGCGGGGCTGGAACCAGGCTCTCCAGAACCGCAGGCCCTCTCCTCGTCCGTGCAATGTAGGCCTGGCATCGTGGACCGCTCAGCGGAGGGAGACACAGAGGCAGCAGGTTTAATGACAGACGCTACAGCAGGTGGTGGGAGCTCGGGGGACTGCAAACCCCGAACTCCACCCCCAGGAGTCAGACAAGGCAAATCACAACTACGGGGAGAAACATGAACTTGCACTTGCCTGTTTCCAGGAGGATGGATGGTGCCTGCTGTAGCGGACGTTGTTCCTCCCTTGCTGGTGATGGAGGGCCCCCTGGGAGGATGAGGAGGAGCCGCTCGCGATGGTCCAATAACAGGCTTCGCTGGAGCAGGACTCAAAACACTTACAGCAGCCGGAGAAGATGTCGAGGAGGAGGGGACAACAGCCAAGATGATCCGGGCACGATGAGCTGACGGGACAGCAGGGAAAGATGACCCGGGGGGAGAGGCTGCGGGAATCCCCTCCTGAGGAGACGCAGGAGCGGCAGCTGACAGAGAGGTTGAGTCCTTGCGACGACCCGGAACAGGATCCGGACGGGGTTCTCGCTGAGTCCTTTTGTTCGCTGTGTGACAACGGTCACCGGCAGAGGGCAAGGCGAAGGAGAAGTTCGGGCTTCTTTGGGGATCACCCCTGGGCTGTGCGACCTTCTGGCCTGGAGCGGGGACAGGAATGGGATTCCGAAGCGAGGAGCGAGGATGCCTCCTCTTCGGCTTCCCGCCGGAGTTTCCCTCCAGCCCACGGAGTATCTCCCGTTGTGTGGCGATGTCCGCCTTCCTCGCTACTCCGACCACCTCGAAGTCGTTGCGAGGAAGGCGGACATCGCCACACAACGGGAGATATTCCGTGGGTTGGAGGGAAACTCAATTAAGGATGTCCTCAGCGAGGTCCAGGTGCCGGCGTACGTCGCTGGGAGCGTCGTAGAGGGTAGCGGTGACGAGCGTTCCATCTACGTAGTCTAGGGCCTCTGCCAGCTCGTAGCCCAGGCTCCGAAAGCAGCCCCTGAATGATGACATAGTCTCCCAGCGCACAGGCACCCAGACAGGGAAAAACAAGTCCAGTTTTGGCAAAACTCACAGCGACAGGCGTCTCAGTCTGGCGGAAGTCTACTGTCATGGATGGCCCTCACGAGCCATCATAAGACGCCACAAATCACCAGTGAGTTTGCACGGTTTATTAACAGAACGGAAAAGGAACAAAACAACAAGCCACGGGTGGCTAAAACACACTACAGTGAATACAGTCAATGACAGGAGAGAATGGAAACATAAGGAAACACACTTACGAATAAAGATGAGGGATAGTCTACGTCTGAACAGCGGGATGCTCAAATAACGTCTGACCATGGGAAGGTTTTTGACGAGACTGCTGCATATTTCGCTCCCAGCTGCCCTCTTAAGTAGGGAGCAGCTGATGAGGCGAAATGCGGCTCAGCTGACAGCTCTGACAGCTGGAAGCCCCTCCGAGGGCTGTCACAATAAAAGCTCGGAGAGCCAAAAGGGGCACACAGCCGTCAGATGGGCGAAAATAGTGCATGGCTCGAGCGCGGACGAGATCAGTGCTCGAACCATGACACTAGCTAACCGCTGAGCTAACTTTAGCTTTATCTGGACAAACATTGTGAAGAAAAACTGTCTCGGGACGTGAAAACCGAGATAAAAACAATACCTTATAACGGGTTGTTCGAAACTCCTTATGAGGAGTTAAGAACCCCTTATAAGGAGTTAAGATGGCTAAACTTTTATTGATAAAAATTACATATTGTGACTGAACAACTCCATACTCAGGGATGCACACCCTCATAACCTCTACAAAGCACGTATCAAATCTGAGGCCAGTCTGACGAATGGTTTGAGAGATATGCGAGGAACAGCCAGACACACACACAGCGATTCCTTGCTTTTATAGATTGATATAAATGTCACAGAGATCAAAGGACAAATTCATCTGTGGCACACTCACTTCTTTAAAGGCACCACAGAAACCAGCCAGGAGCTCAGTTCAGTTCAGGAAGACTGCTGATAGATCACAGCTGCTCATATAGATATAGACATTTGGATTTGATATTTTCCTTCATTTCATTCAGCTTTAAACTCTGATTTGGAATTCATTCTAACCTTAGCCGCATTTATCTGGAGCTGCTCCTAGGAGATATCTCACATCATATCTGATAGACCTGAGCTGGAGAATGAATACTGACCGACTCTGTCCTAAAAAACTGACGTGGAAGGACAAACCATGAACCCGGTGCTTCCTTTTAACCATGAACCGACCCTGGAAGACAAATTATCACAGGAAGGGCACTTTATGGAGGACTCAGTCCAGCAGTAGAGCTGCAAAGACCAAACATCTGTCAGTCCAAAGGTGGCACCAGAACAGGAGCAGATGACTCCACCTCTCAAAGGTAAACTCCAGAAAATTACAGCAACGTTTAGCTCGACGTGGAAACACGTGGAAACTTCACCAAAGTGTGTTCATCAGGCTAGAGACAAAACAATTTAATGTGTTGAATGCCATCAGGAGAAACAAGGACCGTGATTCTGGATCTAATCAGGACAATCTCATAACAACCATATGGCCCTCACCAGGCTCTGCAGTTGAACAAAAACTTACTTGCTCTTTTTAAGAGATTAAAGCAGATCCCCGAAACATGTAACACTCAAATCAGGGTGTTTTCCAGACAGCTTGCAGACAAGATATGTAGTCATCTCATGGAACACAGAGGAGAGACAATCCCCAGATGATCTTTGTCAGATCCCGTTGTGTTCCAGAAATGTCAAGAGGAAATTATGTCACATAGACAAGTAATTTACGAGGTTATAGCTGAGGGTTTGCATGAGATCCTACAGGCACTGATTCTGATGTGTGAGAATGAGAATGTCCTCTCACTGTTTGTGCCACTTTTTTCTCCTGAGACCCCAATGCTTCCTCAACATTGTTCTCCTAAGACCCACCCATTTAGTCCACCTTGTTCTCCAGAGATCTCACCATTGACACCACTTTGTTCTGAAGAGGAAAATCTGATGTCTAAACAAGCTTTCTCTGAAAACACCAACATGGAACAAAGAACCATGACCCCAATTTTTCCATTCAAAGTTGAACAGACCCTGGAAGACACGTTGTCCCAGCATGCACACTCTGTCCCAGACTCTGTTCAACAGGAGAACTCCCCAGATCAAACACCTGTCAGTCACAAATGTGGAGCCAAAACAGACTCCATCCCTCACAGGTAAACTACAGAAAATCACAAAAATGTTGACACAGGGAAAGTTCTTTAGGTTCCACACCAAAATATGTTTCCATAGGTTTCAGAGAGCTCTTACCGCTGTGATAAAGGACCAGCTTTCTGGATCTCTCACCGAACTGCCTCTGAAATCTGAGGAGGTTCAACAAAACTTAAAGGAATTTTGTGAGAGATTATAGCAGAATCTGGAAATGTGGAACCTGTCATGCGGTGGCCCTCGCGAGCCACCATAAGACGCCACACCATCACCAGAGAGTTGTGTTAGTGTCTTTATTCACGGTGAAATCACAATACTACAAGCTGCTGAAGCTATGACACATAGTCTACACACACAGGGAGGCGTAAGGCTAACAAACCACACAGGCACAAACCATACAGAGCATAATTTACCAGACACAAAGGTTTTCCCACAGTGACCACAGACAAACTGTTTAACTCCAGTATGCATGACTTCATGTGGTCTTAAGGAACTCATCTGAGTGAAGGTCCTTCCACGCAGTTCACACACAAACTCCTAAATGCCACAATGGATCAGTTGCTTCAGAGTTACCCAAGTGCATGAAACCTCTGCCACATTTTTCACAAAAGTACTGTTTAACCCCAAAAAACCCACATCATCCTCGAACACCAGAGTGTCTATGAAAAACCACAAAGTAACATGCTATAACCCCCTCCGATAGGAAAAAAAAAAACATACTACATCAACATACACATGTGGCAATCTTATCGTTCCAAATGACCCTCACACCATACAGTCCAAACAGACGATGGCAGGCAGAGACCAAACGCCCCAGGCATAGTTCCGGCGGTCTCCCTGCGTCCGATGGCCGACGGGTGGTCACGGGAAACAGTACGTGGTCGGGCGGCCTGACCCAGTCCCAGGCCCTGAGAGTCAAGTCCTCCGGCGGCCGAACCAGACCACCCAGTAACAAACACAGTTCATCAGGTGGCCGGCCCAAAGCGCCGAACAGGCAAAACAGCTCCTCGGGTGGCCGACCCGCATCCCTCAGCCACCAGAACTGTGGAGGAATAGCGTGCGGTGGCCTCCCTGACAGAGAAACTACATGGGAGTGCCAGCCAGCAAGAAAAAAACCTCCAATGGCCCCCAGCGATGACGACCCCAGCTGGTGGCTCCTGAGAGAGGAATAATCGTGATGATGAACCCACATCACATCAGGTGGCGAAGGGTCTGCAGCTCCTCCACCGACCTTGACCCACACCGATGCGGTCGTTGTAGCTCCGCCTGCGTCGAACCCCGATTGGGTCACCGCTGCACCCGCGTCGGACCCCAATTGGGTCACCGCTGCACCTGCGTCGGACCCCGACTGGGCCTCGTCGGACCTCGATTGGGTCATAGCAACACCCACATCGGACCCACATTGGACCTCGTTGGACCCCGATTGGGTCACAGCTGCACCTGCATGGGACCCCCACTGGGTCACAGCTGCCCCCGCGTCGGACCTCACTGGGTTACAGCTGCCCCCACGTCGGACCCCCACTGGGCCTCATCGGACCCCGACTGGGTCGGCACCGCATCGGCGATGACCTCCACCCCCGAACTTGGGACCTCCTGCACCACGACCTCGACAGATTCCAAGCCGGCGACACTGTGAAGAGGCTCAGAGGAACAGAGAGGATCAGTATCCCCGGCAGCGCCAGAGCCCAGCGAGATGAGTTCGGGCACAGCAGACGGCTGCCCCTCGCTCGCCTCCCCGCGAGGCAGGCAAAAATGCTCTAACACACCACAAAGGAAAACAAAGAAGAGCACTTGCCTGCACTCGGGCTCTGGAGCCGTCCAGGACTCCGTCGATCCAGGTTTGGGTAGAAGCTCGTCGTCGGGCTCCCACTCAGCTGCGTCGGGCTCCGCAGCCGGCATGATGGTCTCTGCAGCCGGATCCTCTCGCGCTGATGTCCACACCGATAACCCGCACGGCGTGGCGGCAGGGGACCCTCGACCCACTGGCTCGGGCTGCTCATCTGTGGAGACCCGGGGACGCTCCCCCGGGGACGCTCCCCTTCATTGGGTCACTCCGGTGGCCCGGAACTGGATCCGGAACAGGAGCTTGCTGGGGCTGCCCTTGGCCGCGGCGCCGACGTCTACGACGACCCATGGATGGTGCGAACTCCTGGAGTGGATCGAGGACAGGAACGGGATCCCAAAGCCAGGAGCGTGAACACCTCCTCCTCTGCTTCTTGCTGTATTCCTCCTCCACCATACGGAGTATCTCGCATTGCGCGGCGATGTCATTCCTCCTTGCGGCGACTTCTGGGTGGTCGGCGTAGTGGGGAGAAAGATGATTGAGCGAGTCCTCAGCACAGTCCAGGTACCAGAGTACGCTGCGGTCATAGTCGAGGAGGGAAGCAGAGATGAGCGTCTCATCCACATACTCCAGGACGTCCGCCAGCTCGTGGCTCGGACTCTGAGCGCAGCCCCTCCGCGACGGCATTCCTCCAGCACACCGTACCCAGACAAGAAAAGAGCAAAGGCCAATTAACTGTGCTGTTGCAATCCTGGAATTTCCCCATTGTGGGACTAATAAAGGCTTATCTTATCTTATCTTAACACAACCTCACTGGCGAAAGGCATCTCGGGTTGGCGTCACCGTAAAAACGCCATTCTTGGCAGCAGTGTACTGTCATGCGGTGGCCCTCGCGAGCCACCATAAGACACCACACCGTCACCAAAGAGTTGTGTTAGTGTCTTTATTCACGGTGAAATCACAATACTACAAGCCGCTGAGGCTATGACACATAGTCTATACACACAGGAAGGCGTAAGGCTAACAAGCTCACTCACGGGTCCACAGGATAAGATGGTCACACCACAGACGGGCAATGTAGTATAATCCATATAGCACGATCGCTCCGATGATCAGAGACGGACACTGCTGCAAGGATACAGCCGCTGGCGTCGGCTTAAGAAGCCAGCCGCTAACGACCGCAAATGCAGAACAGCTGTTCAGGTCTTGACAGCTGAGCTGAAGCCTCCCCGAGCGCTGTCACAATAAGAGCTCGAAGAGCCGGAATAATAACGCCGCTGTCAAGACCTGACAGGAATAGCCCGAGCTCGAATAATAATGGCGCTCGGATCATAACAGAACCCTGAAATGAAGGCTTTTGCAAGAGATCTGACAGACAAAATGTGTGATCTTTTCACGGAATAGACAGCGGACAAAATCCCCAAAAGGTCTTCGTTGGATCCCATCATGTTCTGCAGACATCAAGAGGAGATCATCTTACAAAAATGTGTAATTATGAGATAATTATGGAGGCTGTGAAACATTTCATACAGCAGCTGATTCTGGCATGTGAAGATGATGGTATTCCAGAAACAAACCAACATGGATCTCTTGATGTTCCACCTTGTTCTGAGGAGGAAATGCTTCAGCTGCCATCATCAGAGTCAGCTGAGGAAAAAATCTTGGGTGAAATTTTGAACTCTGATATCCCTCTGACAGCAGAGATCCTAACACCCATAATTTTTGACTATTTTGGCCAGATCTCGCCATCGCAGTGGGAGCTGTTTCAGATGGGACACTGGGACGACAATGTTTTAGAGATTTTCTTACACTTGGTCTCTGATCTCATTGCTCAGGCTGTTCCTACAATCCAATTGAGTGTATTCACAAAACTGGAAAAGATATCCAATATGGGCAAGCTGACAACGGCTTCAATAAAAACTCCACCTGCATATGTGCGGGAGACAAACTCCACAGCAAGATAGAGGACACTCAGCCCATTGTCTGTGGGTACTTGGTCCAGCTGTCTCCGTCACACTGGAAGCTGTTTCAGGAGGGGACATGGGACTCTGACATCACACAAATCATGACACCTATGGTCTCCGAAATCCTTGAAAGCATCCCTCCAAATGTGGTGAGGAACTCGATTATGCTGGTAATGCTTCAGAACAGAAAGATACCACACACAATCATGAAGGTGCATCAGGGTGAGCCAATGGAGGAGACGACCCCAGAAATTCCACCTAAAAGTGTTTCTCCAAAGAAGAAAAAAAAATTCTCCTTCACCATCTGAAGCATCAGAGCCTGATTCTAATTGTATGTCAACAAAAATCGTAACCAGTCTGCTACTGGCCGTGGTATTAAAGCTAAAAAGGAAAACCAAACTGTCCCTGAACCTGGATCAGGTCAACGAGGTCACTAAACACCTGAGCGACTTGATAGAGGAGGAGTTTCAGAACGACGATTTGCTCACGGCTGGGAAAACACAGAAGCTGGTTGAGGCTTTATTCAAACATTTCCGCAAAAAATTTGGCTCCTTGAAGAAGCTCTGGCAGGTTTCCATGGAAGCACATAACTCGGGTTTTCAGGACAAGGTCATCCTGTTTCTGATCAACTATCTGTGTGTGGAGAAACCCAAGTCCAGAGCTTCCAGGTTCTTCTCAACAGTGGGAAAAATCTTCACAAAACCATTTCGGTCAAGGTCTGAAGGTAAAACCAAAACTTCCTTTTTCACCAACTTGCTTCTGTAACATCTTGAAGGAAATAATCCAAATTTAAAAAAAAAAAAAGGAACTGTGAAGTTTCCGTGGTCTTCCTGTGTCCATGGAGATTTCATCTGGAAGTCCAGTTCATCTCCACCCATTCAAAAACATGCCACTTAGTCACCAAAATGTCACTGAAAAATAATAATCAAAAAAATGTCTGTATCCCTGTGGACCCCAGGACAGGTGAACAAAGTCAGCCTGTCAAGAAATACGAGTTTGATTTAATTTTTAAAATTTGATGTAAAAGTTTTTTTTTTAAAAAAAAGCTGCAAATGTACGAAGAAAACAAGTTGCAAATTTACAAGAAAAAGGTTGCAGATTTACGTGAAAAAGTTGCAGATTTAAAACAAAGCTGCACATTTTCAAAAAAAAAGCTGTAAATTTAGGAGAATAAGACTTTAAAAATGTACAGCCGTGGACAAAATTATTGGTACCCCTCTGTTAATGAAAGAAAAACCCACAATGGTCACAGAAATAACTTGAATCTGACAAAAGTGGTAATAAATAAAAATTCTATGAAAATTAACCAATGAAAATCAGACAATGCTTTTGAATTGTGGTTCAACAGAATTACTTTAAAAAACAAACTCATGAAACAGGCCTGGACAAAAATGATGGTACCTTTAGAAAAGATTGAAAATCAATACATCATCAGCATAAAGACTTATCTTATGTTCCTTTTCTCCAGTTTGAATACCTCTGATATCAACATTTTGTCGTATGGCTGCTGCTAATGGTTCAATAAAGATGGTAAAAAGTGAGGGAGAGAGTGGACACCCCTGCCTAATAAGTCTTTATGCTGATGATGTATTGATTTTCCTTGAAAACTCAGAAAGATCTCTTCTTCAGACAGTGGCGCTCATTGATAAATTTTCATCATTATCAGAGTACTCTATTAACTGGGTAAAATCAATAGCTTTACCCAAAAATTGCAATTTCCCAAATACATCTACTATTCCGATACAATCAGGGAATGTTAAATATTTAGGAATAGATATTTCTCCCAGGCTCTCAGAGTTATTGCAACTAAATCATATCCCCCTTTTAAAAAAGATACAAGACGATCTTACGCGCTGGAGGACACTACCTTTATCATTAATGGGAAGAGTCGCAACCATTAAAATGATGGTCCTTCCTAAAATTAACTATTTGTTCTCAATGATCCCTACCCAACCATCAATGGCCTGGTTTAAGTCTCTAGGCTCAAATATAAGTACATTTTTGTGGAAGGATAAACCATCACGGATTAGTTTAAAACCCCTCCAAAAAGCGAAAGAGTGCGGAGGCTTAGATTTACCAAATTTTTTTAATTACTTTTTAGCCAATAGATTGCAGTTCGTTTCAAAATGGACAAAATCAACCCCATTAGGGAACCCATGGTTAGATGCTGAACAGGTTCTCTGTGGGTCGCTAAATATCTCTGACTTACCTTTTAGAAGTCCCTCTATTAAACGCCATGAGTGTTTTAAAAGTATTAATATTAGTTCCTCTCTGACGGCTTGGTGGAAATTTTTAAAAATAACAGGGTCTTCACTTGTCCCCTGTAAACTCACACCCATTTGGAATAATCCTGATATCCTGCAACAAAAGAGGACATTAAAATTTCCACTATGGCAAGAGAAGGGAATAAACAACTTAGAACATCTTATTCAAGGTGGAAATTTTATCCAATTTCAGGATCTAGTGTCACAACACGAAATCAGTGATAAAAAGTATTTTGAATACCAACAGCTTACATCCATAATAAAAGCAAGATTTAATCTTAATCAGACAGATTTAGAAGTACCAGTTAAGGTGGCAGAGTTTCTAAATCTCCGTTCCCCAAAATTGATATCGAAAATATATAGACTATTATCAAAGTTGGATGAGTCCATATCTCTTCCAATATCAAAATGGGAGACAGACTTATCGATTAATAAGGAGGAAAGTTTCTGGACACAAATATGTTTAAACACTTTTAAGATGACTAAAAACTCTAACTTACAACTTATACAATATAAAGTTCTACATAGAATTCATTATACAGGACAAAGGATGTTCAAAATGGGCCTGAGTCACACAAATATCTGCCCTCACTGTACTAGCAATGTCCCGGATAGCTATATGCATGCTATGTGGTCCTGTGCACCGGTTCAAAAGTTCTGGCAGAAGACATGTGAAGACCTGTCGGCATGGCTTGGGTATAGTGTCCCACCCTCACCTACACTTTGCATATTAGGTGATTTAAGTGAAATAAATATAGATGCAAGGATGTCACACATGGTTCTCACTGCCTTATGCATCGCAAAGAAAGCTATCCTCATGCACTGGAAAACAAGAAATGACTTATGCCCGACTTACTATAATAACTTACTATTGGATTATATTAGCCTGGAAAGAATGTCAGCCTCCTCAAATAATCAATTGGCGGAATTCAATTCTCTCTGGTCCCCGCTTAATAATTCTATAATCTGAGGGGTGGCGGGCAGTGACTCACTCTCCTTGGCACCTCTGGTGGCTGGCTGCACCCCAACCGCAGGTGTCCGGGGGGCCTGCTCCGGGGTGGCCGTCTGTCTGGCCCTGGGGGGGGGGGGGGGGGGGGGGGTTGGTGGTGGGGGGGCTGTGGGGTGGGCCGGGGTGGTTGGGCTGTGGCCCCTGGCCGGCTGGCCTCGCCCCTCATGGGGGGTCTGGGTCTGGCCCTGGGCCCCTGGTGCTGGGGCGGCGTCCCCCCGCCCCGGGCCGGGGTCGGGTGTGTGCCGGCGGTGGGGGTTGTCCCTGATGCATCCTTGCGTGGTGGGGTCGTGTGTTTCCTGGGGCCCGGGTGCCACCCAGGGGCTGGTGCCCGCATCCTGGGTTGCCCTCCCCGTTCACGGGGTCTGCGGGTGGGGGAGGGGGTGTGTGAGTGTAGGCTTGTGTATGAGCGGATGTGGAAGTGGGTGTGTGTTGAGTGGGCAGGTGGGGTTGTGTGTTTGTGTAGGTGGGTATGTGTGATGGTGGGTGGAGTTATGTGTGTGTATGGAAGCGGTTACTTGTGGGTAGATGTCTAGGGGGCGGAGGATGCGTGTATGGGTAGGAGAGCTTTGTTGGGTGGCAGGGGTTGGGCAGTCCATCCAGTGGCATGGGGGCTGGCGTTTCGGGGCTTGCTTGTCCCGGCCGCCCTGCTGTTGCATTGGGGGGTGAGGCACTTTGTTACATCGCCCCTGATCAGAATCAGAATCAGAATCAGAATCAGGTTTATTGCCATTGTTCATGTAGTACACAAACTAGGAATTTGTCTCGGTACAATGCTGCAACATTAAACATGATAAGATAAGAGAAATAAACTATACATGTAATAAAGTGTAGGATAAGATTAAGTGATACTGGTCAACAGTTAAAATATATATTAGCCAGCAGCAGATACTGTGGAGAACTATATAGTGCAGTCGGTAATGCAGGAAGAAAACAGTGATGATTGACATGAGTCTGGTTGAGCTGCTGTACATGGTGCACGAGAGTCACTTAGTGTTCAGCAGTCTAATGGCAGAGGGGAAGAAGCTGTTCATGTGACGGGAGGTTTTAGTCTGGATGGACCGAAGTCTTCTACCAGAGGGGAGGGGGGCAAACAGTACATGACCAGGGTGTGAGGGATCGGCTATGATCCGGCCAGCACGCCTCCGGGTTCTGGAGATGTACAGATCCTGGAGAGATGGGAGCTTGCAGCCGATCACCTTCTCAGCAGTGCGCACGACGCGCTGCAGCCTTAGTCTGTCCCTGGCAGTGGCTCCTGCGTACCACACGGTTATGGAGGTGGTGAGGATGGACTCGATGATGGCTGTGTAGAACTGCACTAACATCTTGGTGGGTAGCTTGAGCTTCCTCAGCTGCCGCAGGAAGAACATCCTCTGCTGGGCTTTTTTGATGAGTGAGCTGATGGTCAGCTCCCATTTGAGGTCCCTGGTGATGGTAGTGCCTAGGAAGCGGAAGGAATCAGCAGTGGTGATGGGAGAGCCTGAGAGGGTGAGGGGGGGCAGAGGAGTAGTGACTTTCCTGAAGTCTACAATCATCTCCACTGTCTTCAGAGCGTTCAGCTGCAGGTTGTTATTGCTGCACCAGGACGCCAGCTGGGCCACCTCTCTCCTGTAGGCGGACTCGTCGCCGTTGGAGATGAGCCCGATGAGGGTGGTGTCGTCCGCAAACTTGATCAACTTGACAGACTGGTGGCTGGAGGTGCAGGAGTTGGTGTAAAGGGAGAAGAGTAGGGGGGAAAGTACACAGCCCTGGGGTGATCCGGTGCTGATGCTAGTATAGTCTGAGACAGTCTTTCCCAGCCGCACATGCTGCCTCCGGTCCGTCAGGAAGTCGATGATCCACCTGCAGAGGGAGTCAGGCACGTTGAGCAGGGACAGCTTGTCCCGGAGCAGAGCGGGGCGGATGGTGTTGAATGCGGAGCTGAAGTCCACAAACAGGATCCTGGCGTAGGTTCCCGGGGAGTCCAGGTGCTGCAGGATGGAGTGGAGGGCCAGGTTGACTGCATCGTCTACAGACCTGTTGGCTCGGTAGGCAAACTGCAGCGGGTCCAGGAGAGGGGTGGTGATGGACTTGAGGTGGGACAGGACCAGGCGCTCAAAGGACTTCATGACTACAGAGGTGAGCGCTATTGGCAGCGGGTGTGCGTTGGTGCTTGGGGGTGGCTGGGGGGGTCATTGGTGCGGGTTGTTGGCTGTGTTTCCATTGGGTTGTTCCGGGGTGGCTGTGGTTGCAGGGCAGCCTGCAGCTGTCGGTGTGTGTCTGGGGTGGGTGGTCGTGGGCCTGCGTGGGCGCTCGGGTGTGTCGCCTGGCGTGTTGGGCGCTGTGTGGGTCCGGCCCATTGTTCACTATTGTGACTGTTGTTGTCCATGTTCGTGTGTGTAAGATGAGTGGTAGTATGTTTGGCTGCCCCGTCATGTTAGTGGTGCTGGAGCGCCGGGACGTGATGCTGGTGGGTCCTGGGTTGTTTCCACTGGCGGCCCTCGCCCTGGGTTGGGATTTGGGGGCAGTGGGTGGCCTCACAAGCCAGTCTGCAAGCTGGCTTCTGGGGGGGGGGGGGGCTTTTTTTGGACCGCCTACCTCCCAGTCTTATTTCCCACCCTCCCCCTCCCCCTGATCTTTTTTGTTACATTTAGGGCTTTGGGGTGGGGGTGTACCGCACTGTGTCGGTGAAGGGGATACCTTTGCCGCGTGGTGGGGCTGCACTCACCTCAATTTTAATTGCATTTTAGACACTGAGGGCTTGGGGGGATGGGGGCTCTGCTGCCCATCACAGTGGCTAACGATGCTTCAATTACTATCCCCCCAATTTTAATTGCACTTTAGTAGTCCACACATTTATACACAATTATATCATATAACCGACACACACCCACCATGTTCTGTGCGGGGGGAGGAGGTGGGGGTCTTCCCCCACCCCTGTTGCCCTGTCTTGCTGGGGGCGTGGGGGCCTGGTGGGGATCCTGGGACCTATCATGTTGTAAAAATCCCTGGATGCTACTAATATATAGATACAACCAAGGAAGTGACGGGGGGCTGAATATGAGTTTAAGTGTGAGTGAGAGGGTGATGAATGGAGGTGGTGATGGTGGGTCGGTTTTGTGCGGTGCTTTGCATGCCGGGTGGCATCTTGGGGCGCCTGCGGTGGTCTGCTGATTGTTCACTCAGATGGGCGCCGGGGGGTGGGGGTCTGCTTCTGTGGCCTGCGCCGGTGGCCTCCCTGGTCACTGCCGGGCACTGGTGCATGTTCAGGCTCACTGCATCTGCTTTGCAGTCGACTTTTGAAATAAAGGTGAATGAGGAGTGAATTTAACTGGGTACTGGAGTGAGAGAGAGAATGGGTCGGTCTGGCTGAGTGAGAAGGGTGTGCATGGGAACATGTGGGTGTGAAGGTATGGGGAGGGGTGTGCCTGCGAGTCGGGAGGAGCTGGATTAGGGGGGTAGTGCCTCTCGGCAATGTGGGCTCACCTGGGCGAGGGGACTTCTTTGGATGTGGGGGTCCCCGGGGTGTGTGGCCGAGGCGCTGGGGCGGGACCGCTGTGGGGGTACCTGGGGGGGCTTGCACCGGGGGGCGCTGGCTGGCCTCTGTCCTGGGGGGTGGGGTCGCTGGCCTCCTGGTGCCTGGGGCCCGGGGGCGGATGTTGGCCCCGCTGGGGGGGTGGGGGTTGGGCGGGTCCAGGGGTGTGGGCTCACCGCGCCGGCCGCCGGGCGGCCTGCCCTCCCTTGATCATCTCTCCGGGGGTGGATGCTTGGCTTTCCTGGGGCTTGCTGACCTCGGGGCTGGGGGTTGGTGGTGCTGCCTTGCCTGCTCGGGGTCCTCGGGGGGAGGGCTGCTGCGACCGGCCCTCCGCTCGTATGTTTCCTGACAAACCACTCACATGCACACACTTATTTTGCGCACGTTCTCATATATAGGCACAGAGACATACATGTACAAGTGTCTCTCCTTTAACAGGTGCAGAAACCAGACTCGTGTTGAGACATCTCCGGTGGAAGAAGCAGTTTGTCTTTTGTTTGTTTTGTTGTTGTTTTTTTTATTTTATTTTATTTTATTTTTTTTTTTGTCTGTTCCCCTCCCTTTTCTTTCCCCCCTTCACACACTTCCTTTCCCTCTTCCCCATCCTGTTGGGTCTTCCATGGGTAAAACAATTAAAATAAAGTATTAAAAGTTATTACAGGAGGAGTTTACAACAATATACAGTGCAAAGTTAGGCACTGTATAGGCTCCTCTTGGCAAAGTAAATCTGTTTTGGAACAGTAGGGTGACAGATCCTTGTTCTGTTTGCCTAGCTGCCTGACAGGACAAAAAAAAAAAGATTGAAAATAATGTGACCATAGGGACATGTTCAACCAAGATGTTTCCTCTAATTAACATCACAGGTGTCTACAAACTTGTAATCAGTCAATCGGCCTGTTTAAAGGGTGACAAGTAGCCACTGTGCTGTTTGGTGACATGGTGTGTACCACACTAAACATGGACCAGAGGAAGCAAAGGAGAGAGTTGTCTCAGGAGATTAGAAAGAAAATTAGACAAGCATGTTAAAGGTAAAGGCTATAAGACCATCGCCAAGCAGCTTGATGTTCCTGTGACTACAGTTGCACATATTATTCAGAAATTTAAGATCCACGGGACTGTAGCCAACCTCCCTGGATGTGGCTGCAGGAGGAGACGGATAATACGAATGGTAACAAAAGAGCCCAGAACAACCTCTAAACACATTCACGGTGAACTCCAAGGTCAAGGTACATCAGTGTCAGATCGCACCATCCGTCGTTGTTTGAGCACAAAGTGGACTTCATGGGAGACGACCAAGGAGGACACCACTGTCGAAAACAAATCATAAAAAAGCCGGACTGGAATTTGCCAAACTGCATGTTGACAAGCCACAAAGCTTCTGGGAGAATGTCCTATGGACAGACCAGACAAAACTACAACTTTTTGCCAAGGCACATCAGCTCTATGTTCACAGACGCAAAAATGAAGCATACCAAGAAAAGAACACTGTCTCTACTGTGAAATATAGAGGAGGTTCTGTTATGTTCTGGGGCTGCTTTGCTGCATCTGGCACAGGGTGTCTTGAATCTGTGCAGGATACAATGAAATCTCAAGACTATCAAGGTATTCTAGAGAGAAATGTGCTGCCCAGTGTCAGACAGCTTGGTCTCAGTCGCAGGTCATGGGTCTTGTAACAGGATAATGACCCAAAACACACAGCTAAAAACACCCAAGAATGGCTAAGAGTGAAACATTGGACTATTCTAAAGTGGCCTTCTATGAGCCCTGATCTAAATCCTATTGAACATCTGTGGAAGGAGCTCAAACATGCCGTCTGGAGAAGACACCCTTCAAACCTGAGACAACTGGAGCAGTTTGCTCATGAGGAGTGGGCCAAAATACCTGCTGAGAGGTGCAGAAGTCTCATTGACAGTTACAGAAATCGTTTGATTGCAGTGATTGCCTCAAAAGGTTGTGCAACAAAATATTAAGTTAAGGGTACCATCATTTTTGTCCAGGCCTGTTTCATGAGTTTGTTTTTTAAAATAATTCCGTTGAACCACAATTCAAAAGCAGTGTATGATTTTCATTGGTTAATTTTCATAGACATTTTATTTATTACCACTTTTGTCAGATTCAAGTTATTTCTGTGACCATTGTGGGTTTTTCTTTCATTAACAGAGGGGTACCAACAATTTTGTCCACGTGTGTATGAGAAAAATAGTCACAGATTTACAAGAAAAATGTTCCGGAATTAAAGGAAAAAGTTGCAAATTTATGATAAAAAATGCTGCAGATTTGCAAGAAAAAAGTTGCAGATTTAAAACTGATGCTTCAGATGCATTTGATTCTGTTACGTAACATGATATAAAAAGGTTACTGATGAATTTAATTTACACCTACTAGTGCATCGCCCATAGAACACAAGTATTCCTGTCTGAAACAGGTATCCCAATTAGGCTTTGCAGGCCCAAATGTAGGCTGTGTTTGAAAATGGAATACAAAGAGGTGTAGCCTATATGTAGGCAGTTACATGTTAGACTTTCACAAATATAAAAGGAACTGAACTTATTTGATTGTGTGAATATTAATTACAGAATACCTAATTACTGATGAAAGTACAAAGGTGCTGATGCCTCAGTGCCTGTGGCATGGTAGCATGGGGGTTGTAAAAAAGTCACACTGCCACTTCTAGTGGGCGGGAATAGTTATTACAATAGCCTTTTTTGCAGCTGCATTGATGGTAAAGGTGAGTTAAATTTGTGTTTATTTTGAAAACAAGGCTTTATCTGGAAATAGTGGCAAATTAAAAGTTGAGAAAATATATAGAGAATGAATAGAAAACAGTCACTCAACAGAAAAAATGTTTGGTGGACGTGCCCCCTTATTCTCAAAACAATGGTGTACCCAATGCAGTAGCTACAGCGTACTCCACTACTTGCAGAAATGTAACTAAGCATTGCGGCAATGCAAATCGCAAGAGCTGTGATTGGACCACTTTGCCTCCTCCTACATATTTCCTGGTTCATGCTTTAAAATTTTGTTTTACTTACATTTTTATTAGAAATTTATGTATATATTAATTTCACATATGAAAAAGCTGAATAATAAAATGAAAACTTACGTCAGAGAAAACTTCACAACAATATGTAACTGAGCAAAGTGTCTTCTTTTCCTTTGTTTAACAGAACTCACATTATCATGTAATCAAGTGTATCCACATGGGGAGAAATGCTTCAGTTTACCACACATAGTTGATACTTGGCAGTCTAATAAGTGACAGAAGTATAAATATCGCTTATGTTTTAAAATGTGTCTACATTCCATCTATTGTTTATTTGGCGAGCCACTCACTGTTATTTTGAAGGGTTGCAAGACTGGATAGTGAATGTGCAGAGTTTAGATTTGAAATATTTATCCCCCCCATTTCCTGTGCTTAAGGTGAGCCTATGTTTATTCTGTTATCTTTCTTTTCATCTGTGCTCGCTGCAGTTTAGATTTCTCTGTGAGCATGCAGGGGGGCAGGGCAGCCGTGGTGAGCTAGAGAGCTTCCGCTTTCAGACTTCAGCGGCCAAGCTGCAGACAAACCTGTCTCGCAGACACTTTGAAGCATGCAGCCACTCACAATGGACACACAAACATAGAGGAGTACACTGAGGTTGGTGTAGCATACATAGCTAAATGCACTGATGATGTCACTCACTGCAAAACTATTACTATTCGTGTTAACCAGAAGCCATAGATGACAGCAGAGGTCCACAGGCTCCTGAGGGCTCGGGACACAGCCTTCAGGGCCGGCAACACCGCAGGGCTAACAACAGCTAGGGCCAACCTGTCCCATGGTATCAAGGAGGTAAAACAACAGCACAGCAAGAAAATATCCGGCCACTTCAACAACACCAGAGATGCACGTTCCCTCTGGCGTGGCATACAGACCCCTCACCAACCACAAACCTCCACCTCAGACCTGTGCGAGTGACATCATACTGCTTACAGTAACAACCTAAAGGACTTCTTCAGCAGCCTTGAAGCAAAAAGCAGCACATCAGCACAGAAAACCACTCCTCCCCCAGACGAGCAGGCCATAAGTCTGGATCCAGCTAGTGTGAAGAGGACCCTCTCCAGGATCAACCCACACAAGGCAACTGGACCAGACAATAAACCGAGTCGTGTTCTGAAGGACTGTGCGGAGGAGAGCAAGAATGTCCTGGTTGACTTCTTGAACATCTCCCTGACTCAAGGTGTTCTCCCCATGTGTTTCAAAACTGTCACTATAATACCAGTCCCAAAGAACCCCGTCCCATCCAGCTACAGTGATTACCGGCCCGTAGCACTGATCTCTATCATAATGAAGTGCTTTGAGCAGCTGGTCATGCAGAACATCAAGTTCAACCTCCCTCCCTCCCACAACTCATCTCAGTTTGCATACAGGTCAAACAGATCCACAGAAGATGCCATCGCTGCTGCTCTCAGTCCAGCCCTAACCACCTGGACTCAAAGAACTCCTACGTGCAAATGCTGCTCTTGGACTTCAGTTCAGCATTCAACACAATCATCCCGCAGCACCTAGTATAAAAATTCAGACACTTGGGACTCAAAATCTCTCTCTGTAACTGGGTGCTGGACTTTCTCACAGGGAGCCCACAGAATGTGTGGGTCATCAGCAACACCTCCCAGATCATCACACTGAGCACAGGGGCCCCACAAGGGTGTGTGCTCATCCCGCTGCTCTTCACCCTGCTGACCCATGACTGTGTACCAGCCTACAACACCAACCACATCATCACGTTTGAGGAAGACACAACGGTGGTGGGCCTCATCACCAACAATGGGGAGGCCAACTACAGTAATGAGGTGAGCAAACTGCTCAAGTGGTCTAAAGACAATAATCTCTTCCTGAACATGGGAAAACCCAAGGAGATCGTGGTCGACTTCAGGAGAGGACACACACAATATCCCTCTCTGATCATCAATGGTGGAACTGTGGAGAGGGTGAGCAGCACCAAGTTCCTGGGGGTGCACATCTCTGAGGACCTCTCCTGGTTCAACAACATCACATCACTGGCCAAGAAGGCTCAAACTCACCTCTATTTCCTCCGCAAACTGAAGAGAGCACGAGTCCCACCCCCCATCATGTGCTCATTCTACTGGGGCACCATTGAGAGCATCTTCACCAGCTGCATCACGGTGTGGTATTGAAGCTGCACCGCCTCCTGCCGGAAGACACTACAACTCACAGTGAAAGCTGCTAGCAAGATCATCGGTGCCTCTCTGCTTCCCCCTCTTGGACATCTACCACACCCGCCTCACCCACAAAGCCGTCAACATTGCAGGCAACACCTCCCACCCCTCATACTCCCTCTTCAGCTCCCTGCCCTCGGGAAAAAGGTACCGGAGCCTCCGGGCCCACTCCACAAAACTGGTAAACAGCTTTGTTCACCAGGCCATCAGGACCGTGAACTCTGCCCCTCACCCCCCAGACCATAACACACTCACCTACACAATTAACTGCCTCAGCTGTTGGCACAGAAAGACTGGCACACCAACAGTAATACACCTGCTGCTGTATGTGTCTGCACCTTACTGCAACCATTTGCACAAATGCTATATCTGCTGCTGTCTGTTATTGCAATACTGATCATGTGCAGTCCTATCTGTTACTGTCTGCACCTACACTACTGCATTGAACTTGAAACTGCGAGTATTCCTGCTCTACCTTTTTCTGTATATAGGATTGCTGGGTTTTATCTTTATCATTATTTGCACTACGGGCAGCATTACTGTACATAGACTGCTGTTGTTGTTTTTCCATCCTTATTCCTTTTTTTTCTTATATTGAACACACCACTGAAGAAAGAGAGAAACGGCATTTCAATTCTCCTGTACATCCTGTACGTATAGTAGTATTGACAAATAACATCTTTGAATCTTAATACATTCAAAAAATAGTTTCTGGAAATCATTCCTTTCATTCCCAATAACAGCTCATTCTTTGTAAGAAATGAATTAAACTGTACCGCAACTGTAGTCACCACTCACTTAAAATGATTTTTGTTTAAATTACATACGTAATCTATTAATCCCAGGTAGATATTAGTAGACCAACTTCAAAAGGTTGGATCATCCCCCCCACTGCTTGCTACAAACATATTGCATTTAGTAACTACTGGATAAGGGATTATTCAATCTTGGCAAAAAAAAAAAAATTGAAATTATGATAATGTCTGTCATGAATCGGGTTGGGCCCGGTTTCATGGCATCTTTCTGTTTCTTGGTTATTGTGTTTCATGTATCCTTTTGAGTTCCATATTAGGTTTCACTGTTCAGTCTGCTCTGTTGTATTTTTGAGGCTCCTCTGTTACACTTTGCTCTTTGGTCATCGTTTGTGTCATTTGTAATTATCTCGCAGTCTGTGTTTGGTTTTTGTGTTATTTATTTCTAATGACCACGCCTCCCTCTCCTGCCTGCTACTGACAGGTGATCCCAGTCTGTCATTGCCCGCTTCTCCCTCCTCAGGTTCACACACTCCCGCACCTTCACACCGGCAATCACTCTGGCCATTAGTGTCTGGCTACTTAAGCTCTGCCCGGCCAGTAGCGATTGCCCAATTATTGCACGCTCAGCTACTTGGACTACTTGTACTATGGCTGCTTGACTAGATGCCCTGCCCGATATTTGGTACCACATCACTCAGCATGTCATTTGTCTTCTTTTCTGTTTTTGTTTCTGTTCTTCACCTTGGACTGTTCTTGGACTAATTCGGACTGCTCCAGCCCCCGTGAGTACTGTATGCTTCGCCCCTGCCTTCCAGTCACGCCTGGAGGTTTCTCCTGGGCTCATTCATTCGTTCCTCCGCCGCAGTTCCGTCTGCGTGTGCCTTGGGACTCTTTTCTCCTGTTTGTACTCACTAGTGTGCCGTTGAGCATCCTTGCAGTTTTTTCCTGTACTCCTGGTGACATTTATCTATTTGTTTGTTGGACTGCATTCACTGATTGTTTAATAAATACACACTAACCTTCCTCTGTGCCTAGGGTTAGTCTTAATCCTCCGTGCGCTGCGTAAAAGCACACGGGGACACGACAACGTCAGAAAATACTTAAACTCACTGGTCATTTTATTTGGTTGCTCTTATACCCTCTGTACAACTATTGTCCAACCAACACAAGGGAGTATTTTCACCCTAAAATACTGTTTGCAAAATCTTTTTAAACGTGCATCAATAATTAACGAGGTGAATGTCACCTTTGCCATAGCCTGAGCAGGCAAATATTGCCTGCAGAACGGTGTCTGCTGTGGTGATTCAGGCAGAAACCCCTTTATGGCATTTACGTTTCAATGGTGGCTAAGTTAGCAAAAGCCAACCATAATAGACAGACCGTTTATGGTGAGAAAATGTCTTGATTATATCAGAGAACTGACATACTAGTTTGAACCTATGGAAATGCAACATTAACTTAAATAACCACTCATTACATCCAAGGTCTGCAGAAGAGCATTGAGGAACGTACAAGAAGCAGACTGCAGTATCCTCGCTCTGAAAACTTAAGTTTTTCTTGCTTTTAAGAATGTTGCTATAAACAAAGGATTTTACATTTTCCATGTTCCATGACTGTTGAAAACTGGACACTCTTTTCTACTGCCCCACTGGCTCTCATTTTTTCCTATCACCCTCTTTTGAACAATGCACATTACTATACTTTGTTGTCTTGCATTCCTGTCCTGGGGCCTCATGTACAAAGACTTATGTGGATTTCCTACTGAAAGATGACGTATGTTTAAATCAAGAAAACACCGTAAGCAAAAAAAAAAATCCAGATGTAAGAAACCGTCTGTACACAGGAATCCAAGCACATTTCCTTTGTATGTCATGAACCGGGCTTGGGATTCTCCTGAGCTCGGCTTCATGGCAGTTTTCTGTTTCTCTGTTATCTGGGTTTTATGTTCCCTTTTGAATTCCATATTATGTTTTATTGTCTAGCTTGTGTTCCCTTGTATTTTTGGTTCTGTGTACATTTATTTTGTGGCTGGCAGCGGGCAGGAGGCTTCTTTCATTCTACAACACAGTGGTGGCATCAGCCATCACTTTTGGAGTGGTTTGCTGGGGCAGTGGCATTACAGCAGCCGATAGGAAGAGACTGAACAAACTGATCAAGAAAGCTAGCTCTGTCCTGGGGCAGCGCCCTGACCCAGTGGAGGAGATAGGAGAGAGAAGGATGTCATCTCTAAGCTGTCATCTCTGCTGGAGTCCGAGTCCCACCCTATGCAGGACATACTGAATGCACTGAGGAGCTCATTTAGCAGCAGACTACATCATCCTAGGTGCGCAACTGAGAGGTTTCGCAGGTCCTTCTTACCTACGGCTGTCAGACTGTATAACCTAAGCAGGGCTGCTCGCAGAGATAGCAAAAAAACGTGACGACCTAATAGTATTGAACGCAAAAGACGCAATAGACTTACACAATGGTCCCCTCCAGTATACAACTAGGACAATATCGGTCGCTACAGAGGGTGACAATATGTATGGGTACATATTCATACTATGTAGGATAACTAAGTAGACGGTTATGCTGTTTATTCCATCTTGCTACAATGCTCCGCACTTTGTATATATATTTATATATTTATGTGTATGTATATCCACTGCTCTTATTTATATCTTCCGTATCTTCTTAATTATTGCTCTGAGTGTTGCTATCCCTGTGCTGTTGCAATCCTAGAATTTCCCCATTGTGGGACTAATAAAGGCTTATCTTATCTTATCTTCTTTTGGTCCTGTGTGTCTCATGTCTGCTGATAGCCACCCCCCCCCTCACCTGTCAGTCCCGTGAGTTGGAGGTGCGCCTGAATGAGGTAGAGGCATGTAAAAACATTTTGCTTGGCATGCTGTCCTCTGGCATTAGTTCTGGATACAGGTAATTCAATAACCTGCTCACAGCCCCATAAGATTAGTTTATTGTTTTCCTTTATTCAGGCAGGGATGAGAAGGAGATGTTTATTTTAACTTGACATGTTTTGACTGATGTCTGCAGTCGTCCTCAGAAGCGTCAGCTGATCGCTGTGATTTTTGACCAGCCGGGTGGATCAGCTGGTTGAATTAAAGGAAAATAGTAATGAAAAAGACAATATGAACCTATTTAGTGGGTAGCCACGGTCACCTGTCAGTTGAAAACAAATCATATTAGACTCGACAAATATATATTTCCTGTCCAAACTGCAAATCTCATCCTTTATAGTTATATACATCTTACATGGATTACACACACTACTACTGTAAATGAATGAAGTGCGCCGGGGAAAGGGTGACACTGTTGCATTTCAAACTTTATGCATGTGTTTATTGACATAACTACTGTACACACAGAGGCAATTGGGGGCTTAGTAGAATGCTGTGAAACTGTAGTTTAATCAGCAAAAAAGAGTCATTTACTGTTAGAATAATTTTGAGCTTAAATTATTCAAAGTCAAATAATCAGGCAGAAAGTTGAATTTATGTACATTTATTACAAAAATATAAGGAGTCACCCCATTGGCCACCTTGGGGGAGAAATTACAAAGCATGGCATCCAGACACACTTAGAATCCCTAAAGGATCCATTCTTCTAAGTCTGATATATATAGGTAGGAGAAAGGAGAAGGTGGATGAGGATAAGGGAAGGGACAGAATGGGACAATCCTGATAACTGAGCTTATCGAGGCGGATGTCAGACACTCTGGAGACATGGGTCATGAAGACATGAGATCCATAAAACTAACAGAATGTCCATCTACCACTGATCTATACAGGCTGAGGAGTTCCTGTGCATTCCTGTGACCCAAAACAGGTTATGTCAAAGAGATTATAATAAATGGCTTAGATCATTCCTTACGCATGTATTGATCCTCAGTCTGAACTCTCTGAAACTGCTCACAGAAACAGGCCAAGAATATATAAACTTATTCTATATGGAATGCACATATAAACATTAAACATGGCATATGAAAGGTATGATACTTCTCAAATATAATAATACACTATTAATATCAATAATAGTATAGATAATATGGAATTTTTCTATCACTTACTCAAACCACTGACTTGTTATGAAGCCTTGAAGACAGGGTGATACAGTATATATATATAATATTAGAATGGTGGTGCCCTCAGCTAGGAAGGGGTGATGCCCCGCCTTTGGGGGTGGCGTCACCTGAGGTATATAAGCCTGGAGCGGGAGACACATTCTCTCTTCGCTGGGACGGTAGGGTCTCCCTGTGTGTACGTAGTTCTTGTTAATAAACTTTATAAAACGTCACCTCGCCTCCTCGTTATTCGGACACAGCAGCACCCATGAGGGTCACTGGAGAGGAGTGGGGATTTTGGAGCACTGAAGCCGATTGCCTGCATTGGGCAGTGGCGCCGGACAGTAGTGAGGACGCCAAGCTTCGCTGATTGGATCGTGGAGCAGTTTTCACCTTGACAAGGTATGAGTAGCGCTACCACCGTTTAGATGGCCATCTACATTTGTGTGCACACCTAAAGCGTAAATCCAATGCATTGGTTGCTGACGCTGATCAATAAACTTTGTATCAATTCTTTCCTTGCAATCTTTTTATTCTATTGACTTTAAAATGGATGCATGCATAGCGGACGTGGATAAACATTTGGACACCAGCGTGCCAGCTACAGCTGGCAAACCAGATGTGGTGGCCAGTCGTAGTGATACTAAAACCAGCAATTGGGTGGTTAAACTGTCTGCAAAAGCATTCACTGCAAAGTTGGACAGATTGCAAAACAGCAGAAAGTAAAGTTAAATAAAGCTGCTAATGTAAAGAAACTGATACAATGTTTAATGCAAAAAGGTAAAACTTTAGAGGTACTAAAGGATCGTGACAGTTTCATTGACTTGTGTGATGAAACAATGTGTGTGCATGATTCTATTTTGGGTTTATTGGCACGAGAAGAAAAGGAAAGACATGAAACATGGTTTAAAGCAAAAATGTTATTTAATGATGAATTTATTACTTTAACAAAAGAGTGGGTGTTAAGAAATGAAAATCATGAGTCTCACAGTGTGGGTAATGGTAAACCTGTTACAGATGATGTTGCTCAAGATGATGTTAATCCAGATGACAGTGTGTCAAATGTGGGTAAATGTTCAAATATATGTGATGGGTTCAGCACTATATCCTCTGCAAAAATTAAAACAGCAGCACAAAGGGCTGCACTTGTTGCTCGTATGAAAGTGTTGGAGGAGAAGCATGCTTTGGAGGAACAGGAGCAACAAAAAGGAAAAAGGAGAGGTTGGAGCTGGAAACTGAGCTTGCAGCTTCAAATGCTAAATTGGCAGTTTTGCAGGCTTCTGATGGAAGAAGTTGAATTCATTCAAGTTCAGATGCCATGAATTCATACTTTAAGAAGGAAAAAAGAAAACTGGCAACAAGCAACACCCTTAACCCCTCAGCAAAGGAATAGTCAATTCAATTCAACTTTATTTATATAGCTGTCATGAGCTCCCTGTGCACTTCTCCAACAGCGCACGGAGGAGGAGAAAGGATGAGGATTTAAACGCTGGGTTACACCACACACACGTTTATTAACACAAAACATACAAACGCAGAACAGCTCGGAAAAACGCAGAGTTCTCAAGGCCGCCCAACACACACACTGGAGGTATACAGCGGCGGACAGCGCACAGACAGATACTCACAGTGCGGGGGCAGGCCGAGTCATCACAGCGATTATCACGAGCACACAGACAGTCCTTAGTTGACGTGACGGTTAGATGGAGAAGCTCAGACATCCAACACGTACAATAATCCAGCAGCGTCTGTCTAGCGAAGAGCTCCTTTAATACAGATGCTGCTGGCGTGACAAATAGGAATCACCTGGGCGAGGCACAGACAGATAATTAGCGGGGACTGGAAACAGCTGATTGAGCCAGAAGGAGAGCGAGGGGGCGTGGCTAGGCCGGCAGCCTGTCAGCAGCATGAGAGAAAGGTGATGACAGATGCTAATTAACAGCTGCCGGTCAGGCAGTGGCTAGAGGCATGGCATAGGTACAAGAATACATCAACAAACACATAACCAGTAAAGCCAACCCCACAAAGACATAGAGGCTGAGCCGGGGAAAGCCAAGCCGGCTCGGCACGTGACATATAGCACCATTTCACAACAATAGTCATCTCATAGCACTTTCAAATATAGGGGAAACCCCCACAATTGCAGAAAGACCCCAGCAATCAGGCGATCCCCTGTGAGCAAGCGCTTGGCGACGGTGGAGAAGAAAAACTCCCTTTTGACAGGAAGAAACCTCTAGCACAACCAGGCTCAGGGAGGGGCAGTCGTCTGCTGTGACTGGCTGGGGGGTGAGGGGATAGAGAAGATGAAAAGAAAAGTCTATATATGCTCCCGGCTGGGCAATATCATCAGAAAGCACTGTATACATTTTCATTGTTACGCTGATGACACACAACTATACCTGTCAATGAAGCCCGATGATTGTGATCAGTTGGCCAAACTAGATGCCTGCCTTAAGGACATCAAAGCTTGGATGACTTGTAATTTTTTACTATTGAACTCTGATAAGACTGAAGTCATTGTTGTTGGCCCAAAACATCTTAGAAATTTCTTTTTCAGATTATGCCCTTAATTTAGATGCTGCCACTTTCACTCTGAACAGTTGTGTGAGGAACCTTGGATGATTTTTGACCAGGATTTGTCCTTTAATTCACATATTAAAACTGTTTCTAGGACCGCCTTATATCATCTACGCAATATTGCTAAGATCAGGAGCATCTTGTCTCTGGGTGATGCTGAGAAACTGATTCACACCTTTGTCAGTTCGCGATTAGATTATTGTAATTCGCTATTATCTGGTTGTCCTAGAGTATCTTTAAAAAGGCTTCAATTGATTCAAAATGCTGCTGCTACAGCTTTAACTGGTTCTAGAAAAAGAGATCATATTTCCCCGGTTCTGTCCTCCCTCCATTGGCTTCCCATTGAATTCAGAATAAAGTTTAAAATCCTTCTTCTTACTTTCAAAGCTCTTAACAATCTGGCCCTCCAATATATAAAAGATCTGATATTACCTTACCATCCTAACAGAACATTATGCTCCCAAAATGCTGGCTTACTTGTGGTGTCCAGAATCTCCAAAAGTACGGTGGGAGGCAGAGCCTTCTGCTACCAAGCCCCTTCTCTCTGGAACCAGTTACCACTCTGGGTCCGGGAGTCAGACTCGGTCTCTGTCTTTAAGAACAGGGTAAAATCCTTCCTTTTTAATATAGCTTTCGTTTAAGGAGAGTATTTGTGTCTTTTAACCCCACTCTTGTTCTATTGTTATCTGATCCATACTGCTGGTTGATCTCCAATATTGTACTTGGCATCTTACTGCTATGTTCTTTATGTCTGTCCTTTCCATCCTCCCTATCCCCTCATCCCCAGCCAGTCACAGCAGACAACTGCCCCTCCCTGAGCCTGGTTCTGCTAGAGGTTTCTTCCTTCCAAATGGGAGTTTTTCCTCTCCACTGTCGCCTAGTGCTTGCTCATAGGGGATTGTCTGATTGCTGGGTCTTTCTGTGACTGTGTGATTTTTTTTATCTGCACTGTGGCGCCACGAGACGGCTTTTGTTGTGATGTGGCACATTATAAATAAAGCTGAATTGAATTGAACTGAATTGAAAAGACATGTAGAGAGCAAACATTAAAGGAGTGAAGCCAAGTACATTATTGGAGGTCCCCTGGCAGTCTGAATCTATTAGTAGCAGAACTAAGGGAGGGTTTAGAGACACATGATCCCTCCCTAATTGTAGGCTACTGTATATCGAAAAGGAAGGTTTTTACCCTATTCTTAAAAACAGAGATAGAGTCTGACTCCCAAATCCAGATTGGTAACTGGTTCCACAGGAGAGGAGCTTGATAACTGAAGGCTCTGCCTCCCATTGTACTTTTGGAGATTCTAGGTATTACAAGTAATCCTGCATTTTTGGAGCGTAGTGCTCTGTTAGGATAATAGGGTAATATCAGATCTTTTTTTTTTTTTTTAATTGTGGTTCAACAGAATTATTATTTTTTTTAATTTAAGTTTTTGTAAAGGGTATACATGTCATTACAGCATTGCATTGTTTACATTTTCATCACATGTTCCCTTTTTTTTGTTTTTTGACAACATTGGAAAAATAATTATTACAACACCCTTTTTTTCAAGTCAAAGAAAAAGAGAAATTAAAGAGAGAACAAAAAAACAAAACAAAACAAAAACAAAACAAGAAAAAAACAACAAATACAAAACAAAAGAGCAAAAAAAAAATAAGAGTATCTGAGTAGCATTGGAACAAAGAGAGGTGCCATTATTGAAATGGTATTTGTCAAAGATTAGATCTAATGGAAGACACATATGCGTTCCAGGGTTGCCAAAAGTTCAAGAACCCATCCATGTCCTGTCTCAGTGCGAATGTCAACTTTTCCATCAAATAAATGTCCTGAATCACGTTAATCCAATCTTCAGGTGTAGGACAGTCCTTCAACATCCATTTTTTTGTTAGAGCTTTTTTACTTGCCAATATTAAAACAGTGAATAAGTAATTTTCTCCTCGTCTTTCCAGTGATTCCGGTAGTAAACCCAAATACAAAGTTACAAAAGAAAAGGGAACTGTTATTTTGAATATTTTCCCCAATATTGTCTGTACATTGGTCCAATATTGGTGGATAACTGGGCATGACCAAAACACGAGAAAATGATTTGCAGTCTCTTCACCACACAAGCGCCAACAGTTCAACCCCTTACGAGTAAATTTGTTTTGTGCAGGTGTTCTGAAAAATCTTACCAAAATTTTCCATCCAAATTCTCTCCACTGCAGGGATGAGGTACTTTTCCATTGTTGTTTATTTAGCTTTTCCCATATTTCCAGTTGTAAAGTGAAATTCCCCTCTTTTTCCCATCTCTCTTTTATATATGATGTGTTGTCTCCTTTTAAGTCTTGAAGACCTTGGTATATTTTAGAAATGTATCTGATCCCTGGGATCCCTTTATATGCCATTAAGAAAACCTTCAGAACACCTGACTGGGCCCTTTCCAAATCCTCCTTTTTAAGTATTTTGTTTATGTGGTGTCTAAGCTGAAAGAACCTGCAAAGGTCTTGATTTACTAGACCTTGTTTTTTCAAATCTTCAAAACTTCTTAAAGTTTGCCCTTTAAAAAACCGTAATATTTTATCAGTCCGTTCTCTTTCCACTTTTTAAATCTAGTGTCTGTTTTATTAGGAGTAAAGTCTTGATCATAGGCAATCCATTGCAGTAATTGATAGGGTTCTTCAGTTTGATTCTCTCTGACTATCTTAAACCAAATTTTTAGCGGGGTCTCTATCCACGGGTTAGTGTTATTCAAAAGTTTAGGTAAGGCATTGTTCCCTATTATCGCCTGTAGGGGAATGTCACTTGTTATTTGGCATTCCATCTCCTTCCATTGTGCAGTGTAGACTGGGTTACATATCTCTACTAAAGTTTTAATTTGTGCGGCTTTAAAATAGTCCCTGATATTTGGCAGCGCGAGCCCACCTTTGTCTTTGTTTAGCTGTAGGGTTCTATATCTGAGTCTAGGTCTCTTGCCCTGCCATATGAATCTTGAGATCCTTCTGTCCAGTTCTTGCCATGTTTTTTTGGGAGGTTCTACTGGTATTGTTTGGAAAAGGTATAGAAGACGTGGAAGTATATTCATTTTGACTGCTTCAATTCTTTGTGCAGTACCCAAGAATGGTATCATATTCCATCTTGCTAGATCAGATTTTATTTTTGCCATCAGTGGATCATAGTTTAGTGTTATAATTTTGTTGAGTTGTTTCGGGATATTGACCCCCAGATATTTCATAGATTCCATCTCCCAGTTAGTTTTGAGTTTGCTTAGTAAATATTGATTTGGGTCATAGTTGAATGTTAAAATTTGGGTTTTATGCATGTTTAATTCGTACCCCGATAAATCGCCATACTCTGAGAAAACTGAGATTAGTTCTGGAAAAGAGGTGTCCGGCTGCCCCAGGTATATCAAAATGTCATCAGCAAAGAGTGCTATTTTATGTTCCTTCTGACCAAGTGTAATACCTTGAATTTTTTGATTCTGTCCTATCCATTGGCTCAGAGGTTCTATGAAGATTGCAAAGTGCAGTGGAGACAAGGGGCAGCCCTGACGACATCCTCTTTCCAGTTCAAAAGATGATGATAATTTACCGTTAATCCTTATTTTAGCTGTTAGTTTTTTATATAATGCCTGGATAGTTCTAATGAAGTTGTTATGAAAATTGAAACTGGATAAGATTCTATATAGGAAAGACCAGTCAACTGAATCAAATGCTTTTTCAGCATCTAATCCCAATATGGCTGCATTTAAATTATATTTTTTTATATGATGAATTATGTGTAAAGTGCGTCTAATGTTATCTTGTATCTGTCTTTGTCTTATAAAACCTGTTTGGTCTAAATGAATTAAGTTTGTCAGTATATTTTCTAACCTTTTGGCAAGGATAGTGGTAAAAAGGTTATAGTCCTGATTTAACACACTGATTGGTCTGTAGTTGGAGCAGTCTAGTTTATCCTTTTCAGGTTTAGGTATGACTGCAATGACCCCTTCTTTCCAAGAGGGGGGGATTTCCCCTGTGTGGAGGACATAGTTAAATGTTTTCAGGAGGAGAGGAGATAGTTGCTGTTTAAAGGTTTTGTACCACTCTGCTGTAAAGCCTTCTGCTCCTGGGGATTTGTTAGCTTTAAGTTTCATAATTGCTTTTTCTAATTCTTTAGGTTGTATTTCTGACAATAGTGTTTTATTTTGTGACTCAGTAAGTTGGGGAAGGTTTAATGTATTTAGGAAGGCTTCGGATGCGTTTTTATGTTTTTTTGAGGGAGTACAAGTTCTTGTAGTAGTTCTCGAAGCTTTTAAGAATTTCCTGAATTCTAAATTTTATTTCCTTTGATACTGGGTCTCTGATTTTGTAGATTGCTCTCTCCGTTTGTTGTTTCCTCAATTTATAGGCTAGTAATTTTGCCGATTTGCTACCTGCTTCATAGTATTTTTGTTTCAGAAATGTAAGTTTCTTCTGGATTTCTATTGTGTAGATCTCATTTATTTGTTTTTTAATTTCCTTAATTTTGAGCGAGTCATTAGAATGAGTGTTGTCTTTGTGCTCTTTTTCTAGTTTCTTAAGTTCTGACTCTAATGTGATTAGTTTTTCTTGTCTCGGTTTATTTTGGATTGCCAGTTTTGCGATAATCTTTCCCTTTATTACAGCTTTGCATGCGTCCCACAGTATTAAAGGGGATACTTCTCCATTATCATTTTCATCCAAATATCTGAGAATATCTGATTCCAATTCATCTTTCAGTGGTCCTTTCAGCACATTTGAATTTAACCTCCAAGAAAATGTATTATTTGTGTATTTTTGGATACTTAAGTCCATATAGATTGGACTGTGGTCAGAGAGATCCATCAGTCCTATTTTTACATGTTTTTACTCTTCCAATGTCTCTATTAAACATAAAAAAATAGTCAATCCTTGAGTATGATGAATGTGGTGCTGAGTAAAATGTATAATCTTTTACACTGGGGTTGAATTCCCTCCACATGTCACAGATTCCCATTTCTTTTAGTAGCATCCGAGTTTTTCTACTTTGAGTGTTATTTTGATGTGGAGAATTACCTGATGCATCCCAGTATGGATTCAGTCTTAGATTGAAGTCTCCACCACATATCACTAAACCTTGGGCTTTAGTTATCATTAGGTCAAATACATTTTTATAAAATTTCTAGTTAGCCCCTGGAGGTGTATATACATTCAGCAGGGTGATATCTTCTCCCTCTAGCCGACCAAGTACCAGGCTGAATCTCCCTTCTTTATCTTTGTGTTCTGATTTTTTCTCAAATATAATTTTGGTTGAGATCAATGTCGCTACCCCCCTCCTCCTCCCTGACTTATATGAAGATGAAGAGATCATTTTAAACCCTTGTCTATTAAGTTTAGTGTGCTCCAAGTCTGTTAGGTGGTTTTCCTGTAAAAATATTATTCCTGCTTTGTCTTTTTTCATTTTGCCTAGAATCTTGGATCTTTTAACTGGATTCAGGATCCCTTTTACATTATATGAGATTATTTTGGTTACACCCTGTTTCTCCATTGTGTTGTCTTATTTAGTATAACAGTGTGGTGGCCCTCTTTTATGCTACTCAGAAACTGAAAGAACATTAAGAACATAAAAAACATTAAGAACATAGTATATAAAACTTTAAAACAAAAAACTGTCAAAAGATCTTCCTGAGCTGAGGTCTTTTTAGTGACCTTAGAAGAGCCTTGATGGTGTGTTGGCTCTGAGGGAAATTCCTCAAACTCTGTTACGTGTTGAGGGCCCTCTCTTACCCCTGTAAGTTGTCCCATGTTTTTAACGTGAATTTCAGATCCCAATCCGAACTTGTAATGATTTTATTTTTATTTTTTTATGCCTATACCCTATGAAATTGTGTGCAACCTCCCACCACCATCACAGCAAACAGTCACGTTAATACAGTATTTGTTAGTGTGGAGAGATCATGTGGTTCATTGTCACATTTCTATTTTAACAAGTTTTTTTTTTAAAGACTTATTTGTTTCTAATATTATGACTGTTCCATGAAATGTTTTACCACTTGATACTTGCTGATTCTGCATCTCCTTTAATGTTTGTTACCTTGTAGGAGGAGGGTTGGATGCGCAGATTGACTAGAAATATCGTTATTCCCTCCTGAAAACGCTCAGTTTTTCCTTATAGCCCTGGAGCTGGGTTTCCCGCTGCTGGCTCGTGGATTTTGAGGGTCTCTGTGTGCACCACGTTTGAGCCTTGATTCTTTCAATCGGGTCTGCTGCAGGTTTATACACCGTTACCAGGAGCCCTCTTCTCACCATATCTGTGGTTGCTTCTTCCGCCGAGTTGTAGAGACACGTCTCATCCCCGTAAAAAACCTGCAGCTTCGCCGGAAATGGAGTTTGAAAGTGCAGTTTCTTCTCTCATAGTACCTTTTTAGCGTTGTTGTATTCCCGACGCTTTTTAAGGACCTCCAGGGCATAGTCGTGCTCCACAAAAACTTTTCTTTCTTGGTGCATAAATCCTTTTTTCTGCCAAGCCAGTCTCACAACCTCTTCTTTTATTCTGGAGTTGGAGAACTTCACCACCACCGATCTTGGTGGCGCTTCCGCCGACGGCCTTGGGGCTAATGTACGGTGCGCCCTTTCTATCTTCAAGTCGGTGGATTGGGGAATTTCCAACTTCTCTCTCAGTATGGATTCCACGCATGCAGCCATTGTGGTGAAACCATCCTCAACTCCTTCTTTCAGACCAAGAATTCTTATGTTGTCTCTTCTTAGTCTTCCTTCTTGGTCGGTTAGCTTAGCCTCCAGTCTTGACTGTCGTTTGAATAGTTCCAGCACGGTTTCTTCCAGCCCTTTTATTCTTTCCTCTGCTTCCATGATTCGGTCCTCAGCCTGGTCCGCTCTGCTGTTTGTCCTTTTTATTTCGTCTTTAATTTCACGAAATTCAGCCCAACACTCTTGGCGAAATTGTCTTAATTCTTGAAGTACCATTTTTAAGCTAACCGTGTTGCTAGCTTCATTCAGCTCCTCCGCTTCCGAGTGGATGTCCTCCAGGTCAGATTCTCCTGGCCGATGCGTGTCTTGGCCTGGGAAATGTCGATCTCTTCTGTTTTCTTTTAGGCATAATGACTTTGTCTTTTGATTTTCACTCTTCCAAAAATCCGTTAAATCTGATTTTCAAGGTATTTTCACAGATTGGGTCTGGGAGCTTCAGCGTTAAGCTGCTATCACCATGGTGTCCAGACCGGAAGTCAATATCAGATCTTTTTTTAAAAAAAGGGGCCTGATTGTTAAGAGCTTTGTAAGTGAGAATAAGGATTTTAAACTTAATTCTAAACTCTATGGGAAGCCAATGAAGGGAGGCCAGAACCGGAGAGATATGATCTCTCTTTCTAGTACCTGTTAAAACTCTTGCTGCAGCATTTTGGATCAGCTGAAGACTTTTTAAAGATGTTTTAGGACAACCTGAAAATAAAGAGTTACAATAATCTAATCTAGAGCTAAGACTGCCTTCTATCATTTGCGTAATATTGCCAAGATTAGGAGCATCTTGTCTCAAAGTGATGCTGAGAAACTGATCCACGCTTTTGTTAGCTCTAGATTAAATTATTGTAACTCTTTATTATCAGGTTGTCCTAAAACATCTTTAAAAAGTCTTCAGCTGATCCAAAATGATGCAGCAAGAGTTTTAACAGGTACTAGAAAGAGAGATCATATCGCTCCGGTTCTGGCCTCCCTTCATTGGCTTCCCATAGAGTTTAGAATTAAGTTTAAAATCCTTCTTCTAACTTACGAAGCTCTAAATAATCAGGCCCCTTTTTATTTAAAAGGTCTGATGCTACCCTATTATCCTAACAAAGCACTATGCTCCCAAAATGCAGGATTACTTGTAATGCCTAGAATCTCCAAAAGTATAATGGGAGGCAGAGCCTTCAGTTATCAAGCTCCTTTCCTGTGGAACCAGCTGCCAATCTGGATTCCGGAGTCAGACTTGATCTCTGTTTTTAAGAATGGGGTTAAAACCTTCCTTTTTGATATAGCCTATAATTAGGGAGGGATCATGTGCCCCTGAACCCTCCCTTAGTTATGCTGCTAATAGGTTTAGACAGCCGGAGGACCTCCAATAATGCACTGGGCTTCACTCCTTTCGTCACTCTCAATGAAATATTTTTGCTGGTCATTAACATCTGTTTGTTCTCTCCCATAGATTGAGTCCCCATCGTGCTGTTTGCTCTCTAGTTGTCTGCTCTTTTCGTCTTCTCTATCCCTTCACCCCCCAGCCAGCCGCAGCAGATGACTGCCCCTCCCTGAGCCTGGTTCTGCTGGAGGTTTCTTCCTGTTAAAAGGGAGTTTTTCCTCTCCACCGTCGCCAAGCGCTTGCTCACAGGGGATCGCCTGATTGCTGGGGTCTTTCTGCAATTGTAGGGGTTTCCCCTACAGTTGAAAGTGCTATGAGATGACTGTTGTTGTGAAATGGCGCTATATAAATAAAGTTGAATTGAATGGCCAACAAATGGAAACTGTGACATTGCAGTCACCTCTGAAGATCCAGAAGTCGTAAGGGGCATCTTGGTGAATTTTGTTGCCAGCAATTCATTCAACTCATTCATCTCATCTACTCTTTAGACTGGACCAGATCTATACAATCAGTAGCTCTTAGGCTAAAATAAATTTCTCTGATGGCCAGTCGTAAGAAAAGGTGTTTAAAGGCTTCTAATGGACAAACTGGTAAAGTGGAAAGATCAACTGTGGCAGCAACCAGGAGTTGTATGCTGACATTGTGTTATGATTGCCCTTTACAGGACAAAGATGAGGTGCCAGAAGCCAGCAGTGAGTTTTGTTATTTTATTACAAAAAGTACAAAATAATGCGCCTCGAGGGGCAAAACAAATATACTATAACACACGACCTCGAATGGTCAAAATAACTGAAGAAATACAGAGAATCAAAAGTCACTTACACGTTATACAGTGAGGGCGAAACCTAACACTGGAAAGAGACTGGAGTCGGGCGTGGGGACTCTAGCCTGAGTGGGTATGAGATCGCAGCGAGGAATGACTCTCCACTGCGATCTTAAATAGCGCAAAAACAAACCACAAACAGGTGAGACAGATAATGAGGAATTAAGTACCTGCAGCTGTGACAGCCCGCGGGCAGCCTGACAGGCGGAAGTGCTGCTGCGGCGCTGTCAAAATAAAAGCACAAAGTAATTCCCATAAAAAACAAGACTAAATAACAGACAGAAAAAGGGAAAATAATCAGTGACTTGAGCGCGGGGCAGACCCGAGCTCAGGATTACTACACATTGAAAGAGTTGATGGTAGTGGAGTTGGCCATTATTTGCTACTGCCAGCAAAGATTTAAGATGGAGATAAAATCGCATTCTCCTACCAGACAAAGAGTGTTGCCAACTATTAGCTCTGTATACAACTGCTTGGGATTTTGGACACTGGTAACGTTGTCTGCTAAGATGCTACATCAAGGGCTTTGTTTGAAGTTATCAATTGGATGCCTTGCCTCCAGATATTTCAAAGCTGAGGCAAAAGTGGTTGCAAGACATCCAGCTGTTAACATCATTTAATGTGGACAGGTGGATAAAGCCCAAGGACTGTGGCAAGCCCACATGCAGCCAACTATGTCACTCTTCTAATCCCAGTGAGGATGGACTCTACACATTGATTTGTGAGATTGAGGCCATTCTGAATGATCACACAATAAAGCTTTCAGATGATCTAAATGATCTGGAACCCCTGACACCAAATCATCTGCTTCTATTAAAAGTAAAACCAGCTTTGGCTCCAGGACTTGTTGAACCATCTTACATGCATGTGAAATGTCAAAGGAGACAAGTTCATTACATAGCTGATTTGCTCTGGAAAAAATGGGTTTGAGAATATCTGCCACTGCTCCAGGGCCGACAGAAGTGGAACCAGAGGAAGAGGACTCTAGCTGCTGGCAATGTTGTCTTCATCATGGATTCTTCATCACCACATGGTCCCTGGCCTCTTGGAAAGGTGTTCAAGATGTTTTCAGATAAAGAGGGTCCGGTATTTTCTATAGCTGCAAACTAAAACTAACATCATTGAAAGACCAATAACTAAACTCTGTTTAATACCTGAGGTGTAAACATATTGAATCATGTGAATAGCTCGAGTAGGTTCATTTTGTCTTCTTTTTCAATTATTAGTTTTTTGTTTTTTTCTTATTTCAGACAAGAATGAAAAGGAGATGTTTCAACCTTTCAGTTGAAAATACATTCTCAATATAAAATACATACTCAGCATTGTAATACAGTTTTCCTCCTACTCCAATAAAGTATATGACAGTATTATAAAAATCTTAAAATAGGTAAGTTAAAATTTCTTTCTTCATACATGAGTGAGAAAAATACTAGTCGGTAAACTTCTCTTGTACAAACAGGTGAGCGTACATGTAAAAAGATGCTGTGTGGCGTGATTCTGTATAACTAAGCAAAAGGATTTTTTTTTAAATTCCTGTATATGAACAAACACTTGTTGTACAAACACTTGATTGGGTGTACAAGTGATCAAAAAAGTTTATGGTGGAGGGTTGCAAATCAGGCTAAATAAAGGTAGTGTGACATGTTTTTGTACAACTATGCAATTAAAAAAAAAAAATTCCTGTATACTAACGAACACTTGTTTCAATATTTAATCTGAAACCTCTTTGGTGTTCTGAGGGCCTGACTGTGGGTCTTGTGAATGTTCCATGCATGTACATATTTTGGAGTATAAACATGGTTTTGGCTTCACAATTTATTTTCTTTAGCCCAGCGGATCAAGTCATGTGAATACAATCTTTTGCACCTCAAAAAGAGGAATATAGTGAACTGATCTCACTAAAAACATGCCTAAAGAATGTTTTCCCACATTTCTGATGCTGAAGTCACAGTTGTTTTTTTTTTGTTGTTTGTTTTTTTTTACAAGGAAAAGCATCCTGTGTCCATGACAATGTCGGAGTACCAGAAGTTTCACCCATGTTCATTCAAGGCATTGTGGGGTTAGGAGTAAGGTGCAGAGAAGAAGCTGATTTGTTACACCAGTCCGCTTACACCTATGCACAAAGTTTGTTGAAGACAGAATAAAAAACTGGTACTTGCATGACATCAAAATTACACTGGTATGATCTTGTTTTACATGAGAAAGAGACCACTACAACAAAGAGTCCTGCACGCAGACTGAGAACATTACATTGTATTTCAAACTTCTGGGCTTACTATGATCATCGTGTCTTTTGTTTGCAGTTTTCCTTTGTCTCTTGAAAGGTGGTGTTTTTGCAGTTGAGAGTTTCTTCCTCTCCATCTGAGAAAGATGACAGCAGAGTTGCCAAGTTTTCAGAAAAGCTTGGAATGAGATTTAGAGGGAATTGTGTATGGGGAGACAGGGGTTAGTGGTAGAGTAAGTGTGCATAGCACAATACTTATAAACAGTTATTTTTTTCAACACATACACTTCTTTGCCTCAGAATAAGTTTTAGAGCACATTGCTAAAGGGCCTGTTGTCTATATAAAGATCACAGGACTCGCTATGACATCATCACAGATCAAAGGCAGGCATCACTGAACGAGTGGTGACGCCAAAGATCAAAGGCAGATTTCACCATTGTTACTGTTGCCATGGTAACAGTAACTTTCTATGGGCGTGCAGAAATGCTTGCTTACACTTGCTTTCTATGGGCATGCATGGGTATGCACTAGTATTTCAAATTGATTAAAGCAGTAGCTGTCACGCCGCGCCATTCATCAACGGCGCCACCTGCTCACGCACCTGACAATCATCAGCGGCGAGGGATAAAGGCCGTCTCGCCCGGAGGCTCGGCCTGAAGCCGTCAGACTTCGTCCCTCACCGTTGTGAGCATACTTCCCTTCAGCGTCACCATTTTGGTAAGAAGATCGCTTACCTCTTTTCTTCAGTCTTCTCCCCTGTGCACAGGTGGATTCCCCAGCGGCGGACATCTCCACTCCATCGCCCAATCCTCGCTGCTGTACAGAGCTCTCCAGGTGGCTGTCTTCCGGGCTTCGCCCCCTTGTTGTGCCAGCTGTCCTGACCCACCAAGTAAGTCCTTCTCTCGCCATAAGTCCCTCCTGTGTTGGTGTATGCCCGTCACCCTCTCCCTGTGCTCTCTCCATAGGGTTGCTCGGCTGAACGGTCACCTGCCTCTGTGCCTGGAGCAGACACCATCACCAACACATTTACATCCCGCAGACACACACTCATTCACTCCTGCTGTTAATAAACTCTTTGAACTACTCTAAGCCTGTGTGTGTGCGTCTCCTGAGCCGTGCGTTATGTCAGTACGGCTTCAGCAGAGCGGCTCGGCGGACGGCGGGCTCGCACACCGGTTTTCCACTCTCGAGGCTAGAGTGGATCAAATAGCTTATCAACAACAGGTGATCTTTAATCAATTATTGAATTTAACTAACCGGTTGGGCCGCTTGGATCCTCAACAGCCGTTCCCCCCGGCTCGTCAGGGTGGCGCGGCTCCTGCTGTTCCAGCGGCCGTCCAGCCGGCTCCGGTGGCACCGGTTCGGCTCACACCGATTCCGACCCCCGCCCGCTTTAGCGGTAAGCTCGGCGGAGCGCGGGGGTTCATTATGCAGTGTGAGTCCGTGTTCCACCGTGTGCCCGGAGATTTTCCCTCGGATCACAGTCGGATTGGTTACATAGGGAATCTTCTGGAGGGGCGTGCGTTAACTTGGACCTACGCCGTAATGGCGAGGCCCAGTTATGCCACCCTCACCTATGACCAGTTCGTGAGGCGCTTTCTGGAGGTCTTTGACCATTCTCAAACCGAGACGGTCCAGGTCGATCGGCTCCTCGCTCTCCAGCAGGGAGGCCGGTCGGCAGCGGACTACTCGGTCGACTTCCGGGTAGCGGCGGAGGAATTGGGCTGGGAGGAACGCTCCCTCTGTGGCCTGTTCCTCCGCAGCCTCAATAGTGATCTGAGGGATGAACTGGCTGGACGGGATATCCCTGGGACGCTAGCGGAGCTGACATCCTTAGCGATAAGTTTGGATAACAGGCTGCGCGAGCGCTCCTCGGGGCGGAAGTCTTCTTCTTCTCGCCCTCGTGGAGTCTCGCCGCACCTGTTCCAAGCTCGCCCCCTGGCGGCGCCGCCAGCATTGTGCCCCGAGGAGTCGGAGCCGATGGTGACGGGCTGGACCAAGCTTTCCCCTGCGGAGAAACAACGCCGCCGTGAGTTGGGCCTCTGCATGTATTGCGGAGGTGACCAACACACTGTGGAGCGTTGCCCGCGGAAAGCCAGTCGGCGGGGTCCGCGAATCGCTGTAGGGAGCCTCGCGGATCCCAACCGGTTAGACTCTCTCACTCAATTAAAGCTGCCCATCCGTTTTTGCCACAATCCCACTGGGCACCTCACCCACGCACTGGTGGATTCGGGCGCAGAGGGCAGCTTCATTTCACAAGGCCTGGCAACCCGATTGGGCATCCGCTGTCAGGCATTAAAGCACCCCATCTCCCTGGTCCATCTCTCCCGTGCCTCCCTTGGGAGAGTTTCTCACCAAACCATGCCTGTCCCAGTCATCATCTCAGGGAACCACCGGGAGGAGATGGTATTTTACGTCCTGCCCAACTCTGTGTCGCCCGTCATCCTGGGGTATCCCTGGCTACGCCTCCACAACCCTGTCCTGGACTGGAGGTCCGCTGGGGTATCGGCATGGAGTACCTTCTGTATGGGCACCTGCCTTCAGTCCGCTGCCTGCTCCCCATCCGCGGCTCCCCCTGTGGCGGATACAGCACCTCCGGACCTGTCACTGGTGCCTCCAGAATTTCACGACCTGGGTATGGTATTTAGCAAATCGAAAGCTATGTCTCTTCCCCCGCATCGACCATATGACTGTGCCATCAACCTCCGCCAGGGGGCTCCCCTGCCATCTGGTCGGCTCTACAGCCTGTCGGCGCCGGAGAAGGAGACCATGAATACATACCTGAAGGAATCTCTGAGCGCTGGGATTATTCGCCCATCGTCGTCACCCGTGGGGGCAGGGTTTTTCTTTGTCGGGAAAAAGGACGGATCCCTCCGTCCCTGCATAGACTACCGAGCGCTGAATGACATCACTGAGAGGGACCGTTACACCCTGCCCCTCATGGACACTGCCTTTCACTCCCTCCAGGGGGCGACCTGGTTTACCAAGCTGGATTTACGCAGCGCTTACCACCTCGTCCGGATCCGGGAGGGAGATGAATGGAAGACAGCCTTCCGTACCCCGAACGGCCACTTTGAGTATCTCGTCATGCCGTTCGGGCTGACCAACGCTCCTGCCGTCTTTCAGCGCCTCATTAATGACGTCCTCCGGGATTTCATCGGCCTTTTTGTGTTCGTCTACCTGGATGACATCCTTATCTTCTCCAGGTCCAGGGACGAGCACCAGGTCCATGTGAGGCGGGTCCTCCAAAGACTGCTGGAGAATCGTCTGTACGTGAAGGCTGAGAAATGCGAATTCTACGCTAGGACCACATCCTTCCTGGGATTCATCATCGCTCAGGATCAGGTGCTCCCAGACCCAGAGAAGGTGAAGGCGGTGGTGGAGTGGCCTACTCCCGCATCCCGGAAGCAGGTGCAACAGTTTGTTGGCTTCGCCAATTTTTACCGCCGCTTTGTCCCAAATTTCAGCTCGATCGTCGGACCGCTGACCCGCCTCACGTCCCCGAAGGTCCCGTTCCGGTGGACTGAAGAGGTCGCTGCTGCCTTTAGGGCGCTGAAGGCGGAGTTCTCCTCCTCCCGGGTCCTTCGCCAGGTCGACCCCGCGCTGCAGTGCATTGTGGAGGTGGACGCATCGGACACGGGAGTGGGAGCAGTGTTATCCCAGCGGTCACCTGACGATGGCGCCAAACGGCCGTGCGCCTTCTTCTCCCGGCGCCTGTCCCCGGCGGAGAGGAACTACGATGTGGGGGACAGAGAGCTCCTGGCCATTAAACTCGCCTTACAGGAGTGGCGCCACTGGCTAGAGGGGGCGGACCTGCCGTTTGTGGTCCTGACGGACCACAAGAACTTAGAGTATTTACGATCTGCCAAGCGCCTGAATGCCCGCCAGGCGCGCTGGTCTTTGTTCTTCGCCAGGTTCCGCTTCTCGATCACCTTCAGGCCGGGCTCCAAAAACGGCCTGCCTGACGCCCTCTCTAGGCAGTTCACCCCCGTGGAGGCTGAGGAGACGCCCCACACTATCCTGCCCAGGTCGTGCGTCCTCGGTGCCATCTCTTGGGACATTGAAGACAAGATCCGGAAGGCGCAGGAGGTGGAACCTGATCCTGGCGGCGGACCGGAGGGAAGACTGTTCGTCCCATCTGCGGTCCGAGGAGAGGTCATCCACTGGCTCCACACCTCCCGGCTCACCTGTCATCCCGGCACCTCTCGGATGATCAGCCTCCTCCAGCGGTCCTTTTGGTGGCCAGGCCTGCGGAGGGATGCAGCCCGCTACGCCCGGGCTTGCCCAATCTGTGCCACCAGCAAGTCGGGAAATGCCCCCCCAGCGGGTCTGCTCCAGCCTCTGCCCGTCCCCGGCAGGCCCTGGTCGCACATCGCACTGGACTTCGTCACCGGACTCCCCGTTTCCAACTCCTTTGACACCGTCCTGACCATTGTGGACCGTTTCTCCAAGGCGGCGCACTTCGTTCCCCTGCGAGGTCTCCCTACTGCCCTGGAGACGGCGGGCCTCCTCGTCCAACACGTGGTCAGGCTGCACGGGATTCCGGTGGACGTGGTCTCGGACCGGGGCCCCCAATTTTCATCCGAGGTTTGGAGATCCTTTTGTAACGCCATCGGAGCCAAGGTGAGCCTCTCCTCCGGCCATCACCCCCAGTCTAACGGGCAGTGTGAGAGGACCAATCAGGAGCTGGAGGCTGCGCTCCGCTGTGTTACTAGATCCAAGCCGACGTCCTGGAGCAACCATCTCGCCTGGGTGGAGTATGCCCACAACACCGCCCGCTCTTCTGCAACGGGGATGTCCCCCTTCAAGGCGTCCCTGGGTTACGACCCCCCGCTGTTTCCAGCGCAGGAGAACGAGGTGACTGTCCCCTCCGTTAGGGCGCACCTTAGGCAGTTCCGCTCCACCTGGGCTGCCGCGCGTCATGCGCTTTTACGCACAGCGGAGCGCAACAGGACCGTGGCGGACCGGCACAGAAGACCTGCCCCGGCGTACAGAGTTGGGCAACTCGTGTATGTGTCTACCCAGGACGTCACATTAAAAGGCGAGAGGAGGAAGCTGGCACAGCGTTTCATGGGTCCCTTTCCCATCACCCGGATCATCAACCCGGTGGCTGTGCGCGTGGCTATTCCCCCCTCCCTCCGCATCCATTCCACTTTTCATGTGTCGAAGGTGAAACTGGCAGTCACTGACCCCCTTTGCCCTCCTCCTGCAGCGCAACCCGCGCCCCGGATGATTGGTGGCCATCCGGCCTGGTCCGTCTCCTCCATCCTGGACTCCCGGCGCCGGGGTCGTGGGTTGCAATACTTGGTGGACTGGGAGGGCTATGGGCCCGAGCATCGACAATGGGTGCCCCCGTCGTTTGTGTTGGACCCATCGCTCATCGCGGACTTCCACCGAGCGCACCCGGATAAGCCATCGCCAGGAGGCGCTGCTAGAGGGGGGAGTACTGTCACGCCGCGCCATTCATCAACGGCGCCACCTGCTCACGCACCTGACAATCATCAGCGGCGAGGGATAAAGGCCGTCTCGCCCGGAGGCTCGGCCTGAAGCCGTCAGACTTCGTCCCTCACCGTTGTGAGCATACTTCCCTTCAGCGTCACCATTTTGGTAAGAAGATCGCTTACCTCTTTTCTTCAGTCTTCTCCCCTGTGCACAGGTGGATTCCCCAGCGGCGGACATCTCCACTCCATCGCCCAATCCTCGCTGCTGTACAGAGCTCTCCAGGTGGCTGTCTTCCGGGCTTCGCCCCCTTGTTGTGCCAGCTGTCCTGACCCACCAAGTAAGTCCTTCTCTCGCCATAAATCCCTCCTGTGTTGGTGTATGCCCGTCACCCTCTCCCTGTGCTCTCTCCATAGGGTTGCTCGGCTGAACGGTCACCTGCCTCTGTGCCTGGAGCAGACACCATCACCAACACATTTACATCCCGCAGACACACACTCATTCACTCTTGCTGTTAATAAACTCTTTGAACTACTCTAAGCCTGTGTGTGTGCGTCTCCTGAGCCGTGCGTTATGTCAGTAGCAGACAGAACTGCTGTTATTCTCTTAGTTTTAAATAAATGGTGCATCAGTGCAATATATAACAAATTGATCTGCACATTGGTTAGTTACTCAGTTTCCCCAGTGAGTCTCCTGATCTTTTCAACCTTCAAACAGTGTAGTGTGCTAAGGTCACTCCTCTTGACACACAGTCATTCAGCCGATAATCAGGCTTTACTCCAAACTTGACCAGATTTGCAAATGTATTATAAGATCATATTGGTTAATCAATCAGTCAGAGCTATATTTGTATAGCACTTTTCACAAAAAAACTGTAACTCAGAGTGCATAATAGATAACAGATCATTAGGATTAAGACAAGAGCATTTAATGTTGTTAAATCATATTTCTTTCATTTTCTGTCTGCTCTCACTTTAATCTTGTAAAAATTAAAGTAAAAAATTTAAAAAAAATTAAAATTAAAGCAAAACAAAAACAACCATATCTCCAAATACTTACCACTTGCCTGGATATAATCTAAACCCAATTCATTTGAAACGTGTTATTGTGCAAACAATGTTATGTTTTGACAGTAGACATGACAAGGCAAGCTTATAGGTTAGTCGTCATTATTAGTTGTGTCTATGGCGGGATGGATTAAAGGTGGCAGATTAAGCTCAGGATTTCAGTCAGTGTTCATGCAACCAGTAAGAGTTTACCTCAAAGAAAAATAGACACTTAATTACCTGCTTGATGGACCCTTGGTCTGCATTTTCCTCAGACATGAATGTTTAAACCAGTAATTTTCTAGATTTCATTTACCCATAATATACTCACCTTTTATGTCAGTATTTAACTTTCTTCAGCTTTGTTTTTTTCCTGTGTTTACCAATCTGTTAAAAGCTCATTAAATTAATCAACTTTGGTTTAAATTCAACAAAGTACCTCATTCATCCTACCAAGTTATCAATGGATTCAATAAAATACCCTTTTAATTTGCTAATTTATTAATTTACAAATTCCCATTCTTATCAAGCATACAAAAATTATTTTCAAAGATGGGTTATCATAGCAGAGTCAGCTCCCCTCCTGCTGGACATCAGTCCCCCTCATCTCAGACCAATTTGTGTCGAGGTATAGAGGCAGGAATCTTTCCTCGGAGGCGTCTCCTCACCGATGTCCAAAATGGGGCAGAAAACAGACCCACAAATGATCCCAGAACACACATTCTGCCTTTTTTATGCAACAGATACTGGAGTCAGTTTGTCTTGGCCTGTCCTTGCCACTGACAATACTTCTATCTGCCAAGAATGTGCCGCTAATCCAGCAAAAGCTAGCGGTACTCAAATACTTTGCAAGCTGTTTCATGAAATGGTCAGTCAGAGAGCAACTCATACCGGCTCGGACGTTGCCCGGGTTATAACAAGGTCAGGAGTTCCTGGCTGCGTGGAGGAATCTGATCAGGCCTACATGAAACAGTGATTGTCTCCCCCGACAGACTGCTATGATGATGATAATGATGAGTCTGCTTTATGCTGCCTTGAGAGCGCTTATTGTGTAAAAATCTGAAGAAAGTCAACATGATATTAACAGTTTTCCTCAAGGTTTGTGGTGTGAGAGAGAGAGGGCAAAAAAGCGAGACTCACTCCAAAAGAGTGAGAGCTGGAAACACTGAACAGTAGCTCGAAACAGTCCTAAACTCACCCTGAGAGCAACTCATGTTTTTTCTGCTCCTGGAAACATGAATAATTATAATAATCTAACTATAATAATAAACCATATTTCACTGTCCCCCATTCTGCCCACGTTCACCCAGTATGTCACATGCCACACTAGAGACAATCATTTAGCAGTAGACTACATCATCCTAGGTGCACAACCGAGAGGTTTCGCAGGTCCTTCCTACCTACAGCTGTCAGACTGTATAACCTAAGCAGGGCTGCTCGCAGAGATAGCAAAAAACGTGACGACCTAATAGTATTGAATGCAAAGGACGCCACAGACTTACACAAATGGTCCCCTCCAGTATACAACTAGGACAATATCAGTCGCTACAGAGGGTGACAATATGTATGGGTACATATTTATGACCAAGATGGCGCCCACAGCGGTCGACATGGTGCTTCGCTGCGCTCTTTGTTTGTTTTTGTTTGTCAATTGTGTGTCTGCTTGCACTTATACCCGTGAAGAACTTCTAAATATCAGGACTTTCACCCCCACGGACCTCCTCCCAGTTTTTTTAGCCCCTGCCGCCGATCTGGTTCATTGCTTGGCTCGAAAAGTGAGACGGCGGAAGAGAGGTAGACGAGCGGGCGCTCTCGTGCGGCTTCGCAGGAGAGGCTCGCGAACGGCGCTGCCTGGCATATTTCTGTCCAATACCAACTCTCTCTCTAACAAGGTAGATGAACTGAGACTGCTGATGCGTTTTAGGGACCTCGCCTCCTCGGCTGCCCTCTGCTTTACTGAGACCTGGCTCCGGGAAAATATACCGGACAGCGCGCTGCACCTCGACGGTTTCCAGCTCTTTCGTGCTGATCGTGACACAGAGCTTTCCGGCAAGACCACAGGAGGCGGAGTCTGCTTCTACATCAACTGCAGCTGGTGCTCTGATGTAACGGTAATTTCCAAACACTGTTCTCCTGCCCTGGAATTTCTTGTTATCAATTGCAAGCCCTTCTATTCCCCGCGGGAGTTTGCTTCTTTCATAATGATCGCTGTGTACGCCCCTCCCGACGCGGACACGCGTGAAGCTCAGCGCGTGCTCGCGGATCACATTCAACACACAGAGCGGAGTTTCCCAGACTCGCTGATTATTGTGGCTGGCGACTTTAATCAGTGCAATCTGAGCCACGATCTCCCCCGCTACAAACAGTTTATTAAATGCCCCACCAGAGGATTAAACACACTGGATCACTGTTACACCACAGTGAAAGACGCATATCGCGCTGTTCCTCGCGCTGCGCTGGGATTATCTGATCACGTGATGGTTCACCTCATTCCCACATACAGACAGAGATTGAAGCTCACTAAACCTGTCGTGAGCACTATGAAGAAACGGACCAATGAAGCTGAGGAGAAGCTGGAAACGTGCATGGAAATATCTGACTGGGGCATGTTTAAAGGAGCCACGCATGATCTGGATGAGTACACGGATACTGTGAACTCATATATCCACTTTTGTGAGGAGAGCATTCTTCCATCGCGCACCAGGGTGAGGTACTCTAATGACAAACCCTGGTTCACAGCTAAGCTCAGACAGATCAGGAAGGAGAAGGAAGCAGCGCTGAAAAGTGGAGACAGGGACTGCAACAGGGAGGTTAAATACCGGTTTAACAGAGAGCTGAAGAGGGCTAAATCTGTGTATTCAGAGAGACTCCAGCAGCAGTTCACTGCTAATGATTCGGCTTCCGTGTGGAGAGGACTGAGGCAAATCACCAACTATCGGCCTCAGGCTCCTAAAGGTCAGGATGACAAAGCCCTTTGTCAAAGACTGTCCCAACACTATGCCCGTTTTGACACCTCGTCATCTGTGTCCAACTCCCCCCCTCCCTCCAGCTCCACAGCCTCCACAATCCCTACTTCATTAAAGGCACCCCCCCCTCCCCCCCTGCCCTTATCATCAGTGAGCAGGACGTGCTCAAACAATTCTCCAGACTGAACCCGCGCAAGGCCCCCTGCCCGGACGGCGTGTCTCCCTCCACCCTGAGACACTGTGCGAAACAGCTGGCTCCTGTCTTCACAGACATTTTTAACACCTCCCTTAAGTTATGCCACGTGCCGTCCTGCCTCAAATCCTCCACCATCATCCCTGTCCCCAAGAAGCCACGGATCACTGGACTTAATGACTACAGACCTGTAGCGCTCACCTCTGTAGTCATGAAGTCCTTTGAGCGCCTGGTCCTGCCCCACCTCAAGTCCATCACCACCCCTCTCCTGGACCCGCTGCAGTTTGCCTACCGAGCCAACAGGTCTGTAGACGACGCAGTCAACCTGGCCCTCCACTCCATCCTGCAGCACCTGGACTCCCCGGGAACCTACGCCAGGATCCTGTTTGTGGACTTCAGCTCCGCATTCAACACCATCCGCCCCGCTCTGCTCCGGGACAAGCTGTCCCTGCTCAACGTGCCTGACTCCCTCTGCAGGTGGATCACCGACTTCCTGACGGACCGGAGGCAGCATGTGCGGCTGGGAAAGACTGTCTCAGACTCTACTAGCATCAGCACCGGATCACCCCAGGGCTGTGTACTTTCCCCCCTACTCTTCTCCCTTTACACCAACTCCTGCACCTCCAGCCACCAGTCTGTCAAGTTGATCAAGTTTGCGGACGACACCACCCTCATCGGGCTCATCTCCAACGGCGACGAGTCCGCCTACAGGAGAGAGGTGGCCCAGCTGGCGTCCTGGTGCAACAATAACAACCTGCAGCTGAACGCCCTGAAGACAGTGGAGATGATTGTAGACTTCAGGAAAGTCACTACCCCTCTGCCCCCCCTCACCCTCTCAGGCTCTCCCATCACCACTGCTGATTCCTTCCGCTTCCTAGGCACAACCATCACCAGGGACCTCAAATGGGAGCCGACCATCAGCTCACTCATCAAAAAAGCCCAGCAGAGGATGTTCTTCCTGCGGCAGCTGAGGAAGCTCAAGCTACCCACCAAGATGTTAGTGCAGTTCTACACAGCCATCATCGAGTCTATCCTCACCACCTCCATAACCGTGTGGTACGCAGGAGCCACTGCCAGGGACAGACTAAGGCTGCAGCGCGTCGTGCGCACTGCTGAGAAGGTGATCGGCTGCAAGCTCCCATCTCTCCATGATCTGTACATCTCCAGGACCCGGAGGCGTGCTGGCCGGATCATAGCCGATCCCTCACACCCTGGTCACGTACTGTTTGCCCCCCTCCCCTCTGGTAGAAGACTTCGGTCCATCCAGACTAAAACCTCCCGTCACATGAACAGCTTCTTCCCCTCTGCCATCAGACTGCTGAACACTAAGTGACTTATTGACTCTCGTGCACTATGTACAGCAGCTCAACCAGACTCATGTCAATCATCACTGTTTTCTTCCTGCATTACCGACTGCACTATATAGTTCTCCACAGTATCTGCTGCTCACTAATATATTTTAACTGCTGACCAGTATCACTTACTCTTATTCTACACTTTATTGCATGTATAGTTTATTTCTTTTATCTTATCATGTTTAATGTTGCAGCATTGCACCGAGACAAATTCCTAGTTTGTGTACTACATGAACAATGGCAATAAACCTGATTCTGATTCTGATTCTATTCATACTATGTAGGATAACTAAGTAGACGGTTATGCTGTTTATTCCATCTTGCTACAGTGCTCCGCACTTTGTATATATATTTATATATTAATGTGTACGTATGTATATTCACTGCTCTTATTTTTATTTTTCGTATCTTCTTAATTATTGTTCTGAGTGTTGCAATCCTGGAATTTCCCCATTGTGGGACTAATAAAGGCTTATCTTATCTTATCTTATCTTATAAAACACTGGACTTATTCTACACAAATACTAAGGGGGCGTACACCTCATCACCACTCCCCCCACTCGGGAAATCGGATCACAACTCAGTTCATCTCCGGCCGGTGTACAAACCCTAGTCCACAGACAACCTCCGGCTATGCACATGGTGAAGATATGGTCTGAGGAGGCAATGGACGCGCTAAAGGACTGTTTTGAAATCACTGCCTGGGAGCAGCTCTGCGATCCACATCGTGAGGACATCGACGGCCTTACTCACACCATCACGGACTACGTCAACTTCTGTGTGGACAACACCGTACCCACCAAGATCTTACGGTGTTGCTCGAACAACAAACCCTGGATCAACCCTGAGATAAAAACACTTCTGAGAGAGAAGAAGAGGATCTTCAGGTCAGGGAACAGGGAGATGCTGAAGTCTGTACAGAGGGAGCTGAGGAAGAAGATCAGAGAAGGCAAGGACAGCTTCAGGAAGAAGATGGAGGACAAGCTGCAGCGGAGCGACATTGGCGGGGTCTGGAGAAACCTCAAAACAATCTCTGGGCTCCAGAATACCTCCTCCCAGGCCACGGGGGGCAGGGAGTGGGTGAACAATCTGAACCTGTTTTTTAATAGGTTTGACCAACCGCCCTCCCCTCCGACTGCACAACAACCACTGCTGCCTCTACAGTCATCGAGACCTGCTGTCCACACCCCCCTCCACCAACACCCCCCACTCCCAGCACACAGCCCCCCAACCTGACCCTCACTAAGACCAAGGTGAGGACGGAGCTGAGGAAGATCAAGGCGAGGAAGGCGTCGGGACCGGACTGCATCAGCGCGAAGCTCCTCAAGTTCTGCGCAGACCAACTGTGTGGGATTGTGGAGCACATCTTCAACCTGAGCCTGAAGCTGGGGAGGGTACCACAGTTGTGGAAAACATCTTGTGTGGTACCCGTACCAAAGACTCCCCACCCCAGAGACCTAAACAGCTACAGGCCAGTGGCCCTGACGTCTCACCTGATGAAGACCCTGGAGAGACTGCTCCTTGCTCACCTCCACCCCCTGGTGGGACCAGCGATGGATCCACTCCAGTTCGCCTACCAGCATGGCATTGGGGTGGAGGATGCAGTGATCTTCCTTCTTCACCGTTCCCTGTCTCACCTGGGGAAGCCTGGGAACGTGGTAAGGATCATGTTTTTTGACTTCTCCAGTGCTTTCAACACCATCCAACCGATGATCCTGAGGGACAAGCTGCTGTGCGCAGGGGTGGACCAGCACCTGTCATCGTGGATCCTGGACTACCTCACAAACCGGCCACAGTTTGTGAGAACCCGGGATTGTGTATCTGACACGATCATCGGCAGCATGGGGGCCTCCCAGGGAACGGTTTTGGCTCCCTTCCTGTTCACCCTTTATACTGCGGACTTCTCTCATAACACAACACACTGCCATCTGCAGAAGTTCTCTGATGACTCTGCGATCGTCGGCCTCATCTCCAACGGGGATGAAGCTGAGTACAGAGGACTTATCCAGGACTTCATGGACTGGTGCCATCGGAACTGTCTCCAGATCAACGCGAGGAAAACTAAGGAGCTGGTGGTGGACTGCTGCAGGCAAGGACAACCCCTCACAGCACCAGTAACCATCCAGGGAACAGACATTGATATGATGACATCCTACAAGTACCTGGGTGTTCATTTGAATAATAAACTAGACTGGTCACACAATACCGATGCACTCTACAAGAAGGGAATTAAGACTGCGAAGCGCGCCAATGCGGAGAAAATCCAGGGACACCTCTGTGACACTAGGAACACCAAGCAGATGTGGCAGGGAGTTCGGACACTGACGGGCTATAAGTCTAGGCAGGGGGTCGATGATGACGATGCTTCACTTCCAGACAGGCTCAATGACTTCTTTGCACGCTTTGAAGCATCAAACTCGACAATCAGAGGGAGGGCTGGCCCATCCCCACCATTGGTCGGACCAGCTTTTACCATCAACACAGCGGACACACGGAGGACCCAAACCAGAGTCAACCCACGTAAAGCTGCAGGTCCGGACAACATCCCGGGACGTGTGCTCAGAGAATGCGCGAGTGAGTTGGCGGAGGTACTGACTGACATTTATAACATCTCCCTGAGTCAGGCCATCGTTCCCAGATGCTTCAAGACCTCTATCATAGTACCGGTGGCAAAGAAACCAGTTGTGTCCTGTCTGAATGACTATCGTCCTGCTGCACTGACACCAATTGTGATGAAGTGTTTCGAACAGCTTGTCAAACCACACATTACAGATGATTATCGACTTCCGGCGGTCACAGCCTGAACACGTCCCCCTCAGCATCGGCAGCCATTTAGTGGAGAGAGTGGAGAACATCAAGTTCCTCAGAGTGCAGATCTCGCAGGACCTGACCTGGAGCAAGAATTCCTTGGGGATCAGGAAGCGGGCCCAGCAGAGACTGCACTTCTTGAGGAAACTCAAACAGGCCTCTCTCCCCATCTGCATCCTCAGGACCTTCTACAGAGGTGTGGTGGAGAGTGTTCTGACGTACTGCATTGCTACATGGTACTCCAGCTGCAGTATGTCAGACAAAAAAGCCCTGCAGAGGATAGTTAAGGGAGCTGAGAGGGTAATTGGAGTCTCCCTCCCCTCTGTCCAAGAACTTTTTCAGAACCGTTGTAGGAGCAGGGCACTGAACATTGCCAAGGACCGTTCTCACCCTCTGCATAAACACTTTGAACTTCTGCCATCTGGCAAACGATTCCGAAGCATCAGAGGCAGAACCACCAGACTGATCAACAGCTTCCTTCCACAAGCTGTTAGGATGCTGAACAGTTGATCCGGAATCTCTAATATACACTACCGCACCTACGAACATTATGTACATTATTTGTATATTATAGTTAGTTAGTTTTTCAAGTATGTCTCAGGGATGTGTGAATGGATGTGGTGGGGTGGGGGTGGGGTGAAAATATGTGTGAGTGTGTCTTAAATCCTGTTCTTTTACTTATATGGATGCCGAGAGAAACGCAATTTCATCTTGCCTGCACTACAGTTGTATGTACAGCAATATGACAATAAAGGTTGATTTGATTTGATTTGATATTCATACTATGTGGGGTAACTAAATAGATGGTTATGCTGTTTATTCCATCTAGCTACAATGCTCCGTACTGTGTATATATATTTATATATTCATGTGTACATATGTATATTCACTGCTCTTATTTTATTTTCTTATCTTCTAAATTATTGCTCTGAGTGTTGCTATCCCTGTGCTGTTGCAATCCTGGAATTTCCCCATTGTGGGACTAATAAAGGCTTATCTTATCTTATCTTATGTTAGTTAATTGATGATTCTACATTGGCCCTAGGTGTCTCTGTTTTGGCACTACAGTTCAGGGTTAGTGTAGTTATTAGTTAAGCTGCAGCAGCGTCCACATTAGCATGAAAAGCACTATATACAGTTCCTCATCACTCATTTCAGATTTCTTACTGGGTATGTATTGTTTTAAGTTTACAGATTATTAATTAAACCAAATTTACTATTAATTATCAAAGACTCTGACTGATGGGTGACTGCTCATTCATACCCACAGATGATTTAATTTGCAATTTGGCTGGTAGTTTTTTGAGAACTGGCTGGTCCAATAGGATAAATGCAGCCAGTTTTATCTATTTTACCAGTCACCGAAGGGATATACAGTAGATCCCTCTCTAATGTGTGCTTTAACAATACCTGTGTATGTATACCCCTGGGAGGAAGCTCCTCACAACAGAAAGCCCCTTCCACCTCCACCCCCCCCCCCAAGAACAGGGGTAACATGAATAATGTGATAAAAATTTACATCCATAAAGCCAGCCACAACCCGATCCCAGAGAGAGTACCATGCCATCCGTCCACGTCCCTGCCGATAACACCACAGGGGAGCCTATTTCACACTTATTAGCACTTATTAGGTTAAAGATCAGTCTGCGCGCATCTCGAGCAGTGGCTGTATATGCAAAATAGTCTCCACCTACTTTGCATAATTAGGCCGCCATCTTGGATATCCGCCATACTAGGCCCCACCCACTTTGCATAATTAGACCATGCCCACTTTTGGCTGCCATCTTAGATTGCTGTCCGTGAATTGCTACTTGGGATTCCCGTCTACCACTGACTGGGCAGGCTAGGCTTGCCACCCTGCGACGGACCACGGTCCGCCGTTCCGGCTGCTGTTTCTCCCAGTGTGTTCTGCATTGGATACAGCAGTGTTCTTTGCCAGACCCTCAGTCCCCACGCACCTCGTGGTCTCCACATATGCCAAATTATCCTTTAGACCTATGCAATCACAGCAACATTATAGTATAATTTTTTAAGCATTAAATCTTCAGCATTATCTTTTTCTGGTCAAATTTGTCACTTTTCACTGTCATGAGCAGGTGAGTGCTCACCCCTCCCGTCCTGTTGAACTTTCCCCTAGTACCACAGGCAATCAGCTCACCTGCGGGGTTGGACACACCTGTCGCTTCTTCCCTGCCAGCGCTTAAGTAGACCATCTCTTCAACGCCTTGGCGCTGGCTCGTTGGGTAAACTGCCTGTGCAATGAGTAAGTGTTTGGTTTGGTTGAGATGGAATTATTTCTCATGTTTTCTCTCCTTTTCTCTTTTTTCAGGTTGCTGCCATGTATGCGGTGTGCTTCTAGGGATTGTTGTGCGCTCACCTGCTCCATCATCCTCACTCCACCTCAGCTTCCTCACTCCACCCAGTCAGACCACTCTCAATTACCCCCTGACCAGCTTCATCCTGCTGGCTTGTCTAATTCTGTTGGTACTCTGTCGGGTTCGTTGCTCGGTTCATGTAAGTTGCCTATTTGGTTTTCCATGTCATCTGATCCCTGCTCTCATTAACCTCTCCTGTCCTCCCCACAGGCCATGTTTTCCTCTGGCGAGTGACGTTTTTTCTGCAAGAGCTTCTCTTTTGAAATTTATCAATAAACCGTGTAAACTTGTTTCTCTGTGTTGAATGTTTTCTCTGGTGTTGCTCTCTGCACGTGAGCTGTTCCTTCTATCAATATGACATTCACTTCCTTGTTTTGTTCATGGAATGCTGTGGTGACTGGTTGTGATGTTACATATTATCCAATCAGCACAAAGTAAATCCGAAACTGAATCTTTTGATGATATTATGGACTATACTGTAGATGATGAGATGCCTAAATTCCTTGCAATTGTACGCTGAGAAAAGTTGTTCTTAACTGGTGAACCTCACCCCATCCTTGCTTGTGAATGACTGAATCTTTCTGGGATGCTTCTGTTGTACCCAATCATGACACTCACCTGTTTCCAATTAATGTGTTCACCTGTGGAATGTTCCAGAAAAGTATTTTTTTAGTATTCCTCAACTCTCCCAGTCTTTAGTTGACCCTGTCGCTGCTTTTTTGGAACATGTTACAGGCATCAAATTCAAAATGAGTGAATATTTGTCCCTCCACTACCACCACCCCCCCAAAAAAACCACAATAAAGTTTATCAGTTTGAACATTAATTATTTTGAGGTGAAAATCTTACAAAGTGGATCTTTAAGAAGTACAGGAGAGCATAAAATATCTATCAATAAAAGAACCAGTAATCACTTATCAGTATACACAGTCGAGCTAGTTGCCATTATATTAGCTTTACAGTGGTTGGAGATAAATTATAGGAAAATGCAGTCATTGCTTCAGATAGGGGTGGCGCGGTGGTGGAGTGGTTAGCACTGTGGCAGCACAGCAACTCACCCTTGGCCGGGGGATCCTGGGTTCCATCCCAGCCCCTGACCAACAGTGATCTGTGTGGAGTTTGCATGTTCTCCCCGTGTCTGCGTGGGTTTACTCCGGGAGTTCTCCGGTCTCCTCTCACGTGCCAAAAACATACAAGTTAGGTTAATTGACATCAAACTGGGGATTCTAAATTGTCCTTAGGTATGACTGTGAGAGTGAATGGTTGTCTGTCTCTCTGTGTTGGCCCTGTGATGGACTGGCAATCTGTCCAGGGTGTACTCTGCCTCTCGCCCAAAGATGCTGGGATAGGCTCCAGCGCCCCCGCGACCCGAAAAGGATTAAGCGGAAGAAGATGGATGGATGGATGGATTTTTTTTAATATTAACAGAATTGTGTCATGGGCAGCGAGAGCGCACCCCTCCCGTCCTGCCTCACCTTCATCAACTCATCACTGCACCTGAGGCAGAAGATGCACCTGCGTCCGCTCATTAGCCAGCGTACTTAAGAAGGCTCTCTCTGTGCATTCGGCGCTGGCTCGTCTGGGTATACTGTCCGTTTAACAGACAAGCAAGTATAATTTGACAAGCTTAGACACGCTGTCTTACCTTGTTGCTCTTCTCTCCTCAGGTTGCTGCCACCGTGCAGGTGTGTCTTCAGGACTGTGCGTGCTCTCCTGCCACATCTCACCATTCCCTCAGCTTCCTATCTCCACCCAGTCAGACATCACCAGCTCATTCCCCACACCCTACTGGTTCATCTATTCTCCGCTGGGGCCCTGCCAGTTCTCCCTGGATTCCCAAGTAAGTGGCAATTTGGCTCGTCCAACTACTCTGTTCCTCCGCTCTCAGCTCTCGTCTTCTCTCCACAGGGTGGTACCTCTGGCGAGTGACTGTTTCCTCAGCTGTGCACTTGTTTTGCAATTTAGTAAGCTTTGAAGGGTGCCCATTCGTGTGGTTACTTTTCTGTGCTGTTGCATCGTGCACGTGAGCTGTCAGCTTAATTAACCATGACAGAGCAAGCCAACCAGGATGGTAGCTCAGCCGGTGCTGCAGCACAAGAGCTATCTGCTTTGGATCGCTTGTCGGCAACCGAACACCAGCTCACCGTGCTGATTTAGCAAGTTTCTAACATGATGAGGCTTTGGACTAATGTGCCTCCTCAGGCTCTTCATCCTCAGCCTGCTCCCTGCACTACGGTGCGCCACACTACCTCCGTTCCCATGCCTACCCCGTACACGGGGGAGGTGGGGAAATACAAAGGGTTTCTTATTCAGGTTTGCATGTATTTGGAGCAGGTCAGGGAGGAGTACCCAGGGGACGTGGCAAAAATTCAGTTTTTTACACTGTTGCTCAAGGACCAAGCCCTGGAGTGGGCACGGTCCACAATTGATAACCCCGAGGGGTGTTGGTATACGTTTGATCAATTTGTGGATGCTTTCTCCTGCGCGTTTGGCCGTACCGAGAGTCAGGGCAATGTTATGAGCAGCCTGATGACGCTCCGCCAGGGCACTCGGTCAGCAGCCGAGTACTCGGTGGAGTTCTGGGTTATAGTGGTTGATTCAGGGTGGAATGAGATTGCTTTGCACAGCGCATTCCTCCACGGGTTAAACGCTCAACTCCATGATGATCTGGCGATTCACCCTGCCCCGGAGACTCTCGACGGTCTCATAGATCAGGTTGTTGGATTGGACAACTGGTACCGTGAGCACGCGAAGGAGCGCGAGTCCTCCTCTCACCGACGCGCTGTGCGTGCGCCCGCTGTGGTTGCTGACCCTGGCAGCTCGGGCTCTTCGCCCAAGCCAATGGAGCTCTCTCGGCATTTGACCAATGATGAGCGCTGGCGAAGGCGAAGGGCTGACACGTACTGCAGTTCACTGAACCACAGTCTGGACGAATGTCACCAGCGGCTAAAAGACATGGCCCATCAGTAACCATGAAGGGTCTGGTGGGCGGGACTAAATCTACTCCCCCCGGTAATTTTTCTATTTCAGCCCTTGTGCAATTGCCGGGGGTCGAGAGGAGGACTATGGCACTGGTTGATTCGGGGTCAGAGGGTTATTTCGTCTCTGCCCAGTTCATGTGGCAGGTTGGAATTCCCACACACAAATTGCCCTACAACCAGAGAATAACCACCACATCTGGCCGGGAGGTCGCGGTAGTCACCGAAAGCATGGTGCCGATCTCCATCCTTCTTTCCGGGAAACACCGGGAGGAACTCATGTTCCTGGTTCTTTCTGTTTCATCTTCCCCAGTGGTTCTTGGCTATCCATGGCTCCGCAGGCACAATCCGATTATTAATTGGGAACAAAATACCATCTCCTCCTGGAGCCCATTTTGCATGGCAAACTGCATGCTTCAGCAGAGAGTTTCCCAACTCTGTTTGTCTCCCTCTCTCCGGCCGAGCAGTCAGACCTCAGCCTCGTCCCCCGGGCATACCATGATTTGGGGAAGGTCTTTAGCAAATCGAGGGCGTTATTGCTTCCGCCTCATCGCTCCTACGATTGTGCTATAGACCTCATCCCGGGGGCGAAGCTGCTGTCCAGTCGGCTATACATCATTTCTGGTCCAGAGAGGGAGGCGATAGAGAAATCCATTAAAGAATAGCTGAATGCCGGCCTTATTCGGCCATCTTTGGCCTCGCTCGGGGCCGGGTTCTTCTTCGTCGGGAAGAAGGATGGCTCGTTGCACCCGTGCATCAACTACCGGGAGCGCAATACAATTACCACCAAAGACAAGTACCCTCTGCCTTTGATTAATTCAGCGTTCGAGCTCCTTCAGCACTCACGGGTATTCACCAAGTTAGACTCAAGGAATGCGTACCACCTGATCCGCATTCACGAAGGCGATGAATGGAAGATGGCATTTAAAACTCACCAGGGGCAGTTTGAATACCTGGTGATGCCATTCAGGCTTACCAACGCCCCCACCGTCTTTCAACGGTTAATTAACAACTTCCTTCGCAACATGTTTTATCAATTCATTTTTGTCTACTTGGATGATATTTTGATTTTCTCCCGCTCGCCAGAGGAACATGAAGCCCACTTCAGAGCTGTCCTGCAACGGCTTCTGGAGAACCAGCTCTACGTCAAGGCGGAGAAGTGTGAGTTCTTCACAACATCAATCACCTTCTTGGGCTTCATAGTGACTGAAGGGAGACTGATTGCCGACCCAGCCAAGGTAAGGGCAGTGCTTGATTGGCACACTCCCCACTCCCATAAGGAGCTTCAATGCTTCCTCAGGTTCACAAACTTCTATCGCAGGTTCATAAGGAACTATAGTGGGGTGGCACTGCCCTTAATGCAGCTGACCTCCATTAAGGTCCCCTTTCGCTGGACTGAAGCAGCTGAACAGGCGTTTGAAAATTAAAGCGCCTGTTCACAGAAACACCAATCTTGGTTCTGGTCGACATGTAGCTCCAATTCGTCCTCGAAGTGGATGCGTCTGATTCGGGGGTAGGCTCTGTACTGTCACAGCGCACACCCTCCGATCAGAAGCTCTGCCCGTGCGCATATTTCTCTCGTTGGCTTATGCCGGCCTAGAGGAATTGCAACGTAGGGGACAGAGAGCTGCTTGCCATTAAATTGACATTGGAGGAATGGAGGAATTGGCTAGAGGGGGCTATTCACCCCATTGTTCATGTGGACCAATCACAAAAACCTTGAGTATTTGAGATTGGCCCACCAACTTAACACCAGGCAGGCTCGTTGAGCCCTGTTTTTTCAGAGGTTCAACTTTTCCATCACGTACCGCCCTGGCGCTTGGAACACCAAACCGGATGCGCTATTGTGCCAGTTTGATTCTGAGGAGGTAGCTCCCCCTTCCCCCCCAAAAACCATCATACCGCCTTCGCGTGTCCTCGGAGCCCTTACTGCCCTTACTTGGGATATCAAGCGGAGAGTCCACCAGGCCCAGTCCCAGGAGCCTGTGTCATTAGGGTGCCCCCAGAACTGTCTGTACGTCCCGGCTGCCCTCCGCAGCGATGTCATCCAGTGGGGTCACACCAGTCGCTTTGCTTGCCATCCTGGTATCGCTCGAACTGTGGACTTCGTCCGGCGAGCATTCTGGTGGCCCACGCTGTGGCGGGATGTACGGGAGTATGTGAAAGCCTGTCAGACCTGCGTCCGGGGGAAATCGGACACCTCTCTCCCGTCTGGTCTCCTCCATCCCCTCCCCACCCCTGGTCGTCCGTATTCACACATCGCCGTGGACTTCATCACCGGACTTCCCCTCTCCCATGGCAAGACGGTGATTCTCACCATTGTGGATTGCTTCTCCAAGGCAGTGCATCTGGTTGCCCTCCTAAAGCTCCCCTTGGCCTTGGAGATGGCGGTCCTCCTCACCGACTATATGATCCGCATCCACGGTATTCCCATGGACATTGTGTATGACCGGGGCCCTCAATTCACGTCCCAGGTCTGGAGGGCCTTTTGCCGGACCCTGGGAACAACAGTGAGTCTCTCCTCTGGTAACCATCCGCAAAGCAACGGGCATGCGGAGTGAGCCAACCAGTCCCTGGAGGCTGCCCTGTGGTGTGTAGCAGCTGACAATCCATCATCTTGGAGCACACATCTGACCTGGGTGGAGTACTCTATGAACCCTGCTGTCTCTACTGCTACTGGACTCACCCGGGGCGTCGTTGGGGTACACGCTGCCTCTTCTACCCACGGCCAAGAGGGAGGTCACGGTTCCATCCGTAAGGGCCCATGCTTGTCGCTGCCGGTGCATCTGGAGGTCTACCCGGGCCACCTTTGCCCGTACCACGGAACGCACCCGGGCTGCTGCTGACCGGAAGCAGGTTCCGGCTCCCAAATATGTTGTCGGGCAGCAGGTCTGGCTGGCGGCGAGCCAGGTTCTTCTTTAGGGGAAATCTAAGAAGCTGTCCCCCCGCTTCCTAGGGCCATATACCATCTCACAGGTGATAAACGACACGTCAGTCCAGCTGAAGCTGCCTACGACCCTGCGGGTGAACCCCATGTTTCATGTCACCCACATTAAGCCCCTCTCGGCCAGTCCACTCTGCCCCTCTCCGAAGCCACCTCCTCCTCCCCGGATCATTGACGGCTACCCTGCCTACACTGTACGCCGTGTCTTGGATGTTCGCCATCGGGGCCGGGGCCTTCAGTACCTGGTGGACTGGAAAGGCTATGGCCTAGAGAAGTGTTCCTGGGTCCCCACGTCGGGGGTCCTGGACAAGGAAATGCTCCGGGCCTATCACCGAGCTTACCCGGAGAAGCCCTCTGGACCGCCAGAAGGCACACCTAGAAGTGGGGCCCTGTCATGGCCAGCGAGAGCGCACCCCTCCCGTCCTGCCTCACCTTCATCAACTCATCACTGCACCTGAGGCAGAAGACGCACCTGCGCACGCTCATCAGCCAGCGTACTTTAGGAGGCTCTCTCTGCGCATTCAGCACTGGATCATCTGGATAAACTGCCTGTTTAACAGACAAGCAAGTATAATTTGACAAGCTTAGACACGCTGTCTTACCTTGTTTCTCTTCTCTCCTCAGGTTGCTGCCACCGTGCAGGTGTGTCTCCAGGACTGTGTGCGCTCTCCTGCCACATCTCACCATTCCCTCAGCTTCCTATCTCCATCTGGTCAGGCACCACCAGCTCATTCCCCACACCCTACTGGTTCGTCTATTCCCCGTTGGGTTCCTGCCGGTTCTCCCTGGATTCCCAAGTAAGTGGCAATTTGGCTTGTCCATTTTCCCTTACTCTGTTCCTCCGCTCACAGCTCTCGTCTTCTCTCCACAGGGTGGTTCCTCTTGCGAGTGACTGTTTCCTCAGCTGTGCGCTTGTTTTGCAATTTAATAAACTTGCAAAGGTGCCCCTTCGTGTGATTACTTTCCTGTACTGTTGCATTGTGCACGTGAGCTGTCAGCTTAATTAACCATGACAAATTGCACGAAATTTGGTGGTTAGCTGAAAAATACTGTGATTGTGAAGTTTCATCAAATTTGAATCAGTATATATATTTTTTTGTCTTTCGGCTGCTCCCTTTCAGGGTCACCACAGCGTAACATCACCTTATAAATTCCGATGATCCGCATGTTGATTTGGCAAGGGTTTTTACATCGGATGCCCTTCCTGACACAACTCTGCCAGTTTTATCCAGGCTTGGGACCGGCACAGGGAATACAGTGGCTTGTGCCCCCCCGTGGCTGGATAACCAACATTTCCCTCGTCCGTTCCATTATTGCTGAGCACCAAGCTGGATGGCAGCAAGTTCCATTTTTTATTTGGTCTTTGGCATGACCCAGCTGGATGCTCTACTTCTTGGCCAAAGGAGCTAAACCTAAAACTCCATGCCAAAAAGAAACTGTACAACCTGATTGGCCTAGAACTTCAAAACGGATTGACATTTTTGGATAAATTTTAACAATTTTTCATCATCAATGTCTGTAGATGATCTCTGCTTAATTTCAAACAATTTGGATGACTGGCCTAGGAGGAGTTCATTTTGAGTTCACTTGCACATTTTTGAAAAATAGTGCAGAAAATTTCATGTATAGAGTGTTATGACAACTTTTTTTTATTATTCTCCCTTCATTCTGTGTCCTGTAATCATTAATGACATCACACCCAGTACTTTTCCTATGAGACAGGGGTGATCCAACCCAGCCTTGACCACTGTGAAAGAACACTTAGAAGTCAACTGATTACTCAGCCTTCTCAAAACAGTGTTCATCTGTTTGGTCTATTGTATTAATACTCTTGACTCTGTTCTGACACTTTGACTCTGCTCATGGTACTCGCCAGTGTGCGGGACATGACATTTTTCCTTCTTGGTCAAAATGTAAAAAATACCCAGAAAAGGCATCTTTGACTCTGCACTTTATTTATTCACCAGATCAACAAGAAACATTTATCAATTAAACTGCTTTTAAGGATCAACGCTGTTTCAGTCATTATCCTGGGCCACCGTGCATACAACTGGACATGTCCTTCAACCAGTAAGTCTTTTTTTATCATAGGATTTATTCTGATAATGTAGTACTAGCCACTATTAGCCTTGTGGGATGTGGGTGGGCCTAGTAATCACAGATCCTGGTGTTTGAAGGGGGGGGGGGGGTGAAAAGATTTTGACACGAAACTGTAAGACAATGAAAGGTTGTGTTTGTAGAAAAAAGGGCATAACATACCATTTTAGGGGATTTATGTCCACCGGAGTGCATCTTTAAAGTTTTCCTCCCATGCCCAAGGACGTCCCCAGTTGAGGTCAGAGCCACCCCTCCCCACTGCAGACAGACTGATGTTCTAACATCCAACCCTGGGAGTCACACACAACCTCGCCTCTAAATTGTTTGTGGTATCCAGCTTGTTTCTCAGCTGGGAAAACACAGAAGCTCCCATTGTGTCAGCCGGCTGGTCTCGTTTTCTAAAACACTGACTGAACGTGCTCCTGTTATGGAGGTCAAACCGTCTATTGTGTAAAGAATTAAAAAACCTGACAAAGAAGTTCGAAAGTTCAAAAAAACCACACAGCATTCAAAGTGTTTTTCTTTTTCATAACCCTCTACCAAAAATGGGAGCAGCTGGAGCGGTGTTTACTACTCACAACAGAACAAACATGTTTTCCTTCATGTTCTTGCCACGGTGAGAACGAGGAGCAGTGGAGTGTGTACTTTATGTGTTTGTGTGTGCTCATTCATTGTGGTTTTCTTGGCAGGTCACACCGGTCTGCAACAGGATCCTCCCAGAGCTCAGCCCAATTCACAGAACAATGCAGAAGGTGTAATGCGTCCACATTGTTCCGGAGAGCCTCACAACACCATCCTCGTTACTGTAAAATGGCCCATGCGGGAACACTGCCAGGCGAAACTCTCGAAGGGGGAAACTGAAAAATTTACAAAAAGACTGTAAATCTACACTTGTTCATTTCATCTGACAGCTCTGTTCATATGCATAATCTTAAACAGCCCTACGTCAGATTTCCATGTTCATCTGGAAATAATCAAGAAAATTTGAAGTTTTAGAAACATTTCAAAATATAGGAAGCCCTAGCACAGGGGTCTGCAACCTGCAACAGAATAAATTCACTCATGTACAAGAAAAAACTGCAAATTAAAGAAGAAAAACTCTAAAATATCAGTGAAAACTGACAAAAATTCATGAGAATATGATGCTTATTTATAAAATCAAAATTGTGATTTTTCACAAAAAAACCCCACACCAAATTAAACAGTGTAGTCTATGTGAAATGGCAAGACACACTACAATGCGGTAGCATGTACACACATATGACGTCACGGCGCCTTGTGGTATATTAGACGGCTGCCCAGGGCCAGCCATCTTCTTGGTGCCCTACCTGCTTCCAGCCACCCACTGTTCTGTACCACTTTGCTGTGTACTCCCGCGGCTAGCTATAATAAAGCTAACCTCAACTCACAGTCAGTGTCTGCCTGATTTCCAGACACAACAATGGCGATGAGGATGGAGAATCCAGTTACACAACCGCCGTTGTTTCTCACTTTGCCTGGTAGGCCACCTATCCCTTGGTCCTGCCGGTATTATGAATCTTTGTGTAATTTGTGTAATTTTTCTGTAATTTCCCAGTTTGGGATCAATAAAGTACATTATCTATCTATCTATCTATCTATCTATCTATCTATCTATCTTTCCTAACATTCATAATCGCCGCCGGCCTGAGGCAAGCTAGCAAGGCTAGGCTAAAGGCTGTGCTAATCCACTGCCTTGGCATCAAGGGATGGCGTATCTTCTGAACGCTTGGACCTGCGGACACCTACGATGACTGTGTGGCTTTGTTGGCCGTTTTTTTTTTTTTGCTGCTCCAAAGATAAATGGAGTCCCACAAATTAAGTAGTCACCTCCGGCTACTCAGCTTCTTGGACCCACGTATGACCCGGACACTCCCCATTCGGTGAGCTCTGACAATGGGCTGTCCGTGTGGTGTACAGTGAAGCTGGATGGCGTCAGTATACTGATAGTACTGAACGTTGCTGCCTCAAGGTCCCTGATAAATGAGGCCACGATCAGGAGGCTTACTCCCCGGGACCAGATGCGGTGGAACTGCTTGACTACAGACGCTCTAAGATCAGCACGGTGGGATGCGTCACCTTCTCAGTGCACTGTGGCTGCAAGACTCTCCCAGCATTCTTGTTCCAGGTAGCACATCATGGCAGTAATGTCCTGGGGTGGGACTTACTCCACAAATAGATTCAAGATGGCAGACAGAGCAAGCATGCAGTGTGGCGGGTCCTGCTTGTAAGCTCAAAAACCAGCTAAAAAAGCAGCTAAAGCTTCAGCAAAACCTCTACGTCTCTTACAATCCCACCTGTTAACGGTTGCCTTACTCCTGTACTTAATCCTAAGTACAGTACGACATCGGCTCTCAACAACAAGATGGAAAGAACAGCTCCAGTACACGAGTTACCTGAACAAAGGATGGGCCAGACCGCCAACCTACCACAGGCAATCCTGTACAGTCAGCAGCCTCGTGAGATTATTCCACCTCAGCGTTATCTTGCTCCTGGCAGGCGACGTGGAAATAAACCCACGACTGGTGGCCACGGACCTGTGTGGGGGACAGAGACCTTTATTGCCTACAGGACTAGCGCCGTTACTGTCTCCATCATCAGCAGAGACAATGAGACCACAGTTGTTTACGGGACCAGACTGGACATGAGCAGCACAATCGCCAGCGGAATTAATGGCGCACTCACTGCTAGTACTGGCCGCGCTAAAGCAGCCCACACCAGCCCGCACCGCTGCGACCCTGCAGCCCACCAACACCACCGTGGCATGGCAGGTGGTGTCATCACAGACCAACAGAGGAATAGAGCCTGAATGGACTAGCAATCAACCCCCATCCCTGTAGCACAACAATGCACCCTCCTCACTACGGCGCCACCAATGCTAACAGGACTAGCGCGGCTAACGCCTCCATCAACAGCAGAAACATCAAGACCACAACTGTTTACGGGACCATCATGGACACAAGTGCCTTCGCCAGCGGAGTCAATACCGTGCACACAACCGGTATTGGCTGCGCTAAGGCGATCCACACCAACCTGCATCGCTGTGGCCCTGCAGCCCACCAGCACCACCGTGGTGGGGCAACCTGACGGAGTTGTCACAGCCCAACAGCAGAACAGAGCCAAGATGGACTGGCAATTGACCCTCGTCCTTGCAGCACAGCAACGCACCCTCCTCAACACGGTGCAGCAGAGAACCCATATCACCAGACAGCCAGCCGCTGCCGCTGGGTCGGTTCCTGCTGCAGCAGCCCAGCGTACGGACTCCACCGCAGCGGTAATACAACAATCAGCTGGCGGTGAGTGTAAAACTCTTCAGAGAAATCCTGTGTTAAAAAAACATAGATCGCTAAAAGTTTTTCAAACCCTGAACCAGGCAAAATGAATTTGGGACCCTCAAAGTAAAAAAAAGGTCTGCTTGGGGGGCACTTAAATGTACAAAGTATGATCTCTAAAAGTGAACAACTAGAAAATCTGCTGATAAACTCCAATATTGATTTTATGGGTCTTTCTGAAACCTGGTTATCATCCTCGTCACCTGAAACTGTTGTTACCATGCCTGGCTATAATGTGTTTAGGAAAGACAATGAGCATGGAAAAGCAGGAAGAGTTCCACTATCTGTTAAAGACACCTTAAAATGTAATCAAATTGAATGGTTAAAAGATATGTCTAGAATGTGTAGGAGTTAACATTAAGTTGTCAGCCAAGACAGATAGATAGATAGATAGATAGAGAGAGAGATAGATAGATAGATAGATAGATAGATAGATAGATAGATGTACTTTATTGATCCCAAATTAGGAAATTACAGTGTAACAGCAGCATGACAGTTGACAACCAAACAACAGAAATACACACATGACAGACAAAGGGATTACCCATGGAAAGTAAAAACTAACACGACTATAAAAACCTATATACATTATAGCTTAATATATGGTGACCTGTATAAACACATGAATCATCCCATTGCACAAAGGAGGACTATCAGGAGCAGAGTAAAAATGTGAGGTACCAGTTAGTCTGTAAGGTGCAGTGTGGCAGCATAGCTATGACCAGAATACAACATCATAGTGGGTTATTGTACAGTGAAATTGCATGTGGCAGGAAAGATTTCCTGTACCTGGCCGTTTGACAGCGAAGATGTAGTAGTCTACTGGAGAAAATGCTCCGCTGTCTAGCTAGTGTGTGGTGGAGGGGGTGATCAGGATTGTACACGATGGATTGCAGTTTATTTAGTGTTCTCCTCTCCACCACTGTCTCAAAGGTCTCCGGTCTGAGACCAATCAAGAGCCAGCCCTCTTGATAATCTTGTCAAGTCTGTTGGTGTCACTGGCCCTGATACTGCTACCCCAACAGACAGCAGCAAAGGAGATGGTGCTGGCGACAACGGTCTGGTAGAAAAGCTCCAGCATCCTGCTGCACACGTTGAAAGATCTCAGCTTTCTCAGGAAGTAGAGTCTGCTCATTCCCTTCTTGCGCGCAGCATTGGTGTTGGATCTCCAGTCCAACCCGCTGCTGATCCTGCTTGACACCCAGATATTTGTAGTCTTCAACCACTCTCACATCGTCCCCCCTAATCTGCAGTGGCTGAGAAGGCGTCTTCCCCTTCCTGAAGTCAATCACCATCTCTCTGGTCTTGCTGACATTCAACCTGAAGCTTGAGCAATTAACAGAACAATGCAGCCTCTTTTGTCCTACAGCCCCGGAGCAGAGGAGGAATTCCGGCGCCAGTAATCCAGCTATTGATATGTGTGACTCTCGTGTAAATGTCCATGCATTCCTTCTTGACTGTTATGCTAATATGCCATGCATGCACTATCTGTATCTCAGTATAAAAGAGCTGTCTGTATATGCCTCATTCTCTTTTTGATCACTTGCATTCTGACACCTAGAGACGCAGGGCTCACTCCAGCGCACTGCCACAGCGCTCGGTGCGCCTCGTGATGGAGGAAGAATAAAGCACCCTTTTAACCTTCAGTTCGCTGTGAACGCCTGCACTCATTTGATCCTCGCCTCCACACTGGTGACCCTTATTTAGTTCCTCCACACTGTGCTGAAGACATTCTACGACACGGTGGTGGCATCAGCCATCACTTTTGGAGTGGTCTGCTGGGGCAGTGGCATTACAGCAGCCGATAGGAAGAGACTGAACAAACTGATCAAGAAAGCTAGCTCTGTCCTGGGGCAGCGCCCTGACCCAGTGGAGGAGATAGGAGAGAGAAGGATGGTGGCTAAACTGTCATCTCTGCTGGAGTCCGAGTTCCACCCTATGCAGGACATACTGAACGCACTGAGGAGCTCATTTAGCAGCAGACTACATCATCCTAGGTGCACAACTGAGAGGTTTCGCAGGTCCTTCCTACCTACGGCTGTCAGACTGTATAACCTAAGCAGGGCTGCTCGCAGAGATAGCAAAAAAAACGTGATGACCTAATAGTATTGAATGCAAAAGACGCAATAGATTTACGCAATGGTCCCCTCCAGTATATACAACTAGGACAATATCAGTCGCTACAGAGGGTGACAATGTGTATGGGTACATATTCATACTATGTAGGATAACTAAGTAGACGGTTATGCTGTTTATTCCATCTTGCTACAATGCTCCGCACTTTGTATATATATTTATATATTTATGTGTACGTACTGTATGTATATCCACTGCTCTTATTTATATCTTCCATATCTTCTTAATTATTGCTCTGAGTGTTGCTATCCCTGTGCTGTTGCAATCCTGGAATTTCCCCATTGTGGGACTAATAAAGGCTTATCTTATCTTATCTTAACCTCAGGTGATTCTGCTCTGTCCACTCCACAAATCTGTCTACCAGTACCCTGTACTCCCCCTCCTCTCCTCCTCTTATACACCCCACAACAGCTGAGTCATCAGAGAATTTCTGCAGGTGGCATGACTCAGTGTTGTACTGAAAGTCAGTGGTGTATAAGGTAAAGAGAAAAGGAGAGAGCACAGTCCCCTGTAGTGCTCCCGTATCACTAGCCACCACTCCAGACAAGACATTGCCCAGCCGGACAAACTGTGGTCTGCCTGTCAGGTAGTCAGTAATCCAGGAGATCACAGAGCTGTCAACCCCCATCACCCGCAGCTTCTCACGCAGCAGCAGTGGCTGGATGGTGTTAAAGGCACTGGAGAAATCAAAAAAAGTGATTCTCACAGTATCTCCTCCACCATCCAGGTGCAGATGGGCTCGTTGCAGCAGGTAGATGACAGCATCTTCAACTCCTAAATGGGGCTGATATGCAAACTGCAGAGGGTCCAGCCGCGTCTTCATCTGCGGCCTCAGGTGGGCTAACATCAGTCTCTCCAGGACCTTCATCACATGAGATGTGAGGGCAACTGGTCGATAGTCATTCAGATCCGATGGAGATGACTTCTTGGGGACAGGAACCAGGCAGGATGTCTTCCACAGCACCGGAACTCTCTCCAGACTTAGGCTCAGGTTGTACAAGTGTTTCAGTACCAGAGCTAGCTGGTTGGCACAGGTCCTCAGGGTCCTGTCAGGGTCAGTATGACCTTCTCTGTTATTTGTTTATACAGCGGCAAACCCTCCTCTAAAGCAGATTTTTATGACCAATTTAAAGTGCTTCTTAATCAATGCAGTCCTAAAAATGAATTAATCTTATTGGGTGATTTTAATATAAACTGGGATGACAGAAAAGACATAAAATATCTAAAAATCATTATGGATCACTATAACCTAACTCAATTAATTGATCAACCGACCAGAGTCATAAGCCAGTCAAAAACCAAAATCGATTTACTTTTTACAAATAGACCTGAAAGAATCTCCCAGAGTAGTGCGGTGGCGCAGTGGTTAGCACTGCGGCAGCACAGCAACTCACCCTTGGCCGGGGGATCCTGGGTTCAATCCCTGCCCCCGACCAACAGTGATCTGTGTGGAGTTTGCATGTTCTCCCCGTGTCTGCGTGGGTTTACTCCGGGATTTCTCCGGTTTCCTCCCACATGCCAAAAACATGCAAGTTAGGTTAATTGGCATCAAACTGGGGATTCTAAATTGTCCTTAAGTATGACTGGGAGAGTGAATGGTTGTCTGTCTCTCTGTGTTGGCCCTGCGATGGACTGGCGGTCTGTCCAGGGTGTACCCTGCCTCCCGCCCAAAGATGCTGGGATAGGTTCCAGCCCCCGCCCCCGCGACCCGAAAAGGATTAAGTGGAAGAAGATGAATGAATGAATGAATCTCCCAGACTTACAACCTTTTAACAGGATTGTCTGACCACAATATAATACTAGCAACAAAAAAACTTCCATGGAAACAGCTTTCGAATCCATTTAAGAAGTCATCAGGTAACACAGTAAATTATATAATCCCCAAAAAACAACAACAAAATATAACAATGGCAATAAATGAAATCGAATAGAAGGAAATCACCTCCTCAAATGACATAAATCACAGCAATGAATTTTTATAACAAAAATCAAAGAGGTTATAGCAGCATTTTCAAAAAAGGAAACAGAAGAAGAATCAGTTTACCATGGCTCAACTCCGAATGTCTACAACAAATGAAGACCAGAGATCAATTTCTTAAAATAGCTCTAAAATGATGTTTAACAACAAACAGACAAAAATTTATGCCTGCGAGAAATAAGGTAACACAAACCACAAGGAAGGCTAAGGCAAACTTTTTTATAACCACTACTGAAAATGCAAAAGGAGGTGGCAAAAAAATTTGGAATAATATTAACAAATTGACCAAAAAACAGAACAAAAAAGACGATGGAGAAATGGAACTTAATATTAATAACAAACTGGTACAGAATCCCACGGTCATTGCTACAAAGTTTAACAACTTTTTCATAAACTCTGTGCTACAAATATCCAACTCATTTAATCCACATTATCATAATTCCAGTTCTATTAACCCCTCACAACCAATTTTTTATATATTAGAAATAACTGAAAATGAAGTTGCAAATATCATCAGCTCATTGAATAGCTCAAAAGCAACAGATGAACATAGTCTTAACACCAAATTTTAAAAAGAAAATAAAGAATCTCTCATTTGTCCAATTACTCATCTTATCAATCTATCAATCAAATTTGCTGTCGTCCCACCTGCCTGGAAAGTAGGAGTGGTCAGACCAATTTTCAAAACAGGGAGTAAAACTGATATACAGTGGGGCAAAAAAGTATTTAGTCAGCCACCAATTGTGCAAGTTTTCCCACTTAAAAAATGAGAGAGGTCTCCAATTTTCATTATAGGTATACATCAACTATGAGAGACAAAATGAGAAAAAAAATCCAGAAAATCCCATTGAAGGATTTTTAATGAATTAATTGGTAAATTCCTCTGTAAAATAAGTATTTGGTCACCTACAAACAAGCAAGATTTCTGGCTCTCACAGACCTGCAACTTCTTCTTTAAGAGGCTCTTCTGTCCTCCACTCGTTACCTGTATTAATGGCACCTGTTTGAACTCGTTATCAGTATAAAAGACACCTGTCTACAACCTCAAACAGTCAGACTCCAAACTCCACTATGGCCAAGACCAAAGAGCTGTCAAAGGACACCAGAAACAAAATTGTAGACCTGCACCAGGCTGGGAAGACTCAATCTGCAATAGGTAAGCAGCTTGGTGTGAAGAAATCAACAGTGGGAGCAATTATTAGAAAATGGAAGACATACAAGACCACTGATAATCTCCCTCGATCTGGGGCTCCACGCAAGATCTCACCCCGTGGGGTCAAAATGATCACGAGAACGGTGAGCAAAAATCCCAGAACCACATGGGGGGACCTAGTGAATGACCTGCAGAGAGCTGGGACCAAAGTAACAAAGGCTACATCAGAAACACACTACGCCGCCAGGGACTCAAATCCTGCAGTGCCAGACGTGTCCCCCTGCTTAAGCCAGTACATGTCCAGGCCCGTCTGAAGTTTGCTAGGGAGCATTTGGGTAATCCAGAAGAGGATTGGGAGAATGTCATATGGTCAGATGAAACCAAAATAGAACTTTTTGGTAAAAACTCAACTTGTCGTGTTTGGAGGAGAAAGAACACCATACCTACTGTTGAAGCATGGGGGTGGAAACATCATGCTTTGGGGCTGTTTTTCTGCAAAGGGACCAGGACGACTGATCCGTGTAAAGGAAAGAATGAATGGGGCCATGTATGGTGAGATTTTGAGTGAAAATCTCCTTCCACCAGCAAGGGCATTGAAGATGAAACGTGGCTGGGTCTTTCAGCATGACAATGATCCCAAACACACCGCCTGGGCAAGGAAGGAGTGGCTTCATAAGAAGCATTTCAAGGTCCTGGAGTGGCTTAGCCAGTCTCCAGATCTCAACCCCACAGAAAATCTTTGGAGGGAGTTGAAAGTCTGTGTTGCCCAGTGACAGCCCCAAAACATCACTGCTCTAGAGGAGATCTGCATGGAGGAATGGGCCAAAATACCAGCAACAGTGTGTGAAAACCTTGTGAAAACTTACAGAAAACGTTTGACCTCTGTCAATGCCAACAAAGAATATATAACAAAGTACTGAGATGAACTTTTGTTATTGGCCAAATACTTATTTTACCGAGGAATTTGCCAATTAATTCATTAAAAATCCTTCAATCTGATTTTCTGGATTTTTTTTTCTCATTTTGTCTCTCATAGTTGAGGTATACCTATGATGAAAATTGGAGACCTCTCTCATCTTTTAAGTGGGAGAACTTGCACAATTGGTGGCTGACTAAATACTTTTTTACCCCACTGTAAATAACTACAGACCAATCAGCATCTTACCTGTCATCTCCAAAATAATTGAAAAATGGGTGTCCACACTACTATGTGAACATCTAAATTATGGAAACACCCCCCTGCATCATGCACAGTTTGGGTTCTGTGCCCACCACTCAACAGAGTCTGCAATAAGCTTGTTCCTAGAGAAAACTAATCCCCCCCCCCCCCCCCACCGTCCTGTCAGGCAGCTAGGTGAGCAGAACAGAAATCTGCTTCCCGTATTGTGCCAAACAGATTTACTTTGCCAAAAGGAGCTTTATACAGTACATATATACTGTATGTACTGTATATTGTTATAAACTCCTCTTGTAATAACTTAATACTTTATTTAAATTGTTCAACCCATGAAGGACCCAAAGGGGGAAGGGGGGGAGAGAAGAGGGAGAGGAACAGACAAAGAAGACAAACAAATGGAAAACAGACTGTTTCTTTCACTGAAGAGGTCTCAACACGAGTCTGGTATCTGCACCTGTTAAAGGAGAGACGTGTGTGTGCATACGTGTGTGTGTCCCATGCCCACCACTCAACAGAGTCTGCAATAAGCTTGTTCCTAGAGAAAACTAATTCTTTCTTCGATAAGTGTAATTGTGTAGGTGCTGTGTTTTTAGATCTGAAAAAGGTGTACTTACTCAGTTTAACTTTTCAGAACATGCTATCAAATAGATGAAATCCTATCTAACCGACAGACAGCAATGTGTAATGGTCAACAGTGTCAAGTCACCATATTTGAAATGTCAAATGGGTGTCCCACAAGGCTCCATACTTGGACCAATATTATTCTCTCTATACATAAATGATCTACCAAATGCATGCAGAAACATTAATATACAAATATATGCAGATGACACGGTAATATTCACACTTGCAAAAAACACACAAGAAGCCGCCTGTATTCTTACAACAGCGATGATTGAAATCCATGACTGGCTGAATAACTAATGTCTCCTACTAAACGCTAAAAAAAAACCCGTTTACACGATGTTCACCAAACAACGATCAAATATTACAAACTCAAACATCTTCTTAAAAGGGGAGGAGGTGCAACTAGTTGAGGAATTTAAGTACCTCGGCATGATTTTAGACTCCTCACTAACCTTTAAAAAACATTAAAAAATCTCAAATACAATCAAATTCAATCTAAGAAATTTTAAGATAAGATAAGATAAGATAAGATAAGCCTTTATTAGTCCCACAACGGGGAAATTCCAGGATTGCAACAGCACAGGGATAGCAACACTCAGAGCAACAATCAGAAGGCAAGGAAAAAAAAAAAAAACAAAAAAAAAAAAAACAAGCAAGCAAGAGCAGCTAATATACATATGTACATATTACTATAAAATATATATATACACACACACACACACACAGACACACAGTGCAGAGCATTGTAGCTGGATGGAATAAATATATGAATATATGAACACACAGTGCAGAACATTGTAGCTAGATGGAATAAATATGTAAATATATAAACACCCACAGTACGAAGCATTGCAGCTAGGTGGAATAAATATGCAAGTATATAAACACACACAGTGCGGAGCAATGTAGCTAGATGGAATAATATGTAGATATATAAAAACACAGTGCGGAGCATTGTAGCTAGATGGAATAAATATATAGATATATAAATATAAACACACCCAGTGCTGAGCATTGTAGCTAGATGGAATAAATATATAGATATATAAATATAAACACACCCAGTGCAGAGCATTGTAGCTAGATGGAATAAATATGTAAATATATAAACACACACAGTGCAGAGCATTGTTGCTAGGTGGGATGAAACAGCATAACCGTCTATTTAGTTATCCTACATGGTATGATTATGTGCCCATACATATTCTCACCCTCCATAGCGACCGGTATGTTCCTAGTTGTATGCCGGAGAGGACGATTGTGTAAGTCTATTGCATCTTTTGCATTCAAAAAAAAAAAAAAACTATTAGTTTGTTACGTCTTTTTGCTATCTCTGCGAGCAGCCCTGCTTAGGTTGTACAGTCTGACAGCCGTTGGTAGGAAGGACCTACGAAACCTCTCGGTTGTGCACCTGGGATGATGTAGTCTGCTGCTAAATGAGCTCCTCAGTGCATCCAGTATGTCCTGCATAGGGTGGAACTCGGACTCCAGCAGAGATGACAGTTTAGCCACCGTCCTTCTCTCTCCTATCTCCTCCATCGGATCAAGGCGTTGCCCCAGGACAGAGCTAGCTTTCTTAATCAGTTTGTTCAGTCTCTTCCTATCGGCTGCAGTAATGCCACTGCCCCAGCAGACCACTCCAAAAGTGATGGCTGATGCCACCACCGTGTCATAGAATGACTTCAGCAGCGCCCCTTGTACACCAAAAGACCTGAGTCTCCTCAGCAGGAACAGCCTGCGCTGTCCCTTCTTGTAGAGTGTGTCAGTATTGTGTGACCAGTCTAGTTTATTGTTCAGATGAATACCCAGGTACTTGTAGGATGTCACCATCTCGATGTCTGTTCCCTGTATATTTACTGGTGCTGTGAGGGGCTGCCCATGCCTGCGGCAGTCCACCACCAGCTCCTTAGTTTTCCTCGCGTTGATCTAGAGGCAGTTCCGATGGCACCAGTCCACAAAGTCCTGGATAAGCCCTCTGTACTCAGCTTCATCTCCGCTGGAGATGAGACCAACGATCGCAGAGTCATCAGAGAACTTCTGTAGATGGCAATGTGTTGTGTTGTGTGAGAAGTCCGCAGTATAAAGAGTGAACAGGAAGGGAGCCAGCACCGTTCCCTGGGGGGCCCCCGTGCTACTGATGATCGTGTCGGAAACACAGTCCCGGGTTCTCACAAACTGAGGCCGGTTCGTGAGGTAGTCCAGGATCCATGATGACAGGTGCTGGTCCACCCCTGCGTGCAGCAGCTTGTCCTTCAGGATCATCGGTTGGATGGTGTTGAAAGCACTGGAGAAGTCAAAGAACATGATCCTCACCATATTCCCGGGCTTCTCCAGGTGGGACAGAGAACGGTGAAGGAGGAAGATCACCGCATCCTCCACCCCAATGCCATGCTGGTAGGCGAACTGGAGTGGACCCATCGCTGGTTCCACCAGGGGGCGGAGATGAGCAAGGAGCAGTCTCTCCAGGGTCTTCATCAAGTGGGACATCAAGGCCACCGGTCTGAAGCTGTTCAGGTCTTTGGGGTGGGAAGTTTTTGGTACAGGTACCACACAAGATGTTTTCCACAGCTGTGGTACCCTCCCCAGTTTCAGGCTCATGTTGAAGATATACGTCACAATCCCACACAGCTGGTCTGCACAGGACTTGAGGAGCTTTGCGCTGATGCCGTCCGGTCCCGACGCCTTCCTCGCCTTGATCTTCCTCAGCTCCGTCCTCACCTGGGTCTTGGTCAGGGTCAGGATGGGGGGCTGTGTGTTGGGAGTGGGGGGGGTGTCGGTGGAGTGGGGAGTAGGTAGCAGGACTTGATTTCTTAGAGGCAGCAGTGGTTGTTGTGCAGACAGGGGGGAGGGCGGTTGGTCAAATCTATTGAAAAACAGATTCATGTTGTTCGCCCACTCCCTGCCCCCCGTGGCCTGGGGGGAGGTATTCTGGAGCCCCGAGATGGTTTTGAGGTTTCTCCAGACCCCGCTGATGTCGCTCTGTTGCAGCTTGTCCTCCATCTTCTTCCTGAAGCTGTCCTTGCCTTCTCTGATCTTTCTCCTCAGCTCCCTCTGTACGGACTTCAGCATCTCCCTGTTCCCCGACCTGAAGATCCTCTTCTTCTCTCTCAGAAGTGTTTTTATCTCAGGGTTGATCCAGGGTTTGTTGTTTGAGTGACGCCGTATGGTCTTGGTGGGAACGGATTTGTCCACACAGAAGCTGAGGTAGCCCGTGAAGGTGTGAATGAGGCCATCGATGTCCTCACCATGTGGATCGCAGAGCTGCTTCCAGGCAGTGGCTTCAAAACAGTCCTTTAGAGTGTCCATTGTCTCCTCAGACCATAACTCCACAGTGTGCATGGCCGGAGGTTGTCTGTGCACTAGGGGTTTGTACACCGGTCGGAGATGAACCAAGTTGTGATCCGATCTCCCAAGTGGGGGGAGTTGTGATGAGGTGTACGCCTCCTTAGTGTTTGCGTAGAACAAATCCAGTGTTTTATTGTCTCTAGTGTGGCATGTGACATACTGGGTGAAAGTGGGCAGAATGGGAGACAGTGAAACGTGGTTGAAATCGCCTGAGATGAGGAGAAGAGCATCTGGGTGTTCTGTCTGCAGCCTGCTGGTTACTGAATGGATGACGTCACGCGCTGTCCCAGCGTTCGCCGTCGGATTTGCTTAAACAACAATGCAGATCACGTGTGAGTGTTCTCTCGGGAGATATGTAGGCCTCATGCTAACAGCTAGCAACTCAATGTCTTTGCTGCAGTGTCGTTGTTTAACAGTGATATGTCCCGGTCTGCACCAGTTGTTGTTAACATACATTATCACTCCACCGCCCCTAGTTTTGCCACTCTCTGGTGTTCGGTCAGCTCGTATCATGTGAAAACCCTCCAGCTCAATGTTAGCATCTGCTGCTAGTTCAGTTAGCCACGTCTCAGTAAACAAAAGGAGAGAGCACTCCCGGTAAGTGCTATCATAACGGGAGATAGCCGCTAGCTCATCTAACTTTCCCAGTATCGACCGTACATTTCCCATGACAACAGATGGAAGGGAGGGTCTGTACCTTATATTTTTTGTCCTCCGCCTTACTCCAGCCCGGCAGCCGCGGCGTTTTCGCCTCAGTTCTCTCGGTATGTCGAGTTTTTCCAGTGGGACCGGGTGGCGGTTAAATGCTAGCAGCTCTTCCCTATTGTATCGTATCCTGCTATAAACAGTGGCTCCGTCCACCGGCTCAGGAGACATTTGGGACGATCTGTGTGTCCGTGATATAAGTGGGGTGAAAAAAAAAAAAAAAAGTGATCAAAAGAGAGAGGAAGGGAAAAAAAAAACTCGGAATCGAGCCGCTGTTGCAAAAGGCAGCCGACTGGTGTGGCGCCGAGAGGGATAAGTAAATTAAATAAGTTAAAATTAAATAAGTAAATTTTAAACAAATTAGACCATCACTGACAGTTAATGTGACCAAAATGTTTATGCATGCAATGACCTTCTCACACATCGATTACTGTTTTACCAACTGGTCACTCACTGGTGCAACCATAATGAAACCCATTGAATCTTTATACAAAAAAGCCATAAAAATCCTTGACAAGAAAGATCCAACATATCATTGCTGTAACATTCACAAAAAAATACAATCTTCTTGAAAATTATAAAACTCTCAAATTTGCCTGTTCAATCTATAAAATATTAAATGGCCATGCACCCCCCCCCACCCCCGCCCCGTCCCAGCAGAATATGTTAAACTGAGGACTGTCACCAGTACAATCACCAGAGCAATCACTAGAGGAGACTGTGAGGTCCCCCACACACCACATTTGCTCAATCTGTGCTATCAGTGAGGGACACTGAGATCTGGAATAACATACCACCTGCAATCAGAGAACGTACCACACTAAACACTTTTACAACGCATTGTAAAAATTGGCTTTTAAACAACCAAAACTGTACCCATAACTAGTGGTTGCTCTGCAGCATACGCATATATACACATGCGCCTGTGCGTCAGACACATATGCCCCGCCTCTTGTTTTTGGTTGTCTCTTGTTGCTGTGAGGTGCTTGAGTGCATGTGTGTGTATGCATAAACAGTACTTCACTCGTGTGACATTTGAATAGTCTTGTTTTGTAACACCTTGACTCTTGCATTTTAGCATATCCACTTTGTATAGTCTTACTGCAGTTGTTCTTCTCGTGTATAATTGTTTGTTTGTGTTTTGTGACCCACCGGGGGACTACAGATGCAAATTAGCAGTATTGCTAAATCTGGTATACTTACATTTGTATTAATGTTCATTAGTATGTATTGTTCCTTTCAAATATACATTAAACTAAACTAAAAAAAAAAAACCTGGGCTTTGCCATCATAGACCCTGGTCTGACTGCCGATGACTCCAGCCCGCTACACCCGGTCATTGACACAACTGGCCCCTGCTTTGCACCGCACACCGAGTAGAACCCTGTAGAATTGGAGCCATCACAGGAGCTCCAGACTGCATCCACACAGGACCCGGAGCTGGTCCTCATACAGCACGAGCGTCCTCGAGCTGCTGCCTCATTGCAGAAGCTCCGGAACACAGCCATGCAGAACCCAGAAGAAGATAAGGCCTACCCCGTCAGCAGCAAGACCAGCCTGCCCCTACAGCCTGTCGTGGTTCGAGTGCCGATTTCATCCACGCTCGGGCCATGCAGTATTTTCCTCCCAGCTGATGTGTGTGTCCCCGATGGCTCTCCGAGTTCTTATTGTGACAGCGCTAGGAGGGGCTTTCGAGTGTCAGAGCGGAGCTCTCTGACAGCTGAGCTGCATTAGCAATTGCCATCAGCTGTCCCATCCTGAGCCCTATTTAAGGGATCAGTTGAGGGCTGAGGGTCGCTGCAGTCTCGTCGGACAACCCCTCATCTGACATTGTCGAGCATTCCTCACCGAGCTTTCCCGGGTCAGAGATTAATAATCCTTCATCTTCGTCCATTAGTGTGAGTGTGTTTCATTATGAATTTGTTCCTCCTTGTCATAGCCTGAGTTATCGTCATAGTGTGTTTTAGCGCCCCGTGGCTCATTATTTTGTCATTATCCTTTCCTTTAACAAACTGTGCAAACTCATCAGCTGATATATAGCGTCTTATTGATGGCTCGTGAGGGCCATCCATGACACAACTGTGGACAAAATTGTTGGTACCCCTCTGTTAATGAAAGAAAAACCCACAATGGTCACAGAAATAACTTGAATCTGACAAAAGTGGTAACAAATAAAAATTCTATGAAAATTAACCAATGAAAATCAGACAGTGCTTTTGAATTGTGGTTCAACAGAGTTACTTTAAATAACAAACTCATGAAACAGGCCTGGACAAAAATGATGGTACCCCTAGAAAAGATTGAAAATAATGTGACCATAGGGACATGTTCAACCAAGATGTGTCCTCTAATTAACATCACAGGTGTCTACAAACTTGTAATCAGTCAGTCGGCCTATTTAAAGGGTGACAAGTAGTCACTGTGCTGTTTGGTGACATGGTGTGTACCACACTAAACATGGACCAGAGGAAGCAAAGGAGAGAGTTGTCTCAGGAGATTAGAAAGAAAATTATAGACAAGCATGTTAAAGGTAAAGGCTATAAGACCATCTCCAAGCAGCTTGATGTTCCTGTGACTACAGTTGCATATATTATTCAGAAATTTAAGATCCATGGGACTGTAGCCAACCTCCCTGGATGTGGCCACAGGAGGAAACTTGATGAAAAATGGAAGAGAGAGATAATATGAATGATAACAAAAGAGCCCAGAACAACCTCTAAACACATTCAAGGTGAACTCTCTTGGTCTTGCTCTCTTGGTGGTCTCTGGTCTCTTCCTCCAGAGACCATCTGACGGCGGGAGGCGGGGCCGGCTCAGTGGATCTGACAGATCTGCTGAGCTGGCCCCGCCTACGAAAATCAGCTGATAAATGTCACCTGGTAGCAATCAGCTGACTCTTCTGACGAAGGCTGCAGTGCAGTTGAAACATGTAAAGAAGGTAAAGACATCTTTCTATTTTATTTTTTGTCTTTCATATGAACAAAAGATAAATAATTAAAAGAAGACAAAATGAACCTATTTGACTGCCACCTGAACTGCCTGTTTGTTTTTTAACTCTTCCTGCCGGTATTCACCATATTGGTTAATTTGTGGGGTTTTTTTCTCTCTCCTTCCTCTCGGATATTGATAAAGTAATTTTTTCTTTTTTCTCTTTGCCTGGATATCTGAATTGAAGTGTACATATACAGTATATTTTTGTTTTAGCTTATTTATCCGGACTTGAACATTTCTGTATTTTTTGAGTATTCTTAAACTCTATTTACTTGAACATTTCTGTTAAGGAAAGTCTCATTTCATGTTGGGGTTGGTATTTTTCCACTTTTTCATTTGGGTTCGTAATGTGAGTATTATCCGCGCTATTTTGTGCTTGAGCCTTTGTTGTTTATCATTTGATCTTTGTGGGGTTTTTTTCCTGTATTTTGCCGTTAGTCATTTTTGTGTCTGTTGTCTTTTGTGTTTCTCTCCCTCCTAGCCTGTTTCCCCCTCCGCCCACCCGAGGTTGGTCTTGATTGCTTTCTGGTTGGGGGGGGGGGGGGGGGGGGGGGCTGCCGGGATGTCACAGTGGACACCTGAAATGCGTCCCTTGAATGGAGGGTACTCTGGTGATCTGAGCGCTGAGCTAATCCGCGCTCGAGCTACTCAGTATTCTCTCTTTTTTCTTTATATTTCCTGCCATGTTATTATTGGTTTTCCTGGGGCTTTTACTGTGACAGGGCTGCGGCTGGACTTCCGACTGTCAAGCCGAGCCGGCACTGTCACAGCTGATTGTGATTTGGGTGATTACGTTTTCTCCTCTCCTGTTTGGTTTGTTGCCCTTGTCATTAGAATTTAAGGGAGCAGCTGAGGCTCACTCCTTGCTGCAACCTACGTCAACCTTAGGCTGGAGTCCCTACATCAGGCTCCAGTCCTGTTTCAGCGTGAGTTTTCATTCCCGCTAATTCATGTATAAGTGTTTATTCTATAGCGTCAGGTTTTGCCCTCGCTACTCTCTCGTATTGGTGTTTGTGCTCTTTATAGCACTGCGGCAGCACAGCAACTCACCCTTGACCATGGGATCCCTGGTTCAATCCCAGCCCCTGGCCAACAGTGATCTGTGTGGAGTTTGCATGTTCTCCCCATGTCTGCGTGGGTTTACTCCAGGATTTCTCCGGTTTCCTCCCACAGGCCAAAAACATGCAGGTTAGGCTAATTGGAGACTATAAAAGTGGCCCTAGGTGTGAATGTGTGTGTGAATGGTAAAGGGATAGCGCTATACCGTGGCTGCTTCATCCATCCAGGTGGATGCCCTTAATTTCCCCTCTGGGGATCAATAAAGTATACAAAATCAAATCAAAAAAAAAAAAAATTACTTCCAACATTATGGAGAGAAGTGTTTCACATCATCGCATGTTGATGTAAAATTATGGCTGAATAAAACAAAAAATATCCTCTAGGTCAAGTTGCTGTATAGCTCATGCAGAAAAATATGTTTGAGTCAATTAAACCAGAATCAACGTAGGTTCAAGTACAGCTGGTAGCAGTTTTATTATTGGTGATTAAGGCTTTTTTTATATTAAACTTTTATTAATCTGTGGATTAAATGTCTTAGATATATTTACCATGAAGCAACCAAAACAATTATTTAAAAAGTTAGAGATATGAATAAATATAAGATTTTATAGTTCATATGCATCATCACTAAATTAATAATAAACAAGTCTATACATTCTGCTGTATTGCTGTCACAGGATAATCTGCTGTAGAAAGATCACATACTGTTAATTGAGAAGCTAATAGCATTAATCTGCATTTGTTTGGATTTTGTGTGGGTGGAGGGATTTCTTTAAATCTCCCCCGAGTAACAACTGAATGAGAAAGAAACAATGACAACACGGGCATTTGTCAAATATTTACCTTTACATAATTTTGGACAGGCATTAGCACACCCACCTACAGTGGGGTAAAAAAGTATTTAGTCAGCCACCAATTGTGCAAGTTCTCCCACTTAAAAGATGAGAGAGGTCTCCAATTTTCATCACAGGTATACCTCAACTATGAGAGACAAAATGAGAAAAAAAAAATCCAGAAAATCACACTCTGATTTTTATAGAATTTATTTGCAAATTATGGTGGAAAATAAGTATTTGGTCAATAACGAGGTCAAACGTTTTCTGTAAGTCTTCACAAGGTTTTCACACACTGTTGCTGGTATTTTGGCCCATTCCTCCATGCAGATCTCCTCTAGAGCAGTGATGTTTTGGGGCTGTCGCTGGGCAACACAGACTTTCAACTCCCTCCAAAGATTTTCTATGGGGTTGAGATCTGGAGACTGGCTAGGCCACTCCAGGACCTTGAAATGCTTCTTACAAAGCCACTCCTTCATTGCCCGAGCGGTGTGTTTGGAATCATTGTCATGCTGAAAGACCCAGCCACGTTTCATCTTCAATGCCCTTGCTGATGGAAGGAGGTTTTTATTGAAAATCTCACGATACATGGCCCCATTCATTCTTTCCTTTACACGGATCAGTCGTCCTGGTCCCTTTGCAGAAAAACAGCCCCAAAGCATGATGTTTCCACCCCCATGCTTCACAATAGGTATGGTGTTCTTTCTCCTCCAAACACGACAAGTTGAGTTTTTACCAAAAAGTTCTATTTTGGTTTCATCTGACCATATGACATTCTCCAATCCTCTTCTGGATTATCCAAATGCTCTCTAGCAAACTTCAGACAGGCCTGGACATGTACTGGCTTAAGCAGGGGGACACATCTGGCACTGCAGGATTTGAGTCCCTGGCGGCGTAGTGTGTTACTGATGGTAGCCTTTGTTACTTTGGTCCCAACTCTCTGCAGGTCATTCACTAGGTCCCCCCGTGTGGTTCTGGGATTTTTGCTCACCGTTCTCGTGATCATTTTGACCCCACGGGGTGAGATCTTGCGTGGAGCCCCAGATCGAGGGAGATTATGAGTGGTCTTGTATGTCTTCCATTTTCTAATAATTGCTCCCACTGTTGATTTCTTCACACCAAGCTGCTTACCTATTGCAGATTCAGTCTTCCCAGCCTGGTGCAGGTCTGCAATTTTGTTTCTGATGTCCTTTGACAGCTCTTTGTTCTTGGCTATAGTGGAGTTTGGAGTCTGACTGTTTGAGGTTGTGGACAGGTGTCTTTTATACTGATAACGAGTTCAAACAGGTGCCATTAATACAGGTAAAGAGTGGAGGACAGAAGAGCCTCTTAAAGAAGAAGTTACAGGTCTGTGAGAGCCAGAAATCTTGCTTGTTTGTAGGTGACCAAATACTTATTTTCCACCATAATTTGCAAATAAATTCTTTAAAAATCAGACAATGTTATTTTCTGGATTTTTTTTCTCATTTTGTCTCTCATAGTTGAAGTATACCTATGATGAAAATTGGAGACCTCTCATCTTTTTAAGTGGAAGAACTTGCACAATTGGTGGCTGACTAAATACTTTTTTGCCCCACTGTATATTTCCCACCTGTAGCAGCTGTTGTCACAAGTTAATCTAACAGCAGCGATGGAGAAACACAAACCAGCGAAACTGATATGAATATCTTACTGTCTTGGTGTTGTGGGTGAAAAATTGACAAACGAGCCACTTCACAGTTGAAGAATGGACATTTATTAAGTGAAAAATATGTTTTAATAGCAAAACACATGCACATCTGTTTACCGTTCCCAGTAAATCCATCGTCAGTTAAAATGGCACACCGTCTGTCATTATTCTGACAGATTAAATTAATTTCAAAGCTGCAACAAACAACTGTGTGTGCACACAAACACACACAGAAAAGGAAGAACAAACAACCACAATAAATGTTGTCCTACCTTTGCTATTTTGTTGTTAGAAGTCATATTTAAGAGGCAACACACAGGACCCAGTTGGAGCTGTTTGTAGCAGAAACTGAATCCACAGGACACCACACCAAACTGCACTGCTGAAGTGATTCAAAGTTAGTCAGCCCTTGAAGGCCTGGGGCTGTAAGCATTTGTCGGCCTTGTCTGCCTGGTACAGGCCTCTGCCTATTAGGAATTTTAGTTCATTAATTAAAAAAAAAAATCTGAGGGCTTGCAGCTGCGCCCCCCCCCACCCCCTAGTAGGGGGCACCCTAGGCAATGGGCTAGGTCGCCTATGCCCTGGGCCGGCCCTGCATTAACCAATATGCTAATAAGTCTCTTCTTATGCCAGCACGTTCCTGCTAAGCTAACTGAGTGTGTAAAGGTTCTGAGTTTCTCAGGGTGGCAACAGCATCTCCTGTAGCTTTTTCACTGTCACTGTCTGGTTGTTCGCTCCCACCTTCAGCATGGCCCGTACCACCGAATTCATGGCAAACTACTTCAGCTGTGACATCAATCTGTCCTCCACGTGTCCGAACTTACATGTGCTAGCCAAACAGCGAAAAGCGTTTACATACTGTAATAATGACTCGTCCTCTCACTGTCGGTGCTGGTAGAACACAGACCTCTGGGCCATCACATTGTTGGGTATACCGAAGTGGCTAGCTAGTAGCTCGACTGCCTCAGCAATGATTCTGTTGGTCCTAGCGTGCAGTAAATACGATAGCCTTCTATGCCCAGGTTGTGAACCAGTAGAGCTTTCATCCGTACCTCGTCCAGCTTGCCCAGGTCCTACGCCGAGACGTAGTTCTCAAAAGCATTGAGCCAGTGCAGCCACAGTACGGGCGGCTCACCAGGGTTCTTCAGAAACGGCTGCAGTGGCTTCAAACACACTTCCATGGCTTTACTCTTGTCGCCAAATGTTATGTCTGGAAACCCGGGAATGACCAACGGAGAGTGGTGCTGTTTTAGAACACAAACTTTATTACAACAAAGTATAGACTTAGAGTAATGGCCTGTTATGGGAGGCTGAGTGCTACATAGTCAAGAGTCGAGACCCAGCTAAGATGGCCAACTCTCCCACTATATTGGCTCGGCGTGATGACCTCATGAAAGAGCTGCATCATCACGCTGGTGCCATTTAACCCTGTGGTTTCTTACACCACAGACTTGTAAATTTTTTAACACATGAGGGAAAAAAATAAACATTTACAAAAAAAAAAAGCCCCGATTTGTGAAAAAAGTTGCAATTTAAAAAAAAGGCACAAATTTATGTTGCAAAAAAAGCTGCAAGTTAAAGAAACCAAGATCATAAATTTGAGAGATTATGCATATTTACGAGAAAAAATTAATGAGTGAAAACTGCAAGTTTCTGTGACATGCTCAGTTGGTAGAGCATCCGCCCCACACCCGGGAGGCCTGGGTTCAAATCCAAGCATGTCATACCGAAGACCATATAAAAACGGAACTTCCTGCCATCCAGCTTGGTGCTCAGCAATAATGGAATGGAGGAGGAAAATTTGTGGCGGTGCCTTGCATGGTAGCGACCCCTCTGATTCTAGATGTGATTAACATAGATAAGAGAAACGTAATTTTGTTCTACTGTACATGATTGGCTGTATGGATTGAATGACAATAAAGCTGGCTTTATACAGTATGTTTATTTTTTCAGAAAAAAGTTGCGAATTTATGAGAAAAAAGTTGTAGATTTACAAGATGCAATTGTATGAGGAAAAAGGTGCCATTTTACAAGAAAGAAGTTGCAAATTTACAAGAAAAAAGATGAAAATTTAAGAGAAGTTTTCAGGCAATGAGATAAGATAAGATAAGATAAGATAAGCCTTTATTAGTCCCACAACGGGGAAATTCCAGGATGGCAACAGCACAGGGATAGCAACACTCAGAGCAACAATCAGAAGGCAAGAAAAAAAACAAGCAAGCAAGAGCAGCTAATAAACATATGTACGTATTACTATAAAATATATATATATACACACACACACAGACACACAGTGCAGAGCATTGTAGCTGGATGGAATAAATATATGAATATATGAACACACAGTGCAGAGCATTGTAGCTAGATGGAATAAATATGTAAATATATAAACACCCACAGTACGGAGCATTGCAGCTAGGTGGAATAAATATGCAAGTATATAAACACACACAGTGCGGAGCAATGTAGCTAGATGGAATAATATGTAGATATATAAATATATAAACACCCACAGTACGGAGCATTGTAGCTAGATGGAATAAATATGCAAATATATAAACACACACAGTGCAGAGCATTGTAGCTAGATGGAATAAATATGCAAGTATATAAACACACACAGTGCGGAGCAATGTAGCTAGATGGAATAATATGTAGATATATAAATATATAAACACCCACAGTACGGAGCATTGTAGCTAGATGGAATAAATATGCAAATATATAAACACACACAGTGCAGAGCATTGTTGCTAGATGGAATGAAACAGCATAACCGTCTACTTAGTTATCCTACATGGTATGATTATGTGCCCATACATATTCTCACCCTCCATAGCGACCGGTATGTTCCTAGTTGTATGCCGGAGAGGACCATTGTGTAAGTCTATTGCATCTTTTGCATTCAAAAAACTATTAGTTTGTTACGTCTTTTTGCTATCTCTGCGAGCAGCCCTGCTTAGGTTGTACAGTCTGACAGCCGTTGGTAGGAAGGACCTACGAAACCTCTCGGTTGTGCACCTGGGATGATGTAGTCTGCTGCTAAATGAGCTCCTCAGTGCATTCAGTATGTCCTGCATAGGGTGGAACTCGGACTCCAGCAGAGATGACAGTTTAGCCACCGTCCTTCTCTCTCCTATCTCCTCCATCGGATCAAGGCGCTGCCCCAGGACAGAGCTAGCTTTCTTAATCAGTTTGTTCAGTCTCTTCCTATCGGCTGCAGTAATGCCACTGCCCCAGCAGACCACTCCAAAAGTGATGGCTGATGCCACCACCGTGTCATAGAATGACTTCAGCAGCGCCCCTTGTACACCAAAAGACCTGAGTCTCCTCAGCAGGAACAGCCTGCGCTGTCCCTTCTTGTAGAGTGCATCAGTATTGTGTGACCAGTCTAGTTTATTGTTCAGATGAATACCCAGGTACTTATAGGATGTCACCATCTCGATGTCTGTTCCCTGTATATTTACTGGTACTGTGAGGGGCTGCCCATGCCTGCGGCAGTCCACCACCAGCTCCTTAGTTTTCCTCGCGTTGATCTGGAGGCAGTTCCGATGGCACCAGTCCACGAAGTCCTGGATAAGCCCTCTGTACTCAGCTTCATCTCCATTGGAGATGAGGCCAACGATCGCAGAGTCATCAGAGAACTTCTGTAGATGGCAGTGTGTTGTGTTGTGTGAGAAGTCCGCAGTATAAAGAGTGAACAGGAAGGGAGCCAGCACCGTTCCCTGGGGGGCCCCCGTGCTACTGATGATCGTGTCGGACACACAGTCCCGGGTTCTCACAAACTGAGGCCGGTTCGTGAGGTAGTCCAGGATCCATGATGACAGGTGCTGGTCCACCCCTGCGCGCAGCAGCTTGTCCTTCAGGATCATCGGTTGGATGGTGTTGAAAGCACTGGAGAAGTCAAAGAACATGATCCTCACCATATTCCCGGGCTTCTCCAGGTGGGACAGAGAATGGTGAAGGAGGAAGATCACCGCATCCTCCACCCCAATGCCATGCTGGTAGGCGAACTGGAGTGGATCCATCGCTGGTTCCACCAGGGGGCGGAGGTGAGCAAGGAGCAGTCTCTCCAGGGTCTTCATCAAGTGGGACGTCAAGGCCACCGGTCTGTAGCTGTTCAGGTCTTTGGGGTGGGAAGTTTTTGGTACAGGTACCACACAAGATGTTTTCCACAGCTGTGGTACCCTCCCCAGTTTCAGGCTCATGTTGAAGATATACGTCACAATCCCACACAGCTGGTCTGCACAGGACTTGAGGAGCTTTGCGCTGATGCCGTCCGGTCCCGGCGCCTTCCTCGCCTTGATCTTCCTCAGCTCCATCCTCACCTGGGTCCTGGTCAGGGTCAGGATGGGGGGCTGTGTGTTGGGAGTGGGGGGGTGTTGGTAGAGTGGGGAGTGGGCAGCAGGACTTGATTTCTTTAGAGGCAGCAGTGGTTGTTGTGCAGTCAGGGGGGAGGGCGGTTGGTCAAATCTATTGAAAAACAGATTCAGGTTGTTCGCCCACTCCCTGCCCCCTGTGGCCTGGGGGGAGGTATTCTGGAGCCCCGAGATGGTTTTGAGGTTTCTCCAGACCCCGCTGATGTCGCTCTGTTGCAGCTTGTCCTCCATCTTCTTCCTGAAGCTGTCCTTGCCTTCTCTGATCTTTCTCCTCAGCTCCCTCTGTACGGACTTCAGCATCTCCCTGTTCCCCGACCTGAAGATCCTCTTCTTCTCTCTCAGAAGTGTTTTTATCTCAGGGTTGATCCAGGGTTTGTTGTTTGAGTGACGCCGTATGGTCTTGGTGGGAACGGATTTGTCCACACAGAAGCTGAGGTAGCCCGTGAAGGTGTGAATGAGGCCATCGATGTCCTCACCATGTGGATCGCAGAGCTGCTTCCAGGCGGTGGCTTCAAAACAGCCCTTTAGGGTGTCCATTGTCTCCTCAGACCATAACTCCACAGTGTGCATGGCCGGAGGTTGTCTGTGCACTAGGGGTTTGTACACCGGCCGGAGATGAACCAAGTTGTGATCCGATCTCCCGAGTGGGGGTAGTTGTGATGAGGTGTACGCCTCCTTAGTGTTTGCGTAGAATAAATCCAGTGTTTTATTGTCTCTAGTGTGGCATGTGACATACTGGGTGAACGTGGGTAGAATGGGAGACAGTGAAACATGGTTGAAATCGCCTGAGATGAGGAGAAGAGCATCTGGGTGTTCTGTCTGCAGCCTGCTGGTTACTGAATGGATGACGTCACGTGCTGTCCCAGCGTTCGCCGTCGGATTTGCATAAACAACAATGCAGATCACGTGTGAGTGTTCTCTCGGGAGATATGTAGGCCTCATGCTAACAGCTAGCAACTCAATGTCTTTGCTGCAGTGTCGTTGTTTAACAGTGATATGTCCCGGTCTGCACCAGTTGTTGTTAACATACATGATCACTCCACCGCCCCTAGCCTTGCCACTGTCTGGTGTTCGGTCAGCTCGTATCATGTGAAAACCCTCCAGCTCAATGTTAGCATCTGCTGCTAGTTCAGTTAGCCACGTCTCAGTAAACAAAAGGAGAGAGCACTCCCGGTATGTGCTATCATAACGGGAGATAGCCGCTAGCTCATCTAACTTCCCAGTATCGACCGTACATTTCCCATGACAACAGATGGAAGGGAGGGTCTGTACCTTATATTTTTTGTCCTCCGCCTTACTCCAGCCCGGCAGCCGCGGCGTTTTCGCCTCAGTTCACTCGGTATGTCGAGTTTTTCCAATGGGACCGGGTGGCGGTTGAATGCTAGCAGCTGTTCTCTGCTGTATCGTATCCTGCTATAGACAGTGGCTCCGTCCACCGGCTCAGGAGACATTTAGGACGATCTGTGTGTCCGTGATATAAGTGGGGTGAAAAAAAAAGACGGATCAAAAGAGAGAGGAAGGGAAAAAGACTCGGAATCGAGCCGCTGTTGCAAAAGGCAGCCGACTCGTGTGGCGCCGAGTAAATAAAAAAAAAAAAAAAAAAAAAAAAATTGATGCAAATTTATGTCATATTTGGGAGGGAAAAAATCAAAAGTTCAGAGGAAAACTCAACTTTATGAGAAGTTGCAAATTCAAGTGAAAAATATGAAATTTATCTTTAATAAAAGCTTGTAAATTAATAAAAAAGGGTGCAAATTTACACAAAAAGAACAAAGCTGTTTATGAGTGTATTGTTGCAGTTTTATTTGACCCTTAGCTTTTTTTTTTTTTTTTTTTTTTTTTCAAAAAAAGCTCAAATAAATTCTCGGTTCCAAGGTTGTCATAGCCAGGAGCGGCAGTGGGGTTAAGCCCCCAGTGCTCATAAAATGCTCCTTATGGCGTGCGTCTCGAAAAGCCTCTGACAACTAAGTCCAACTCCTAGCCTGCCCGTGTGGTTTAGTCTCTAAGCCCGGCGGAACTGCTTTTACTAATAGGAGAAGGGGCGAGGGCGGATCTCTGGCGCCTTAAAACCAGATGCTTCGGGTAGATGGTGGCTCGTCAACCTGGGAAGGTAGCCCATCTAGGGGAAGGCAAACCCTGATTTCAAACCTCCGCTGCCTTGCGGCATACCCGGTCATGGGAAAGGCTTCGGGAGCCAACCCTGAGGAAAAATCCGGAGTCGGAGCCCCTAAGGCAGTTCTATGTTGTACTCAACATCGTTCTGGCAGCTCCTGCAACGGCGCTGGTGCCAAACTGTAGCAGCCCTGCTGTTCCTTTGGATTCATCAGTGACGTGGAGAGGGGGGACATGCTGCATGGGCAACATCTTGTCCTCCATATCTTCCTGCCCAGGCTTGAATCCTACCAACGCCCAACGCTGGAAGGTAGAACACCGGATCACTGGAGAGGACACTCCAGCTTCGCCTTTGGCGTAGACAAAACACGGGGAATGACAGTTACCGGTTATAAGCCACCACTCAATTGGTGTAGAGCGTGGCGCCAGGGGTTGTTCCCGAAGGTGGGAGGGATCATCGGATCTCACTGGACAGCTACCGCCCGCCTCAAGCTGGGCAGCCCCCAGCCAATAAGGTGTTGTCCCGCCACAGCTTGCTTTCCTCATTGGGTGCATGGGGATGAGGAGAAATCCGAACAGCAGGCTGAGAACCTTCACACCAGGCAAGACAATAAAACAAAAGAGACCAACTCTAAAACTGGGAACTTGGAACGTCCGCACTATGATGACAGGACTCGCTGCTAACCTCAAGGACATCAACGACACCAGGAAGACTGCCATCATCAATAATGAGCTGAAGAGACTGGGAGTGGATATCGCCACTCTCCAGGAAACACGGTTGGCTGACGCAGGCACACAGAGAGAAGGACTACACGTTCTACTGGCAGGGAAAGGGCAGTGACGAACACAGGGAACACGGAGTGGGCTTCGCAGTGAAGAACACCTTGCTGAAGATGGTGGAACCGAGCAGCACTGGCTCTGCACGACTCCTCACCCTCCGCCTGAACACCACTCAAGGCCCAGTCACCCTCGTCAGTGTGTATGCCCCAACACTGACAGCCACACCAGAGGCAAAAGACGAGTTCTACGAGAATCTCGCAACAACTGTCAGGATCATCCCCAACTCTGAACAACTCATTCTCCTTGGAGACTTCAATGCCAGAGTGGGTGCTGACCACGACTCCTGGCCCTCCTGTCTTGGACCTTTTGGCGTAGGCAGAATGAACGACAACGGACAGCGGCTGCTCGAGTTCTGCACATATCACGATCTGTGCATCACAAACTCGTTCTTCAAGACCAAGCCCCAAAACAAGGTTTCCTGGCAACATCCGCGCTCAAAGCACTGGCACCAGCTGGACTTGATCCTGACCAGGCGCACCTCACTGAAGAACGTGCTAATCACCCGTTCGTTCCAGAGTGCAGATTGCGACACAGACCATTCATTGGTGTGTTGCAAGGTCAAGCTGCAGCTGAAGAAATTCCACCGTGCTAGACAGCCTGGAAAGGCACGGATTGACACCAGCAAGATGGTTCAACCAGAACTTGTTGAGCAGTTTGCCTCCACCTTTGAGAAGGAACTTGGCGTACCACAAGAAGGAGAATCTGCAAAGCAGAAGTGGGAAGAGCTGCGAAACACCATCCACCGCACAGCCTTGGCTACCTTTGGGAGGAAGACCTCGAAGTCACAGGACTGGTTTGATGCCAAGTTGACCGAGATGACCCCCGTCATTGAAGCCAAGCGCTCAGCACTTGCTGAATACAAGAAGTACCCAAACGAGAAGAATCTCCAGATTCTCAGGGCTGCAAGAAGCAAAGTTCAGCAGACTGCTCGGCGCTGTGCCAACGAGTACTGGACTCAGCTCAGCCAAGACATTCAAACCGCTGCCATAACAGGGAACATCTGTGGTATGTACGATGGCATCAAGAAAGCACTTGGTCCGGCTCGGAGCAAGACGGCCCCCCTCAAATCCTCCACTGGGGAGATGATCACAGAAAAGAACAAGCAGATGGAGAGATGGGTGGAACACTACTCCGACCTCTACTCCAGACAGAACACCGTGACACCTTCAGCCCTTGATGCCATTGACTGCCTGCCATCCATGGACGAACTTGACGCCGAGCCAACCATCGACAAACTCAGCAAGGCCATTGATAGCTTGGCTGCTGGCAAGGCACCCAGCAACGACGGCATACCCCCTGACCTGATCAAGCACTGCAAGACCGCCCTACTGCTGCCATTGCATGACGTCCTCTGCCAGTGTTGGAAGGAAGGTGCCGTACCACAGGACATGAGGGACGCCAAGATCATCACCCTCTACAAAAACAAAGGGGAGAGAAGCGACTGCAACAACTACAGGGGCATCTCCCTCCTCAGCGTTGTTGGCAAAGTCTACGCACGAGTTGTTCTTGTTGGTCTACAGAAGCTTGCCGAACGTGTCTACCCCGAGTCTCAGTGTGGCTTCCGCGCTGAGCGATCGACGGTAGACATGATATTCTCCATCCCCCAACTCCAGGAGAAATGCAGAGAACAGAACATGCCCCTGTACGTCGCCTTCATCGACCTCACCAAAGCGTTCGATCTGGTCAGCAGAGAGGGCCTTTTCAAGATCCTGCCAAAGATAGGATGCCCACCAAAGTTGCAAAGCCTCATCAAATCGTTTCACACCAACATGCAGGGGATAGTGCAGCACGATGGCAACGTCTCAGAGCCATTCAACATACGCAGCGGAGTGAAACAGGGCTGTGTACTTGCGCCAACCCTCTTTGGGATTTTCTTTGCTATGCTCCTGAGGCATGCCTTCAGCACAGCAACAGAGGGAATCTACCTGCACACAAGATCTGACGGCAGGCTTTTCAACCTCGCCCGCCTGAAAGCCAGAACCAAAGTAGGCGAGGCTCTAATCAGAGACATGCTGTTCGCAGATGACGCTGCAGTCGCAACCCACACACAGCAGGAGCTTCAGACCCTGATGGACCGCTTCTCCCAGGCATGCAAGGACTTCGGGCTTACCATCAGCCTGAAGAAGACTAACGTCTTGGCGCAAGGCACAGAAGCACCACCAACCATCACCATCGACGACTATGAGCTGGAGGTCGTGAATCAGTTCACGTACCTGGGGTCCACGATCAGCAACAACCTCTCCCTTGATACAGAGATCAACAAAAGGATTGGAAAATCAGCCTTCACACTCGCTCGCCTCACCACACGAGTGTGGGAGAATCCCAAACTCTCTGTCAAGACGAAGATGGCAGTGCACAACGCCTGCGTCATCAGCACACTGCTCTATGGGAGTGAGACGTGGACAACATACGCCCGGCAGGAAAAGAGACTGAACTCCTTCCACTTGCGCTGCATTCGCCTCATCCTGGACATATCCTGGCAGGACAAAATGCCCAACACAGAAGTTCTGTCCCTCGCCGGACTTCCCTCCATGTTCACTCTACTCAGGCAATTAAATTCAATTTTATTTATATAGCGCCATTTCACAACAACAGTCATCTCATAGCACTATCAACTGTAGGGGGGACCCCCACAGTTGCAGAAAGACCCCAGCAATCAGGCGATCCCCTGTGAGCAAGCACTTGGCGACGGTGGAGAGGAAAAACTCCCTTTTAACAGGAAGAAACCTCCAGCAGAACCAGGCTCAGGGAGGGGCAGTCATCTGCTGCGACTGGCTGGGGGGTGAGGGGATAGAGAAGAAGAAAAGAACAGACATGTAGAGAGCAAACAGCACGATGGGGATTCAATCTATGGGAGAGAACAAACAAATGTTAATGACCAGCAAAAAAAAAAAAATATTTCATACAGAATGAGGAAAGGAGTGAGGCCCAGTGCATTACTGGAGGTCCCCCGGCTGACTAAACCTATTAGCAGCATAACTAAGGGAGGGTTCAGAAACACATGATCCCTCCCTAATTGTAGGCTATATCAAAAAGGTAGGTTTTAGCCCGATTCTTAAAAACAGAGATCGAGTCTGACTCCCGAATCCAGATTGGCAGCTGATTCCACAGGAGAGGAGCTTGATAACTGAAGGCTCTGCCTCCCATTGTACTTTTGGAGATTCTAGGTATTACAAGTAATCCTGCATTTTGGGAGCGTAGTGCTCTGTTAGGGTGATACGGTAGTATCAGATCTTTTAAATAAAAAGGAGCCTGATTGTTTAGAGCTTTGTAAGTAAGAAGAAGGATTTTAAACTTAATTCTAAACTCTATGGGAAGCCAATGAAGGGAGGCCAGAACCGGAGAGATATGATCTCTCTTTCTAGTACCTGTTAAAACTCTTGCTGCAGCATTTTGGATCAGCTGAAGACTTTTTAAAGATGTTTTAGGACAGCCTGATAATAAAGAATTACAATAATCTAATCTCGAGCTAACAAAAGCGTGGATCAGCTTCTCAGCATCACTCTGAGACAAGATGCTCCTAATCTTGGCAATATTATGCAAATGATAGAAGGCAGTCTTAGAAACAAATTTAATATGTGAATTGAAGGACAAATCCTGATCAAAAATAACTCCAAGGTTCCTCACAGAGCTATTAAGAGAAAGAGTAACTGCATCCAAACTGAAAGTTTGATTTGGAAAGGAATTTCCAAGGTTTTTGGACCAACAAGAATGACTTCAGTCTTATCTGAATTTAATAGCAGGAAATTACAAGTCATCCAAGCTTTGATTTCCTTAAGACAGGCTTCTAACTTGGCTAATTGATTACTATCATCTGGCTTCATTGACAGGTATAATTGTGTGTCATCTGCATAACAATGAAAATGTATACAGTGCTTTCTAATAATGTTGCCTAGCGGAAGCATATATAAACTAAAAAGAGTAGGGCCTAGCACAGATCCCTGTGGAACTCCATGACTAAGCTTTGAGCTGAAAGAAAACTCATCATTTACATGAACAAACTGGAACCTATCAGATAAATAAGATCTAAACCACTGCAACGAAGTTCCATTAAGTCCAACATAGTGTTCTAATCTATCAAGTAGAATATTATGATCAATAGTATCAAAAGCTGCACTAAGATCTAAAAGGACAAGTACAGAAACTAGTCCATTATCAGATGCAATGAGGAGGTCGTTAGTGACCTTCGCTAAGGCTGTTTCAGTACTATGATGGATTCTAAACCCAGATTGAAACTCTTCAAGTAAACCATTTCCCTGCAGGTGGTCAAATAATTGCGTAGCAACAACTCTTTCTAAGATTTTTGAAATGAAAGGGAGATTAGAGATTGGTCTATAGTTAACTAAAGCTCCTGGATCTAGCGTTGGCTTTTTGAGTAAGGGTTTAATTACAGCCGTTTTAAAAGCCTGCGGTACATGGCCTAAAGTTAATGAAGAATTGATTATATGAAGAATAAAGCTACCAATAAGTGGGAAGGCTTCTTTAAATAACCTGGTAGGAATAGGGTCTAAAAGACAAGTTGAAGGTTTGGATGAGGAAACTATTTTGTCTAACTCACAAAGGTCGATTGGAGTAAACTCAAGACAGACATCAATAGAAGGAGTTGTAGTAGTTACAGTATTTAAGTTAACTGTGGGAAGAATCTGATTGATTTTCTCTGATGGATGAAATTTTATTATTGAAAAAGTTCATAAAGTCCTGACTAGTAAGCTCTAAGGGGATGCTAGGATTGACAGAGTCCTGACTCTTTGTCAACCTGGCTACAGTACTGAAAAGAAACCTGGGATTATTCTTGTTCTCTTCTATTAATGCAGAGTAATAACTCGTTCTAGCTTTTCTAAGAGATTTTTTATAAATTAAAAGATGATTTCTCCAAGCTAAATAGATTTCATCTAAATTAGTAGAGCGCCATTTTCTTTCTAATTGACGAGTCTGTTTTAAGCTACGAGTTTCTGTGTTGAACCAAAGAGTTAAAAATCTCTGATTAGACTTTTTCTTTTTTAAGGGGGCCACCAAGTCTAGAGCCTGATGCAGAGAAGCTGAAACACTATCCACCATGTTATCAATTACAGAAGGAGCAAGCTGTCTATAGCTTATTTCCGTTGTGTTGACACATGGCATAGAGGAAACAATCTGCATAAATTTGGAAACGGCATCATCTGAGAGGCATCTACTGTGATATTTTTCTTTAGGAGCCAAATAGTCAGAAATAGTAAAATCAAAGGTTAACAGACAATGGTCTGACAGTACAGGGTTATGAGGAGACACTACAAGATTTTCTATTTCTATGCCATATGTCAGAACAAGGTCCAATGTATGGTGGAGGTAATGAGTAGAATTTCCTACTTTCTGAGAAAACCCAATCGAGTCTAATATTGAATTAAAAGCCACATTAAGGCAGTCACTATCTACATCCACATGTATATTAAAGTCCCCTACTATAATTATTCTATCAGATTTCAGCACTAAATCAGCTAAGAAATCAGCAAATTTGGATAAAAATTCTGAATAGGTTGATGGGGGACGATAAACTATGGCAAATAAAATTGGGTTTAACCTGAAATTGCTAAAGTGCCCAACACTGAGGACCAGGCCCTCAAAGGAATTATAACATGTTTTTTGCTTTACATTAACTAGTAATTTGGAATGGTAAATTGTTGCTACTCCTCCTCCACGACCAGAACTTCTGGGATTTTGACAGTTTAAATAACCAGAGGGAGTTGATTCATTTAAACCAGCATAATCCTCTTGCCCTAACCAAGTCTCTGTAAGGGAAATTAAATCAATCTGATGATCAATTAACAGATCATGGACTAACAGAGACTTGGGAGTTAGAGACCTAATATTTAATAAACCACATTTAATTTTTAAATTATGAGGAGGGACAGAGGACAAATCATTCAATTTAGAGGCTTTATGTTTAATTTGAGTTTTACCAATATTTTGCTTTATCACTTTGGGATGCTTATACATTATATTTTTATTCACTTTGGAGGGAGCAGACAACGATTCTCTGATGGGGAAGACAGGGGCTAAGCTGAGGGATGGCGGATGAAGAGGAGCTGCAGAGAGGCGTGTAAGACTGTGACTCTGCTTCCTGGTCCCAACTCTGAGTAGTCACGGTTTTGGAAATTTGGATAAAAAAGATGCCAGATTGTTAGATAAATGAGAAGCACCATCCAAAGTGGGATGAATGCTGTCTCGTCTCATAAGACCAGGTTTTCCCCAAAAAGAGCTCCAATTGTCAATGTAGCCCACGTCATTTTTAGGACACCACACAGACAGCCAGCAGTTCAAGGATGACGAGCGACTAAACATGTCATCACTGGTCAGATTGGGGAGGGGCCCAGAGAATACTACAGTGGCAGACATCGTTTTTGCAAACTCACACACCGATTCTACATTAAGTTTTGTGACTTCCGACTGCCGGAGACGGATGTCATTAATGCCGGCGTGAATAACAATTGTGGAGTATTTACAGTTACTTTTAGCCAGCATTTTCAAATTTGACTCGATGTCACCTGCTCTGGCCCCAGGAATACATGTGACTATGGCCGCTGGAGTTTCTAGGTTCACGTTTCTGACTACAGAGTCGCCAATGATCAGAGTTTTTTCCTCAGCGGGTGTGTCGCTGAGTGGGGAAAAAACGATTAGAAACGTGAACAGGTTGGTGGTGAACCGGGGCTTTGCGACTAGGCTTCCTTCTCACCGTCACCCACCCAGTCTCCTCGCTGCTGAGGAGAGCCAGGGAACTGCTGACAGTGGGACCTAAGCTAGCTAGCTCCGCTGCAGCTAATGGGCGTCCGTCGAGATTAACTGGTGCAGATGGTGTTTCAATGCAGCGGAGCCGGGATTCCAAATCAGACAACCTCGCCTTGAGCGCCTCAAAAAGACAACATTTATTACATTTACCGTTATCGCTAAAAGAGGCAGAGGTGTAGCTAAACATCTGACAGAGAGAGCACACCAGAGGAGAGGAAAGAGAGGTAGTAGCCATAGCTAGTGGCTAGCTAGTGGCTGGAGAGCAAACCACACGGGCAGACAGCAAAACAGGAAGTGACGATACGTTACCACAAGGAAGTGACGATCACCACTCACACGTTCTACACAGATACACGTGCTACCCCTCTGGCAGCGCAGGCTCCGCTGGCTAGGCCACGTTCACCGTATGGAGGATGGCAGAATCCCCAAAGACGTCCTCTACAGAGAACTGGCAACTGGCAGGAGAGACGTTGGCCGCCCACAGCTGCGCTTTAGAGACTTCTGCAAGAGAGACATGAAGGCCCTGGAGATCAACACAGAGCTGGGAGGACCTTGCAACGGACCGCTCCAAATGGAGAGGCACCCTGACCAGACAGCTCAAGGTGGGTGAAGAAAGACTGACTGCTGAAGCAGATGAAAAAAGGACCCGCAGGAAGAACCGCCACAGACCCAGCAGCACGGAGACCACCCACAAGTGCGACCTGTGTGACAGGGACTGCCATTTGCGCATTGGCCTGTTCAGCCACAGGCGGTGCTGTTCCAGCAGAGTAGACATTTAGGATTCTCTTCCATGGTCATCATAGACAGACGATAGCTTTTTTTTTTTTTTTTTAATATCAAAAAAAGCTCAAATAAATTCTGTGGCATTGTGCAGATTTGTTTTTGGACAAAATTGGCTAAAATGCAGATTGCTGACCCCTGGCCCAGCCTGTAAACTGAAGAGGATTTAACTCTTTTTGGGTCTTTTTGAACCAAATCTCTAAACATGTCAGAAAACAATAGAGATCATTTTAATAAGCGCAGCTCTACATTCAGGCAGACGAGCTCATCACGCCATATGCACAGACCGCTAAACTGTAGACAAATTTCCACAGTTTGGGGGTAAAAATGTTGTGTGTGCGGCCCCTTAGATTTTGCAGCATTGGATGCCATTTACCATTTCTCTGCCCAGGCATGCAATTCCCTGCCGTCCGTTCGTTGTGGTTGGTGTTGTCGCTCATTGTGGACTATAGAGAAGACAAAATCTGGCTTATTATCTCATTATCATGTGACATGTTGACACAAATTACAATTGTCCAAACAGAAAACCCTGGGGTGCTCCTGAGAGTACATCCAACCAGGTAGAAGCTAGCGGCTCCATTAACTATTTGCATGTTGTCGTCTCACAATGAGAAAATGTCGACTTCAATAAAAGGTTTTATTGTTGACCATGGCCCTCATTTATCAAAAGTACATAGAAATCAGCGCACATTTGGGTGTAAATATGATCATATGACATGGTCTACGTGGTATTTATGAAATCGTGCATATCTGGTCAATCTCATGATCGTTCACTCATTGATAAATCTGACAGATGGATCCAAGTGTCATTTGAATTCCATGCCCACATCTTGCCTTCAGAATTTACGACAGGGGAACATGAGACGGCAAAAAGAAACTTTTCCAAAGTAGAAAATCACTATATTATACGAAAAGTGAAAAATAATTATATAGTATAGTCTGTTAACCTTGAAACTTGCTTTCAATGCAAAATAACCACGTTATGGGGGAGACTGGTGCTGCGCACCACCGCTGGTGTGATCAGCTGATCTCCACCTGAGGGTTATTTTGTTTGATTTAGATGACTGTTTGACGAAATGTTGTCCATTTTGTCATTTTAAAGCATAACTGTCAAACATGAGAATTTATTACTCACTATTGAAAAGTGAAGAAAGACTTCCTTGTTGGATAGGAATATAGTGTACATACTGTAGTTGGGGTGTACTAAGATGGCGGTGCCCTGGGTGTAGTGGGAGGTGACGCTCCACCTTTCCGGTGGTGGCGTCACGGGAGTATAAGAGGGCCCAGCGGGAAGGACTCTGTCTCTTCGCTGTGGACTCTCAGGCTAGATGGAGTGACTCCTGTACGTTCCTGTTAGAGTGTTAATAAAACCATAAAATGTCACCTTGTCTCCTCATTTCCAGACGTAACATTTGGCGACAAGGACAAAAGGGTATGGAACGGGCTGCTACTGCCTTTCGGACATTTTTGGAGGCTCCGGGAGAGCCACTTGGTCCCTGGGCCAGGTGGTATGCAGCATTCGAAAACAACCTCATCGCTCTGGACCTCGGCGACCTTGAGAAATTGTGTGCAAGGGCAATTCTGGTCCACAATTTAGGAATGGAGGGCCAGAGGATCCTGAGCACATTGGGAGGAGGTGATACGTTCGACGGTGTGGTGAGGCTCATGACGGGCTATTTTCGCGCCCCTGAAAATGCCATTGAGGCAAATCCAGTTCAGACAGCGATGCCAATGGCTGGGTGAGTCAGTACAACAGTTTGTGGCGGACTTGCGGCAGCTGGTGGGAGAGTGCAGATTCGGAGCCTTGGAGGAAGAGATGATTCGCGACCAACTAGTAGAACATGTGCTGTACTCCTCTGTGAAGGTCCGCTTCCTCACTCATGCTGGTGAGCTAACGCTTCTGGCCGCCATGACCCTAGCACAACACGAGGCAGCAGAAATGATTACAAAGAATCTCAGTGAGAAAGAAAACCTGCCATGGAACGGAAAAAAGTGGAAGGCACTGGCCATGGATCCTGATGACGAGAGTGACGATGAATACGCCTCCGTTGTGAAGATTAGGTCTGCCCTGAGGATGCCGAGATACTACGGCTGTGGATCCACCAGGCACCGCTACAAAGCGAGGGAGTGCCCAGTGAAGGGGAAGCGTTGTCGGAAGTGTGGTCTGTTCCACCACTTCGCTACAGCCTGTCAAAATTTTGAGCAGGGAGACCGGAGGCCAGAGGGGGACTCTTCGGTGAGGAAGCCCACGGTGGTCCATACGGTCTCACCCAGCACTGACAGACGCATAATATGCAACGTTGAATTGGATGGGGTGGTAGTTCCGCTGATGCTGGACATGGGGTCGGCGACTTCCATCCTAAATTGGGCCACAGTGAAGACCTTTTTCCCCACATTACAGCGTGAGTAGAACAGACGTTGCTTGTTATGGTTATGGTAACAACTCCCTGGACATTGTGAGCTCTCGGCGAGGTGTAAGTCTGCTTCGGTGTGCGCAACTGAGTTCAAGGTGTCTCGCGAAGGAAATAACCTGATGGGCTGTGACTTGTTCTACGGGCTCAGGTTCTCCATTGCCAGCAGCGTCGGAGAGGAGTGGTCCGGTGGTGGGCTGTGGGACTGACCCTTCTACGTGGGAAAAGATGGTGAAGTGTGGGACATGAACATGCCCAGACCGAGTGATGGAGGGCACGACCTGCACCACGGAGCACCGTCACGGTGTAGTTCCGGTGCCAGTGTTCATGGTACCTTGGACGAGGGACCCGAACGACATGGTCAGACACCTGTAGGGGTGAATAGAGCCAGCGAGCAGGCACAGCATAGCTCCGGTGGCCGACAGAGTACCACTGTTAAGCCGGGTGCTGCCGTGGCTGATTTGACACACAAAATGAAAGCGGACGGGGCGAGACCACGTGGCACAAGCCCTAGGCATACCCATAGGACGAACAAGAGGCAGAGCTTGGGTGGGATCGGTGGGACCCTGCGACACCGTATGGGAACCAGGTCATGACGCAACGGACCACGAAACCAGTGAGTACTACCCTGGGTGTGGGTGATGACGTGTGCCCTAGGGTCGAGTCTCGGCTTGGAGGGGTCCGCAAATCAAGAGAACAGTGGGATGACCAGGGTCAACTGTGGGTAGTGAGAACTCATGACAACGGTTACCTTGAGCTGACGGATGGATCCAGACAACACCCGAACAAGCTGCGGCATTTGGGAGAGAGGAAACGCCAGTGCAGCCCGTCTCTGGTGAGAAGAAAATGGAGACGCTCTGGTAGTGGGCTGGGGGATGGACGTTCCACAGGGGAGCCTCCGGGGGTTCCTTAGGAGGACTTTTTGAAAAGGGCTAGCGGTGTGTGAAGTTTTGGTTATGTTATTCCTATTATGAATGTCATTATTGAATTTTTGGGTCTTGAAAAAAAAAAAAAAGAAAAGAAAAAACCGCTAATGTTAGGCAAGTTGCCCCTATAGGTGCATGTGTGTGGTGCAATGGTCTACTTAGTAGCGTGTGTAGTTAAAGTAAATAATGTGTTTGTAATGCCCATGTTGTGGGGTGGGAGTACTGGGGTGGAGGGATTCGGGACTGCCATTAGGTTAGTATACATACATATTGTTTGTAAGTGTTTATAGTTCTGAGTGTTTGCAATACTGTATCGGGATTAATTTATTGTGTGTGGCCCTTTTATGTTCACTGACTGTTATAATCAAAATGGCGGAGTGGTCCACTGGGCCGGTGTGGTATGCATGGATAGCTTTGTGTATTTATATTGTTTACAGTGTGCTTAGTGTGGATCGGGTTACCAAATTGGGGTGGGCCTGATTAGTGCGCTTACAATTTTCTTCGGGGGGGGGGGGGGTCTGTTACTGTAATGGTAAAAAATATTTCATAAACTAAATTTAGTTTTATACATTCCATCAGATAACTAGTTTTGTTTTTTTTTAACTTCTGATTAAATCTGTTTTAATATTAGCTGTAGTAACATAAATATGGATAAAACATTTATAATTACTAACAGCAGCCTCTTTAGTCTTTAACGTAAATCATCAGCTTTCTCATCTAAATATAACACAAGGGAAACATATCACCTGAAATGTTGTACTGCTCATTAATGGATTAAGCGGAAGAAGATGGATGGATGATTAAATAATTCTCCCAAGCAGCAGGTTTCTCTGCTGCACAGGCGTCTACAAACACTTGAAAATTTGCGTACCCAAACTCAGAGCTGTCGTAGGATTTGAGCGCACTGTACGATCACATTCAGATTGATAAATACCAATCTGCATGTTGAAATGATCGTACAACCACTTTTCTGTCTTACGCATGTTGAATAAATGAGGGCCCATATCTTCTAAGTTTTATTAATAGTCTTTCATGGAGAACACTATCAAACGCTTTAGCAAAGTCAAGGTATATGGCATCAAGAAGATGATCCTCACTAAGCAGATATTAAACAAATGTTGGGTGCTACAGGAGCATTTATTGGTAAAATCGTTCCATTCCCTGAACTTCCATAACCCCAGCCAGCATGTCCATTTCGGCCCCACCAAAGGCTCAATCTGGGCTGTCTAATGGGTTCCATCTAAGTTTGTCCATGGATTCCATGTTGGCCCCATCTGTCGTTGCCCACATGAACTTTACATGTGGTCCAGGTAAGCGGCTAATCTGTTCACCCACATTAAACCCACTGGGCCCCACATGGATTTAATGTGGGTGAGCAGGTTTCAGTCGCACTGGTGTCAGGCAAAATTATTTGAAAAAAGTAACACATTCATGAGAAGAAAAATGTGAAAATTTATAAGAAAAACAGTGACAAAGCTACAAAAAAATAGAAGCAAATTTATGAGGAAAAAAGTCACAAATTTATGAGAAAAAAGTGAAAATTTAGGAGAAAAAAGTAGCAAATTTACATAAAAGATTGTAAAATTACTTGAAAAGAGTTAAACGTAGTGTCATGTCCGCTGCGCAATTGCGCAGTGAACAAATAAATTGGTTTGAGCCCAAAGTGCAGTAAACGTGTTTGACAGAAAGGGAAAAACACAAAATGTCCATATAACAGTCCAACTGAGTGATGATGAGACAACCGGCTACAAACTTCGTTGGCTAGGGTGAGATGCCATACGCGCTCCAGGCAGAACAGGAGCGGAGAGGAAGGGCATAAATTAAGGAAGACTTACATAAGCGTCGGAACGAAAAAGCTCTGGAATAAATAACACCATACAGTCAAAAAGGAAGGGAGCCAACAACCAGTGAGCCAGGAAGTCCAATGTCGACTAAGCCACCACACTGACTGATCACACTGCCTCACATAAGTACACAGATCACTAATGAGGGCAAGTGGACACAGCAATGTGGCTAAGCAAGTGTGTGTGTGTGTGTGTGTGTGTGTGTGTGTGAGTGGTGATGGCAGAAAGCCAGGCTCAAATAATCTGCCAGCTGGAAATAAGCAACAATCAAAGACCTACAGCCACAAATCATGCACGGGGTTGAGAACAACCCCGCACATGACAGAGCCCCCCCCCCCCACCAAGGGGTGGATGCCAGACACCCAGCGTACCATCACAAAAGGAAACAAAACACAAGATAAAACTTGCCCCCCCTCCCCACCCAGAAGGCCAACATAACTAACCAGGGTGGGAGGAGGGGAAAACAGGTCAGGAGGGATTAACCAAGGCGAGAATACAATACAACATAAGGAGCACAAAAATTCCCCACCCCAAAATCACAATAAACCCTCCTCAAAACCCAAGGGTCCCACAGTTCAGGGGGCCGGCCACTGTCCCAGGGCCCACGAATGGCCATACGAATCAGGCCAGGTGGCCTGCCAAAGTCCAACCCCAGCTGGACTGCCAGGCAACGTGAGTCGGGTGGCTTCCCAGGGAAAATTGGCCACCTAATCCAGCAGTACAGTTTATCGGGCTGCCGGCCAGAGTTCCCCAGCCACCAGGCAAGGTGAAACAGGCCAGGAGGCGATCCCCCCCATAGGAAGACCCAGTCCTTCGGGCAGCCGAGCCGAATAGTTGAGCCACCAGGACTGGAGGGGTGAATGAGGAGGCGGCCTACCCACAGGGAGGCTTAAGGGTGGGTTGCCGGACCAGGGAAGGGGAGCCCCAATGGCAACCAGTGGCAGGACCAGGTGGATGACAGCGGAGCCCAATAGGACAAGGAGGAATACCCAGCAGGCCTTCGGGAAGAAAAAGGAGACCCAGGTGTCCACAAACCAGCCAGCCGTGCCCATGGTGGTCCAGGCTTGGGACAAAAACTCGGCTGCACCTGCGATGGACCTGGGCTGGGTCATGGCTGCACCGGCGGTGGTCCCAGCTCGGGACAGTGTAGCACCGGCGGTGGTCCCTTCCCGGGACCTCGTTGAGCCGCAACTGGGCCTGTGTAGCACCCATGGTGGACCCTGACCGAGCCATGGTTGCACTCACGGTGGAGACCAGCTGGACCCCTGCTGCACCCGCGATGGGACCCAGCTTGGTCACTGCTGACCCCAACGCTGCTTTAACGGTGGGTCAGCCAACCCGTAGGAGCACCCGAGCCAGAAGGGGGTTGATTACGGGCACCCTAGGCTGGAGCTGTGTACCCACAGCGAGCTCCTCTACAGGGGCGGCAGGACCCATGGTGATCTCCATGGGAGTGGCAGCAGCAATGATGACCTCCGGTGGTGAGCCTGGATCCATGGACTCGTCCGGCACCAATGGACTCTCTCCGGTGGCCCTGGAAGAGGACTTTGACAGAGAACAAAGGGGGTCAGGGTTGCTGGCATCGGCGGAGCCCTGCGAGGCGAGCTCAGGTGCAGTGTGCAGCTGCAGCTGGCTCTCCACACCTAGAGCTAGGCAAAAATGCTCTATAAGAGAAATGAGAGACAAAAGAGAGCACTTGCCTTAGCTCAAGCTCCACCGCCATCCAGGACTCTGACGATCTGGGCGACAACTATGGGCAACAGCTATGACAACTGCATGATGGTCTCTGCAGTTGTCATAGCCTCAGCCGTCATGACCCACTCTGGCAATTCCTCCAGTGTGGCGGCTGGGATCTGGCTCACCATTGCAACAGGGGAATAATCCTCCCAGACCTCTGGTTCCTCCTGGTCCCGATGGTGTGGCTCCAGCGCTGGCATGCACTCGAAGGAGACAGGAGAGAGCATGGAGGGGGCAGGTGTGCAGTTCATGGCTGCAGCAGGTGGAGAGATCTCTGGGGACTGCACACCCAGAGACCCTCTACCAGGGATCAGGCAAGCATTTTCAACAATTTTAGGAACAAATGGAGATTACTTACCTGTTCTCCCGGTCAAGGATGTTTCCTGCAGCAGCTGGCGAGGCATTACTCCTCGCGACGGCTGTGGCATAACTGGACTCCTCCATAGGTTGCGGGGAAGGCTCCCCGAATGGTGCTGGAGAGGGAGGGGTGGCCGCCAAGTTCTCCTCCTCCAAACAGTGATCCATCTCTGCCAGCATAGCCAGTCTGTGTCTCTCCCAACCATCCACAGATGAAACAAAACTGTCCTCCGATTGAAGCCTCTGTTCCTCCTTCATAAGGCGGTCAATGTCATCTAGGATGGCTTGGCTGCATTCCTCCAGACCTCCCCAGGGTTGAGCAGGCCTGAGCTCTGGAGATGAGGGCGGGGCTGGAGCAGAAGAGCTGAGGAAAGAGGAAGGCTTCACCCGGCGCGAGCACCTCCTGTGTCGGGGGCCGCTCCAACGCTGGTGACTCCCTCCCAGACTCCTCTTCTCGCAGCATGATGATGAAATGGAGGATGTCCGCTGACTCAGGGAAAAATAGAAGGTCCGGATATTCCTCTAATACCTCCGCTACGGTATCCTGAGCTACGCAAACTGCCTCGGAGGAATAATGCCCTTGAATCCCAGAGAAGATGTCCTCCAGATGGATTGCTCTGTGTTGCTCCAATAATCCGCCATAACTCCAGCAGCAGGTAGGGAAAACGCACACAAAAAAAAAATGAAAATAACATGCTACTTCACTGCTTGGGCTCTTAGTTTTGGTGGCTGCTTACTGTCATGTCCACTTTGTAATTGCGCAGCGAACAAATAAATTGGTTCGAGCCCAAAGTGCTGTAAAGTAAACGTGTTTATTGACAGAAAGGGAAAAAACACAATGTCCATGTAACAGTCCAACTGAGTGATGATGAGACAACCGGCTGCAAACTTTGTTGTCTAGGGTGAGATGCCATGCGTGCTCCAGGCAGAACAGGAGCAGAGAGGAAGAGCATAAATTAAGGAAGACTTACATAAGCGTCAGAGTGAGAAAGCTCTGGAATAAACACCGTACAGTCAAAAAGGAAGGGAGCCAACAACCAGCGAGCCAGAAAGTCCAATGTCGACTAAGCCGCCACACTGACTGATCACACTGCCTCACATAAGTACACAGATCACTAATGAGGGCAAGTGGACACAGCAGTGTGGCTAAGCAAGTGCATGCATGACTGAATGTGTGTGCGTGCATGTGAGTGGTGATGACAAACAGCCGGTGAATGTCTGGTGAGAGAAGGAGGCGTGGCCGTAGGACTGGCAGAAAGTCGGGCTCAAATAATCTGCCAGCTGGAAATAATAAGCAACAATCAATGACCTACAGCCACAGATCATGCACGGGGTTGAGAACAACCCCGCACATGACATGCAGAAGAAAAATTTAACAAATTTACAAGAAAAAAGTCACAAATTTATGAGGGAAAAACTAGAAACAGTTGCAAATTAATGAAAAAAGTAAAAAATCTTCATTTTACAACCATCTTTGTGATTAGAAAATTCTTGTATGTGTTCCATTTCAGTCACTATTGTCTCAATTCCAGTTTTGTTCCAAACTTCTATACGGTGGTGTGAAAAAGTGTTCTGCTCTGCCCTTCCTGATTTCTCATTTTTTTTTGTATGTTTATCACACTTAAATGTTTCAGATCAAACAAATTTAAATATTAGACAAAGATAACACAAGTAAACACAAAATGCAGTTTTTAAATGAAGGTGTTTATTATTAAGGGTAAAAAAAATCCAAACCTACATGGCCCTGTGTTTAAAAAAAAAAAAAAAAAAAAAAAAAGTGATTCCCCCACGCACACACACACACACTAAAACGTAAATTAACTGTGGTTTATCACATCTTTGGAAAGCTGGGTTCAATTTCTCTAGCCACACTCAGGCCTATTTACTGCCACACCTGTTCTCAATCAAGAAATCACTTAAATAGGACCTGCCTGACTAAGTGAAGTAGACCAAAAGATCCTCAAAAGCTAGACATCATGCTGCAATCCAAAGAAATTCAGGAACAAATGAGAAGCTAAGTAATTGAGATCTATCAATCTGGAAAAGGTTATAAAGCCATTTCTAAAGCTTTGGGACTCCAGCAAACCACAGTGAGAGCCATTATCCACAAACGGCAAAAACATGGAACAGTGGTGAACCTTCGACCAACCAAAATTACTCCAAGAGCGCAGCGATAACTCATCCAAGAGGTCACAAAAGACCCCACAACAACATGCAAAGGACTGCAGGCCTCACTTGCCTCAGTTAAGCTCAGTGTTCAGAACTCAGAAAAGATTTATTGCCAAGTACATTAACAGATAACTGATAACAGATCACTGATAACATACGAGGGATTTGACTTGACACAGAAAACGACCTGCATTTCCGGTGACACGGCTGCATCTGTGAACGCGCCTGTCAACAGAAGGGTACAGGATGCATGGGAAGAAAGGATAATACAATAGGAAGGAGCAAAAAAACCATTGATTTTCAGAATAGTGGTCATATATGATCAATATTATGATTACAAGAAAAAAAAAAAAAGCCCTCAATGCACAGTCAGCAGACAAAAAAGTTCACAAGGACACAGAGAGAGCAGTGAGTGAATCATCTTTATCATCAGTTTGTGAATCAGTATGAGTGTAATGTTGAATGTAGGTGTTTGTATCAGTTAAGAACAACAAGGACTCTTTGGCAGGAGGTGTTTTGTCTAGCTGCTGGCATTGTCCTTGAGCCATGCAGTTGCCTGTCCGAAAGGCCGTGAGCTCAATGTTTTGAAAAAAAAAAAAGCTGCAGATCATCTGGAGGATTTGTGTGAGGGAAGTCAATTTCGTCGAATAGTACTGATCTCAGAGAGAAAAAAAACTTTATATTCTCTTACAGATTCAGTACTTAATCCTTCAGTGCTGGACGTTGAATCCTTCATGGACGGATCTGAGCGTAATCATGATGTAATCCACCTTCCTAGACAGTTCTCCATTTGCAGCTAACAGAGTCCTCTCCATTTTATCAATTTGATGGTTGAACCTCGCCTGGCCAGCATTTTGATAAGTTGTGTCCATCTTCATCAATTTTCGGTACACCAGGACAATCCCAGATCCAATCAGAACGATCCCAATCACCATTACTACGAAGACGTACAAATCTTCTACATCTTCGATGGAAAGATCAGACAGGCACAAGAGTTTCCAATTACTTGTTTCCCGTAAATAGCCTGCAGCAACCGTTCCTGCGGGGCAAACAACCTACCCCGGGGCACTTTTCCTCGTTGAAAAAATGGTGTCAATTGTGTTCAAAGCCCAGCTTATTAATTCCATAATTTCTTTCGATAATCAGCAGTAAAGACACGCAGACAGACGACAGCAAGCTGGGATCCAGTTAGTTAGGGAAGGAGGAGATAAGTCAGAGCAGGAGAGAAGAAAAAGGCGTCTGCTCTCTTTGGAGGGCGGAAGTGAAGTGACTTCGTGACTCCACTATACTGGAGACTGGGCAAAAATGGCCTGTATGGCAGAGTTCCAAGATGAAAACCACTGTTGAGCAAAAAGAACATAAAGGATTGTCTCAGTTTTGCCAGAAAACATCTTGATGATCCCCAAAACTTTTGGGAAAATACTCTGTGGAGTGACGGGACAAAAGCTGAACTTTTTGGAAGGTGTGTGTTCCATTACATCAGGCGAAAAAGTAACACAGCATTTCAGAAAAGGATCATCATACCAACAGTAAAATATGGTGGTGATAGTGTGATGGTCTGGGGCTGTTTTTCTGCTTCAGGACCTGGAAGACTTGTTGTGGTAAATGGAACCATGAATTCTGCCGTCTACCAAAAAGTCCTGAAGGAGAATGTCCGGCCATCTCTTCGTGACCTCAAGCTGAATCGCACTTGGGTTCTGCAGCAGGACAACAATCCAAAACACACCAGCAAGTCCAACTCTGAATGGCTTAAGAAAAACAAAATGAAGACTTTAGAATGGCCCTGTCAAAGTTTGTCCTGAATCCAACTGAGATCCTGTGGCATGACTTTAAAAAGGCGGTTCATGCTTGAAAACCTTCCAATGTGGCTTAATTACAAGAATTCTGCAAAGATGAGTGGGCCAACATTCCTCCACAGTGCTGTAAAAAACTCATTGCCAGTTATCGCAAACGCTTGATTGCACTTGTTGCTGCTAACGGTGGCCCAACCAGTATTTAGGTTTAGGGGGGAGCCACTTTTTCACACAGGGCCATGTAGGTTTGGATTTTTTTTCCACTTAATAATAAACACCTTCATTTAAAAACTGCATTTTGTGTTTACTTCTGTTATATTTGTCTAATATTTAAATGTGTTTGATGATCTGAAAAATCCACCTAATCCACATAGCAAGGACTGCCCTTTGTCACCGATCCTGTTCATAATTTTTATGGACAGGATTTCTAGGTGCAGCCAGGGAACGGAGGGTGTCATGCTTGGTGGCCACAGGCTCTCATTTCTGTTGTTTGCAGATGATGTTGTCCTGTTGGCTTCATCCAGCAATGACCTACAGCTCTTGCTGGGACGGTTTGCCGCTGAGTGTGAAGCGGCTGGGATGAAAATCAGCACCTCCAAGTCTGAGTCCATGGTCCTCAGCCGGAAAGAGGTGGATTGTCCTCTCTGGGTTGGGGACAGGCTCCTGCCCCAAGTGGAGGAGTTTAAGTATCTTGGGGTCTTGTTCACGAGTGAGAGGAAAATGGAGCGAGAGATTGACAGATGGATTGGAACAGCATCTGCAGTGATGCGGACGTTGTACCAGTCTGTTGTGGTGAAGAGGGAGCTTAGTTCTAAGGCAAAGCTGTCGATTTACAAGTCAATCTACGTTCCTACTCTCACCTATGGTCACGAGCTTTGGATAATGACCGAAAGAACAAGATCGCGGATACAAGCGGCTGAAATGAGCTTTCTCCGTAGGATTGCTGGACTCACCCTCAGAGATGGGGTGAGGAGCTCAGTCATCCAGGAGAGGCTCAGAGCGCTGCTCCTCCACATTGAAAGGAGTCAGTTGAGTTGGTATGGGCATCTGATTAGGATGCCTCCTGAACGCCTCCCACTTGAGGTGTTTTGGGCACGTCCCACTGGGAGGAGACCCCGGGGCAGACCCAGGACTCGGTGGAGAGACTATGTCTCCCAGCTGGTCTGGGAACACCTTGGTATCCTCTCTGAAGAGCTGGAGCAGGTGGCTGGGGAGAGGGAAATCTGGGCTTCTCTGCTTGAACTACTGCCTCCACAACCCGGATCTCTGGAAAAGCGGTAGAAGATGGATGGATCTGAAAAATTTAAGTGCGACAAACATACAAAAAAAAAAAAAAAAAAAGAGATCAGGAAGGGGTCAGACATTTTTTCATACCACTGTAGATGCTCTGTTTCACAACATTCATATACTGTAATTATTCAGATGGAATGGATATAAGATAAGATAAGATAAGCCTTTATTAGTCCCACAACGGGGAAATTCCAGGATTGCAACAGCACAGGGATAGCAACACTCAGAGCAACAATCAGAAGGCAAGAAAAAACAAGCAAGCAAGAGCAGCTAATATACATATGTACATATTACTATAAAATATATATATACACACACACACACACACACACACACACACACACACAGACACACAGTGCAGAGCATTGTAGCTGGATGGAATAAATATATGAATATATGAACACACAGTGCAGAGCATTGCAGCTAGGTGGAATAAATATGCAAGTATATAAACACACACAGTGCGGAGCAATGTAGCTAGATGGAATAATATGTAGATATATAAAAACACAGTGCGGAGCATTGTAGCTAGATGGAATAAATATATAGATATATAAATATAAACACACCCAGTGCAGAGCATTGTAGCTAGATGGAATAAATATGTAAATATATAAACACACACAGTGCAGAGCATTGTTGCTAGGTGGGATGAAACAGCATAACCGTCTATTTAGTTATCCTACATGGTATGATTATGTGCCCATACATATTCTCACCCTCCATAGCGACCGGTATGTTCCTAGTTGTATGCCGGAGAGGACCATTGTGTAAGTCTATTGCATCTTTTGCATTCAAAAAAAAAAAAAAAAAAAAAAAAAAAACTATTAGTTTGTTACGTCTTTTTGCTATCTCTGCGAGCAGCCCTGCTTAGGTTGTACAGTCTGACAGCCGTTGGTAGGAAGGACCTACGAAACCTCTCGGTTGTGCACCTGGGATGATGTAGTCTGCTGCTAAATGAGCTCCTCAGTGCATTCAGTATGTCCTGCATAGGGTGGAACTCGGACTCCAGCAGAGATGACAGTTTAGCCACCGTCCTTCTCTCTCCTATCTCCTCCATCGGATCAAGGCGTTGCCCCAGGACAGAGCTAGCTTTCTTAATCAGTTTGTTCAGTCTCTTCCTATCGGCTGCAGTAATGCCACTGCCCCAGCAGACCACTCCAAAAGTGATGGCTGATGCCACCACTGTGTCATAGAATGACTTCAGCAGCGCCCCTTGTACACCAAAAGACCTGAGTCTCCTCAGCAGGAACAGCCTGCGCTGTCCCTTCTTGTAGAGTGCGTCAGTATTGTGTGACCAGTCTAGTTTATTGTTCAGATGAATACCCAGGTACTTGTAGGATGTCACCATCTCGATGTCTGTTCCCTGTATATTTACTGGTGCTGTGAGGGGCTGCCCATGCCTGCGGCAGTCCACCACCAGCTCCTTAGTTTTCCTCGCGTTGATCTGGAGGCAGTTCCGATGGCACCAGTCCACAAAGTCCTGGATAAGCCCTCTGTACTCAGCTTCATCTCCGCTGGAGATGAGACCAACGATCGCAGAGTCATCAGAGAACTTCTGTAGATGGCAATGTGTTGTGTTGTGTGAGAAGTCCGCAGTATAAAGAGTGAACAAGAAGGGAGCCAGCACCGTTCCCTGGGGGGCCCCCGTGCTACTGATGATCGTGTCGGAAACACAGTCCCGGGTTCTCACAAACTGAGGCCGGTTCGTGAGGTAGTCCAGGATCCATGATGACAGATGCTGGTCCACCCCTGCGCGCAGCAGCTTGTCCTTCAGGATCATCGGTTGGATGGTGTTGAAAGCACTGGAGAAGTCAAAGAACATGATCCTCACCATATTCCCGGGCTTCTCCAGGTGGGACAGAGAACGGTGAAGGAGGAAGATCACCGCATCCTCCACCCCAATGCCATGCTGGTAGGCGAACTGGAGTGGATCCATCGCTGGTTCCACCAGGGGGCGGAGATGAGCAAGGAGCAGTCTCTCCAGGGTCTTCATCAAGTGGGACGTCAAGGCCACCGGTCTGAAGCTGTTCAGGTCTTTGGGGTGGGAAGTTTTTGGTACAGGTACCACACAAGATGTTTTCCACAGCTGTGGTACCCTCCCCAGTTTCAGGCTCATGTTGAAGATATACGTCACAATCCCACACAGCTGGTCTGCACAGGACTTGAGGAGCTTTGCGCTGATGCCGTCCGGTCCCGACGCCTTCCTCGCATTAAAACTGTTTCCTGTGACATACTCGTCTCGATGCAGTGATCCTTCATCATGGCCACTCAGGAAATTCCTCCCATTCCTCTGTAATTCCCGCTATCACTGCTCTGTCTCTGCCATCCCTGCTCACACGTACAGAAAAAAACGACAGAGCCTCTCCCTGTCAGCGGTGGTTCTGTCCTCCACCTCTCACCCTTCACCTCCGACCCCTTAACGCCGCTTAATAACAGGAAATGATTGACTCCCTGCTGTGGTGGAAAAGGCAAAAAACAGAGGATGGTTGTAAAGATGTGATGCTGACAGGAAGCTCTTAATGATTCCCAGTTACGGCACAATTTATTTTTCTTCATAGTCCTTTAACCGCGTTCTGTGGTCGTTCCTCTTACCAACATGACACCCGAAACTGTCAGAAGTTTGTTTGGATCCTGGGACTGTCTCAGGGTGCACATGTTCTAAAGGGTGAACGCCTCCCCCCCCCCCCCCCCCCAAAAAAGTCCAAAATTGTTGCAAATTAATGAGAAAAAATTGCAAATTAGCGAGAAAAAAGTTGCAAATTTTCATGAAAACAGTTACAGATTAATGACAAAAAAGTTGAAAATTCAGAGAAAGTTATAAATTAATGAGAAAAAATTTCAAATTAATGAGAAGTTGAAAATTTACATGAAAATATTGCAGATTGAGAAAAAAGGTTGAAAATTTATATAAAAATGTTCCAGATTAATGAGAAAAATTTTGTAAATTAATGAGCAAAAGTTTGCAAATTAATGAGAAAAAAGTTACAAATTAATGAGAAAAAAATGCAAATTAATGAGCAAAAAGTTGAAAATTTACTTGAAAATGTTGCAAATTAATTTTTTTTTTTTTTTTTTTTTTTTTTTTTTTTTTTGTTACTTATTTGTACCCGTAGGTAGACTTGGTTTGCAGTCTGGTGACAAGCCACCGGCTGCTGGTCGCTGCGTGCGCGAGCGCCCTAAACCTACATGTTTTTGGTATGCGGGAGGAAACCGGAGAAATCCCGGAGTAAACCCACGCAACACGGGGAGAACATGCAAACTCCACACAGCTCACTGTTGGTCGGGGGCTGGAATCGAACCCACGATCTCATGATCCCCGCGATCCCCCGGCCAAGGGTAAAACTGTGCTGCCACAGTGCTAAACCACTGCGCCACCGTGCACCGTGCAGTAAATTAATGAGCAAAAAGTTGTAAATTAATGAGAAAAAAAGCTGCAACTTGAGAAAAAAGTTGAACATTTACAGGAAAATGCTGTAGATTAATGAGAAAAAAATGAAAATTAATTAGAAAAATTGGAAATTAATGAGAAGCAAGATGAAATTAATGAAAAGGTGCAAACTAATGAAAAAAATTGAAAATTTACATGAAAATGTTGCAGATTAATGAGAAAAAAAAATTGCAAATTAATGAGAAAAATGTTGCAGATTAGAAAAAGTAGCAAATTAATGACAAAATCTTACTTCCGATGGCATGTGTGTATGCACATCGGCCTCTCTTTCTCCATGTTTAGTGTCATCTAAAGTGTGTTTTAGTTATGTTCATGTGCTTCATGTCCACATATAGATGCGCATTGTTCGATGACGTTGCGCACAAGTTACAGTCGCCATAGCCTTCTAGAGATACAGTGGTGTGCAAAAATGTTTGCCTCCTTCCTGATTTCTCATTTTTTGTATGTTTGTCACACTTAAATGTGTCATGGAATGCCCCTTGGGGCAGAGAGGGGAGGCCTATGTGCTGGACTGCTAGTTTGTGAAATTTATTAAAGAAACAAAACACAAAGTCCAACACAGTGCTCCAATACAAAAATCCAAACTGACAAGCAAACAAACTTACAAATTAAACACACCAGAACAAGGGCTGGGTTCTGGTGGAGACAAGGGGAGAGAAACTCAAAACTCCGGCAAAGAGGAATGAACATAACGGCTCTTAAATAAGGCTAGACACAAATGAAACAAATGATGACAGGTGTGAATCCCATGAGCGGGCTGGGGAGAAAATCAGCTGTGAGTCATGAGGAGAGGAGACGGGGCTGACAGCTTGACAGGAGCACCGCCCACAACCTGGCAGTGCCCCTGACAACTGCAACTCCCGAGAGAGAAAGCAAAAGAAGACACCAGCAAAAATAAAGTGGAAACAAAAAAGGACAAAACCCAAATATGTAAATAACAAAACTACACTGAATGTAAACAGGAAAATAAATCATACAGAGAAACAATATCAAATATGTGAAAACAAACTAGAGATAACATGACAGGCACAGAACTCCAAAACACAACATTATACAAATAAAGAAAAACAAAAGGCAAAGAGACAGAGCATGGTGGAATCCCCCCGCCCCCCCCCCCCCCCGTGCACAGATCGTGACAATATATTTCAGATCATCAAGGAAATTTAAATATTAGACAAAGATAACACAAGTAAACACAAAATGCAGTTTTTAAATGAAGATGTTTCTTATTTGTCATGAATTGCCTCTTAGGGCAGAGAAGTGACACCCACGTGCCAACTGGGAGTTTGGATAATTTATTGACAAAATAACTAACTCAAATTTCAACATATAACGTTCAAAACACAAAGTATAACAAGTGAGAAAAAAATTACTTTTAGAAATACGCACCAGAGCGAAGATGAGCTCTGGTGGAGACAAGGAGAAGGTAATCAATTCAGTGGCAAAGACAAAATGAAAATAAGGCCCTTACATATGGATCAAAATCCATTAACATAATAAACAACAGGTGTGGGTACCTGAATGGGCAGGAGAAGACGATAATGCATAATTGGGATCAGCTGCAGCAGTGAGAGGGAGGCGAAGCAAAATTCACGGCTGACGGGGCACGCCCACACAACTTTCATGTACCTGACAGCTGTCAACAGTAAAAAGAAAACACTAGAGATATACAGAATAAAATAACATACTAAATAAATATAAATAAATACAGAATAAAAATATGACAAACAGAAAAATGGCAAGCAAAACAAAAACACATAAACCCAAAAGCCATCAGATGCAACAGATGAGTAATAGGCATAAAAAGTCATGAGACTGAGTCTGGCGGAGAACTCCAGCACTCAGCTCATGACATTATTAAGGGTAAAAAATATCCAAATCTACATGGCCCTGTGTAAAAAAAAAAAAAAAAAAAAAAAAAAAAAAGTGACCCCCCCCCACATTAAAACATAAATTAATTGTGGTTTATCACATCTTTGGAAAGCTGAGTTCAATTTCTCTAGCCACACCCAGGCCTGATTACTGCCACACCTCTTCTCAATCAAGAAATCACTTAAATAGGACCTGCCTGACAAAATGTAGTCCAAAAGATCCTCAAAAGCTAGACATCATGCTACGATCCAAAGAAATTCAGGAACAAATGAGAAACTAAGTAACTGACATCTATCAGTCTGGAAAAGCTTATAAAGCCATTTCTAAAGCTTTGGGACTCCAGTGAACCACAGTGAGAGCCATTATCCACAAATGGCGAAAACATGAAACAGTGGTGAACCTCCCCAGGAGGGGCTGGCCAACCAAAATTACCCCAATACCCAGTGACGACTCATCCAAGAGGTCACAAAAGACCCCACAACAACATGCAAAGAACTGCAGGCCTCACTTGCCTTAATTAAGGTCAGTGTTCATAACTCTACCATAAGAAAGAGACTGAGCAAAAATGGTCTGCATGGCAGAGTTCCAAGATGAAAGCCAATGCTGAGCAAAAAGAATATAAAGGCTCGTCTCAGTTTTGCCAGAAAACATCTTGATGATCCCCAAGACTTGAGAAAATACTCTGTGGACTGATGAGACAAAAGTTGAACTTTTTGGAAGGTGTGTATCCCATTACATCCAGTGTAAAAGTAACACAGCATTTCAGAAAAGGATCATCATACCAACAGTAAAATATGGTGGTGATAGTGTGATGGCCTGGGGCTGTTTTGCTGCTTCAGGACCTGGAAGACTTGCTGTAGTAAATGGAACCATGAATTCTGCTGTCTACCAAAAACTCCTGAAGGACAATGTCCGGCCATCTGTTCATGAGCTCAAGCACACTTGGGCTCTGCAGAAGGACAATGATCCAAAACACATCAGCAAGTTCACCTCTGAATGGCTTAAGAAAAACAAAATGAAGACTTTGGAGTGGCCTAGTCAAAGTCCTGACCTGAATCCGACTGAGATGCTGTGGCATGACCTTAAAAAGGCGGTTCATGCTTGAAAACCCTCTAATGTGGTTGAATTACAACAATTCTGCAAAGATGAGTGGGCCAAAATTCCTCCACAGCGCTGTAAAAGACTCATTGCCAGTTATTGCAAACGCTTGATTGCAGTTGTTACTGCTAAGGGTGGCCCGACCAGTTATTAGGTTTAGGGAGCAATCACTTTTTCCACACAGGGCCATGTAGGTTTAGATTTTTTTTTACCCTTAACAATAAACACCTTCATTTGAAAACTGCATTTTGTGTTTAATTGTGCTACAGTCATGTGAAAAAATTAGGACACCCTGTATAAGCCTGATTGGTGTTTTTTTTAACATATTTGGACATATGGATATTTAATATCAATGTTAAAAATACTGGGAGATTCATGTAATACAACTAAACAATTAAAAATGAATTAGACTTTTTTCAAATTTTCTGTAAAATGTAATTCTGAACAAATAGTGAGGAATAAATTAGGACACCCCCCATCTTTTTTAGGACACCCCCACATTCATTCCCACTTAAAATGGCTTAAAATAAATGTTAAAATGCAAATAAAAACAAAGTTAGACATAGATATTGTCATGGGTGGCTCTCGCGAGCCACCATAAGACGCCACACAGTCACCAGTGAGTTCAGTGAGTTTTATTTACGGTGAGAAAAGTGACAACACAAGCTGCAGAGACAATGACTCTTGAGTCTACTCACAACAGGAGGCATAGGCTAAACAGCTCTACAGGTCCATAGCAGGAGACAGTCATACACTAGGCAGGCAAGGTTGGTGAAAATAATAATTACACCAGCTGCTAAGGCAGAGACACACAGAGATCGATACACACCGGGAGGGGTAAGGCTATACAACACACTTACTAGTCCAGGGGCACGACTGTCAACCCAAGCAGACGTGGTAGGAATAAATCCTAAGCATCCGTAGCGTGACGGAGAGTTAACAGACACTGCTGCAAGGATGTGATCGCTAGCGAGGGTAGAAATAGTCCTGGCACTAACGACCACAAATGCAGCACAGCTGTTCAGAGTTTGACAGCTGAGCGGAAGCCTCCCCGAGCACTATCACAATAAGAGCTCGGAGAGCTAGAATAGTAATGCCGCTATCAAACCCTGACAAGATTAACCCGAGCACAAAGGCATAGTGCTCGGGTCATGACAGATATGTGAATATTTTTTAATAAAGAACTGAATATGTAATGGGGTAGCCTAAATTTTTCACATGACCATATCTTTGTCTAATATTTAAATTTGTTTGATGATCTGAAACATTTAAATGTGACAAACATACAAAAAAATTAGAAATCAGGAAGGGGCAGACACTTTCACACCACTATATAATTTGAAAGGAAACATTACAGACATTGAATCTTTGTACCTTTCAGTTTAGAGTTTTTCTGCAGGAAATTAACATATTAATCACCTATTTTTCCTTTGTGTAAAGTGACACAATGACCTTCCAGCTTGATAACTTTGAGGACTTGCCTGCCTTTGGCCCTGGCATTGACATAGAACACAGGTCACACTCCACCCTCATTTCAGACAGAGGGTCCCCTTTTGTGAGCAAACTTTTTGAACTTTTAACACTAGGGACTGAACACAGGCTCGCCACAGCTTAGCACCCTCAAACCAATGCTAATGAGTGTGTGAATCGTATTCTCAAAACAGCCATACATCCTTATGCTGGTGAGAAACATACGGTACATCATGGGCAAATGCATTCCTCAGATTTGTTTCGCTCTAAGCACTGCACCTCACAAGAGTACAGGCCCCAGCCCTTCAATGATGCTCTGTGGTCGAGAACTGCAAACATCACTTGACCTAGTCACTCAACACACACCTGAAGGGGTGGACAAGTCACACAGCACTTACTGTATGTAGAAACTTTGAAAGAGTCACTTCAGGAAGCTTATGACCCTGCAACAGTTGCACTTTCTCGTGCTCACAATCGCCAAAAACATTACTACGACCACCAATGCAGGTATTTTGTTTTTAACATTTGAGATCTTGTTAGAGTTAGAGCTCACCCTAAATCAGACGTGCAGCTAAACTAGCCCTGCTATTCATTGGCCCTTATCATGTTACTCAGAAGCTGAGCAACGTTAGCTATAGGCTTAGTGGAGCTCACACAGGAGAAGATGCTAGAGTGTTCCATGTAGCAAACATGCAGCCTTTCCACACATGGGCATTGGCTTCATTTGACAGAGAGACTGACCCCACACATACTGATGAGAATGTACAAACAGGTCATACTGAAGATGGCTTAACCACACCAGACTTGAATGACCCATCCAATGGACATGTATTTCAGAACCTACAGCTGGAAACTGACGGGGCTTCACCAGCCCCAGACCCTGGACTATGGAGGTATGACTTGAGACAGAGATGAAACCCCAGAATCACCTCAGGTTGGTCAGAGACCAAATGGATTTCTGTCCATTTGGTCCATTCAGTCTGTCAGTTTCATACTGACAGACTGAAAACTAGGTGACTGCTTTGATTTGACAGGGATGTTGAACTGATGTTCCAAGAAAAATGTTTGTTTAAATGTTTTCCAGAATGTTTATATTTGTTATTGTGGAGAAAGGAAGCAGGCGGGGCAAGAAGCTGGACCACACAGAAACTTTATTCCATCTCCAACATACAGTACAGTAAAAGAGCTCCCGGGTCTCTGTGCATTCCTCTTTTATATCTTTAATATCATGCATTGAGACCCGGAACTTCCGACCATAATACATTGTTGTTTAGAACAGAGACCTGTGTGGCACATTAACATGACATAACGCCGGCACTGCTCTCACACCCTTTCTTCTTCCCGTGGCTCTGGCAGTTACTCCTCTTCCCGGAGGGTGCATAGTCCTTACTGTCCCGTCTGATACCCCCTGGTGACACCTCCTTTTTGATCCATTGTTCCCCCCTTCCCCAGCTGCCTTCTCTGGGTGGAGAAGTCCCACACCATGCCCCCACACAGCCCCCTCTGAACACCCAGAAAGGGCACTAACCCCCCCCCCCCCCCCGTCCTTCGGGCTTGAGCTGGCGTCCATAGCAGCTGTAGCAGGGGGTCGCCGATCCAGTTGAACCGCCCTGCTGGCGAGGTGTACAGGAGGGCATGTCAGTCTGTGGAGGGAAAAAGGGAGGGGGAGAAAACACATTAGCCTTGCAAGCTCAGGTCCCTGCCAAGGGATCACCAACTTGCGGAGCTTGGGCCAACACCACCTGCTCATCTGCAGACACAAAAGCGGGCTTCAGCCTGTCGATGCAAATGGTCTCCCTACGTTCCCCCAAGTCTAACACAAAATGCTTCGCCCCAGGTTCCAACACCTGAATGGTCCGTCGTACAATGGGTGCAGCGGGGTCCGGTGTGCATCATGCCTGACAAAAACAAAACTGACATTCTGCAAGCTTTTTGAGACGAAGTTGCGGGGAAAACAATGGTGTGCTGGGCCCGGTACGTTAAAAGCCTCCATCCTGTGCAAAAAATTGTGTGGGCGGATCAGCCTCGGGTACAGGGTTTTTTGGTAAAAACTCTCTGGGGATCTGCAGTGGCTGAGAAGAAACGAGTTCTGCTGGGGAGGCTGCCAAATCCTTCTTAGGTGCTGAGCGGAACCCTAAAAGAACCCAGGGCAGGCGGTTGACCCAATTTGTGTCTGTGAGCAAAGCTCTGAGCGCTGCTTCAGTAGTGCGGTGAATTTTGACCCCCCAGGCTCTAGGCCATTGCGGACCAGAGTTCCAAAATGCATTGTGGACACCTGTCGGAAGTGATGTCTGATGGAGATCCAAACCATGCAACCCAAGCTGACAAAAAAGCACCAGCCACTTCTGCGGATGTGGTAGAAGCCAGCGGGACCACTTCAGGCCAGCGCGTGGTGCTGTCCACGATTGTTAAAAGATGCGTGAAACTTTGTGATGGCGGGAGGGGTCCCATCAAATCCATATGGACGTGATCGAACCTCCTGGCCGGGATTTGGAATGGCTCGAGGGGGGCTGTGGTGTGCTTGTGCAGTTTGGCCCACTGGCATGCAATGCAAGCTGCAGCCCACTCTTTCACATCCTTGTGCAAGCGTGGCCAGACGAATTTTGACCCCACTAGCTTCAACAAAGCATGCACTCCCGGATGCGAAAGGGAGTGTACTGACTCAAAAACGCAACACTGCCAAGAGCTTGGAACCACCAGGCACTGTGGAGACGTCGCAGCGCAAGGGAGGGCACCCTTCTTGCACCACCCTCCTCTCCAGCCTTAACCCAGTAGGTACAGACTGAAGCGCGCAAATGTCTGCGTCCCGGTTTGCTCGGCAGCCATCGCAGGGAAATCTATTCCCATGTAGACCAGGGAGACTAACGAGCGCGACAGACAATTGGCCACGACATTGAGCTTACCGACGACATGTTGAATGTTGTTAGTAAACTCTGAAATCGTGGCCAAATGCTGTTGCTGCCCGGCCGACCACGGTTTCAAGACCTTGGACATCACGTATGTCAGCGACTTATGGTTCACGAACACGGTGAACTCGCGCCCCTCTAGCCAAAACTGGAAATGATGCGTCGCCAGGTGGAGAGTCAGCAAATCTTGCTGTATTTGTGTTCATTGTCGCGCAAAATTTGGCTGAAAAATGTGTGACTGCCATGAACCTGAGACAGACTGCTCCACCACTGCCCCTATGGCAACATCAGACATGTCCGTAGTGAGTGCTATCCGTGCAGATGGATCCAGGTGGGCTAGCAACGCGGCACCCGCAAGCGCTGTTTTGGCATTTATAAAAGTCTGGACTTAAATGTTTCAGATCATCAAACAAATTTAAATATTCAACAAAGATAACACAAGTAAACACAAAATGCAGTTTTTAAATGAAGGTGTTTATTATTAAGGAAAACAAAAATCCAAACCTGGCCCTGTGTGAAAAAGTGATTGCTCCCTAAACCTAATAACTTGTTGGGCCACGCTTAGCAGCAACCACTGCAATCAAACGTTTGCAACAACTGGCAATGAGTCTTTTTGAGCACTGTGGAGAAATTTTGGCCCACTCATCTTTGCAGAATTGTTTTATTCTCAATCTATGACTGGCATCTAGCGGCTGCCCCGGCCTTGGATGCTCTCTGCAGAGCGTGCCCAAATGCCAAGTCACGTTTCGTTACCTTGTATTCATACATGTGTAATGACAATAAAGTTGAATCTCAATCTCAATCTCTATTCAGCCACACTGGATGGTTTTTGAGCATGAACCGCCTTTTTAAGGTTATACCACAGCACTGGATTCAGGTCAGGACTTTGACTAGGCCACTCCAAAGTCTTCATTTTGTTTTTCTTAAGTTATTCAAAAGTGGACTTGCTGGTGTGTTTTGGACCATTGTCCTGCTGCAGAACCCAAGTGTGCTTCAGCTTGAGGTCACAAACAGATGGCCGGACATTCTCCTTCAGGAGTTTTTGGTAGACAGCAGAATTCATGGTTCCATTTACCACAGCAAGTCTTCAAGGTGCAGAAGCAGCAAAACAGCCGCAGGCCATTACACTACCACCACCATATTTTACTGTTGGTATGATGTTCCTTTTCTGAAATGCTCTATTACTTTTACACCGGATGTAATGGGAGACACACCTTCCAAAAAGTTCAACTTTTGTCTCATCAGTCCACAGAGTATTTTCTCAAAAGTCTTGGGAATCATCAAGTTGTTTTCTGGCAAAACTGAGACGAGCCTTTATGTTCTTTTTGCTCAACAGTGATTTTTGTCTTGGAACTCTGCCATGCAGGCCATTTTTGCCCAGTCTCTTTCTTATGGTGGAGTCAGTAACACTGACCTTAACTGAGGCAAGTGAGGTCTGCAGTTCTTTGGATGTTGTTGTGGGGTCTTTTGTGACCTCTTGGATGACTCGTCACTACATTCTTGGGGTAATTTTGGTCTTTCGGCCACTCCTGGGAAGGTTCACCACTGTTACATGTTTTCGCCATTTGTGGATCAGAATCAGAATCAGAATCAGGTTTATTGCCATTGTTCATGTAGTACACAAACTAGGAATTTGTCTCGGTACAATGCTGCAACATTAAACATGATAAGATAAGAGAAATAAACTATACATGTAATAAAGTGTAGGATAAGATTAAGTGATACTGGTCAACAGTTAAAATATATATTAGCCAGCAGCAGATACTGTGGAGAACTATATAGTGCAGTCGGTAATGCAGGAAGAAAACAGTGATGATTGACATGAGTCTGGTTGAGCTGCTGTACATGGTGCACGAGAGTCACTTAGTGTTCAGCAGTCTAATGGCAGAGGGGAAGAAGCTGTTCATGTGACGGGAGGTTTTAGTCTGGATGGACTGAAGTCTTCTACCAGAGGGGAGGGGGGCAAACAGTACGTGACCAGGGTGTGAGGGATCGGCTATGATCCGGCCAGCACGCCTCCGGGTCCTGGAGATGTACAGATCCTGGAGAGATGGGAGCTTGCAGCCGATCACCTTCTCAGCAGTGCGCACGACGCGCTGCAGCCTTAGTCTGTCCCTGGCAGTGGCTCCTGCGTACCACACGGTTATGGAGGTGGTGAGGATGGACTCGATGATGGCCGTGTAGAACTGCACTAACATCTTGGTGGGTAGCTTGAGCTTCCTCAGCTGCCGCAGGAAGAACATCCTCTGCTGGGCTTTTTTGATGAGTGAGCTGATGGTCAGCTCCCATTTGAGGTCCCTGGTGATGGTAGTGCCTAGGAAGCGGAAGGAATCAGCAGTGGTGATGGGAGAGCCTGAGAGGGTGAGGGGGGGCAGAGGAGTAGTGACTTTCCTGAAGTCTACAATCATCTCCACTGTCTTCAGAGCGTTCAGCTGCAGGTTGTTATTGCTGCACCAGGACGCCAGCTGGGCCACCTCTCTCCTGTAGGCGGACTCGTCGCCGTTGGAGATGAGCCCGATGAGGGTGGTGTCGTCTGCAAACTTGATCAACTTGACAGACTGGTGGCTGGAGGTGCAGGAGTTGGTGTAAAGGGAGAAGAGTAGGGGGGAAAGTACACAGCCCTGGGGTGATCCGGTGCTGATGCTAGTATAGTCTGAGACAGTCTTTCCCAGCCGCACATGGATAATGACTCTCACTGTGGTTCACTGGAGTCCCAAAGCTTTAGAAACGGCTTTATAAGCTTTTCCAGACTGAAAGATCTCAGTTACTTTGTTTTTCATTTGTTCCTGAATTTCTTTGCATCTGAGCATGATGTCCAGCTTTTGAGGATCTTTTGGGTTACTTCAATTTGTCAGGCAGGTCCTATTTAAGTGATTTCTTTATTGAGAACAAGTGTGGCAGTAATCAGGCCTGGGTGTGGCTAGAGAAATCGAATTCAGTTTTTCAAAGATGTGATGAACCACAGTTAATTTATGTTTTAATGGGGGGGGGGTCACTTTTTCATACAGAGCCATGTAGGTTTGGATTTTTTTTTTACCTTTAATAATAAACACCTTCATTTAAAAAGTGCATTTTGTGTTTACTTTTATCTTGGTCTAATATTTAAATTTGTTTGATGATCTGAAACATTTAAGTGTGACAAACGTATAAAAAGAAAAGATAAATCAGGAAGGGGGGAAACACTTTTTCACACCACTGTATCTTTTTTTTTTTTTTGCATTTTATTTTTTTCATGCAAACTGTATTGCTCCTGCCATAACATCTGTGTTTTGATAAGTGGCTAGGTATAATACAATTTCTACCCAGCTGTGTATGGCTGAGGTCAGCCTTTATTTACCAGGGAGAATCTGTAACATTCAGCTCTATTGCTGTGTATTTACATGTATGTAATACCACATCTAAGTGCTAGAGGTGCACTGTGTGCTGACAGGTGTGTCAGCCCAACCCTCTTTCTAGTCACTCTCTTCCTTTCTAGTGACCGTGTGATTCGGATGCACACTGAGGTCTCTCCCACATGAATGATAATTCTAATGTATTAGGAGAAGTTATGCATGGAAACGGTCACTCCTCGTGCTCATTTAATTAAATGGGCACTACTGGGAACCCAAAACGATTTGTCTGATGGTTTTTTCCTCAGCTATCCAAGCAAGCAACTCCATGCATTACAACTGATTACCACTATTGGAGGATCGTCACTTCCTTGTGGTAACGTATCGTCACTTCCTGTTTTGCTGTCTGCCTGTGTGGTTTGCTCTCCAGCTCTCGAGCCACTAGCTATGGCTACTAGCTCTCTTTCCTCTCCTCCTCTGGTGTGCTCTCTCTGTCAGATGTTTAGCTACACCTCTGCCTCTTTTAGTGATAACGGTAAATGTAATAAATGTTGTCTTTTTGAGGCGCTCGAGGCGAGGTTGTCTGATTTGGAATCCCGGCTCCGCTGCATTGAAACACCGTCTGCGCCAGTTAATCTCGACGGACGCCCCTTAGCTGCAGCGGAGCTAGCTAGCTTAGGTCCCCCTGTCAGCGGTTCCCCGGCTCTCCTCAGCAGCGAGGAGACTGGGTGGGTGACGGTGAGAAGGAAGCCTAGTCGCAAAGCCCCGGTTCACCACCAACCTGTTCACGTTTCTAATCGTTTTTCCCCGCTCAGCGACACACCCGCTGAGGAAAAAACTCTGATCATTGGCGACTCTGTAGTCAGAAACGTGAACCTAGAGACTCCATCGGCCATAGTCACATGTATTCCTGGGGCCAGAGCAGGCGACATCGAGTCAAATTTGAAAATGCTGGCTAAAAGTAACTGTAAATATTCCACAATTGTTATTCACGCCGGCATTAATGACATCCGTCTCCGGCAGTCGGAAGTCACGAAACTTAATATAGAATCGGTGTGTGACTTTGCAAAAACGATGTCTGCCACTGTAGTATTCTCTGGGCCCCTCCCCAATCTGACCAGTGATGACATGTTTAGTCGCTCGTCATCCTTGAACCGCTGGCTGTCTGTGTGGTGTCCTAAAAATGACGTGGGCTACATTGACAATTGGAGCTCTTTTTGGGGAAAACCTGGTCTTATGAGACGAGACAGCATTCATCCCACTTTGGATGGTGCTTCTCATTTATCTAACAATCTGGCATCTTTTTTATCCAAATTTCCAAAACCGTGACTACTCAGAGTTGGGACCAGGAAGCAGAGTCGCAGTCTTACACGCCTCTCTGCAGCTCCTCTTCATCCGCCACCCCTCAGCTTAGCCCCTGTCTTCCCCATCAGAGAATCGTTGTCTGCTCCCTCCAAAGTAAATAAAAATACAATGTATAAGCATCCCAAAGTGATAAAGCAAAATATTGGTAAAACTCAAATTAAACATAAAGCCTCTAAATTGAATGATTTGGCCTCTGTTCCTCCTCATAATTTAAAAATTAAATGTGGTTTATTAAATATTAGGTCTCTAACTCCCAAGTCTCTGTTAGTCCATGATTTGTTAATTGATCATCAGACTGATTTAATTTCCCTTACAGAGACTTGGTTAGGACAAGAGGATTATGTTGGTTTAAATGAATCAACTCCCTCTGGTTATTTAAACTGTCAAAATCCCAGAAGTTCTGGTCGTGGAGGAGGAGTAGCATCAATTTACCATTCCAAATTACTAGTTAATGTAAAGCAAAAAACATGTTATAATTCCTTTGAGGGCCTGGTCCTCAGTGTTGGGCACTTTAGCAATTCCAGGTTAAACCCAATTTTATTTGCCATAGTTTATCGTCCCCCATCAACCTATTCAGAATTTTTATCCGAATTTCCTGATTTCTTAGCTGATTTAGTGCTGAAATCTGATAGAATAATTATAGTAGGGGACTTTAATATACATGTGGATGTAGATAGTGACTGCCTTAATGTGGCTTTTAATTCAATATTAGACTCGATTGGGTTTTCTCAGAAAGTAGGAAATTCTACTCATTACCTCCACCATACATTGGACCTTGTTCTGACATATGGCATAGAAATAGAAAATCTTGTAGTGTCTCCTCATAACCCTGTACTGTCAGACCATTGTCTGTTAACCTTTGATTTTACTATTTCTGACTATTTGGCTCCTAAAGAAAAATATTATCACAGTAGATGCCTCTCAGATGATGCTGTTTCCAAATTTATGCAGATTGTTTCCTCTATGCCATGTGTCAACACAACGGAAATAAGCTATAGACAGCTTGCTCCTTCTGTAATTGATAACATGGTGGATAGTGTTTCAGCTTCTCTGCATCAGGCTCTAGACTTGGTGGCCCCCTTAAAAAAGAAAAAGTCTAATCAGAGATTTTTAACTCTTTGGTTCAACACAGAAACTCGTAGCTTAAAACAGACTTGTCAATTAGAAAGAAAATGGCGCTCTACTAATTTAGATGAAATCTATTTAGCTTGGAGAAATCATCTTTTAATTTATAAAAAATCTCTTAGAAAAGCTAGAACGAGTTATTACTCTGCATTAATAGAAGAGAACAAAAATAATCCCAGGTTTCTTTTCAGTACTGTAGCCAGGTTGACAAAGAGTCAGGACTCTGTCAATCCTAGCATCCCCTTAGAGCTTACTAGTCAGGACTTTATGAACTTTTTCAATAATAAAATTCCATCCATCAGAGAAAATCAATCAGATTCTTCCCACAGTTAACTTAAATACTGGAAATAATGGAGATGAAGCTGAGTACAGAGGGCTTATCCAGGACTTCGTGGACTGGTGCCATCGGAACTGCCTCCAGATCAACGCGAGGAAAACTAAGGAGCTGGTGGTGGACTGCCGCAGGCATGGGCAGCCCCTCACAGTACCAGTAAATATACAGGGAACAGACATCGAGATGGTGACATCCTATAAGTACCTGGGTATTTATCTGAACAATAAACTAGACTGGTCACACAATACTGATGCACTCTACAAGAAGGGACAGCGCAGGCTGTTCCTGCTGAGGAGACTCAGGTCTTTTGGTGTACAAGGGGCGCTGCTGAAGTCATTCTATGACACGGTGGTGGCATCAGCCATCACTTTTGGAGTGGTCTGCTGGGGCAGTGGCATTACTGCAGCCGATAGGAAGAGACTGAACAAACTGATTAAGAAAGCTAGCTCTGTCCTGGGGCAGCGCCTTGATCCGATGGAGGAGATAGGAGAGAGAAGGACGGTGGCTAAACTGTCATCTCTGCTGGAGTCCGAGTTCCACCCTATGCAGGACATACTGAATGCACTGAGGAGCTCATTTAGCAGCAGACTACATCATCCCAGGTGCACAACCGAGAGGTTTCGTAGGTCCTTCCTACCAACGGCTGTCAGACTGTACAACCTAAGCAGGGCTGCTCGCAGAGATAGCAAAAAGACGTAACAAACTAATAGTTTTTTGAATGCAAAAGATGCAATAGACTTACACAATGGTCCTCTCCGGCATACAACTAGGAACATACCGGTCGCTATGGAGGGTGAGAATATGTATGGGCACATAATCATACCATGTAGGATAACTAAGTAGACGGTTATGCTGTTTCATTCCATCTAGCAACAATGCTCTGCACTGTGTGTGTTTATATATTTGCATATTTATTCCATCTAGCTACAATGCTCCGTACTGTGGGTGTTTATATATTTATATATCTACATATTATTCCATCTAGCTACATTGCTCCGCACTGTGTGTGTTTATATACTCGCATATTTATTCCACCTAGCTGCAATGCTCCGTACTGTGGGTGTTTATATATTTACATATTTATTCCATCTAGCTACAATGCTCTGCACTGTGTGTTCATATATTCATATATTTATTCCATCCAGCTACAATGCTCTGCACTGTGTGTCTGTGTGTGTGTGTATATATATATATTTTATAGTAATACGTACATATGTTTATTAGCTGCTCTTGCTTGCTTGTTTTTTTTCTTGCCTTCTGATTGTTGCTCTGAGTGTTGCTATCCCTGTGCTGTTGCAATCCTGGAATTTCCCCGTTGTGGGACTAATAAAGGCTTATCTTATCTTATCTTACTGTAACTACTACAACTCCTTCTATTGATGTCTGTCTTGATGAGTTTACTCCAATCGACCTTTGTGAGTTAGACAAAATAGTTTCCTCATCCAAACCTTCAACTTGTCTTTTAGACCCTATTCCTACCAGGTTATTTAAAGAAGTCTTCCCACTTATTGGTAGCTTTATTCTTCATATAATCAATTCTTCATTAACTTTAGGCCATGTACCGCAGGCTTTTAAAACGGCTGTAATTAAACCCTTACTCAAAAAGCCAACGCTAGATCCAGGAGCTTTAGCTAACTATAGACCAATCTCTAATCTCCCTTTCATTTCAAAAATCTTAGAAAGAGTTGTTGCTACGCAATTATTTGACCACCTGCAGGGAAATGGTTTATTTGAGGAGTTTCAATCTGGGTTTAGAATCCATCATAGCACTGAAACAGCCTTAGCGAAGGTCACTAACGACCTCCTCATTGCATCTGATAATGGACTAGTTTCTGTACTTGTCCTTTTAGATCTTAGTGCAGCTTTTGATACTATTGATCATAATATTCTACTTGATAGATTAGAACACTATGTTGGACTTAATGGAACTTCGTTGCAGTGGTTTAGATCTTATTTATCTGATAGGTTCCAGTTTGTTCATGTAAATGATGAGTTTTCTCTCAGCTCAAAGCTTAGTCATGGAGTTCCACAGGGATCTGTGCTTGGCCCTACTCTTTTTAGTTTATATATGCTTCCGTTAGGCAACATTATTAGAAAGCACTGTATACATTTTCACTGTTATGCAGATGACACACACTTATACCTGTCAATGAAGCCAGATGATACTAATCAATTAGCCAAGTTAGAAGCCTGTCTTAAGGAAATCAAAGTTTGGATGACTTGTAATTTCCTGCTATTAAATTCAGATAAGACTGAAGTCATTCTTGTTGGTCCAAAAAACCTTAGAAATTCCTTTCCAAATCAAACTTTCAGTTTGGATGCAGTTACTCTTTCTCTTAATAGCTCTGTGAGGAACCTTGGAGTTATTTTTGATCAGGATTTGTCCTTCAATTCACATATTAAATTTGTTTCTAAGACTGCCTTCTATCATTTGCGTAATATTGCCAAGATTAGGAGCATCTTGTCTCAGAGTGATGCTGAGAAGCTGATCCACGCTTTTGTTAGCTCGAGATTAGATTATTGTAATTCTTTATTATCAGGCTGTCCTAAAACATCTTTAAAAAGTCTTCAGCTGATCCAAAATGCTGCAGCAAGAGTTTTAACAGGTACTAGAAAGAGAGATCATATCTCTCCGGTTCTGGCCTCCCTTCATTGGCTTCCCATAGAGTTTAGAATTAAGTTTAAAATCCTTCTTCTTACTTACAAAGCTCTAAACAATCAGGCTCCTTTTTATTTAAAAGATCTGATACTACCGTATCATCCTAACAGAGCACTACGCTCCCAAAATGCAGGTTTACTTGTAATACCTAGAATCTCCAAAAGTACAATGGGAGGCAGAGCCTTCAGTTATCAAGCTCCTCTCCTGTGGAATCAGCTGCCAATCTGGATTCGGGAGTCAGACTCGATCTCTGTTTTTAAGAATAGGGCTAAAACCTACCTTTTTGATATAGCCTACAATTAGGGAGGGATCATGGGTTTCTGAACCCTCCCTTAGTTATGCTGCTAATAGGTTTAGTCAGCCGGGGGACCTCCAGTAATGCACTGGGCCTCACTCCTTTCCTCACTCTCTATGAAATATTTTTTTTTTGCTGGTCATTAACATTTGTTTGTTCTCTCCCATAGATTGAGTCCCCATCGTGCTGTTTGCTCTCTACATGTCTGTTCTTTTCTTCTTCTCTGTCCCCTCACCCCCCAGCCAGTCGCAGCAGATGACTGCCCCTCCCTGAGCCTGGTTCTGCTGGAGGTTTCTTCCTGTTAAAAGGGAGTTTTTCCTCTCCACCGTCGCCAAGTGCTTGCTCACAGGGGATCGCCTGATTGCTGGGGTCTTTCTGCAACTGTGGGGGTCCTCCCTACAGTTGATAGTGCTATGAGATGACTGTTGTTGTGAAATGGCGCTATATAAATAAAGTTGAATTGAATTGAACTGCTACCATAATACCGGTCCAAAAGAAACACGTCCCATCCAGCTATAATGATTATTGGCCATTAGCACTGACCTCCATCATAATGAAGTGCTTCGAGTGGCTGGTCACCAAGAACATCAAGTCCATCCTCCCTCCCTCCCTCCCTCCCACGACCCATCTCAGTTTGCATACAGGTCAAACAGATCCACAGAAGATGCCATCTCTGCTGCTCTCCATCCAGCCCTCACCCACCTGGACACAAAGAACTCCTACGTGCATATGCTGTTCTTGGACTTCAATTCAGCATTCAACACAATCATCCCCCAGCATGTAATACAAAAACTCAGACACCATCCATCCATCTTGTACCGCTTTTCCGGAGGTCTGGGTTGCGGAGGCAGCAGTTCAAGCAGAGAAGCCCAGACTTCCCTCTCCTCAGCCACCTGCTCCAGCTCTTCAGAGAGGATACCAAGGTGTTCCCAGACCAGCTGGGAGACGTAGGCTCTCCACCGAGTCCTGGGTCTGCCCCGGGGTCTCCTCCCAGTGGGACGTGCCCCAAACACTTCAAGTGGGAGGCGTCCAGGAGGCATCCTAATCAGATGCCCATACCACCTCAACTGACTCCTTTCAATGTGGAGGAGCAGCGGTTCTACTCTGAGCCTCTCCTGGATGACTGAGCTCCTCACCCTAAAACTCAGACACTTGGGACTCAAAACCTCTGTCTGTAACTGGGTGCTAGACTTTCTCATCGGGAGGCTACAGAATGTGGGGGTCGGCAGCAACACCTCCAAGACCATCACACTGAGCACAGGGGCCCCACAAGGGTGCGTGCTCATCCCGCTGCTCTTCACCCTGCTGACTGATTCTTGTGCATCAACCTACAGCACCAACCACATCATCAAGTTTGTGGACAACACAACGGTGGTGGGCCTCATCACCAGCAATGATGAGGCCAACTACAGAAATGAGGTGAGCTAACTGGTCCAGTGTTGTTAGCACTGCGGCAGCACAGCAACCCACCCTTGACCATGGGATCCCTGGTTTGATCCCAGCCCCTGACCAACAGTGATCTGTGTGGAGTTTGCATGTTCTCCCCATATCAGCATGGGTTTACTCCGGGAGTTCTCTGGTTTCCTCCCACAGGCCAAAAAACATGCAGGTCAGGTTAATTGGAGACTAAAAAAAAAAGGGGGGTGATGTGAATGTGTGTGTGAATGGTAAAGGGAGAGCGCCATACCGTGGCTGCTTCATCCATCTAGGTGGATGCCCTCAATTTCCCCTCTGGGTATCAATAAAGTATACAAAATCAAACTCAAAATCACAAATAATCTCTTCCTGAATGTGGGAAAAAACCCAAAGAGATTGTGGTCAACTTCAGGAAAGGACACACACAGCATCCCCCTCTGATCATTGACGGAGCAGCTGTGCAGAGGGTAACCAGCACCAAGGTCCTGGAATGCACATCTCTGAGGACCTCTCCTGGTCCAACAATGCCACATCACTGGCCAAGAAGGCTCAAACTTGTTTCTATTTCCTACGCAAACTGAGGAGAGCACGAGTCCCACCCCCCATCATGTGTTCATTCTACCGGGGCACCATTGAGAGCATCCTCACCAGCTGCATCATTGTGTGGTACGAAAGCTGCGCCACCTCCTGCCGGAAGACTCTACAACACACAGTAAACACAGCCAGCAAGCTCATCGGTGCCCCTCTGCTCCCCCTCTCAGACATCTGCCTCAGCCACCACACCCGCAAAGTCATTATCATCGCAAGCAACTATGATGAAAAAGTTGAAAATTTACAATTAATTTGCAAATGTATGAGGGGAAAAAAGTCAAATTTTTGAGAAAACAGTTGAAAGTCATTGAGAAAAAACTTGAAAATATTGAGTACAATGTATATAATAAGAGCACTCTGAGGCAAGTGCAATATCCCCCGCCTCTGTTTTCTTTGAAGATGTCATTACTTACTGACGGAGAGCAGTTTTCAACTTTTGAATATAATTACTGTGGCAAAATCAAGTTATGATAAACCCATCATTCATGAATATACAACAAAGTATACAACCCATAGTTGTAGGTCAGGATCCCGAGGTGAACCTGTGTAGCAAGTTTGGTGATCCTAGAGGGCTTTACACATTCTATCGTAAGAGAGCATAGGGAGTGCCAACCTTGAACTTTGACCTTTGACCCCAAACCTGTAGTCAGAGGTCAATGGTCTCAGAGTGAACCTGTGTACCGGGTTTGGTGACCCTAGCTTTCTTTGTTGTTGAGATATACAGTACTTTATAAGCCATTTTAATTTGACCTTTGGATCAGGAGCCGGAGCAGGTCAGGCATTGGTTTGCTTGCTACCGGATAACCATGAAAACTGGTACTACGTGTCTCAAAGGGTCGGGCCGTCGGCGACTCAACCAGCAACCCCGCCCTTCCGAGGGTGTGGAGGGTGAAACTGGGCATCCTGGCAGAACTAAAACCAGTATCTGTCACAGGTCTGTGGTGGACCACTCCCAGTTACATGGGGTGAGACTGGACATCCTCGCAGATAAGCACATCTGTTGCAAGGTCTGTGGTGGATTTTTGCCAGTTGGTGTATCGTGATATGCACTACACAAAGAGCAGAGATAAACAAAGCTATCATCTGGTCAGTCACTGCAACAGATACTGGAGTCAGTTTGTCTTGGCCTGTCCTTGGCCTTGTCTTGGCCTGTCCTTGCTACTGATACCTGTCCTTACCACTGATACCACTGTCTGCCAAGAATGTGCTGCTAGTCCAGCAAAAGCTAGTGGTACTCAATTACTTTGCAAGCAGTTTCATGAAATGGTCAGTCAGAAAGCAACTCATACCAACTCGGACGTCGCCTGGGTTAACAAGGCCAGGAGTTCCTGGCAGTGGAGGGCGAAGGACAGAGCTCCATGGAGGAATCTGATCAGACTTAAATGAAACAGTCATTGTCGCCCCCGACAGACTGCTATAATGATGATGATGATGATTGTCAGGAGCCGAGACGGCTTGGCTTTCCCCTGGCTCGGCCCTGATCTCTCTGTGGGTTTTGGTTCTACTGTTTATGTGCATTTTTGTGTATTTTTGTACTTATTTCCATAACCATAGCCCCCCCCCCCCCCCAACCGGCAGCTGTTAGTCAGCCTCTGTGACCTATTTTCCCCAACGCTGCTGACAGTCTGCCGGTCCAACCACGCCCCCTCACTCTCCCTAGTTCCATCAGCTGTTCCCAGCCCCGGTAATTATCTTTCCCGCGCCTCAGCCAGGTGTGCCCAATTTGTGTGGCCAGAGGTGTTTGTATTTACGTAAGCAGCTCCTTGCTAGACGAACACCGCTGGACCATTGTACGGGTTAGACGGTTATTCTCCACCATCTGACCGTCACGTCCCGAAGGATCTTTCGTGTTTGTGCTCGCTGTCAGCCTTGGATGACTCGGACTGCTCCTGCATGGTGAGTAAGAGCTTTTCCGCATTTCTGTCTGCAATTGTGCTGCTACGCTTGTCTGTAGCATTTTCCCTTGCAGCACAACTGCTACGCTCGGGCACTGCTGCACGGCTCTTCTCCTGTGCCAGTCGAGCGTCCTTGAGAACTCCAAATTTACACCAGCATTCTGTCCTGTCAGTTTTTGTGGCCACGGTGCACCGTGGTCTACCTGCTGCATGCTGTTTGTGTCAGCCGTTACGTGCACAACTGTTTCATTTCTGTTAGTCTTTACTTTCTGAACTGTTTATGTCAATAAAGGTGTGTTTGGTGAACCCTGCGCATAAATCCTCATCCATCCTTCTCTTCCCCCGTGCGCTGCGGAAAAGTGCACGGGGAAGTTTATGACAGAATGGTCCAGCCCGTAAGAAGGATTTAGCAGGTTCACCCACACATCATTTTCCTTTTTTTCATTGTGAACCATTTTTCTTTTCTGGACTAACCTGTGTTGGAGAACGTCATGCCCCGGTCTCGCCGAGGAAGAGGAACGGCAGCGGGGTTCCCCACGGCTGCTAAGTTCATCCAAGACTTCGTTCATGACGCCCTCGCCACCCGGGGTCCTAAGAAGAAGTTGGAAAACCTGGACAGAGCAGTAGGAATTTTGGAGGTGCATCCCGGGTTATGGAGCTACCCACAGTACGCCGAATTACTCTCCACAGTCTGCTCGCTCCAGCGTTCTTTCCCTGGTCTGGCATTCCCCGCGACGTCGGGATGGAGGTCCGGTGATTTGTAGGTTGGCAGCCCCCGCGACACCTCACCCGACCCTCCTCTTGCTCCAGCATGGCCAGAAAACAAAAGACAGCGTCATCCCGCGAGGAAGCGCTGGGAGAAGCCCTCCTCTTCTGCAGCGGCCATCACTGTTTCAGCCGCCAAGAGGTCCGCTGGATTCACCCCAGCCATGCCTACCTCCGTCATCAGGGAGACAGCTCCTCCACTAGTCTGCAGAGGGGTCCACATCATTGCTGGCACGGGGAGGGACGAGTGTCTGTCATTTGCAGCTGTGGATGTCATCAACAGGGATAACAGACAAGTATTTTTTCATTCTAAATCATTCATTAACATTGAATCTTGCCTGTCTCCCGAGGGAGAGGCCCAGTATCAGCAGTCCACTGGGTCCTCTCCTCCAGCTGCCGCTAATGATTGTTTCTTTCCCCTCTCCGTGTCTCCTCCTCTAATTTCTGAGGGCCTGCCAGTCCAAGAACCGAGCCACCTGATGATGGAGGAGGTTGAGGCCCTGGATGATCCTGCCCAGGAGCCCGCATAGAGGTGTTTCCCCACAGTCACACCGGCAGACGAGGAGTGGGCAAACCTGCTCACTGAAGTCAACCGCCAGGTTGAGGAAGAGGGCCGTGAGAGGGAGGTCCTAGGGTGCGCTTCCCCGGCTGTGAGGGTTCCACCTCCTACGCCTGCTCAACCCCCGGATTTGCCTTCAGACGAGGAGTGGGCTAATCTGCTCACCGCAGTCAACCGCCGGGTCGAGGAGGAGCACCATGAGAGGGAGGTCCGAAGGTGCACTTCCCTGGCTGTGAGGGTTCCTCCCTCCACGTCTGCTCAACCCCTGGACTCTCCTTTGGACGAGGAGTGGGCAAACCTGCTCGCCGCAGTCAACAGCCGGGTTGAGGAGGAGCATCAGAGGACCAGGACTGCAACCACCATCACGCCTGCTGCGGGGACTACCACAGCAGAGTCATCCCCTGGACCAGACTCCCAACCAACGGGAACCGAACTGTCATCGTCGACAGTGTCGGAGTCCTGGACAGCGATAGAGCTCGAGCACAGCCAGGCTATCTCTCCTGTAGTTCAATTGCCTATGATTGAGAGATCTTGTCTGGCTCTTGGGGAGGAGAGTCGTGTGTGGCTCTCAGCTGCACCTGGACTCCCTCGCTGGGCTCTGCCGCTGCCGGCGAACCTAACCTTTCCTTCTTGCCAATGCCTGTCGAGCCCCTCACTAGAGTTGCCAGAGAGGAGCTGCCATCACCGGGGTTGCCTACTGACAACAACAGGAGGTTGGCGGTCCCAGAGGAGGTCGATGGGGGCACAGCACCGGGCGCGACAACTTAGGCTACTCACCCCAAATCGCCGGAGTCCTGGACGGTGGTGGAGCCCGAATTCAGGCAAGTGTGCTCCATTGTGTCAATTCTGCATATGTCAAAGTCACACTGCCTGACTCATGGCGAGGAGGGCCTGGGGCAGCTCCTTGTAGCCCTTGGGGCCGCCTCACCAGGCTCTGCTGCTGTCGGCGACCCTGACCCGGTCTCTTTTTCTCTGCCTCCGGGGTCGGAGCCCCCTGCTAGGGTTGCTGGAGAGCAGCTGACCTCGCCGGAAGCCACAGAGGATCGGGATGCAGCACCAGGTGATGTTAGGAGCACCACGTCCCTTGCTGGGGAGGCCACCGCGGGAGCAATGAGGCCCCCGATGCAGGTCACCGCGGGTGCAACGGTGCTCCAACCGGAGCCCATCGTGGGTACAGCTCTGGCCCAATCGGGGCCTACCGTGGCCGCTGCAGAGTTGCCACTGGAGGTCGCTGAGGGTCTGGCCCTGTCAAAGGAGGACATCGCTGTTCCAGCCCCTCCTGCCAAGGTTGTCAGGGCTCCCCCTATCGATCACCTCCTTAGCCTGGTGCTCCTGCGGGTTGGCCCACTCACCATGGGCGCAGCCATGTCCCAGACTGGGACCGTTGTGGGTGCAGCTCTGGCCCAATCAGGGTCCACTGCGGGTACTGCACAGCCTCAGCCGGAAGCCGCTGTGGGTGCAGTGGAGCCAGCCCGGTCGGGGTCCACCGCGGGTGCAGCAGAGCCGGCCCAGTCGGGGTCCACCACGGGTGCAGTTGCGGACCACCTTGAGGTTGCTGTGGTCCCCCTTTCCCTGCCCAGCGCCGTGGAGGTCCCCTCTCCCCAGTCGGGTTACCCACCAGTGAGCCTTCCGGTGTGCAGGCCACCCACTGCTTCACCCCTTCGGTCCTGGTGGCTAAATAACGCTGGCTGGCCGCCAGAAAAAAATGAGTCCCCAGGTCAGTTGTCTCATGTGTTCCGGCAGGCCGCCGGACTCGGTCCACTGGACTGCTGACAGTCTGCCAGTCCAACCATGCCCCCTCGCTCTCCTTAGTTCCATCAGCTGTTCCCAGCCCCGGTAATTATCTTTCCCGCGCCTTGTCCAGGTGTGCTCAATTTGTGTGGCCAGCGGTGTTTGTATTTAAGCAGCTCTCTGCTAGACAAACACCGCTGGACCATTGTACGGGTTAAACGGTTATTCTCCGCCGTCTGACCATCAAGTCCCGAAGGATCTTTCTTGTTTGTGCTCGCTGTCAGCCTTGGATGACTCGGACTGCTCCTGCATGGTGAGTAAGAGCTTTTCCACATTTCTGTCTGCAGTTGTGCTGCTACGCTTCTCTGTAGCATTTTCCCTTGCAGCACAACTGCTATGCTCAGGCACTGCTGCCCGGCTCTTCTCCCGTGCCAGTCGAGTGTCCTTGAGAACTTCAAATTTACATGAGTATTCTGTCCTGTCAGTTTTTGTGGCCACGGTGCACAGTGGTCTGCCTGCTGCATGCTGTTTGTGTCAGCCGTTATGTGCACAACTGTTTCATTTCTGTTAGTCTTTACTTTATTATATATATATATATATATATATTTATATGAACTGTTTGTCAATAAAGGTGTGTTTGGTGAACCCTGCTCATACAGTAAATCCTCATCCATCCTTCTCTTCCTCCGTGCACTGTGGAAAAGCTCACGGGGAAGTTTATGACACTTTGATCTTGCAATCCCAAAACCATAGTCACACTTCAGGGTCATAGGATGAACCTATGTTCCATGTTTGGTGGCTCTAATATCACTTGTTGTACAGTAATAAGGCACAGAGAACGTTTAAGTTAATCTTTGACCTTTTGACCACAAACCCATAGTCAGAGGTCAGGATCCCAAGGTGAACCTGTGTACCAGGTTTGGTGGCCCTAGTGTTACTTGTTTTATATTAATAGTAAACGTAGCATTTACCAAATGTTAACTTTCACCTTTGACCCCAAACCCATAGTTAGGTGAGGGTGTAAATCGTCCAAGATGTGTATTACATACAACTACTATATCGATTTGAAAAGCCGACGTAACTTCTTTCAGTAGTTATTATTTTTAGAAGATTTAGGGAAAATCTGACTTCTGACCTCAAGGTCATCTGATGAGAATCAAATTGCAATATGGCATCATCAGAATATATCAAACCATGGCACCAAGTTTCAAAATAATCAGAACAACTCCTCCTACAAACTGTCGGAGGAGTTAATTCACAAAAGTGGGACAGACAGACGGATGGACAGACGGACAGACCCATAACATAATCCCCCTTCAGCCTTCGCCCAAAGGGGTCAAAGAGCCCTTTGGGCTTCGTCCGGTGGGGTTGATAAAAAGTAGCGGTAAAAAAATGTGGTAAGCTAGGCTAACCTTGGCTGGCAACACAATCACAGGGCTATCCAAGCCAAAATAAAGTATAACAGAATAAACCAGAATAATGCCTGGAAGTGAAATATACTGTATAATCAAGTGTGGATTAATGAACTAGCACAGATGTCTTCTGGGGTAGGTAGAATGTTTTGAGCAGGCCTATTCAATTAGCAGCCCGCGGGCCACATGCGGCCCAGAACCAACCTCTGAGTGGCCCCCGGGCCCAGGCCACGCCAAGGAAATATAAATTTAAGAAAAAAATATCAAGCAATGACGGTCCGCAAGCACGCACACGAACAACGCGTGTGACCGTCATCCGTGCGGAGTTCAGAAGTGCCCCGCCCTCATGACCATTCCAATCGGCAGGTAGAGTGTCTCTCTAGCACTGCTGTCCGAGAGAAGCATGAGCTTATTAAAGTACTTTAAACGTGGGAAAAAGCAGAAGAGGTATGTAAGCAGTGGATGCATTTATGGTGGTTTTAACCGGCTGGTAACTGGAGCAATAATGAAGAGCTGCTTAGCAAACATGTGTGGTTAGGATTCATATGCAGGGAAAAGCAAGAGTGGCTGAGGATTTATTTCATCACCTACTACAATATTAACTAATATATGTTCATTATTATGTACCTGGCAAGTAAAGATGACTGAAACTCACAAAGTCAATGACTTTAATCGGTCAACAGCCTTCAGACAAACTAAACGTGCCAACATTTGGATTTCAAAATAAGGGAGGTTTTTCCTGCTGTCTAGTTGGTGAGGAGAGTTCTAAAAAACTATAATTATATAGAAACATTTTAACAGAAATAACTGCCCCAAAAAGAATTAAGTGGAAGAAAATGGATGGATGGAACTGCATCTTTGGTAATTTAAGTCAATTTATTTCATTCATTCATCTTCTTCCACTTAATCCTTTTTTTCGGGTTGCGAGGGGCTGGAGCCTATCCCAGCATCTTTGGGCGAGAGGCAGGGTGCACCCTAGACAGATCGCCAGTCCATCGCAGGGCCAACACAGAGAGACAGACAACCATTCACTCTCAGAGTCATATCTTAAGGACAATTTAGTATCCCCAGTTTGATCCCAATTAACCTAACTTGCGTGTTTTTTGCATGTGGGAGGAAACTGGAGAAATCCCGGAGTAAACCCACGCAGACATGGGGAGAACATGCAAACACCACACAGATCACGTGCCGACCTGCCTCAAATCCTCCACCATCATCCCTGTCCCCAAGAAGCCACGGATTACTGGACTTAACGACTACAGACCTGTAGCGCTCACCTCTGTAGTCATGAAGTCCTTTGAGCGCCTGGTCCTGTCTCACCTCAAGTCCATCACCACACCCCTCCTAGACCCGCTGCAGTTTGCCTACCGTGCTAACAGGTCTGTGGACGACGCAGTCAACCTGGCCCTCCACTCCATCCTGCAGCACCTGGACTCCCCGGGAACCTACGCCAGGATTCTGTTTGTGGACTTCAGCTCCGCATTCAACACCATCCACCCCGATCTGCTCCAGGACAAGCTGTCCCTGCTCAACGTGCCTGACTCCCTCTGCAGGTGGATCACCGACTTCCTGACGGACCGGAGACAGCATGTGTGGCTGGGGAAGTCTGTCTCAGACTCTGTTAGCATCAGCATTGGATCACCCCAGGGCTGTGTACTTTCCCCCCCACTCTTCTCCCTTTATACCAACTCCTGCACCTCCTCCCACCAGTCTGTTAAGCTGATTAAGTTTGCGGACGACACCACCCTCATCGGGCTCATCTCCAACGGCGACGAGTCCGCCTACAGGGAAGAGGTGGCCCAGCTGGTGTCCTGGTGCAGCCACAACAACCTGCAGCTGAATGCTCTGAAGACAGCGGAGATGATTGTGGACTTCAGGAAAGTCACATCCCCCCTGCCCCCCCTCACCATCACAGGCTCTCCCATCACCTTTGCAGATTCCTTCCGCTTCTTGGGCACCACCATCACCCGAGACCTCAAATGGGAGCCAACCATTAGCTCCCTCATCAAAAAGGCCCAGCAGAGTATGTTCTTTCTGCGGCAGCTGAGGAAGCTCAAGCTACCCACCAAGATGTTAGTGCAGTTCTACACGGCCATCATCAAGTCCATCCTCACCTCCTCCATAACTGTGTGGTACGCAGGAGCCACTGCCAGGGACAGACTAAGGCTGCAGCGCGTCGTGCGCACTGCTGAGAAGGTGATAGGCTGCAAGCTCCCATCTCTCCAGGACCTGTACATCTCCAGGACCCGGAGGCGTGCTGGCCGGATCATAGCCGATCCTTCACATCCTGGTCACGTGCTGTTTGCCCCCCTCCCCTCAGGTAGAAGGCTTCGGTCCATTCGGACTAAAACCTCCCGGCACATGAACAGCTTCTTCCCCTCTGCCATCAGACTGCTGAACACTAAGTGACTTTTGACTCTCGTGCACTATGTACAGCAGCTCAACCAGACTCATGTCATTCATCACTGTTTTTCTGTTGCATTATCGACTGCACTATGTGGTACTTCACATTATCTGCTACATGCTAATTTTTTAAAACTGTCTTGACTAGTACTACTCATTATTACTAGTATTATTATTATTATTACTTATTTTTCTACACTTATTGCACGTTTCTAGTCCTTTAGTTTTTTAGTTTATCCCTTTTTCTCATTATGTTTTTAATGTTGCAGCATGGCACCGAGACAAATTCCTAGTTTGTGTATCACATGAACAATGGCAATAAATCTGATTCTGATTCTGAGATCACTGTTGGTCTGGGGCTGGGATCGAACCCAGGATCCCCTGGCCAAGGGTGAGTTGCTGTGCTGCCGCAGTGCTAACCACTCCGCCACCGCACTGCCCCATTAAATATAATTTTATTAATATTTTTTTCTTTGAAATCAGAGTTAAATTATTGTTCTGGTCTGGCTCTGGAAAATTATGGTCAAAAGTGTAAACTGTATAAGAAAAAAAGTCAAAATTTTACCACAAGGTTTCAAATTTATAAAAACAAACCCCAGTAATTCTATTTTAAAAAATAGACAAAAATTAGCCATAAAATAATCCACAAATTGTATAATAGTCTCAAATGTACAAGAAAAGTCAATTTTACAAGAGGAAATTACAAATTTGAGGAAAATGGTTTCAAATTTAGATGAATTTACAGAAAAAAGTAGAAAACTATAAGAAAATTGTTATAAATTTTGGAGAAAAACCTCAAACCTTCAAGATTGAAGTCATTACTCAAGTTTTTAAGTGGGTGCTTTTTGCATACTTAACTCTACTAGAAATTTTTGGTTGATATGTGTGTGTAATGGAATGTGTAGTTATAAAAAGAGGTTCCTACTCACACATGGTGATTTAAAGCAAAATAAATCACAATAGTGGATGTACAATGTTTGTTAATGTTATCAATCCTTTCTTGGGGGGTTTGTGCACCAAAGTGTTTGACAGTTCATTTTTTTATTCAGACAAATGCACTTTGTGATGTGCCAAGGTCAGTTATAACCAGGATGTAGCATATTTTATTTCAAAAGGGAAACAAACAAAAGGGCTGCACGGTGGCGCAGTGGTTTAGCACTGTGGCAGCACAGTTTTACCCTCGGCCGGGGGATCGCGGGGATCATGAGATCGTGGGTTCGATCCCAGCCCCCGACCAACAGTGAGCTGTGTGGAGTTTGCATGTTCTCCCAGTGTTGCGTGGGTTTACTCCAGGATTTCTCCGGTTTCCTCCCGCATACCAAAAACATGTAGGTTTAGGGCGCTCGCGCACGCAGCGACCAGCAGCCGGTGGCTTGTCACCAGACTGCAAACCAAATCTACCTACGGGTACAAATAAGTAACAAAAAAAAAAAAAAAATGTTAATGCTTCTAACAGTGCACATTGACTTTTTATGCACTTTGAGATATGCCTGAGTAAAATGTGACCAAAATGGTTATTGACAGAGTTTTATTTTTTCATTCTATTTATTTAATTGTTGTTCAAGAGGAAAAATATTTCCACTACTTCAAGTTCTGCTCAACCCCAGCACAGTTATTGTGTTTTTATGCACTTCTGATGTGCCTTTGTCATGTGCCCAGCGCACATTTAAAACCAAGACAATGAATAAGAAGTGCATATTTTTCGTCATATTGATCTGTGTTGGTTTGAAATTTGTCATATTCAACAGATCACTGAACATGTGTGGCCCAGTTACATGTCTTGATTCCAAATTGTGGCCCAACTGATTTTGTAAATGAATAGCCCTGGTTTAAAGAGTAGCCATCAAAACTGGGGTCACTCCACTATGCTAACTAGGCTAGCAGTGTGTGGCTTTAGAAGCAACTCCAGGTACTCAAATGAATGCACAAAAGCACCGAAAAGTCCAAAATTGATCATATAGCCACTTTAAATGTACAAATACACCCTAAAATATTTTAATGCATAAACAGTAAAGTAACAGAACTGTACGGCTTTCCCCCAGAAGGAAAAAAGTCTCCTGAACAAATGCAGAAACTTTCTCTTTGTGTTCAAAGGTTCAGCGCCGTACAGGCCCGTCACTGACGGGGGAAGGGGAGGGTGGGGCCGGGGGCAACGTGGAGCAGGTATACGTATGTCTCTGAGGGAGCTTTGTGTCAGAGTCGATGCTAAAATTTCAAACGCCCCACAGCTGTCCCGTCGTCAGAATACCTGACTTTGTTCTGAGCAGCTGCCAAAGAGGAACACACTAACGACTGGTGGGTGTCATGTGATAGAGGTGGAGATCATCAAACTGATGTTGGCAACAGACAAAGATAAGCTGAGGAAATAGAAAATGCAGTTTTTAAATGATGATTTCATTTATTAAGGGAGAAAAGCTTATGTGAAAAAATAAGGCGCAGCTCAGAGATTTGGATTATAGGGAACAGAGTGCTGACATCACTGCATAAACTGTAAACAAGTTTTCAGGAACATAATGTAGTGATCATGTTTAATACTCCAGCATTCTTTAACTGCTCAGTTAACCTACCATCCATCCACCCACCCATCCACCATCCATCCATCTTCTACCGCTTATCTGGGGATCCGGGTCGCGGAGGCATCAGTCCAGGCAGAGCATCCCAGACTTCCATTCAGTTCACATAGCACCATAATCTGCATGATCCCTTCTGCAGGTGAACCCACTGGAGGGCAGACCCATGAGCCTCCTTTGGGTACACAAAGTCCTTGATATAGTGTTTTGATGGAGATCCATGGGACCGCTCTTAGTCTGGCCCTTCACCCAGGACCAGTTTGCTTTGAGAGACCCTATCAGGGGCAAGATCCCCCAACAACATAGCTCCTGAGATCATTCGCGCACTCAAATCCCTCCACCATGATAAGGTGGTGATCCATGAAGGGGCAGTTAACCTACCATCCCCCCAATCCCTATTCATCCATCCATCTTCTTCCGCTTAATCCTTTTTGGGTCACGGGGGTGCTGGAGCCTATCCCAGCATCTTTGGGCAAGAGGCAGGGTCCACCCTGGACAGATCGCCAGTCCATCGCAGGGCTAACGCAGAGAGACAGACAACCATTCACTCTCACAGTCATACCTAAGGACAATTTAGAATCCCCAGTTTGATGCCAATTAACCTAACTTGCATGCTTTTAGCATGTGGGAGGAAACCTGAGAAATCCCGGCGTAAACCCAAGCAGACACGGGGAGAACATGCAAACTCCACACAGATCACTGTTGGTCGGGGGCTGGGCTCAAACCCAGGATCCCCCGGCCAAGGGTGAGTTGCTGTGCTGCCGCAGTGCTAACCACTCCTCCACCACGCCGCCCCCAATCCCTATTCATAGGTGTAAATTAAGGGGGGAACAGGGGCACATTTCCCCCAGCTTGGAAAAAAGAGAGAATTGTCCCCCCAATATCATGATAAAAATTAACAAACTTTTCTCAAAAACTTGCAACTTCTAAAAAAAATGTGCAACTTTTTTCCTCATATATTTGTGGCTTTTTCGCATAGAATTGCAATTTTTTTTCCCTCAAAAATTTGCCACATTTTTGTTGTAAATTTGCAACTTTTTTCATACATTTGTAATTTTTTCTCATAAATTTTGTTTTTGTTTTGTAACTTTGTAGCTTTTTTCTTGTAAATTTCCATTTTTTCTCAAAAATTTGCAACTTTGTTCTCATATATTTGTAGCTTTTTTCATAAATCTGCATTTTTTTTCATGTAAATTTGCAACTTTTTTCTCAAAAATTAACAATTTTTTCATACATTTGTAGCCTTTTTCTCCTAAATTTTGCAACTTTTTTCTTGTAAATTTGCAACTTTTTTCCTCAAAAAATTGCCAATTTTCTTGTAAATTTGTAGCTTTTTTTCTCATAAAAGTCCAGCTTTTTTCCCATTAATCTGCATTTTTTTTGTGTAAATTTGCATCTTTCTTCTTAAAAATGAGCAATGTTTCTTTTTTGTAAATTTGTCTTTTTTTCTCAGATTTGCAACGTTTTATATTTGTAACTATTCTAGAAAAAATTGCAAATTTTTTCTTGTAAATTTGCAATGTTTTTCAAAAAATTTGCAACTTTTTTCTCATAAATTTGTAACTTTATTGTAAAAAATTGCATAATTTTTTCTCATAAATGTGCAACTTTTTACCTCCGCCAAGGAGGTTATGTTTTCATCGGCGTTGGTTTGTCTGTCTGTCTGTTTGTTTGTTAGCAAGATAACTCAAAAAGTTATGGACGGATTTTCATGAAATTTTCAGAGATTGTCAGGAATGGGGTGTCCTACAGATGATTACATTTTGGTGATGATCTGAAAGTGCATACCTCCACCAGGGGCTTTCTTTGTATTTGTGCAGCAGGATTACACAAAAACTACTGGATGGATTTCGATGAAATTTTCACCAGAGGTGGTTCTTGGCCTAGAGAGGAACCCATTACATTTTGGTGATGATCTGAGAATGCATACCTCAGCCAAGGCTCTTATCTTCTCACAGTGTGTTAGCAACAAAACTCCAAAACTGATGGACAGACTGATGCAATTTTCACCACAAGTGGCTATAGGCCTACACACAAACCCATTACATTTTGGAAGTGATCCATGAGAAACGGAAAGAGCCTTGGCGGAGGTATGCGCTCTATGAGTGCTGTTCTAGTTTCTTATAAATTTACAACTTTTTTCTCAAAAATTTGCAACTTTCTTCTCATCAATTTGTCACTTTTTTCCTGTAAAATTTCAACTTTTTTCTTGTAGTTTTGCAATTTTCATCTGGATGCTGGCTGCACTTCTCATCTTCCCACTCTCCTCCTCCACCTCTGTTTTTCACACCCTCCAACCTTTTTGGCTCGTGCCAAGCGTGGATTAAGGCAGAACCAAAAACACGAAGTACAGTCAGGTGCCTCCTGAAAACATGCCGTCCTTTTGTCCTTGGATCGGCAGCTGCCGGCCTCCCCTGACTACCGGAGTCAAACAACAACAGAAACAGCACCAGAACTGTGCTCACAAACAACCCTCCAGGACATGATTAAACCCTCCATGCCAGGAGTTCAGAAGCAATAAAAAATGAAATGAAAACACTAGCGGGGAACGACACAAAGAGCTCATTGTTGCTGAGTCGAGGAATGCATCTGTGTGTGTGTGTGTGTGTGTGTGTGTGTGTTTCTGTGGGCAGAGGCCATAAGGAATGTGAGTTTTTCTATTTTTTTTTTTTTTTTGTGGAGACAAAAGGTGGCCTATGACTGAGAGAAGGAGGCACAGAGAGGGAAACGGAGGAGGAAAGAAGTAGTGAAGCAGGCAGGAGCTGCTTCCATTCATAAATCCAGCCTAAGATTTTACCACATGGCCTGTTAGCTTTTTAACGCAGAAGAGACACCAAACATTTTTCTTGTACATTTGCAACTTTTTTCTCATAAATTTATAACTTTTTCTCAAAAAAAAAATTCAACTTTTTTCTTGTAAATTTGCAACATTTTTCTTTTATATTTGCAACTTTTTCTAAATTTGCAAGTTCTTCTCAAAAATTTGCAACTTTTTTCCTCATACATTTGTAGCATTTTTCTCATAGATTTGCAGGGTTTTTTTGTCATAAATTTGCAACTTTTTTCTCACAAATTTGAAATTCTAAAACACTGCTACTTTTTTCTTATACATTTGTAGATTTTTTCCTCAGGTTTTCAGTTTTTTTTTTTTTTTTTTTTTTTTTTTTAAATTTGCAAATTTTTCTTGTAAATTTGCAACTTTTTTCATGTAAATTTAAAACTTCTCACAAATGCGGTGCCGTGGAGAAGTGGTTAGCACTGTGGCAGCACAGCAACTCACCCTTGCCCATGGGATCCTGGGTTTGATCCCAGCCCCTGACCAACAGTGATCTGTGTGGAGTTTGCATGTTCTCCCCGTGCCTGCGTGGGTTTACCCCGGGATTTCTCCGGTTTCCTCCCACAGGCCAAAAACATGCAGATTAGGTTAACTGGAGACTCTAAAGTGGCCCTAGGTGTGAATGGTGAAGGGACAGCGCCGTACTGTGGATGCCCTTAATTTCCCCTCTGGGAATCAATAAAGCACACAAAATAAAATGTGCAATGTTCTTCTTGTAAATTTGCAACTTTTTTCTCAAAGATTTGCAATTTTTTTTTTCAAAAATTTGCAATCAAATTATATTATAATCATCATAAATCAAACATCTGTTAATGTAATTTTGTCAGAGCCACTGCTGGGTTTTACCTGTGTGATACATGCAGCACCACACATCAGCTGAATCGTATTGATGCACATCAGGCGAATCTGCCTCTTTCTTACATGTTTTGGCACTAAATTCATACAGTATTTCCAGATTTCTTCACAGAAATGACAGATCACTTTTGTCCGCGTTCTCACAGATTCAGCTGTGGTTCTTTATAGAACACAGAGGATTTACACGTGTGTGTTCTCTGAGTGCAGACACTGACTGGACGTGCTCTTGAACCTCTCTGGAGTCTAATTCTCTGCTCTCAAATAACACACTGTAATTCTATGAATTATTGGTGAACAAATGGAATATACACATTCATGTATTTTTTCCTGTCATGAACTGCTCTTTTTAAGGACTATTGAAGGACACCAGACGCTCACTGTGGTTTCTGCACATTTATTAACATAAAGGTGAATACACGAAGAACACAAAACGTACAAGTACAGAACTAATGGAAGCACTGGAAGAGAGCGGGGCTCAATGTCACAGGGGAACAGAAGCCTGGGAACGCCAGGCAAAGGGGCAGAACCAGCTGGAGCACACCCGAAAGGAAGCGGGGCTCACGGCTGGAAATAAAAAGGGAAAAACTAACCTGGCGGAGCACACCCCTTCTCCTCGACAGCAGCACAAATTACACTCAGAGCTGGACAACATCTGAAAACGGAAGCAGTGCGGAAGGACATGACAATGGGGAAAGGATGTCGTGCCCTTAAATACTGTCTCTTGATATGTGACAGGTGTGGATACATGAATAGAGAAAGTAATACAATCAATGACAGCTGCGCAGCCCGCGTGCCAGTTTGACAGCCAGAAGCCGCGCAGCGCTGTCAAAATAAAACACAAACCGGAAACCATAATGATACAAGAACAACACAACCCCAAAATGTAAATAATAATACTACAGGTACAAAATGACAATAATTAAACAGGAACCAAATACAGCAGACAGGATAAACAAGGAAACAAACAGACAGAAAAAGATTAAACTTAAACTGAAGACTGGGCACGGCGCCCACCCATGCCCAGGATCATGACATTTCCATCATGTCGGGGCTGTTTCTGGCTTTTTTGGGGGGACCCCACGTAAGACTGTTTAGTAAAGATTTCCTTAAACTATCCTGGGTGAAAGAGAGGAGGCATGTGTGCTGACACTCCTTCAAACTTCTGTACAGTCATGAGTACCACACACGTTTCTGACTATAAAGCAGAGTACACAAATGCTATGGCCTCCTTCACTCCAGATATACTGATTCAAATTTGATGAAACTTCAGACTCACAATCACAACAGCATTCTTCAGCTAACCAGCGAATTTCATGCAATTCTGTTAATATTCAAAAAGTCATGCTTATGAAATGTCTGTCAGCCATTTTGTCTTGTCAGTGCAATATTTTGTTAGTATGTGAGGAAGTCAGTGTGTTACATACCTCTTCTGTGCATTTCAAAACAATGTGTACATCAACTTTTAAATGCTGTACTATTACTGCTGGGAATCCTTTTAGTTCACACACACTGATGGTGGCATGCTGCCTAACATAGCGCTTCCAGACCCACCAGGGGCAATTGGGGTGAAGTGTCTTGCCCAGGGACACAACGGCAGGATATCTGGGGAGAGCGGGATTTGAACCGCTGACCATGTGGTTATTGGACGACCTGCTCTACCTCCTGAGCCACTGCCGCCCCTTGTAGCCTTGTAACTTGTAGCCTGGGGCCCCCTGTTGGCTGAGGGGGGGCCCATAGCATTTGTGTACTCTGTTTTATAACCAGAAACGGCTCTGCCTCATGTGCCAAAACACCTAACATCCTGTGCCAGCGCTTTATTTTCTGTTATTTTGTTAGTGTTAAAGCAGGAAAACAGCAGCACATGAAGACAAATGAGTCCATAACTCTGAAATCTTAATGAGACATTCAGCCAGGCGGTTTATTGGATCCAAACACAACACAGACAACCTGGGGGGGATAACGGGAAGGAAATGAAGATAAATGGAGATGTGAGGACATCAGTAACGGGATCCATCAGTCTGCATGCTCCTGGACGAACACTCACAGCTCCTCGTTTCCTGTAATCCGTCCCCACCTGACCTCTGACCTCTGTGAGTCTGCTGACAGATTTAAGCCCCCCCCCCCCCCCCCGCCTCCTCAGCTTCCTCTGAGTCTGTCTGATCTGCCAAGTGGAGGAGGGAGAGGTGGAGGAGCCACAGAGGAACATTTCAAGATGATGACATAAACTAGAAGAACATCACACAAGAATGTTTGCAGTTTGTATGGGATCTTCTTCTATAGCTGTTTGAGATTGGAAAATGGTGTCCATGTAACTGTCATGCTCGATTGTCAGCTGAAAATATGACCTGAAGAGCCCAGAGAGGGACAATAATGGAACTTGATGTTATGGCCATAACCCGTACTTCAATAATCAGGTCGGAGGTGCAGTAAAACGTAGCTTTATTGTTGAACACACAATGAACACAGGCGTGCCGCACAGGCAGATGGTCTAGTCGTAAAGAGACCAAGCCCCTTCCACCTTCGCCCTTTATACCCAGGGTGACAGAAGAACCGTAAAGGTGGAGCCGCCACCCCTAGTACACCCATTAACAAATGTGTCATGAACCGAGCCTGTGTTCTCCTGCGGGCTTGGATCTGATCATTCTTGGTCTTATGTTGTGTTTTGATTTCTCTCCTGTGTTTATTTCTTTGCTTGTGGCCGCTGCTCTGGCCGGCGATCGTTAGGCAGCCGTTTGACCCATTTTCTGGTGGGTGCGGTCTAACATTCGCCGGTCTGACCACGCACCCCTGTCTCTGACAGTCAGTTGTTTGCCCCAGCAATTATCTTCCCCGCACCTCGCCCAGGTGTTCCCAATTTGTTAAGCCAGCGGTGTTTGTACTTAAGCTGCTCTTTGCTAGTCAAACACCGCTAGACCATTGTACGAGTCACATAATTGTTCTCCGTCGTATGACTGTCACATCATTGAAGGACTTATGGTTTGTGCTCCCTGGGAGAACTGGACTTTTTGGACTCTTCCTGCTCGTGAGTAAATTGTTTAGCATTTCTCTGTGCGGTATTGCTGCTACGCTTATCTGGTAGCGTTTCTCTCCGCAGCTCTACTGCTACGCTTAGGGTGTTGCCCAGTTTGCTTCCCCTGGGTCAGTTGAGCTTTTGTTAGTGCCTTATTTTTCTGTGGCCACAGTACACAGTGGTCTGCCCGCTGTTCGCTTTTGCGTCAGCCTTTTTTGTACATTGATACCTACAGTACCTGTCAGTCTCTATTTGTGAACTGTTTTGTGTCAGTAAATGTGTGTTTGGTGAAACCCTGCATTTAAGTCCATCCTTCCTTCTCCTCCTCCGTGCGCTGTGGAAAAGCGCACGGGGAGTTTATGACAAAATGTGTCACATTTGATACATCACATTTTCCCCTCCCTGTAGAAAAGTCCAAAATACACCAATTAGGCCCTCCCAAATGTTTGACCCAACTCACACGCTAACAGTAACAGAACATTCAAGCGTGTCTATGTACACAAAATAACTAAAACTAGAGGGGGACAGGTGGACTACCGTCCCACCTCCACACGGCTAGACGGATTATTCTGCCATCTTTTAATATATAGTCCATAAAAAGAAAAAGAAAAACTGCTGTTTTCCTAATAACCTAAAATAACCCCAGAACATATATACAACCAAGTTTTCATTTCACTCAACACCAGTTAATGTGTACATTCACATCCCGCTGTGCCAGCCCCCACCCCAGCACACCCACCCCATAACTTGGGCAGCTCACAAATTTTCCTTGCAATTAAATGCAACAAAACAATTTTTTCTTTCAAACTGGGCAATTATATAGCAAGTACATGTGAAACATATCAACTACGTGACTTGGGCAATCAAACATATCAACATTTCAACCATAACATGTTAATATGTCACCCCTTAGTCACCATACAGTCCCGACGGAGAAGCCACCCCCGGAGTTCCGTCTGGTGGATCCCGTCCAGAGCGCCTTCGTCTTTTCGCCTCTGGGGATGAGCCACGTTGGCGTCTCGATGCCTCCATCTTATTGTCAGTGCGCCGCAGCTCGTTGGGGTGTCTCCACGAGTCATCGGACACCTGGAGATAGCCGTCCTCCCGAACAGCTACCACTCGCAGCCGCCCCAGTCACTCCATCGCTTCCTCTTGTCATGGGCCCTCCTCAGCCGAGCCTCCCCCCTGGACCGAACCATGCCAGCAACCCGCAGGGGAACTCGACTCGGCTTCAAATGTCCACAGCGTTTAATCTGGGCTTCTTCTCTGGGCCAAACCGCTCCACTGGCCTGATCCAAAGGCCGCCTCGGCCTCCAGTGTTGCTGGGTGGCATGTCTTTCTACCGTGTCAGCCAGTCCTGCCCCGCTCTCTTTCATTTGAAACGCTGGCAAAGCCGTTGTAGCTCCTTGCTTCATGATATCGCCAGGCCGAACTCCGGAAGCAGAGGGGGCTATCTTTTTTGGCTCCATCCGCCGTCACAGGTGTTCCACCGTGCCATCCTGTTCCCACATCCAGGGCAACTTGGACACTGGCATCGGAACCCTCCTGCGATGGCCCTGGATGGCATTGGTCCTGATCATCTCCCAGAATACTAGGCCAGTCCTTGTCCCATACAGCATCGTCCTCCACGCACGGAACCGGTCGGTCCCACAAACCACAGCCCGACCACTCTTCCCCAACGCCGTTGGTGATCGTGAAGCCCAGGCTGTAGAACATGTCTCAGCCCATCAAGTTCAACCCTCTGACGGTCATCACAAATTGGACGTTGGACATTATCGCCAACTTGTATCTCGCTGTCAACTCCAGCGAACCCTCAATGGCCAACTTGTTACCTCCATGGCCAAAATATGACGTCAACAGTCCTTTCACACGGTAATACGGGAACAAACTCCTCACAGTGGGCCAGTTTAACACAGAAGCCGCCACTCCTGTGTCCACCAACAATGGTACTTCCACACCATCCAGCATTACATTGCAATAAATCCGCCCATCTGTGCTCGGGGAGATGGTGTGAACAACCATAGGAGTCGTGGCGGGGAAATCCACTTCACATTGTCGGTTCCCTCGCTCAAAATTTTTACAGGCCCTGGCAAAATGGTGTAGAAGTCCACAGTTGCCACAGCGTTTGCCCTTCGCCAGACACTCTCTTGCCTTATACCGGTGCCTGGTGGACCCACAGCCATAACACTTTGGCGAACCCGGGGTGGATTTAATTTTTATAACTGTAGCATATTCTTCTTCATCATCCATGCTATCTTCGCTATCTGGGTCCACAGCCAGCGCCATCAATCGTGGTTTGGTATGCGCCAACGTGGTTCTCTCATCGAAGTCCTTGGATAGTTTTTCAGTTGCTTCAAACTGCTGTGCTATCTCGGCTGCCGTGGCTAATGTCAGCTCACCAGAGTACGTGAGGAGCCTCGACCATGCTGCAGAACAAAGTGTATGTTCCGCCAACTGGTCACGGACCATTTCTTCCTCCAAAGCTCCAAACTGGCGCTCCCCAGCCAGCTGGTGCAGGTCTGCGATGTATTGCTGCACTGACTGTCCTGTCCGCTGGCGGTGCTGCCGAAACTGAGCCCTCCAGACTATGACGTTTTCCGGGGCGCAAAAACAACGCGCCATTAGCCCGACCACGTCATCAAAACTATCACTCTCTCCCAATGTGCTGAGAATTCGTTGTCCTTCCATGCCAAGATTATGTTCTAAAATCGCTCTCGCACGCAGTTTCTCCAATTTGCCAAGGTTCAAGGCCACCAAGTAGTTCTGGAAGGCTGCATACCACCTTGCCCAGGGAACCGGCTGTTTTCCTGGGAGCTCCAAAAATGTTTGAAAACTAGAAATGCCCTTATCCATACTTTAGCCTTGTTGCCTACTGTTATGTCCATAACCCGTAATTCAATAATTAGGTCGGAGGTGCAGTAGAATGTAGCTTTATTGTTGAACACACAATGAACACAGGTGCTCCGCATAGGCAGATGGTCTGGTCGTAAAGAGACCGAGTCCCTTCTGCCTTTGCCCTTTATACCCAGCATGACGGGGGAACCGGAAAGGTGGAGCCGCCACCCCTAGTACACCCATTACCAAATGTATCACATTTGATACACCACACTTCACACTCTGGAAATGTCCCACCAGACCAGTGGGAATAGTTGTCATTATAAATTAGCCACTTTTTTCTCATAAATTAGCAACTTTTTTCTTGTAAATTTGCAAATTTTTTCTCCTAAAATTACAACTTTTTGCTCAAGAATGTGTAACTTTCCGATAAATTTGCAACTTTTTTTCCTCATAAATTTGCAACATTTTTCTTGTAAATTTGCAATTTCCTCATAAAATTACAACCTTTCTCAAGAATGTCTAACTTTTTTCAAAAATTTACAATTTTTTCTTGTGAATTTGCATCTTCTCATAAATTTGCAACATTTTTCTTGTAAATTTGCAAATTCTCATAAATGTACAACTTTTTTCTTGCATATTTGCTAATTTTTTTCTCATAAATTTGCAACTTTCTTGTCACGGGTGGCTCTCGCGAGCCACCATAAGACGCCACACAGTCACCAGAGAGTTTAGTGAGAGTTTTATTAACGGTGAGATTATACAACACAGGCTGCTGAAACAATGACACTCAGTCTTAACACAACAAGAGGCATAGGGCTATACAGCTCACTACGGGTCCAGAGGATGAGACAGTCAAGTACAGACAGACGAGGTTGGTGAAAATAACACCGGCTGCTAAGGCAGAGACTCACAAAGATCGATACACACCGGGAGGGGTAAGGCTATACAGCACACTTACTAGTCCAGGGGCACGATGGTCAAACCAAGAACAGACGTGGTAGGAATAAATCCTAAGCATCCATAGCGTGACGGAGAGTTAACAGACACTGCCGCGCCGATGCGGCCGCCAGCGCGGGCAAAAGTAGCCTGAGCGCTAACGACCACAAATGCAGCACAGCTGTTGAGGATTTGACAGCTGGGCGGAAGCCTCCCCGAGCACTATCACAACAAGAGCCCGGAGAGCTAGAATCATAACGCCGCTGTCAAACCCTGACAAGAATAACCCGAGCACCAAGGCATAGTGCTCGGGTCATGACAGTAGGCCCCCCCTCGCTTGACGGGCTCTGAACGTCTAGTAACACCCGCCCCCCCTCCCCCCAACCACAGGGCGAGTGGATCGAGGAACAGGCAAGGAAGGAGCCAAACAAAACCCAACAAAACCCTAAACAGAAAAGGAAAAGAATACATCACCTGACATATCCATCCCATTTCCCCCAGAACAATGACGAGAGGAAAAAAAAAAACAGAGAAAAAACAACAAAACAAGACATGACTACAATACAAGGGAAAAACAAACAAAGCAAAAAAAGCACCTGACACTGAACGTTTTCCCTCCGAGACCACAGACAACCCATCTAACTCCAGTGTACATAACCTAACCCAAACACACAATGACCCTGGAAACCGAAACAAGAAATAAATGCAAACATGATAACTATGGAAAAAAAAAGACGTAGATGCAAACACATGACTATGACCAAGAAAAAAAATGCACACTAACACATGGTAACTATGAAAGAGAAACAAGACATAAATGCACACACCTGGAAACTAAGAAACGAGAACACCAAACTATGGCCCCTCAACAGAAAGAGGGGAGAACAAAACAAAACTTGAGGGGAGGACGAAACAAAAAAAAACAAAACCCAGACTATGGACTGTAAACACACATGAGGCAATAAAAAAAAATTTAAAAAATTGCTTTACATAACTCGACATGACTTGACTATGGATTTCAAATACACACATGAGGCAATAAAAACTGCTTTACATAACTTGACATGACTTGACTATGGCTTTCAAAACACATGAGGCAATCAAAATTGCTTTACATAACTTGACATGACCCTGACACCGTATGGGCCAAGACAAAAAGATGATCGGCGGAGATCCAACGCCCCCCAGGCAGAGCTCCGGCGACCTCCCTGCCTCCGATGGCCCACGGATAGTCCCACAAAACAGTACATGGTCAGGCGGCCTGCCCCAGTCCCAGGCCCCCAGAAACAAGTCCTATGGTGGCCGAACCAGGTCACCCAGTAGCAACCACAGTTTATCGGACGACCAACCCAAGACGCTGAACGCACAAAGCAGTTCCTCGGGTGGCCGACCCGCGTCCCACAACCACCAGGACCGTGGAGGAATAGCATGCAGCCAGCCTAATGACGACAATACATGAGAGCGCAAGTCTGCCAGACAAAACCCTCCAACGGCCCCCAGCTGGTGGCGCCTGAGAGGGGAACAATCAAAAAATTGAACCTCCTCGAATCCTGATTGGGTCGCAGCCGCACCTGCGCTGGACCCCCACTGGACCTCATTGGACCCCGATTGGGTCACCGCTGCACCCACGTCGGACCCCGATTGGGTCACCGCTGCACCCACGTCGGACCCCGACTGGGTCACAGCCACACCTGAGCTGGACCCCCCACTGGACCTCGCCGGACCCCGATTGGGTCACAGCCACACCTGAGTCGGACCCCGACTGGGTCACCTCGGCCCACGCGTCGGACCCCGACTGGGTCACCTCGGCGACGACCTCCATCCCCGAACCTGGAACCTCCAGTCCCGTGACCTTGACAGATTCCAGACTAGTAACGCTGTGGAGAGGCTCAGAGAACAAGAGAGGACCGGGATCAGTTCCACCGGCAGCGCCAGAGCCCAGCGAGACGAGCTCGGGTGCAGCAGACGGCTGCCCCTCGCTCGCCTCCCCATGAGGCAGGCAAAAATGCTCTAACACACCATAAAGGAAAACAAGGAAGAGCACTTGCCTGCACTCGGGCTCTGGAGCCGTCCAGGACTTCATCGATCCAGGTTCAGACAGACGCTCGTCGTCGGGTTCCACAACCGGCCTGATGGTCTCTGCAGCTGGATCCTCTCGCGCTGGCGTCCACGCCAATAACCCGTATGGCGTGGGGGCAGAGGACCCTCGACCTGCTGACTCGGGCTGCATCTCTGAGGAACCCTGGGGACGCTCACTCGTCGGCTCTGGCTCCTCACCGCAGTCCGTTCTCCTCCTCTGTCCAACACTAGGCTCCAGGGCCGGGATATCTCCCAGAGCCGCAGGCCTCCCCCTCGTTTGACGGCATGGGACTGATGCCGAGGACTGATGCCGCTCCGCAAGAGGAAACACAGAGGCAGCAGGTTCAGTATTACTGGATACAGCTGGAGAAGGAAACTCGGGGAGCTGCGAACCCCGAGCTTCACCCCCAGGAGTAAGACAAGACAAATCACTATGATGGATAGGTAAGTGAAATTGAACTTGCCTGTCTCCTGCAGGGAAGATGGTGCCAGCTGTAGAGGACGTTGCTCCTTCCCTCGCTCGCTGGATGGTAACACAGGACCCATGGAAGGAGCTCACCGGCACAGGACTCAGCTCACTCTCAGCAGCTGGCTGATTGAGCAGGTCATTCCGGCAGCCCGGAACTGGATCCGGAGCAGGAGCTTGCTGAAGACATGCTCGACCGCGACGCCAACGCCTCCGCCAGCCCCCAGATGGTGCGAACTCCAGGACTGGATCGAGGACGGGATCAGGATCCGTAGGCCAAGAGCAGGAGTGCCTCTTCTCCTGCTTCACGCCGCGTTCCTCCTCCAGCATCAGGAAAATCTCGCGTTGTGCGGCGATATCTTCCCTCCTCGCGTCGACTTCCGGGTGGTCGGACCAGCGGGAAGGGAGATGACGAAGGACGTCTTCAGCAGCGTCTAGGTACCAGTGTATTCTATGGTGGTAGTCCAGCAGTGAAGCGGAGATGAGCATCTCATCCACGACTTCCAGAAAGCCTGTCAGCTCGTGGCTCGGGCTGCCAGCGCGGTCCCTCCGCGACGGCATTCTTCCCACACACTCAGTACCCAGACGGAAACAGCAACTGTCCAAAAAACTCGAAACTCCCTGGTGAATTGCGTCTCGGGTTGGCGTCACCGTAAACGCCGTTTTGGCAGCAGTGTACTGTCACGGGTGGCTCTCGCGAGCCACCATAAGACGCCACACAGTCACCAGAGAGTTTAGTGAGAGTTTTATTAACGGTGAGAATATACAACACAGGCTGCTGAAACAATGACACTCAGTCTTAACACAACAAGAGGCATAGGGCTATACAGCTCACTACGGGTCCAGAGGATGAGACAGTCAAGTACAGACAGATGAGGTTGGTGATAATAACACCGGCTGCTAAGGCAGAGACTCACAAAGATCGATACACACCGGGAGGGGTAAGGCTATACAGCACACTTACTAGTCCAGGGGCACGATGGTCAAACCAAGAGCAGACGTGGTAGGAATAAATCCTAAGCATCCATAGCGTGACGGAGAGTTAACAGACACTGCCGCGCCGATGCGGCCGCCAGCGCGGGCAAAAGTAGCCTGAGCGCTAACGACCACAAATGCAGCACAGCTGTTGAGGATTTGACAGCTGGGCGGAAGCCTCCCCGAGCACTATCACAACAAGAGCCCGGAGAGCTAGAATCATAACGCCGCTGTCAAACCCTGACAAGAATAACCCGAGCACCAAGGCATAGTGCTCAGGTCATGACATTTCTTCTTGTAAATTTGCAACTCTTTCCTCATAATTTTACAATTTTTTTTCTCAAGAATGGGCAACTTTTTTTCTCATAAATTTGCAACTTTTTTCTCCTAAATATGTAACTTTTTCTTTTAAATTTGCAACTTTTCTCTCGTAAATTTACAACTTCTTTTCTCATACGCTCACAACTTTTTTCGTGTAAATTTTTTATAATTTTTTCTCATAAATTTGAAACAGTTTGAAGTCAACAAAAGCACCATCTGAGCCAGAGCTGAGTTCAGATGAAGGGATGTTTGATGTCTGCATAAATAGGAGGGTGAGGATGCTTTATAAAAGAGGAACAAAAGGAGCTAATGTCAGCGCTAGCGGCCAACAGCCACATGCAAATATGAACCGGCATCAGTGGAACTGTGATGACAACAAACATGGAAAAATGTCCCTTCCACAGAAAACGGGTCAGGGCAGTCATGGACGAATGTTTAGCTTTCAATCTCCCCACCAACGTTCAAACTAAATGGAAAAGCGAGGACATGAATCCCAATGCAAATCATCAGGAGGAAGCAGGCAAATGGAAACAAACGCTCTGGTGACGTGGAAGTCAGACGTGGTTTACCATTAACTTTCGTGATGTTTCCTGCATAAAGGAAGAGAAGGGACGGCTGGAAATGTGTTGAGGCTTCATCTGATCTTCTTGTTCTTTTGGCTGCGCCCTTTAGGGGTCTCCACAGCAGATCATCTGTCTCCATCTCACCCTATCTCTTGCATCTTCTTCTGTAACACCAACCCTCTGTATCTCCAACCTTTCACTACATGAATCTTCTCTGTGGTCTTCCTCTTTTCCTCCTGCCTGGCAGCTCCATCTTCAACATCCTTTGTCCAATATATCCACTATCCCTCCTCTGCACATGTTCAAACCAGCTCAGCCTTGCCTCTCTTACTTTGTCTCCAAACTGCTCAACCTGAGCTGTCCCTCTGATATACTCATTTCTAATCTTGTCCCTCCTAGTCACTCCCAATGAGAATCATTGCATCTTCAACTCTGCCACCTCCTGTCTTTTTGTCAGTGCCACAGTCTCCAAACCATACATCATAACAGGTCTCACTATGGTCTTGGAAATCTTCCCTTTCACTCTTGCTGCTACCTTTCTGTCACAAATCACCCCTGACACTCATCTCCATCCACTCCACCCTGCCTGCACTCTCTTCTTCACCTCTCTTGTACATTTTCCATTGCTTTGGATGGTTGACTCCAGGTATTTAAACTCATCTACTTTCACTACCGCTACTCCTTCCATCTTCACCATTACACCTGCCTCCCTCTCATTCACACTCATATATTCTGTCTTGCTTCTACTGACTTTCATTGTTCTTCTCTCTAGAACACACCTCCACCTCTCCAGGTTCTCTTCCACCTGCTCCCTACTCTCACTGCAGATCACAATGTTGTCTGTAAACATCATGGTCCATAGAGACTCCTGCCTGACCTCATCTGTCAGCCTGTCCATCACCATGGCAAACAAGAAGGGGCTCAGAGCCCATCCCTGATGTAATCCCACCCCCACCTTGAATCCATCCATCACCCCTACAGCGCACTTCACTACCATCTTGCTGTCCTCATACATGTCCTGCACCACCCTCACATACTTCTCTGCCACTCCTGACTTTCTCATACAGTACCACACTTCCTCTCTTGGCACCCTATCATATGCTTTCTCTAGATTCACAAAGACACAGTGCAACTCCTTCTGACCTTCTCACATTTCATCTGCAGTACTCTTTCCTGGCATGAAACCCTACTGCTGCTTACTGATTGTCACCTCTCCTCTTAACCTGGCTTCAACAACTCTTTCCCACAGTGTGGCCTATCAACTTTACGCCTCTGTACACTGTAATCCAAATTATTATGCAAAATAGGATTTTAGTGTCATAAACACTCAATTTTTAGTTTTTCAATTAAACTCAGGGATGGTATTGTGTCTCAGGACTCTTTAGATCACTGATATCAATCTCAGACACCTGTCATAATTAATTTTCCAGGTGAGCCCAATTAAAGGAAAACTGCTTGAGAAGGATGTTTTACATTATTAAGCATGTCACAGGTTTCAAGCAATATGGAAAAGAAAAAATATCTCTCAGCTGCCAAAAAGCATCAAATAGTGCAATGCCTTGGACAAGGTATGAAAACATTAGATATTTCACAAAAACTTAAGCGTGATCATCATACTGGGAAGAAACGTGTGGCTGATTCAGAGCACAGATGAATCTGTGCAGATAAAGACATAATGAGGAGGGTTTCTGTCAGACAAATTCATTGGATTAAGAAAGTAACTGCTCCATAAAATGCCATTACAAAGCAGCAAGCAGGTATTCGAAGCTGTTGGTGGCTCTGGAGTCTCACGAACCTCAAGGTGTAGGATCCTCCAGAGGCTTACAGTTGTGTATAAACCTACTATTCGGCCACCCCTAACCAATGCTCACAAGCAGAAACAGTTGCAGTGGACCCAGAAATACATGAAGGCTAATTTTCAAACAGTCTTGTTTACTGATGAGTGCCGTGCAACCCTGGATAGTCCAGATGGATGGAGTAGTGGATGGTTGGTGGATGGCCACCATGTCCCAACAAGGCTGTGACATCAGCAAGTAGGTGGCAGAGTCATGTTTTTGGCTGGAATCAGGGGGAGATAGCTGGTAGGCCCCTTTAGGGTCCATGAAGGTGTGAAAATGACCTCAGCAAAGTATATAGAGTTTCTGAATGACCACTTTCTTCCATGGTACAAAAAGAAGAACCGTGCCTTTCGTAGCAAAATTATTTTCACGCATGGCAATGCACCATCAATTGCTGCAAAGAATACCTCTGTGTCATTGGCTGTTGTAGGCATAAAAGGAGAGGAACTCATGGTGTGGCCCCCATCCTCCCTTGACCTCAACCCTATTGAGAACCTTTGGAGCATCCTCAAGCAAAAGATCTATGAGGGTGGGAGGCAGTTCACATCAAAACAGCAGCTGTAGGAGGCTATTCTGACATCTTGCAAAGAAATTCAAGCAGAAACTCTCCAAAAACTCATAAGTTCAATGGATGCAAGAATTGTGAAGGTTATATCAAAGAAGGAGTACTATGTTAACATGAAACTTGGCCTGTTAAGATTTTTTTGATTGAAATAGCTTTTGATTTCAGTAAATATGACCTCCTAATGCTGCAAATTCAACAAATGACCATTTTCGATTCTTTACAACCAATAAAATGTTTTGAAACTCTGTTGTTCATAATAATTTGGAACTGTGCATTTTGAGTTTTTTATTTTTTTTTATTTTTGCAAAATCATGGGGAGGTTTGTTCAATAAAATTCGAACTATAATCTAACAGTTGATGACCTGAAAATTATACTGACTGTCATTTGCATCGACTATTTAGGAAAATCAGAGACAAATATCATTTGCATAATAATCTGGAACGCGGTGCAGTTACTACAGCTCTGAACCTCACCTTTGTTCTTGAAAACTGGTACCAAAACATTTTTTCTCCACTCCTCGGGCATACCCTCACTCTCCAAGATTGTGCAAAACAATCTGGTTAAAAAGTACACTGCAATCTCTCCTAAACATCTCCATACCTCCACAGGTATATCATCTGGAGTCCAGATCTGGAGTCCAGATTCTGGACCAACTGTTCTTCATCCTTTTCAAAGCTGCCCTCACTTCTGTCTTGCTAATCCTCAGGACTTCCTTGTTCACTATCTTTCCTTCATCAATCCTTCTCTCTCGATCATTTTATTTATTCATCAGCTCTTCAAAGTACTTTCCACCTTCTCAACACACTCTCGTCATTTGTTAGTACATTACCATTTCTGTCCTTAATCAGCCGAACCTGCTGTGCATCCTTTCCAGCTTGATCTCGCTGTCTAGCCAGTCGATACAATTCCTTTTCTCCTTCCTTAGTATCCAGCCCCTCATATAACTCACTATATTCCTCATCCTTTGCCACCTCTCTCTTTGCCATGCACCTAGATTCCAAATATGCCTGTCTACTTCATCTCCCTGACTATCCCACTTTTTCTTTGCTAACCTCTTCCTTTGAATACTTCCCTATACCTCCTCATTCCACCACCAAGTCTCCTTGTCTTCCTTCCTCTGTCCACTGGATACACCACATACCTTTCTACCCATTTCTCTCAATATTATTGCTGTACTTTCCCAGTCATCTGGTAATACTTCCCTACCACCCAGAGCCTGTATGAACTCCTTCCTGAAATCTGTGCGACCTTCTTCCTTCTGTAACTTCCCCCACTTAATCTTTGGCTCTGCCACTTAAACTTCTCCCCTGCCACCACCTTGCACTCTCCTACCTCTTTCAGATTTCTCCTCCTGTATAAGATGTAGTCCATCTGTGTGTACCTTCCTCCACTCTTGTGAGTCACCCTATATTCTTCTCTCTTCTTGAAGTATGTGTTCACTACAGCCATTTCCATCCTTTTTAGCAAAATCCACAACCATCTGTCCTTCCACATTTCTCTCCTTAACGCCATGGCTACCCAGGACTTCCTCATCACCTCTGTTCCCTTCACCTACATGTCCATTAAAGTCCACTCCAATCACCACTCTCCCCCCCAGCAACCCTCTCTATCACTTTATCCAACTTACTCCAGAATTCCTCTCTCTTCTGCCTGACATCCAACTTGTGGGACATAAGCATTGACAACATTCAACATCACACCTTCGACTTCAAGCTTCAAACTCATGATTCTGTCTGACTCCCTCTTTACCTCCTGAACACTCTTCACACACTCTTCCTTCAAGATTACTCCTACTCGATTTCTCTTCCTATCTACACCATGGTAGAACAGTTTAAATCCCCCTCCAATGCTCCTAGCCTTGCTTCCCTTCCATCTGGTTTCTTGAACACACAGTATATCTACCTTTCTTCTCTCCATCATATCAGCCAACTTGCTGCCTTTACCAGTCATAGTCCCTACATTTAATGTCCCTACTCTCACCTCCACACTTCTACCTTTCCTTTTTTCTCTCTCTATCCTAACCCACCTTCCCTCTCTACTCCTCCTCGATCTTCGACCAACAGTAGACCAATTTCTACCGGCGCCCTGTCAGTTAACAGCACCGGTGGTGGTGGTCGTTAACCCGGGCCTCAACCAATCCGGTATGAAAGTCTCATTCTTCATGATCCGCTTGTTTAATTTGGCAAAGGTTTTACGTCGGATGTCCTTACTGACACAACCCTCCCCATTCACCTGGGCTTGGGACTTGCGCTAGGAGTACGCTTGTGCACCCCCTGTGACTGGGTTTCTTTATCTGATATATATGTTTGTGTGACATATTGTGGTATAGAAAAGAATAGCTGTAACTTATAATATCCAATTAAAACTGTAATAGAATAGGATTATTTTGAGATGAAAATCTATGTTTTGAGCTAACAGCAGCACAAAAAGTTGTCCGTTAGGCTCACAGCTAGCATGCTACACCAGCAGGGGTAGCTGTTTAAAAGCTGTGGAGCCAGGTGTTAAAATGAAACAAACATCATATAAGAAAAGGAAAGGATTCCTCAAACTAGCCTGAGAAATCTGTTAAATGTGGTTTATTGATCAGAGGTGTGTGCTGATGCTACTTCAAACTTCTGTATGCAGTCACGAGTACCACACACGCTTCTGGCTATAAAGCAAAGTACGCAAATACTACGGGTTCCTTCAGACACTAGGGAGGCCCCCAGTCTAAAAGTTTAATCTCAACATTTATTTGGGGAGGAATTAACAATTACATTAAAGTTTTTTCTCATAAATTTGCAATTTTTTTTCTCATAAATGTGAAACTTTTTTCATAAAATTTGCTAATTTTTTGTTGTAAGCTTGCAACTTTTTCATCAGGTTTTAACTTTTTCTCATAAATTTGCAACTTTTTTCTCATAAATTTGTATTTTTTTCCTCATAAATTTGTAATTTTTCCTCATAAGTTTGCAATTTTTATATTCTAAATTTAACCATTTTCCTCATAAATGTGTTTTTTCTCACAAATCTGAAATTTTTGTCTTATACATTTACAACAATTTTCCCCATAAATTTGTGGGTTTTCTCAGAAATTTACAATGTTTTTGTAAAATTAGCATTTTTTTTTCTTGTAAATTTGCAGCTTTTTTCTAATATTTTTTTTCTCATAAATTTACAGTTTCTTTTTCTTACTAGACTGGGAAAGTACAGCAAAAGTATTGAGGGAAACGGGTAGAAAGGTACTGTATGTGGTGTATCCAGTGGACAGAGGAAGGAAGACAAGGAGACTTGGTGGTGGAATGAGGAGGTACAGGAAAGTATCCAAAGGAAGAGGTTGACAAAGAAAAAGTGGGATAGTCAGGGAGATGAAGAAAGTAGACAGGAGTATTTAGAATCTAGGAGCATGGCAGAGAGAGAAGTGGCAAAGGCAAAGGACACTGCATGATAGGGTGCCAAGAGAGGAAGTGTGGTACCGTATGAAAAAGTCAGGAGTGGCAGAGAAGTATGTGAGGGTGGTGCAGGACATGAATGAGGACAACAAGATGGTGGTGAGGTGCGCTATAGGAATGACAGATGGATTCAAGGTGGGGGTGGGATTACATCAGGGATTGGCTCTGAGCCCCTTCTTGGTTGTCTTGGTGATGGACAGGCTGACAGATGAGGTCAGGCAGGAGTCTCCATGGACCATGATGTTTGCAAACGACATTGTGATCTGCAGTGAGAGTAGAGAGCAGGTGGAAGAGAACCTGGAGAGGTAGAGGTATGCTCTGGAGAGAAGGGGAATGAAAGTCAGTAGAAGCAAGACAGAATACATGAGTGTGAATGAAAGGGAGGCAGGTGTAACGGTGAAGATGGATTAGCAGTAATGAAAGTAGATCAGTTTAAATACCTGGGGTCAACCATCCAAAGCAGTGGAAAATGTACAAGAGAGGTGAAGAAGAGAGTGCAGGCAGGGTGGAGTGAGTGGTGGTGAGTGTCAGGGGTGATTTGTGACAGAAAGGTAGCAGCAAGAGTGAAAGAGAAGATTTCCGAGACTGTAGTGAGACTTGCTATGATGTACTGTATGGTTTGAAGATAATGGCACTGACACAAAGACAGGAGGTGGAGCTGGAGGTAGCAGAGTTGAAGATGCTAAGATTCTCAATGGGAGTGACTAGGACGGACAAGATTAGAAATGAGTACAGTATATCAGAGGGACAGTTCAGGTTGAGCGGTTTGGAGACAAAGTAAGGCAGGCAAGGCTGAGATGGTTTGAACATGTGCAGAGGAGGGATAGTGGATATATTGGACAAAGGATGTTGAAGATGGAGCTTCCAGGCAGGAGGGAAAGAGGAAGACCACAGAGAAGATTCATGGATGCAGTGAAGGAGGACATGGAGAGGGTTGACGTTACAGAGGAAGATGAAGGGGTAGGGTGAGATGGAGGCAGATGAGCCGCTGTGGTGATGACTAAAGGGAGCAGCCGAAAGAAGAAGAAGAAGAAAGTTACAATTTTTTCTGATGAATTTTCAACCTTTTCCTCAAAATTTGTTTTTTTTTCATCAATTTGTTTATTTCATAAATTTGCAAATTTTTCTCAGAAATTTGCATTTTTTTTGTTGTAAGTTTGCAACTTTTTTCTAATAAATTTGTGTTTTGTTCCCCATAAATTTGCAATTTTTGTCTTATAAATTTCCTACCATTTTCAACTCTTGTCAAATTGCGATTTTTTCTTGTAAATTTTCTTCTCATAAATTTGTTTTTTTTCTCATAAATGCACAATTTTTCTGATAAATTTGCAACCTTTTTCCTCAACAATGTTTTTTTTTCTCATAAATTTGTTTTTATATCATAAATTTGCAATTTTTTTTAATAAATTTGCAAATTTTTCTCATAAATTTGCATTTTTTTGTTGTAAGTTTGCAACTTTTTTCTCATAAACTTGCAGTGTTTTTCTTGTAAATTTGAACTTTTATTCTCTTAAATTTGCCAATTTTTTCTCATAAATTTGCTAGTTTTTTTCTTGTAAATTTGCAAATTTCATATGGACACTATAGATTTTTTTTTTTTTTTTTAGATTTAGTATACTTTATTGATGGATGAAGCAGCCACGATACGGCGCTATCCCTTCACCATTCACACACACACTCACACCTAGGACCACTTTAGAGTCTCCAATTAACCTAACCTGCATGTTTTTGGCATTTATTCATACAATTTAAAGGGTTTTAAATGAAAAAAAGGGAGGGGGGCATAAACACAATCATGTACCAACCCCCCAAAATGGCCGTGCTGGTAAAAATCACCAGATTGGACCTCATCCAAAATGTTTCAGAGCGTATCGATAGAAATTATTTTTCACAACTTTAAAAGCCTCCCACTTGAGGTGTTTCAGGCACGTCCCACTGGGAGGAGACCCCGGGGCAGACCCAGGACTCGGTGGAGAGACTGTCTCCCAGCTGGTCTGGGAACGCCTTGGTATCCCCTCTGAAGAGCTGGAGCAAGTGGCTGGGGAGAGGGAAGTCTGGGCTTCTCTGCTTGAACTGCTGCCTCCGCGACCCGGACCTCCGGAAAAGCGGTAGAAGATGGATGGATGGATGGATGGAACTTTAATGGGATGAAAAAAAAGAAAAACGGAGACTAATGAGTGCATCAAGGGAGTTCTTTCAAGAGCTAGTACTGTTAGAGGCATAAGTAAGGGTTAGTTTGGGTCGCCTGGTCATGATCTAAGTAATTAAGCTTTGTCAAAAAGGAAAATTTTAAGACACTACTTAAAAGCAGAGATGAAATCAAACAAGCAGCTGGACTTACAGGAGAAGAGCCTGATAACTGAAAGCTAACTTTTAGAGACACAAAAATTGCAAGTAATCTAGCACTCTGTGAGCAAAATGCTTTATTTGGATGATTATTCTACTTCCTACTGCTGGCCCAATTAAACAATTCGACTGGACAGTAGGGTTTTCAAGATTTAATATACACATGCTCTGATAACCACACAAAAAGTCACACATTTATGAGAAAAAAAATGTGAAAATTTATAAGAAAAAAGTGAATATTTTTACAAAGAAATAACAGCAAATTTATGAGAAAAGTCACAAATGTACTAGAAAAAAGGTGGAAGTTTATGAAAAAAAGTGAAAATTTAGGTTACAAAAGTTGCAAATTTACAAGGAAAAAGTTAGCAAATTTGCAGGAAAAAAGTCACAATTTTACAAGAAACACTGACAAATTTATTAGAACAAATTAAAAGTTTTTGGTAAAAAAAAGTTGCAAATGTATGAAAAAATTTGAAATGTTCAAGAAAATGTATCAATTTAGCAGGAAAAAAGTCACAAATTTAATAGAAAATAAGTTGAAAATAGGTAAACGGGTAAAGTCCACATGGGCAAACGCAGATGGGGCCAACATGGAACCTGCAGACAAACCCACATGGGACCCATAAGACAGCCTGGATTTAACCTTTGGTGGGGACCACATGGACATCCTGTCTGGGCAAACACTGATTTACAGCCACAACTGAAAATATTAGAAGAAGAAATTTAATTCTACCAGCCATGCTATGAGGCCGTGCTGTGCATGAAACCACATCCTGACTTTCTCGGTATTCTTTTGTTGCTGTTCCCAGTGTCACATTTCCTTTATTGCCCCCCCCCCCGCCCCAGGACACCTGCCACTCACCTGCACCTCTTTATCAGCTGTTTGCTGTCACAAACACAAAGGACAGACGGCAGAAGAGAACCTGTATCAGTAGAGCATTTGAGTCACAAATCTTCAACCAACATCTAGGTTGATTCCACATTATCACTGTCACCATTGTTAGAAGTCCCAACCTCCACTGCAGTGTTCAGGTTCAGGTTCAGGTTCCTTTATTTGTACCTGTAGGTAGATTTGTTTTGCAGTCTGGTGGCATCCATATTTACAAGCCACAAATTACATTCAACATAGACACAAACACAGGCACACATGAAGCTGACTATAAACATGATAAGAATACTCAAGGCTCCATCAATCAGGGTATAAAAAGACAAAGAGATGAGAGAAAAACCAGAGGTAAGAGAGAAGGGTCATATCAAAAGTTAAAAACTAGTCAAAGAGGTTAAAAACTCAAAGGTCTAAAACCCAATAAAATATTTAGAACCCAAGTGACATCCTACAAAAATAAGTAAATATAAAATGGAGTTAATAAATAGGTACCTAAATTATGTGCAATATATTGTTACAGCTTGTTCAACTCTTTGACAGCAGCAGGAGCAAAGCTGTTTTTGTAGCGCTGGGTTTTACTTTTTGGGACAGCAAACCTCCGTCTTGAGGGAAGAAGCTGAAAGTTGCAGTGTAAAGGGTGGAGTCATCATTTAAAATGGAGGTAGCCATCCTCTGTACTTGTCTGGTGTACAGGGATGTCAGGCTCAGCTGTGGCTCACCAAGCAAACGACTGGACCATCTAACTACCTGATCCAAGGATTTCCTCTATTTCAGTTTTATCTGACCAAACCATGACACTAAAGAAAAGGATAAAACAGATTCAATAAAAGCCCGATAAAACATTGTCATTATGATTCGGTCAGCTTGGAAGCGTGCAAGTTTTCTCAAGCAATGCAAATGTTGCTGACCCTTTTTGCACACCCTTTCACAGTTCTCTTCAAAGTTTAAATTACTATCAATAATCGTCCCAAGATATTTGTAGGATTGTACACATTCGGTGGTCTGTGTAGGGAGCTTGAAATGAGGAAGCGAAGTGATTTTATAAATCAAGTTTTATTATCAGCTTCCAGTCCCTAACATGTCTCATCTCGATGCAGAAGCAGAATGAAGAGGCTGAGCGCAGTCAGACCTTCATACTTATACCCACACACAACAAAAGACATTGCATATCAAAGCCGACATCCCGCATCAGCGTAATCCCTCTCCATTGTCCTCTCTCTCCTCCACCTGACCCTGGGGGATCAGGAAGTTCGTTCAGGTCTCCACCGCTGCGTCTCCGTCTGCTCCTTGATCTTTGCCGGTGGTCGAGACCTCTTGTCCTGCTCTGAGACGTGAGGTCATTCTACATATGCAATCTCTAAACATTCCTCTTATGTCTATACATATGTAGGTATGGATATATGAATAATATAAGCCACAGTCTGGCCTTTTAGTATGGTGACTTTGTGCCTGGGATTTTTCCTCCTAAAGTCAATCATATCTTTAGTTTTTGTCGTATTCAGCTGCAGGTAGGAATCCTCACACCAGTGAACAAAATCATCAACTACTGGGCCGTGGCCACTCTCACCATCCTGGAGGAGACTGACAATAACTGAGTCATCAGCATACTTTATAATGTGTCTGTTGTCATGTCTGCTCCGACACATGTTTGTGTACAGGATGAAGAGTAGTGGTGACAACACACACCCCTGAGGAGAGCCAGTAGAAGAGTACTTTAGGTCAGACAATGTACCATTGACCCTTACTCTCTGCGTCCTGTTGGTTAAGAAATCCAGAATCCAACCCACCAGATTATTGCTCAAATCAAATTGCTGCAGGAGCCTTTCAACTAAGATATGAGGTTGGATTGTATTAAAGGCGGAGGAAAAGTCCACAAATAAAAGTCTGGCATGTGTCCCATTAAAATCCAGATGTTTAAAAAGCATGTTAAACAGAGTAACAGTGGCATCCTCCACTCCTCTGTGAGGCCTATAGGCAAACTTCAGAGGATCCAATGCATGCTCAGTCTGCTTTAGGACCTCACATCTGACCAGTTTTTCAAAAATTTTCATTAAAATTGAAGTCAAAGCAACTGGTCTAAAGTCGTTTACCGTTTTAGGACAGCTGGATTTTGGAACGGGAACAACCACGGCTTCTTTCCAGATCTTAGGCACATGTTGTGTCTGTAAGGACTTATTACCTCCGCCAAGGAGGTTATGTTTTCATCAGCGTTGGTTTGTCTGTCTGTCTGTCTGTCTGTCTGTGTGTTTGTTTGTTAGCAAGATAACTCAAAAAGTTATGGACGGATTTTCATGAAATTTTCACAGATTGTCAGAAATGGGGTATCCTACAGATGATTAGATTTTGGTGGTGATCCGGATCACCGTCCACAAGAAAACCGCCATTACGCAAAATGCCATTTTCGTGAATAACTACTAAACCACTAATCCTATCATTGTCAATCCAATTGCTTGTCATATGTTTTCATGGTCAAGGAATCTGATAATGTACACACAAACACTGTATAGGGGAACTGTGGTGCTAAACCGCCATTACGGAAAATGCCATTTTCGTCAATAACTACTGAACCACTAATCCTATCATTGTGAATCCAATTGCTAGTCATATGTTTTCATGGTCAAGGAATCTGAAAACGTACACACAAACACTGTATGGGGGGAACTGTGGTGCTTGGCGGAGGTCTGCGTTCTCCGAGTGCTTTTCTAGTTGAAAATGTAATGAAATATAGGACTCAGTTCATGTGCACAGGACTTTACCAAGCGCCCACATATATTATCAGGGCCCTGACTTTTGTTCACTTTTACAGCGCAGAACTCCCTTTTAAGATCTTGCACCTCAATATTAAAGTGCTGATTGTCTTTGAGTTTCTGTTTCAAATCTTGGGTTTCTTTGCTAAAATCAAAGGAGTCAAAACGACCGTAAAAACAATTAAGAGCATTAGCCAGCTCTGTGTCTGAATTAAAACCATCTAAAAACACACAATTACTGCGCTCTGTGCTCTGAAGGCCTGCAATAGCTTTCATACTGGCCCAGGCTGAACCAAGTTTCTTTGTTGCCATCTTGCTTTCCAATTCTGATTTATAATTCTGTTTTGCTCTTAAAATTTCTGACTTCAGCTCTTTTGTGGCAACCTGTAGCTCAGAAACAGACCCCTGTTTAAAGGCAAGTGCTTTCCTCTGTAAGCAGGATTTAACTGATTTTGTAACCCATGGTTTGTTGTTGGGATATATTTTGATACGTTTACGTGGAACAATCTTATTTTTACAGAAAGCCATGTATGAGCATGTGACGTCCACCAAAGAGTCCAAAACATCCCCGCAGGCCAGTGTGAACATCTCCCAGTCTGTACAGTCAAAGCATTCCTGGAGGCTGTGCACTGAATCTTCTGTCCACACATCAATGTCTCTCGTCTCCACCTTGCCTCTTCTGAGAGCAGTTTTATATGTGGGCAGCAAATGTACACAGTTGTGATCTGAGGATCCTAAAGGAGGAAGGGGGAGTGATTTATAGGCCCTCTCTATGGATCCATAGCACAGGTCCAATGTCTTTTTTCGCCTGGTTGGGCAGGAGACATACTGATAAAAGTTTTTAAGTGTCTTCTTTAAAGAAACATGGTTAAAATCCCCAAGAATGAAGTTTGGCGCCTCTGGAGAAATTGATTGCAGCTGTTGGACCACATCAAAGATTGTGCTGCAGGCGGAGTCAGCGTCTGCCCTTGGGTGAATGTACACGGTTGTGATGAAAAGTTAGGGGAACTCGCGAGGCAAATAAAAGGGGCGTAGTGACACAGACAGCAGCTCCACATCGGGTGTACAGATGTGCTCTCTGACCGTGACAGATGTGCAGTACTGCTTATTAATGTATAAACATACGCCGCCCCCCTGACGTTTCCCCGTTACCTCTTCCTGCCGATCCGAGCGCAGCGGGGCTCCAAAGCCGTCAATCCACAGGTCTGCGTCTCGGTCATGCGCAGTAAGCCAAGATTCCGTGAAAGCCATGACACAGCAGTTCTTAAAGTCGTTCTGGTAGCGTACATTCCCTTGAATTTCATCCACCTTGTTTCTCAGAGACTGTACGTTCCCAAAAATCATCGAAGGAAGAGGAATGTTACCAAACTGACGTCTTCTCAGGCGCAATTTCACACCTCCACGCCTTTCGCGCTTCCTTCTCCCGTCTCTCTTTTCACCGCTATGTCCGTCTCTCAAAATAAAGTCCGGCAGTTGCGGCTTAGGCTCAATCACAGCCGCTGCATCAACCGTGTTTAAATGCAGCAACATGTCCCTGGAATAATGTATCCTGCCCGCCATGATGCCGAACGCGTTTACCTCATAGACAAAGAGCCGGAGGAAAAGTAGCAGCAGTGCAAGAAAGGGAAGGAAGTCCATGTTGTTGGAACCAGGGAGCGCTTCGCCATACAGTCCACAAACACTCCAGGGCAGAAACGACACAGAGGATTTCGTAAAAACATATAAAAGTACATAAAAACACACACAGACGACGGACTTTTTTCACCAGCTGCCGGTCGCTGCGTGCGCATGCGCCCTGTATAACTATGTGTATAACTATCAGCTCCCATTCTAGGGCTACCAGAGCAGAGGGAATTTACATACAGTATTTAATCAGACATAAGAAAAAGCCACTTTTTCAGTGCTGCTATAGCATTAGCTTCCAGTAATTGGTGACATTTATATTCAATTATACAACATACTGGCTTATGTTGTTAGTTTTTTTAGCCAGGATGGCCTGGGAAATGGTGCTGTTAGCATAAATAACTTACTGTTGCGAGACTGCATAACTAATTCAGTTCAATTCAGCTTTATTTATATAGCGCCATTTCACAAGTCATCTCATAGCCAGTGTTGGGAGTAATGGGTTACAAAGTAATGTGTTACTGTAACGCCGCTGCTTTTGCAGTAACGTGCTGTGTAATGAAACTGCTGTTTAAAAATTCAGTAATGCGTTACATTTACTGAAATTTGATCAGATGTGTTACTCGTGTTATTCATTTTATTAATATGGATAGATATTTTTAGCACAAATAAATACAAACTGACCCTACCTAGCTAACGAGCCATCAGTCAAAGAGCCTCTTCACAGCTGCAGCCAGCAGCCACAAATGGAGCTTGCTCCTGCTGGGAAAAGATGATGTTACTTTGTTTTTGTGGAAATAGACAGATTATTTTTCTTTTGTCGCGGTTAAGGACAAAACCATATTCGTGGGCCGTGTGAGACCGACTGCAATCTTCAGAAGTGCCTGAACAGCAACAAGATCAAAATTAGTGCTATTCTATGCTAGCACTGTGTGATTAGTAGTGGATTTACGCTATCTGAACAGCCACACTAGATTTCAAGCACAGGTATGCATCTGAACAGTTTGTGACCCAGCAAGATCCAACTGATCACCAGATATGTCGTTACAGAATGAAGATCTGATAACAGTCATTTTCCATCAGACAGCTGAGACTGTGAGCCACTGAAGTTAAAACACATTTACTTGTTACCTGGATAAAGATTTGTCATGAACTCTGCCCTTACGGGCTGATTGATGACACCACACGCAGGAACTGTAAGTTGCAAATTTAATAAAAACGCAACACAAAGCACACCGTGAACAAGAAACAAATGTACTGCTAACTATATAATAACTTCAGGCACAAGTGTACAAAATGACAAAAGAACAAACTTGCAAAAACTGATAAGCAAAGAGTCCACAATCCACAAAATAACAGGAAAGGCCGGAGAGGAGCCGCTCTGCCTGGAATAACCGAAAGGCTAAGGTGTATGAAAAAGTGCCAGAAGACTAGGGAAGCTCTTCAGGACAACTAGCAACCACACTTTACCGTAGCTAGACAGGGGATACCTGTCAGAGCAAAAAAGTACTTACAAATTATGATGCAGACTAGGAGAGCACATCTGATCACCGAGAAGTCTGCAGCGCCGAATGATCAGCACTGCGGGCTTAAATAAGGCAGGAGGTGAGAGTGATTACACAATTAAGATCAGCTGTGAGTCATGAGAGGAGAGGAGATGGGACTGACAACTTGACAGGGGCACCGCCCACTATCAGAGCAAAACCCGGAAGTGCGACTGCCAGCTGCAGCCCCGGAGAGAGAAAGAGAGAGGAGGATCAAAAGGAACTGGCAAAAAATACAAATATAAAACGAGAATTAAAATGAAGACAAAAAGACTGAAGGATAAATACAAGCAAATACCAAATATATAAGTACAAGACTGCGATGAATGTAAACAGGAGAATGAGTGGAACTAAGAAATAATACAAGATATGTGAAAACCATCCAAGGATAAAATGATAGGAACTAAAAAACCAAAAATACAACAAACATACAAATATGGAAAAAGACAAAGAGATAGAGCACGGCAGAACCCCTCCGTGTTCAGATCATGACAAGATTATTCAAAAATGGATTTGATCTCCAAAAGCAATTTAAGGGACTGGATCATGTCTCAGACATTTGGACTGTGGATAATGGACATTTTCTTTGGCTCACTACACATCAGATTAAATCCATAATATTAAAGGTAAGAAACATTGACAGCTTTATGCAGTGTTGCCAACTCACTCTTCTGGAGTGATTCTCACTCTTTTCCCCTCCCTCTCATGCCACAAACGCTATTTCTCACTCCAAAATGAGGAAATTACTGGCAATTTCGTGTTGATTTTCTTCAATTTTTTCCCCACATTAAGAGCTCTCAAAGCAAGATAAAGCAGACTGAACATGTTCTAAAAACTCTGTCTGGAACAGCCTGTTTTCAGCCTGACATTAATAAACCCCTAATGTAATCCATTAATTAAATTATCTTGCTATGTTTGCAAGATGATTTAAGTATGCATTTAAAAGTAATGTGAAAGTTACTGGTAAGTAACTCAGTTACTTTTGAAAAGCAGTAACTAGTAACTGTAACTAGTTACTAGTTTTTAGTAACTTTACCAACACTGCTCATTGCACTGTCAAACTGGAGGGGGAAACCCCACAATTGCAGAAAGGCCCCAGCAATCAGGTGATTTCCTGTGAGCAGCACTTGGTGACAGTGGAGAGGAAAAACTTCCTTTTAGCAGGAAGAAACCTTCAGCAGAACCAGGCTCAGGGAGGGGCAGTCATCTGCTGTGACTGGCTGGGGTGGGTAGAGAAGAAGAAAAAAAGAACAGACATGTAGAGAGCAAACAGCACGACGGGGACTCAGTCTATGGGAGAGAACAAACAGATGTTAATGACCAGCAAAAATATTACATTCAGAGTGAGGAAAGGACTGAAGCCCAGTGTCATTGTTGGAGGTCCCCTGGCTGTCTAAACCTATTAGCAGCATAACCAAGGGAGGGTTCAGGGGCACATGATCCCACCCTAACTATAGGCTATGTCTAAAAGGAAGGTTTTAACCCTATTCTTAAAAACAGAGTCCGAGTCTGACTCCCGAATCCAGATTGGCAGCTGGTTCCAAAGGAAAGGAGCCTGATAACTGAATGCTCTGCCTCCCATTATACTTTTAGAGAGTTGCGGTATTACAAGTAAGCCTGCACTTTGGAAGCATAGTGCTCTGTCAGGATGATAAAGTACTAATAAAAAGGGGCCTGATTAAACCTGTAAAAAGGCTTTAAATTCATGAAGAAAAAGTTGCAGATTTATGAGAAAAAAGTTGCAAATTTTTTTATTAAAAAATTAAAAATGTAGAGGAAAAAAGGTTTAATTTACTAAAAAAAAGCTGCAAATTTATAAGAAAAAGTTGCAAATTTTTGAGAAAAAGATTACAAATGTACACGAAAAATATTGCAAATTTACTAGAAAAAAATTGCAAATTTATGAGAAAAAAGGTGCAAATTTATAAGAAAAATTAGAAAGTTTTTGTGAATTTTGGGCTTCTACGTTCTCACAGTCACCCAGTTTTAGGTTAGCTAGCTCGGAGTGTTTTGGGTGCTTAAACTCAGTGTAAATGGTGCTTTAGCATTTCACCTCAGAGACATTTTGACCAAAGTCTTATCACAAACACCTCTGACAACTGTGTTGACATGTGGGGAAAGGGCAGAATATGTTCCCTTTAACTGAAGAAATGTAGAGATAACAGGTCAACCAGCCCCTGCTGCATTCACTCTCACAGTTGATTGGTTCAAATTTTAATCAACTGTGAGAAAAGACAGGATGCCAGTGCTTTTCTCTTATGATGTTGTGACAGAAACACAGCATGTACAGTGGGGAAAAAAAGTATTTAGTCAGCCACCAATTGTGCAAGTTCTCCCACTTAAAAGATGAGAGAGGTCTCCAATTTTCATCATAGGTATACCTCAACTATGAGAGACAAAATGAGAAAAAAAAAAAATCCAGAAAATCACATTGAAGGATTTTTAATGAATTAATTGGCAAATTCCTCGGTAAAATAAGTATTTGGTCAATAACAAAAGTTCATCTCAGTACTTTGTTATATACCCTTTGTTGGCAATGACAGAGGTCAAACATTTTCTGTAAGTTTTCACAAGGTTTTCACACACTGTTGCTGGTATTTTGGCCCATTCCTCCATGCAGATCTCCTCTAGAGCAGTGATGTTTTGGGGCTGTTGCTGGGCAACACAGACTTTCAACTCCCTCCAAAGATTTTCTATGGGGTTGAGATCTGGAGACTGGCTAGGCCACTCCAGGACCTTGAAATGCTTCTTACGAAGCCACTCCTTCGTTACCCGGGCGGTGTGTTTGGGATCATTGTCATGCTGAAAGACCCAGCCACGTTTCATCTTCAATGCCCTTGCTGATAGAAGGAGGTTTTCACTCAAAATCTCATGATACATGGCCCCATTCATTCTTTCCTTTACACGGATCAGTCGTCCTGGTCCCTTTGCAGAAAAACAGCCCCAAAGTATGATGTTTCCACCCCTATGCTTCACAGTAGGTATGGTGTTCTTTCTCCTCCAAACACAACAAGTTGAGTTTTTACCAAAAAGTTCTACAGTGATCCCTCACTTATCGCGGTTAATGGGTTCCAGAACCGACCGCGAAAAGTGAAAAAACGCGAAGTAGCGTCACCCCTAATGACGCCATCCATAAATAATATGTACGTTCATTCTCCCACTCTCTCTCTCTCATATGATACGTATGTGTGTGTACGTGTACATACAGTATATACGTAGATGTAAACAAAGTGTACATAAATATGTTTTTAGAACTCTTTTATTCTTATAACAAGATACGTAACTCAAGATGAAAATGATTTACTGCACAGGTTAATGAGAGCTTTACTGCTCCTCAGGTGACGCCTCATCGTCAGGTGCTGGAGGCTTAGGATCATCGAAGGCAGCTTCCGATAGAGCTGAAGCTGCAGGAGGCAGCGTAGTGGCTCGACGGGAAGACTATTTCGCACAAAATGGCACAAGAGAACAGCAAAAAGTTCCACGCGGCGAGACTAAGTAACACGAGCGATAAAAAGCAATGAATGCGGTCTTCCTTCCCTTCATGGGTGCTTGGCAGGGAGAGGAGGTGGGTGAAACGTCTCGGCCAATCAGCTTGCGAGATTTCCGAGCCGAGCAAACACGAGAACAGCGAACAGAGAGTTGTGCGGCTCTCCGTGTTGACACCTGATGGTCTAATGTAGTCTCCCTGCCTTCTGCTAGCGCCCGCCCATTATTTCTCAATTTTGAATTTTTGATGAATACTTTTGAAAAATCCGCGATGCACTGAGGGCGCGAAAGGTGAAGCGCGAAGTAGCGAGGGATCACTGTATTTTGGTTTCATCTGACCATATGACATTCTCTCAATCCTCTTCTGGATCATCCAAATGCTCTCTAGCAAACTTCAGACGGGCCTGGACATGTACTGGCTTAAGCAGGGGGACACGTCTGGCACTGCAGGATTTGAGTCCCTGGCAGCGTAGTGTGTTACTGATGGTAGCCTTTGTTACTTTGGTCCCAGCTCTCTGCAGGTCATTCAATAGGTCCCCCCATGTGGTTCTGGGATTTTTGCTCACCGTTCTCGTGATAATTTTGACCCCACAGGGTGAGATCTTGCATGGAGCCCCAGATCGAGGGAGATTATCAGTGGTCTTGCATGTCTTCCATTTTCTAATAATTGCTCCCACAGCTGATTTCTTCACACCAATCTGCTTACCTATTGCAGATTCAGTCTTCCCAGCCTGGTGCAGGTCTACAATTTTGTTTCTGGTGTCCTTTGACAGCTCTTTGGTCTTGGCCATAGTGGAGTTTGGAGTCTGACTGTTTGAGGTTGTGAACAGGTGTCTTTTATACTGTTAACGAGTTCAAACAGATGCCATTAATACAGGTAACGAGTGGAGGACAGAGGAGCCTCTTAAAGAAGAAGTTACAGGTCTGTGAGAGCCAGAAATCTTGCTTGTTTGTAGGTGACCAAATATTTATTTTACTGAGGAATTTACCAATTAATTCATTAAAAATTCTTCAATGTGATTTTCTGGATTTTTTTTTCTCATTTTGTCTCTCATAGTTGAGGTATACCTATGATGAAAATTGGAGACCTCTCTCATCTTTTAAGTGGGAGAACTTGCACAATTGGTGGCTGACTAAATACTTTTGTGACCCACTGTATATATATATATATATATATATAAAAGAAAATTTAATATTTATATATTACTTATTAGCTATACATGTACAATACAAGGACAGAAACTTCACGGAAAAGTGAATATATATATATATATATATATATAATTTAATATATAAATATTAAATTATATATATATACCGGTATATAATTTAATATTTATATATTACTTATTAGCTATACATCTACAATACAAGGACAGAAACTTCACGGAAAAGTTTCCCCTCGACTCTTTCAGGTTGCTGCGGTACGTGAAGGAGATTTGATTTTCTGTGTGTGTTTCTGTTGACAGTCACACCTGATCCAACAGACAAGCCGTTACCTGTCGAACTCCTCATCTCCTGGGGGGAAAAACACACATTTCCCATTCAAATGGCGAAACGCTGATGAGCACAGCAGGACTGGGAGTGGCGCATGCACTTTCCCAGAATAAACACATTCATTCGTCATCCAGTCATCATCCAGTTTTGTTTCCTTTCTTTCATAATTTGGCGTACACACACACACACACACACACACAGATAGTGTCATACAGGTCATGAGGAGAAATTTTGAGACATGTTTTGTTTTCCTTTTTGTGTTTTTTTTAAATTTATTTTTGACCAAATTTTAGTCACTTTTTTAAGTGACTACATTTTTTTTATATTCACATATTTGTGACCTTTTTCCTCAACAATTAGTAACTTTTTTCACATAAATTTGCATTTTTTTCCTTGTAAATTTATGACTTTTTTTCCTCAAAAATTTGTGACTTTTTCACCAGAGCATGTCCCCCATGACAGTGCCCCCCCCCCCTTAACGGCAGATTCCATACACCTCTAGAAAACCAAAAGGGACCCGTGAACCAGGCAGGTGGTGGGGGACTCAGCACTGGCGGGTTTGGAACCCCCCCCCCCCCACACACACACACACACACACAACAATTCAGGATTGAGCAGAAGAAGAAAAAAAAAGAAAGCATCAGTCAGGTGACTGACCAGAGTCCACGGCGTACCTGACGGGATGCTGCCTGGAGCCCAAGGCCAACCTAACGGGAATATACAGGTTGTCAGGGTGCCAGTCAAAATCCAAACTTGGCCGGACTGAGGCAGGGGATGACTCAGGTGAGGATCATGGAGCGGGCGCCTCCTGCAGTGAGGATGGCGGAGTTGGAGCACTCACCTCTGGGGGTGGAGACGGGGAGCTGGGACCTCCAGCAGCAAGGACAGTGGCGCATGGACCTTCTGGAACTCCACCCCAGTCAAAGCCACCTAGGATGAGGGAGAAGAGCAGGAGGTCAGTAAGGTAATAATAACAACAATAATAATACATTTCATTTATAACACACTTTACATAAATAAACGGAGTAGTGGCCTAGAGGTAGAACATCTGCCCCCCAACCAGGAGGTCGTGAGTTCAAGATTGGGTCATACCAAAGACCGTATAAAAATGGTACTTTCTAGCTTGGTGCTCTAAATAATGGAATGGGGAAAGTAAAGTTAACTCAGAGGACTGACCTCCCACTGTAGCTTTTACTACTTACAGTAGCTGTGCGGCCTAGGGTCAGAGAAATGGAGAAGACAGGCACTGCCATTATACACCATGTGGTGTCCCACATGCTGTAGAAGGGAATTAACTAACTACAGTAACTTACATTAAAAAATCTCAAAGTCTTACATATAAAAAGCATAAAATTCAAATTCATAAAAGATAAAGGGGATAAGAAGATAAAACCAGAATAAGAAAGAGAAGAGGTTAAAACAGCAACTCAATGATCAAATGTCCTGCTAAAAAGAAAGGTTTTAAGTCCTCTTTTAAAAGCGTCTGTGGATTGTGGTGCCCTCATGTGTTGGGGAGGACATTCCGCAGACATGGGGCAGCAGCAGAAGTGATGGCCAAATGGGGCTTTCTGGAGGACTTGAGGCCTTTCATCAAAATGGCTCATAGACGAGGCCTCATGTGAGACTTCATTTTCTCTACCAGGCCATCTAGTGGACAAAACGTATACAACATGCTGATTTTTGCAAGGGCATTTTATTTTTCCATTTCAATATATGCAAATGACTACAGTGAATGTGCTTGTGGTACACTCATACAGGGCACAATAGTGCCTCAGCATAATGGTGCATAATAATGATCCAAGCTCTCTGAAACACAACAGACACGTCACCTTGCAAATAAAAATAAACTGACAAGAATGCCACAGCTGGGACTCAAACCCAGGCCTCCCGCTTTTAGTACAGATGCTTTGCCACTAATCCATCACCTCTGCTGTATTAAACAGCCACTATTTGTAGAAAATACATTAATGGGAGAAACGTGCTCAAAATGTTCCCAAACGGGAGAAGTCCGTCTTTTTGCTGCTGCCTCCATCTGAAAATTGGCTGTGACAAATCCCTCACACAGTCAAACATGACAACACAAAACGTGAGGGACGGGGATTTCCGTTGGGTATCGCTGCTCACTTTACTTCATGTTGCGTGCAAAATCATGAACGGCTTCCTGACCCAGTCACGTGGTCCGACGTCAACGCATACGTCACGACGCACACCTCGAAACGCGCTATGCCAAATATTTCCTGGATAAGCTCGGCGCACCCCTCGGAGCTCCCACCTGCCTTCCATCACTAGGGACAGGAGAGCCTCACGGCACCACCCACTGCTTGTTGAGGACGATAACTGCAGAGCAATCGCGCACTTTCACGTCAGTGTCCATAACACCAGGAAAAGTCGTGACATTTCCAAGATGGCGCCCACAGTGGCCGCCATGGGGCTTCGCTGCGCTTTAATTTGTATGTTTTTGTTCGTCAATTGTGTGTCTGCCTGCTCTTACACCTGTGAAGAGCTACTAAATATCAGGACTTTCACTCCCACGGACCTACTCCCAGTTTTGTTGGCTCCTGCCGCCGATCTGGTTCACTTTTTAGCCCAAAAAGTGAGACGGCGAAAGAGAGGAAGGTGAGCGGGCGCTCTCGTGCGGCTTCGTAGGAGAGGCACGCGCACGGCCTTGCCTGGCATATTTCTGTCCAATGCCAATTCTCTCTTTAACAAGGTAGATGAACTGAGACTGCTGATGCGATTTAAGGACCTCTCTACCTCGTCTGCCCTCTGTTTTACCGAGACCTGGCTTAAGGAATCAACTCCGGACAGCGCGCTCCTCCTTGAGGGATTTCAGCTGTTTCGTGCTGATCGAGACATAGAGCTCTCCGGTAAGTCCTCAGGAGGAGGAGTCTGCTTTTACATCAACAGCAGCTGGTGTTCTGATGTAACGGTGCTCTCCCAACACTGTTCTTCCGCTCTGGAATATTTATTCATTAACTGCAAGCCTTTTTATTCCCTGCGGGAGTTCGCTTCATTCATCCTGGCCGCTGTTTACGTCCTGCCCGACGCGGATACGCGCGAGGCTCAGCGCGCGCTCGCAGATCACATTCAACATACGGAGCGGACTTTACCGGACTCTCTGGTTATTGTGGTTGGCGACTTTAACCAGAGCAATCTGAGCCACGATCTCCCCCGATACAAACAGTTTATTAAATGCCCCACCAGAGGAAAGAACACACTGGATCACTGTTACACTACAGTGAAGGACGCGTATCGCGCTGTTTCCCGCGCTGCGCTCGGTCTATCTGATCACGTGATGGTCCACCTCATTCCCACATACAGACAGAGACTGAAGCTCACTAAACCTGTTGTGAGCACTACGAAAGAAATTGACCAGTGAAGCTGGGGAGAAGCTGAGCACGTGCATGGAAATAACTGACTGGGGCATGTTTAAAGGAGCCACGCATGATCTGGATGAGTACACGGACACTGTGAACTCATATATCCACTTTTGTGAGGAGAGCATTCTTCCATTGCGCACCAGGGTGAGGTACTCAAATGACAAGCCCTGGTTCACTGCTAAGCTCAGACAGATCAGGAAGGAGAAGGAAGCAGCGTTGAAAAGTGGAGACAGGGACTGCTACAGGGAGGTCAAATATCGGTTTAACAGAGAGCTGAGGAGAGCTAAATCTGTGTATTCTGAGAGACTCCAGCAACAGTTCACTGCTAACGACTCTGCTTCTGTGTGGAGAGGACTGAGGCAAATCACCAACTATCGGCCTCAGGCTTCTAAAGGTCAGGATGACAAAGCCCTTTGTCAAAGACTGTCTCAACATTATGCCCGTTTTGACACCTCGTCAGCTGTGTCCATCTCCCCCCCTCCCCCCAGCGCCACTGCCTCCACGGTCCCTACTTCATCAAAGCCCCCCCCTCCTCCCCCCCTGCCCTTAACATCAGTGAGCAGGACGTGCACAGACAGTTCTCCAGACTGAACCCGTGCAAGGCCCTCGGTCCGGACGGCATGTCTTCCTCCACCCTGAGACACTGTGCGAAAGAGCTGACTCCTGTCTTCACAGACATTTTTAACACCTCCCTGAAGTTATGCTACGTGCCGACCTGCCTCAAAACCTTCACCATTATCCCTGTCCCCAAGAAGCCACGGATCACTGGACTTAACGGCTACAGACCTGTAGCGCTCACCTCTGTAGTCATGAAGTCCTTTGAGCGCCTGGTCCTGCCCCACCTCAAGTTCATCACCACTCCCCTCCTGGACCCGCTGCAGTTTGCCTACCGAGCCAACAGGTCTGTGGACGACGCAGTCAACCTGGCCCTCCACTCCATCCTGCAGCGCCTGGACTCCCCGAGAACCTACGCCAGGATCCTGTTTGTGGACTTCAGCTCTGCATTCAACACCATCCGCCCTGCTCTGCTCCGGGACAAGCTGTCCCTGCTCAACGTGCCTGACTCCCTCTGCAGGTGGATCACCGACTTCCTGACGGACCGGAGACAGCATGTGCGGCTGGGAAAGACTGTCTCAGACTGTTAGCATCAGCACTGGATCACCCCAGGGCTGTGTACTTTCCCCCCTACTCTTCTCCCTTTATACCAACTCCTGCACCTCCAGCCACCAGTCTGTCAAGCTGATCAAGTTTGCGGACGACACCACCCTCATCGGGCTCATCTCTAGAATCAGAATCAGAATCAGAAAGCTTTATTGCCAAGCATGTTTACATAAAAAACATAAACATACGAGGAATTTGACTTGACATTGGGCGCGCTGAATAAGCACATCTCAATGACACGGCAGCCATGGAGGCGCCTGTCAGCAGTAGAGGGTAAAGAAGGGAATGAGGGGAAAAGGGAAGTGACACAATGGGCAGAGAGAAAAAAGCATTGTTAATCAAAATAAAGCTCATTTTATGACCAAAATTGTGATTACATAGAAAAAAACTCTCCAATGCACAATTAGCAGACAATACACATGTTGACAAAGAGCGATGAGAGACCAGTGTGTGTGTAATCAGCATATATGATCAGTGTGAGTGCAGTGTTGAATGTATCATTTGTTGATGTACAACAGAGAGGGGCGCCTCCTGGCAACAGATAGTTGTTATGATCATGTTTTCAAAACACAGATAAGCATGTCCAGAGTCTCTCTCTCTTCGTGCATGCCAGATGGCAAAGTTCTGTATTAGACACATGATAGCGCTGTCCTTGAAGAGACCAGTCTGCTGAACAACAGCAATTGATGTTAATTGTTTGGGTTAGAAGCCAGCCGCTTCTTCTACCTTATCTTCATCGAGGAGGAATGTAAGCAGGGCACCAAAAAAACAAGGTCAAATCTGCACAGTGCACTCAGAGAATAGAATTTTCCTCTCTCATGCGATTCTGTGCTTCATAATTTCCATATACAGGCTTAAAAACATTCCCTGGAGAGCACTAGCGACTCGAGATGTATTCCACCATCTGAATCAATTACCATTCAGTTCACCATGCCGCTTCGTGCACTCCCCAACTGGTCGAATTTGGTGAAGGAGCTTGCCTGGGTCCGCATTTTGAGCAGCTCTCCACCTTCCTCAATTTCTGAAACATCAGGAAACTCCAAAGCCAAAGTAGAAGTCCTGTGATCATAGCCAATAGATGTCTTCTGCATCTCCAGTTGAATCATACAGACACATGAGATCCCAATGTCCATGAGTCTTCCCCTTGGGTTCCCCCTGACCCGATCTTCTTTTAAAGTGGTGACAATCACATTTAAGCCGCTTTCCAGATCCATAATTTCCGTTTGGATTAAGATTCAGCCAGAAGAAGAGCGACTAAAACGCAGACAAAAACGCAACATTGCAAGCTGGGATCAGAAGGGAGAGGATTAGGAGGGAGAGGAGGGAGAAAAGCGTCTGCTCTCTCTGAATGCCGGAAGAAGAATGGCGATGAGTCCGTCTACAGGAGAGAGGTGGCCCAGCTGGCGTCCTGGTGCAGCCACAACAACCTGCAGCTGAACGCTCTGAAGACAGTGGAGATGATTGTGGACTTCAGGAAAGTCACAACCCCTCTGCCCCCCCTCACCCTCAGAATCAGAATCAGAATCAGAATCAGGTTTATTGCCATTGTTCATGTAGTACACAAACTAGGAATTTGTCTCGGTACAATGCTGCAACATTAAACATGATAAGATAAAAGAAATAAACTATACATGTAATAAAGTGTAGGATAAGATTAAGTGATACTGGTCAACAGTTAAAATATATTAGCCAGCAGCAGATACTGTGGAGAACTATATAGTGCAGTCGGTAATGCAGGAAGAAAACAGTGATGATTGACATGAGTCTGGTTGAGCTGCTGTACATAGTGCACGAGAGTCAATAAGTCACTTAGTGTTCAGCAGTCTGATGGCAGAGGGGAAGAAGCTGTTCATGTGACGGGAGGTTTTAGTCTGGATGGACCGAAGTCTTCTACCAGAGGGGAGGGGGGCAAACAGTACGTGACCAGGGTGTGAGGGATCGGCTATGATCCGGCCAGCACGCCTCCGGGTCCTGGAGATGTACAGATCCAGGAGAGATGGGAGCTTGCAGCCGATCACCTTCTCAGCAGTGCGCACGACGCGCTGCAGCCTTAGTCTGTCCCTGGCAGTGGCTCCTGCGTACCACACGGTTATGGAGGTGGTGAGGATGGACTCGATGATGGCTGTGTAGAACTGCACTAACATCTTGGTGGGTAGCTTGAGCTTCCTCAGCTGCCGCAGGAAGAACATCCTCTGCTGGGCTTTTTTGATGAGTGAGCTGATGGTCGGCTCCCATTTGAGGTCCCTGGTGATGGTAGTGCCTAGGAAGCGGAAGGAATCAGCAGTGATGATGGGAGAGCCTGAGAGGGTGAGGGGGGGCAGAGGGGTAGTGACTTTCCTGAAGTCTACAATCATCTCCACTGTCTTCAGAGCGTTCAGCTGCAGGTTGTTATTGCTGCACCAGGACGCCAGCTGGGCCACCTCTCTCCTGTAGGCGGACTCGTCGCCGTTGGAGATGAGCCCGATGAGGGTGGTGTCGTCCGCAAACTTGATCAACTTGACAGACTGGTGGCTGGAGGTGCAGGAGTTGGTGTAAAGGGAGAAGAGTAGGGGGGAAAGTACACAGCCCTGGGGTGATCCGGTGCTGATGCTAGTATAGTCTGAGACAGTCTTTCCCAGCCGCACATGCTGCCTCCGGTCCGTTAGGAAGTCGATGATCCACCTGCAGAGGGAGTCAGGCACGTTGAGCAGGGACAGCTTGTCCCGGAGCAGAGCGGGGTGGATGGTGTTGAATGCGGAGCTGAAGTCCACAAACAGGATCCTGGCGTGGGTTCCCGGGGAGTCCAGGTGCTGCAGGATGGAGTGGAGGGCCAGGTTGACTGCGTCGTCTACAGACCTGTTGGCTCGGTAGGCAAACTGCAGCGGGTCCAGGAGAGGGGTGGTGATGGACTTGAGGTGGGACAGGACCAGGCGCTCAAAGGACTTCATGACTACAGAGGTGAGCGCTACAGGTCTGTAGTCATTAAGTCCAGTGATCCGTGGCTTCTTGGGGACAGGGATGATGGTGGAGGATTTGAGGCAGGACGGCACGTGGCATAACTTAAGGGAGGTGTTAAAAATGTCTGTGAAGACAGGAGCCAGCTGTTTCGCACAGAGTCTCAGGGTGGAGGGAGACACGCCGTCTGGGCCGGGGGCCTTGCGCGGGTTCAGTCTGGAGAACTGTATGAGCACATCCTGCTCACTGATGATAAGGGGAGGGGGGGAGGAGGGGGGGGGTGCCTTAAATGAAGTAGGGAATGTGGAGGCTGTGGAGCTGGAGGGAGGGGGAGAGTTGGACACAGATGACGAGGTGTCAAAACGGGCATAGTGTTGGGACAGTCTTTGACAAAGGGCTTTGTCATCCCTCACCCTCACAGGCTCTCCCATCACCACTGCAGATTCCTTCCGCTTCCTGGGCACCACCATCACCCGGGACCTCAAGTGGGAGCCGATCATCAGCTCCCTCATCAAAAAGGCCCAGCAGAGGATGTTCTTCCTGCGGCAGCTGAGGAAGCTCAAGCTACCCACCAAGATGTTGGTACAGTTCTACACAGCCATCATCGAGTCCATCCTCACCACCTCCATAACCGTGTGGTACGCAGGAGCCACTGCCAGGGACAGACTAAGGCTGCAGCGCGTTGTGCGCGCTGCTGAGAAGGTGATCGGCTGCAAGCTCCCATCTCTCCAGGACCTGTACATCTCCAGGACCCGGAGGCGTGCAGGCCGGATCATAGCCGATCCTTCACACCCTGGTCACGTACTGTTTGCCCCCTCCCCTCAGGTAGAAGACTTCGGTCCATTCAGACTAAAACCTCCCGTCACATGAACAGCTTCTTCCCCTCTGCCATCAGACTGCTGAACACTAAAGGCCCTTTTCCACTAGCACGCTTTAGCGTGACACGGGACAGCTCAGCACGCTTTGTACGCTTTTCCACAAGCCCCAACACGGTTTAACAGCCGCGATTCTCAGCCCCGCTCAAGGGCAGGGTACAGCAGTGCTGACCTGGGCCGTGTTGTGACGTTAACAGACTGGTCGCCGCTGATTGGTCAGGTCGTAACCGGCGCTGATTGGTCAGGTTGTAACCACCCCTCTCCTCCTCCTCTTGTGCCGAATCTTCACGACTTTCTCAATAAAGTTTTGGGAAAAAAAAAAGAATCTTCACGACCGCCATTACTCAGCGCGCAACCACTGTTGGTGGTTTATTTTCAGTGTATTGCTGTGCTATTTTCATTTATTCTCTATCAAAAATGGCTTTGCGTAATAAGGGTGTTCCATGGACCAATGAGGAGGTACAGTGTCTGCTCACTGCATTGTCAGACGAACGCATCCAGCGCGAGTTAGACGGAGCCACCCGGAATGAAAAAATATACTGGGAGGTCTCGACATCAGAGTCCTTTAACGGTGAGTTTTAATTTTTTTTTATTGTGCGTTTTTTCGCAAATGTATTCGGTAAGATGTTCAGTTTATTTATGCAATAAAAAAGCTGTTCATTTGTGGATGATGATCGCTGCTTTATTGCAGCACACTGCAGACTCAAGCTTTTATTTTAATTATTCATGTGAACAATACGCTGAAATAAGCTTATGTAATCTTGTTAAAAACTATTGTCTTTTCTGTATATCTTGCACTTTCGTGCTGTATTTTATTGTGTGCATTTTCCTTGTAGAATCATCCCACGCGTCCGCCGCGCCAGCCCGCCCGGATTCTCCAATGTGAATCTGTCCCGCCACCAGGCGCAAAATGTATTCAATGATAAATATTTGCAACATTTAAATGAGGTTGCAGAAAACGCGAGGGTATCCCAGGAGCAGGATGTTGCCTTGAGAAGGCAGGAGCTGGCAGAGACGGCTTCATTCAACCGAGCCTTCCTGACCCAGAGCTGGCAGAGACGGCTCCATTCAACCGAGCCTTCCTGACCCAGGAGCTGGCAGAGACGGCTTCATTCAACCGAGCCTTACTGACCCAGTTTGGGAAGCTGGTGTAGAGGCACTCAGTGGTCGGCGTGTATAAAATGTCGATTAACCTTCATGTTGTGTTGCAAAGTTTTTTTTTTTATTTTAATATTTTGTATATAATAAAATGGAATTGTTTTGGAAAGTGTGGTTTGTCTGTTATAACACTGAATTATAAAACTATAATTACATAGAAATTCCATTGCCTAGTCTGATGAAAATGATGCTGATCATCCTGTCAGGGGTCAACCATTGTAAAGGTAATGTAATTTTTAACTAGACCAAAAAACAAATGTTTTTGTAAGCTTTCTGTTCTTTTTATTGAAATATCATAAAAAATTAGCAACACATGATCCAGTTCTAAACTTTGGGTAAATTTTTTATGTTAACTTATAAGAAGTTGCACAGTTGGACTTTAAAATGCAGCAGGAGAGACTGATCAAGCTTACAAGTCAAAGTAGGTAAAAAAGTAAGTATATGTAAATTGAATGTTCTATCGGCATTCCAAATTCAGAGAATTACAATACATTAGAAGGAGTGTAGCATCATCTAAACGGAAAATAATAATACTGTTGTTCCAAACGTTGACCTGAAGGTGAAAAACATGAATTTTTTTTATTCAGTACATCCAAAATGCCCTAGGATGTAAAAAAAAATAATACAATTTGGTGTTGGCCAGTGTGCCACTGTCTCATTATTTAATATGAATAAAAACAAGTTTCAGCTCATTATTTCTAGGTCATTTGGCAGTTAATTCAAACCAAAAGTGACTTGTGTTGTTGCAGCTTTTTTATCAGAGAGTTTCTCCAGTTTTGGAGCATATAATCATCCGTCCCTTAACTGTTAAACATTAAATAACAGCAGACAGATTGGCCAAGGATACACAATTGTGTTGCTGTTGCCCAAAACCGCTGTGACCCACTGCTTGTGGTGCTACCTTTCATGTGTGTGCTTTTTATGAATATTCACACGTTTTTGTAAGTACAAGTGGGATAGTATTAAATTGAAATATAACATATTTCTAATAATGTTTGCTTTTTGCAAATATTTACACTTATTTTGAAAGTAAAAGTTGGATACTGCGAGCGTGGGGGGGGGGGGGGGCTAATCATGTGCCATGGAGGGCCAAGACCCTGCAGGCTTTACCTCCAACCAGTCTCTTCAACAGCAGATTCCACTGAACTTCTTCCACTGACTGATCAGTGATAACACCTGCTGAAGAGACTGGGTAGAAGAGAGAACCTGCAGGGTCTTGGCCCCACATGACACATGATTGGAAGCCCCCGGATTAGGTTTAATTGGATTTAACATTTTAACACAAACTGCTTTATGGTTCATAATTCTGTTGACAGACTTACACCAAACCAAAAGTGATTTCTCAAACTGCTGGATTATTCTTATCTTTTCCAATCTTTCAGTATTTAATTTATGCCACATGGTGGTAACCTTCACATATAAAAAAAGAGACATCTGCAAAAACTTCATAGGTTTATTGTCAGTGCAAATCCCAGTGCAATACAACATGAATGCATATCTAGTACATTGCTGATGCAGAGAATACATATTTCTACAGTACATGTTTCCATGTGATTGAGATTGAGATTCAACTTTATTGTCATTACACATGTATGAATACAAGGTAACGAAACGTGACTTGGCATTTGGGCACGCTCTGCAGAGCGCATCCAAGGCCGGGGCAGCCGCTAATAATGTGACTGCATTATTTTAATTGCTTTTAATCCTAGATCAAGTTTGTTTTGGCCTAAAATGCATGATAACTGTCAAATATATCTTATTATACCTAACTCAGTAAAGTTTACTTTTTGAATATACAGTGATCCCTCACTTATCGCGGTTAATGGGTTCCAGAACCGACCGCGAAAAGTGAAAAACCGCGAAGTAGCGTCACCCCTAATGACGTCACCCATAAATAACAGATACGTTCATTCGCTCACTCTCTCTCATATGATACGTGTGTGTGTGTGTGTGTGTGTGTAAGTGTACATACATACGTAGATGTAAATAAAGTGTACATAAATATGTTTTTAGAACTCTTTTATTTTTATAACAAGATACGTAACTCAAGATGAAGATGATTTACGTACTGCACAGGTTAATGAGAGCTTTACTGCTCCTCAGGTGACGCCTCATCGTCAGGTGCTAGAGGCGCAGGATTGTCGAGGGCAGCTGCAGGAGGCGGCGTAGTGGCTCGACGGGAAGACTATTTCACACAAAAAGGGACAAGAGAACAGCGAAAAGTTCCACGCTGCGAGACTAGCGATAAAGAACAATGAATGCGGTCTTCCTTCCGTGGGTATGGGCGCTCTGCAGGGAGAAAGCTGGGTAAAACGTCTCGGCCAATCAGCTTGCGAGGTAAAACTTCTCGGCCAATCAGCTTGCGAGATTCCCGAGCAGTGAAGAGGTGGGCGGAGAGGAGTGGAGCGGTGGTCAGAGAGGTGGATTTTGAGTTGAGCGGCTCTCCGTGTTGATACCTGATGTTCTAATGTAGTCTCCCTGCCTTCTGCTAGCGCCCGCCCTTTTTTCTCAATTTTGAATTTTTGATGAATATTTCTGAAAAATCCGTGATGCACTGAGGGCGCGAAAGGTGAAGCGCGAAGTAGCGAGGGATCACTGTATATTTTGTGGCTAATATTAACCTGGCGATCAAGTTGTGTCAGCTGATCGTTTTTTTCTATGATACCATCTCAGACTCTGCTGCAGAAGCAGGTAAGTCCATGATGTCTCAACAGTCTCTCCATGATTTTCAAGCAGATCAGAGCAATTTGTTGTACAGGAAATAAAACGTTTCTACAGACATTCTTAAGCTCAATACTGCTCGTTTGTGAAGCTATGTTGACATCCGTGACAGGCTGATCACATCCGTGACAGGCACGCCCAGAGCGAATGAAGCAGTAATTTCCCCACAACAGAGCCATCTGAAACACACACAGCGTACATATTTTAGTACCTAACAGCGATAACTTGCAGACATTAAAGTGTAGCACGACGTACTTATAGCAAACTAGCATTAGCAACCATTAGCTTACCGTCATATACGACCTAGTTTGTATCCTCACGCCTTTGGCTCTCCCAGAAGCTGCAGAACTATTCCAGAGTGTTTTCATCTCGCTGCCTGTACCCTTGTCTGGCGGTCCTTTTTGGCGTTTACGGTGAAAAAAGCCACAGACCGAGGAGTGGCCTTGTACAGCTGTGTGTTATGTTTTGCTTGGGTCTTCTCAATAAAGTTTTGGAAAAAAAAAATGTTTTGCTTGGGTCGCGTGCGTTACGTCACGGGAGTGTGGCACCGCCTCGCTGTTATAAACCCACCCACCCCAGCACAACACCCATGCCAAACACCGTGCTAATGGAGACAGAAGCATTCCGAGCCGTACTGAAGTGAATCGAGCCGTACCGAGGTGTGCTGGGCTAGTAGAAAAGAGGCTTAAGTGACTTATTGACTCTCGTGCACTACGTACAGCAGCTCAACCAGACTCATGTCAATCATCACTGTTTTCTTTTTGCATTACCGACTGCACTATGTGGTACTCCACAATATCTGCTGCTCGCTAATATATTTAAAAATTGCTTTGACTAGTATTACTCATTCTTATTCTACATTTTATTGCATGTATAGTTTTTTATTTCTATCTTTTATTTTTACCATGTTTAATGTTGCAGCATTGCACCGAGACAAATTCCTAGTTTGTGTACTACATGAACAATGGCAATAAATCTGATTCTGATTCTGATTCTGACATTTGTCGCTAGTCGCGTTTGACAAAAAAAGTCGTCCAGGGGGGCTGGAAAAAATCGCCAGATTTAACGACAAAAGCGCCAAGTTGGCAACACTGAGTGTACACTGTTATCATGACCAAAATATAACAAAAGAAGCTGCTAGCTCACTAGGTAAGGTAGTTGCATTGTAGCTATGTGTATAAATTGTAGTCACGGTAATAAACCAGCTGGTTCATTAGTCCACAGTCAGTTACATGACGCCATTCTTGCTTTTTTGTTATATTTTGTCTGTGATAATATAGATTTGGCTGCTAGTACTAGCTAGTCTGAGTGGGCCCCGGTCTGCTAGCCATCTGCCTAGCTGCGACTGCACAGCTGTTTACATCTATTGTCGATATATTCTAGCCATCCCCACTAGACACCAGTTTACCCAGTCAGATCGTCTACCAACACTTGACCATATATTTCATTATTAGATATTATTTTATTGTAGTTTTTTTATACTGTGGACTGGACACCTCCTCCGATTAGCATTGTTAGCCTTTCACTCATTTAGGGTCATTTCTGTGCTTATTGCGATCCCAGAGACCAGACATGTGCGACCAACCACACGGCCCCATCTCTAATATTGCTTTATTCGAGCTTAGCATTTAGCAGACATTTTAGCGGAGTTAGCCTAGCTTAGCCACGAGCTACAGCGTGTCTCCCCCCGACATTACTCACCCACCCCATCAACATCTGTGATCCCAGCTGGATCATCTACAAACACTTGACCGTTTATCTCGCTCCCAGAAATGACTTGTCACAGTTTATCATACTTTGGCCAGGACGCCATCCGCCTTGCTGACCTGCACCCCCCCATTCATAGGTGTAACTCAAGAGGGGACAAGGGGGACACTGCCCTCCCCAATACCATAAACCTTTCTATATCATGTTACATAACTCAATACAATGACTCTGAGCCACCAATTCTAAGCAGAAATGCAAAAAAAGTAGGTTTGCAATTTTTTTCTCATAAATTTGAATTTGTTTTAATCAAATTTGCTATTTTTTTCAGATAAATTTAAAAATTATCCTGTAAATTTTCATTTTTCCCCTCATCAATTTGTGACTTGTTTTCCTAAACAATTTGCAACTTTTTCTCATAAATTTGTGACTTTTTTCTCAAAAAATTGGAACCTTTTTCACATAAATTTGCAATTTTTTGTGAATTTGCACCTTTTTCTCAAAAATTTTGAACTTTTCAAATAAATTTTCAAATATTTTTAAAGATACATTTTTTCTGAGCCACGAGTTGGTAGAGCATCCATCCCACACCTGGGAGGCGGGGGTTCAAATCCCGGCCGGGTCACGCCGAAGACCACATAAAAGTGGAACTTCCTGCCGTCCAGCTTGGTGCTCAGCAATAATGGAATGGAGGAGGGAAATCTGTGGTGGCGCCTTGCATAGCAGCGGCCCTCTGATTCTACATATGGGGTGTGTGTGATTAACACTGTAGATAGGAAAAACATAATTTTGTTCTACTGTACATGATTGGTTGAATGACAATAAAGGGTGATTTGATTTAATTGACTGGTGTCCCAGCACATCAGGGACTGTCCTCCCCCCTCCTTCGACCCCATCAGTTCACCTACAGGGAGAACCAGTCTATGGAAGATGCCATCGCCACCACTCTCCACAGAGCGCTGAGCCACCTGGAGAACCCAAAGAGCTACGTGAGGATGCTCTTTGTGGACTACAGCTCAGCGTTTAACACCATCATCCCGGACATCCTGATCAACAAACTGCACCTTCTTCAGACCCTCGACCCCCCACCTGCTCCTGGATAAAAAACTTCTCACCAACCGCCCACAAACAGTCAGACTTGGCCCCCACCACTCCTCCACACCGTCTCTCAGCACTGGCTTCCCCCAGGGCTGCGTGTTAAGTCCTCTACTGTGCTCCCTGTACACCTTTGACTGTATTCTAATCCACCCAACCACCGTCATCGTGAAGTACGCGGATGACACCACCTTGGTTGGGCTCATCACTGATGACGATGAGAAGGCATACAGGGCAGAATCTGCTGCTGTGGTGCCAAGCAAACAAGCTGAAACTGAATGTCCAAAACACCAGAGAACTCATACTAGACTTCAGGAAGAACAGACAGGACCATCCCCCCTCCTCATAAATGGCGACAGTGTGAAAAACGTCCCCGCCTTCAGGTTCCTGGGCACTCACATCTCCTCTGACCTCCCCTGGACTGTCAACACCAAGGCCCTGGTGAAGAAAGCCCAGCAGCGGCTGCACTTCCTGTGTCCTGAGGAAGAACAACTTGGACCAGAAGCTGCTGCTAGCCTTCTATCGCTGCTCAGTGGGGAGCGTGCTCACCTACTGTCTGGGTGTGTGGTACGCCGGCTCCATGGCCGAGAACAGGAAGGCTGTGCAGAGGGTCATCAACACTGCCCAAAAAAATAATCCTCTGCCCTCCCTGGAAGACATCTCCAGATCCTCCTGTCTCAGAAGGATCAAGGCCATCACAGGAGACCCCTCACATCCCAACCACCACCTGTTTGACCTGCTTCCCTCTGGACGACAGTTCAGATTAATCAGGTCCCACACCCCCAGACTAACAAACAGTTTCTGCCCCTGGGCCATCCGAACTGCAGAGGCCCCACCCCTCTCCCTCTCAACACTCACATGCTCAGAACTGAGGACCTTTTTAATTATCACAGTAGCTCACCTGTCGTTGCACTCCTCACTTTCATGTTCATTGACCCATCCATGAAACCACTACTGTGTATTTTTCATAATCCTTGGGCCATTTTACTATTTGTGTGTGTGTACTCTGCACTTGAGTGGTGGCTCAGTTGGTAGAGCACCCGCCCCACACCTAGGATTCAAATCCCAGCGGGGTCATACCAAAAACTGGGGGGGGGGGGGGGGGGGAAATGGTACTTTCCACCTTCTAGCTTGGTGCTCAGCATAATGGAACAGGGAAAGGTGGGCAGAGAGGAGTGGTGACCCCTGTCCTGTATAAGCCAAGAAAGGAACACTTGTTCCCAAGGAGACTTGACAAAACCCGTGTTCTTATGTACATAGATACCTGTGTATATTTCCATAATCCTGGGCCATTGTCATTTCAGTCGTGTGTTCTGTAACCATGTTTTATCAAATCCTTACTTTATTGCTCAGTAGCCTGGTAGAGCACCCACAATTTCGTTGTACTGTACAATGACAAAGCCTGTTCTATAAAGTTGCATTTTTTTCCCCCCTTTTGTAAATCTGCACCTTCTCAGATTTGTGACTTGTCAAAGATTGCAACTTTTCCCTAGTAAATTTTACTTTCCCCTCAATTTATAGCTTCTTGTAAATTTGTACATTTTTCCTCCAATTTGCAACTTTTTCCTCAAATTTGAGTCAAATAGTTGCAAGTTTGAGACAAAGTGCCAAAGAAATTTTCACTTTTTCCCCCTCAAATGTGACTCTTCCCCTCAACAACTTTTCTCACGTGACTTCTCAGCAATTTGTAATTTTTCATGTAAATTTGCATTTTTAAATTTGACTTCTCATATTACCATTTTTTCCTTGCAAATTTTGAAAATTTTCCTATCAATTTCTTCCCTCTTAATTTGCAACCCCCCCCCCCCCAATAATCTTGTTACTTTTGGAGCCGATTATCCTTTAAATAAACAAGACAAAAACAATCTGAAGAAGAGCAAACAAAGTTCAGAGTGATTCCTTAATACCTGGAGACAAACACTCCACACCAGTCAGGATTGTGCATAAAAATAGCTTTATTTTCCATAAGTCAGAATCTGCATGCAGAAACCAGTGATTCATTGGCTTCTCCACTGATGAGGATTCACATGTGGTGTTTGTGACATTTAAGCAGCAGAACAAACTCATGTTTACCAACCAAAGCCGGGGTCGACTGCAGCTAGCTTTTCACCCCCCCCCCCCCCCCCCCGCCATGATCTAGTCAAAACGACTCCTTACGCCCGAGCTCCAAGTTAATGACACCAACACACTGGAGGAAATCATCCAACAGTTTTAAGGAAAATCTTGAATTTCCTCATCACACATCAGGACGTTATCAAGCTTCGCTGTACAGACGTTGGGAGGAAATCTGAGAATAAAAAGTCAAGCCCAAGGTCTGCTACTGAAAACATGACTCAGCACAACATCCCCCGAACCACAATCAGTCCTTCTACAACATAAATACAAAAGCAAAAAATGTCTAAAAAGATAATAGAACCTCTTACAAAATAAAGTTTGAAACTATTTGCCTCTGAAAAAAAAAACAAAAAAACCTACTGTATATAAACTTAAAAAAAAAAAAAAGACACATACAACAGCTTAAAAAAAAAAAAAAAAAAAAAAAGGGTTAAACACCCCGACCTGAAAGAAGACAATAAAATAATTTGAGTTAAATTAATACAAAGGAGGTGGGGGGAGAGGGGGGAGCTTGATCTACTGGAGAAAGAAAAACACTGGAGAATAATGAGACATTAGCATTATCAAAATGCATTTACAGTAAAAATCACATGAGCATTACCGCCAAGGGAGAGGAAAAAAAAAATCCATTTGGTATTTAAATATTTGGTAAATATTTCTGTTGCCAGGTTGTGACAGTACCAAGTTTTTTTTTGTTTTTTTTTTTTTTAAATGTTTAAAATTATTTAATGCCTATATACAAATCCTTGGTAGACCAGTCTGGTGCTGCAGCGTCGGCAGCTCAGAAATGTGAATGTCGAACCCGTTTAGCCCCATTTCCACTACAGAAACGGCCATGAAAGGACGTTTTCAGTGAAAAAAATTTTCCCCTGTAAATTCTTTTTGCCTCAAATGTGACTTTCAAAAATTTTAAGCTTTTTCCACTGAATTTTAATTTTTGCATAAGTGACTCAATTTGCAATTTCTCTTGTAAATTTACATTTCTCCCCTTCATCACAATTTGCAACTTCCATGTAAATTCTTCTTAAATTTGTACTTTCTCTTGTAAATTGCCACTTTTCTCCTCAAATTTGGGACTTTACATAAATGCAACCTTTTCCTCTTAAATTTTCCTCAAATTTGAACATTTTACCCTCAAAAAGAGCTGCAATTTTTCCTCAAATTTGACTCCAAAACTTGCAATTTTTGTTGTAAATTTGTATTTTTTTTCCTCAAATTTGTAACTTCCAACAATTTGCAACTTCAAATTTAAGTTTTTTTTTCTTGTAAATGTGCAAGTTTCTCAGAAATTTGGCTTCCCTCCATTTGTCATGTCCTATTCATACTCCTGATGCGGACGCGGCACGGGGACCGTAGCGGACGTGGCGCTTCATGGCCAGCCGACGGGAGACCGCATCCTCAGTGAGGTGCTTCTCCCGGTGTTTTTGCACAACTAAACTGTATGCCTAAAAATGCAAACAGTAATCCCACCATGATTGTGGCGAGGAACGGCCAGAATGACTGCACATCATGTGGCGGCTCAGGCCGTTTGTAGCTGGAGCGTGGGCCTACACGCTCGTCTCCACAATGAAACGGTGACAAGTTGGTTCCGTACACTCCGCTCTACACTCATTGTTATAAAGCAGAAGAAATTGTGGCACGTCATTTCAACATATTTTAATCGTTTTACTTCCATGCTTGAAACTTGTCATGACAACTATGTCAAACAAATGTCCGGTTCCTACCCCCAATAACGGAAACACGACCAGACAAAGCTCCTGTCCTCCTAAAATTGGTTCCTGTAGTGGAAATGGGGCTTTTAATGGCTTCAGCAATCGCTTGTAGACCCCAGAGTGAAAATATTTTTTTTTTTTTTTTTTTTTTTTTTTTTACAGACCGTAAAAGGCCAGAGTAGCTTATTGAGGAAAAAACTATTTTTAAACAAAAGAAAAATCAGTTTCTCTGATGAAAGCTCAGAATTAAACACCAAACTAAACCATTTCTGAATAAGCACCTTGACGCTGAAAAATCAGGGACTTTTAAGCCCGATATCCACTTCTGCAGAGCTCACAGTGTACCGTCAGTTAGCGGCAACTTGTGCTTATGCGCTGGTTTGAATGCGTTGCCAAAACAGGTGTAGAGCGATTTGTGCTTGTTGTGCGTTTTTGTTCATTAAAGAGTAACTGACCAGAGCAGGCTGTGACTCGGTGGAGCCAATAAATGTTTAAAAAAAAAAAAAAAAACAACCCAACAACTTTCATGCAATTGCTGCAATGGAGAAAAGACTACGTACGACCATCGCCGCTGCAGTCATTTAACAATCTATTACGAGTAGTGGGGTTACGACGAGTCCTACAAATGTTCTGCATTTGCCAACTCTTGGACCATTGCTTTGGAAGCAGTGCTGCGGCAAATGAGCAGAGATGAGAACCAGGAAGCGTGTAGGAGCACATGAAGTGGACCAGTCAGTCTGTTGCCATGACGTGGAGTCCACAAGCTACACGTTAACCCTTTACTTTTTTTTTTGGGGGGGGGGGGGGAATCAAAACCACCTTTAATTTTTTTCCTTGAAATTGTGCCACTCGTGATAACACATTCTCATGAATTTGCAACTTTTTTCCCTTCAAGACTTCTCCACTCCCAAACTTGCATACCAAAAAAAAAAAAAAAAAGCTGGAAATGGTCCAGCAAAAAAGGACAAAAATCACCAAGCACGATATTAAAGGCTATTGATCCCTTAAATCAGCTTTAGAAAAAGTTGTTTGATTCTGCTTTTTTGTCTAATAAATTTAATTTGCGAAAAAAAGTGAAACTCAGGACATCCATTTGTGGTTCTTTGGAAGGGAAACAAAAAAATACCAGCAAACTACCTGCTTATACTTTGATTTAGAGCTGCACAACATAAAATATATTTGTTGTATCGATACATAAAACTCCTATAGCACACAGTATAGCATGTAACGCAATTATGAGCTGGGACTTCGCTCCATGCTGCGCTTCTCTCCCCTCAGTGCCGCTGCCCACAGAATACATTGTTGCGAGCAGAGATAAGAATAAAAGTAGATCCGTCTTAAGCACACGAAACGGGAGAACTGCATAAAGACAAACATTTCCAGTCTGAACTCTACAGGCATGACTGCTTGCATGCAAGTTTTCAAAATAAGAGTGAGCGGCTGACCATACGAAGGTGCATACAACACAAGACTTCATTTTGTTATGCAACCATTTCAAAGGTAAAACAAAACCGTTCATGATTTTTTCCCCCTAATAACGCAATTAAACCAAATTTAAAATGACATTTAATGTACAAAATTCATACCGCAATATTTTTTATTTTTTTGGCTATATCACCCACTCCTATCTAGATCCACTTCAGACTTCCATCTACTAACTTTACAGAAACATTTCTATTTTTTTTCACCCATACACCAAAACAGAATTTTTCCAGCTGTACTCACCAGATAAGTAACAGTTTTGCTCATTTTGTTTCCAGTTTTTATGTGGCAACAGGCTCAACTGGATAAAAATTTTAAAAAAGGCACTTCCATGATGTCCACATTTCTTCTTGGAACTTTAGCATTACCATCATCAAAAAAACCCCCCCACAGGCACAGTTTTTAACTCTGACCCAGGTTATGCAATATTTGCAAATTCCTTTCACAGATAATTCTGGCGTTACGTGTAGAGGAAAAGACAGGTTTAAATGAAAAGGGGTTAAAAAAATTGGGACTTGTAGGTGATTTTTTTCATGGTCTGTGGTGGATCTGAAGCTTTACAGAACAGAATCAAACATAACATGACATTTCTTTACAATAAAAGCTAAAATAAAATCATCCGCCCATAAAGAGTTCTCTGCTACGTCAATGTGAGGGGATGGTGGAGAGAATAAATAACTGTTAAAGTGTACCGTACAGTTAGTGTTTCATTTTTTCTCTTCTTGGCATGGGGACAACATAAAAAAAAATTAAAATAAAGGTGATCTCTATGTACCGCAGCTGAAATAGTCCATTCCTGTTGCTCCTTTTATTTTAAAACAAAACCAAAAGAAAGCCTCTGATTGGTGGAGAGAGCACCAGTTAATCGTTATCATACATCCGGGAGGAGGAGTCAGCCGACTGCGTTTCGTCGCTCCGCTGAAGTGAAGATGGATGAGGAGGCACTGAGAGGCCAGGCTCTGGCCCTGATTGACTTAAGGGACTGAGGTGTTTTTGGGGTGGTGGGGGTCTACGCATAGATCTCCGTGGTGGGGGCCTTTTTGTAGATTGGCTTCTTCCCCAGATCGTAGCTGCCCTCGTCCTTCTTCTTCATGCGGTAGATGAGGAGGAGGATGAGGAGGACGGCGAACATCAGGCACACCACGCCGCCCACAATGATGGCTGCAGGAGACGAGAGGAAAGGAGTCGTTATCACAGCAGCGGGAGGAGGACCCGTTTGGTCCAAATTCACAACAGCAGGACTGTTAAAGAGCCTCGGTTCTGCTTTTTGGGGTTCAACTATTCTAGTGCAGAGATAAGCAACCTCTACTGTACAAAGAGACATTCGGAGTAATCTGCATGGAGCCACAGAAATAGCTGAACGTGAATACTACAGTAAAACAGCAACGTTACCAATACAAACTGGCCCGACACCACCAATATTAACGTTTCCCCTCATACAGTTATAACTTTTCAAAAGGTGAAAGTTTTTTGGCATAAATTCTTGTTTTCTAAGAAATTTGTCTTTGATAATTTGTTGCTCTTTCAGGTAAAACTGCAGCCTCTTTCAACATAAATTTGACAATTCGCCTAAAAACGCAACATTTCCATTAAGTTTGAGATTTTTTTTTTTTTTTAATTTCAAATTTGCAAGAGCGTTTTCCCATAAGACTGCAACTTTTTTCCCCTCTTAAATAGGTCATCTCTAGCATAAATTTTCTGCTTTTCTAATAAATTTGTCCCTTGTAAATTTATTACTTTTCAGGTAAACTTGCAGCAGTTTTCACAAATTGTAACATTATTCTAAAAAAGAAACTTCCCAGTAAATTTGTCTTCACAAATTGAGAACATTTCTTGTAAAATTGTTGAATTTTTGCCATCCATTTAACAATTTTTCTAGTAAATTTACATTTTTTTAAATTCCAAATCTGTATCCTATTTTTACTTAAAGTTTTGAATTTACTGTCAAGGCCTTAAGGGCAAATGAGCCATGCGTGGTTGCAGAGCCCTGTTCTAGTGTGTTCTGTGGGATTTCCATGACATTATCTGGTCTGTAAAGTCAAACAGGAGCTCTCCTCGCCCATGTGAGGTACAGACCCGCCTCCTGGATTGTCTGGTACAGAGCCTTGGAGCTCGCACAGCTACAGTGGTTTTTAAGAGAGCCATCCTCCAAGTTCGAGCCACCTCAGTAGACATCTGTGGTCCCAGCTCAGGCATCAATCCACAGTTGATAACGTTACTAACATTTTGGCCTTTTATTGCCACACCCACCCCCCTAACATGACAGGTACTGGGGATGTTAGCATTGCTAGGTGCACCAACAATCAGTGAAAACGGGGATTTTTGACCTTTTGTAAACTGTAGTCACCATAACAGGCCAGCTGGTTCATTAGTCTACAGTCCATTATGTATTCTGGCTTATTGCATTACATTTTGGCCATGACAGCCTGCTAATGTTACAATGTTAATGTACGTGTCAGTCAGCATTTCTGACCAACTTCAACATGCCAACTGGTTCATTACCAGCCCTTCACCATACATTTGCCAGTCACTCATTCAGGGTCGTTTCCACGCTCATTACGCCCCAGGGACCAGTCATATGCTACCAAATTAATGCTTTAATTGGACTTTTAATCCCTCACATCCAGCCAGTATTTGTTAGCATGTTGCTTAGTTTGGCAACTAAAGCTAACAGTCTCAAATATGGCGCCTCCTTTAAAATAAAAGTCTCCATGAAATGGCGAACGATTAAGGCCGTTTTGAGGAGAGCTCCTTCCCTCTGTGTAAAATGGTTCTGTAATAATTAAACCCTGAGGAGTTTTGACTAAATCATGTAACACATTTCAAAGCTGTTTGGAAAGGGGCACAACTGGGGCGCTTTAAAACTGAAATATTAGTGGATTTATGTTTTTTTTTTTTTGGCTATAAAATGATGGAAACAACTTTTTCCTCAGAAGAAGTCAACGCTGCACTAACCGAGGATTTTATTCATTATATACATTTATATCTGGATCACTTTGGGCAGTGTGGGATCTGTGTGATCTCAGGAAGACTTGGAAAAATATTTCCCATCAACAAAAAGAGTTGCTGGGAAAGGGCGGTGCTCCTGTAATCTGAGTGCTCCTCTAATCAGGACAACCCAGCGTTTACAGAAACCTGCAGCATGTATGCTTGATGCTTCCCTTATGTTTCACACGGTTTCTGTAGTTATATAAAACTTACATTCAGGACGTTAAAATCATTTGATCAAATTTGAAGCTTCACATTTGTAAAAAGTCTGACATCAGTACAGTTTGCAAATTTTAGATAATAAAAAGCCAATAACCAGAAACTTCTCCACCATTATAGAATTCAAGTAGAAACCTGAAAAGAACAACTCTACATTAGTCAAGTCCACTGACCTGCAATGATCTCCGTCCTGTTGAAGATGTTTTCGTCAGCGGTGTGGGACATGAGGACATTGGCTGGCGAGTCCTCGATTTCTTCCACATCATTCCCCAGCATTGGGATCTCATTGCTGTTCCTGACGATCTCCTCCTCACTGATAGTCGGCCGCACTGGGCGAACCAGTTCGGGGATCTTGTTGTCGTTCACATCAGGCTGGAGGTGTTGGAAGAAGATGATGGGGTTAGACGCGACAGAACAAACAACACTGTTAAAAGCATCAAGTACTAATGGCATTAATATCTACCTTCAGTGATGGCTGAGAGTCTGATCCAGGCGACACAGTTTCTGCTGCAGAAAGAGCAAAAAAAAAATCCTCATTAAAGGTACAAGTTTGACAAACATCCCAATTCTTGAGAAAAAGCCGAATTTCATTTATCAGGACCAACCTCCGTCACCAGATCCAGACATTTCTTCGTACTCCTCGTCGTCGTATGTGTAATCGTCATCTTCGCTGTCATCTATGAAACCAAAGTCTGAGCCATTCGGGGAGTCTCCCGATGCCTCCAGGTCGCCGCCATGTGTCGACATGGCAGCTTTCTGTGTGCTCTTCATGGGCATCCATGTCTCCGTCTCCCTCACCTGCTGGGACATCAGAGAGAGCGGGGCTCAGACATCATTGGCTGTACAGATATTGCATAAAACTTCAAAGAGACACGTCAACCAGAAAGTCAGACAAAGGGTGCATTCAGATGGCCACTGTTTGGACCAAAGGACCAAACAGTGGTCCAAAGAGTGGCTGTTTGTCTTGGTCAAGAGAACCAAGACCAACAGTGGTCTTGGTTCTCTTGCAAACGAAGTCTGGTGCGCTTCGCTTGCAGTGTGAATCCAAACGGAGTACCCAGCGGACTAAAGGGCAGAAGTGCCCCTTGGCATTTGTATAACCATAGCAACATGTAGTCTGAGAAGAGGAAGTGGCATTTACTGTAGTACATTTCTGGGTAGAAAATAAAGACAACCGTGCAAATCCAAGAAATCCTTTTAGTGGAGAAAGCCGAGGAGAAAAGTAAAAATGTCTTGTTTGTGGTGGACAAACAACCCGGCTGAAAGAATGGATTTCTCTTTTCAGTCCTGGCCAATGAGCCTGATTTTTCTTCTTTGCAGAGTTTTTTTCTTCCTGGTTAGTCGTTTCGGCTACAGTGCCCCAAACGAGCAGCTGTTGTAACTGCGTGACACTGTCCAGGCAGTTTGGTCCTCTGCAGTGTGAATGCAAACCAAACCAAGGTGTGAAAATTCTCAGCATTCCCCACCCAAACAGAGATCCTGGACTATCCTGGTCTGACTGTAGCCTTAGTCTGTTAGGTGGCAATGTGGATCCACGAGTGTGGTGGGAGATCACAATGCATCTGGAATCCATCAAAATTGTTAGACCAGTTTTGCACCGTACAATCCTGTCAAAGCTGACGCTATGTAAGGAATGAACAAATTCAAGTAGCACTGGTACAATGAGCCGCAGTCACAAGTTTCACTAGCATAAATTCATACCTCAACTACCCTCCACAGCCTTTTTGGACTTTAAGCTATGAACACAAATACCCTTATTAACAGCTGTGAACGCCATACAAATGATTTTTGGACTATTTCATACATCCTTAAAGTGGCTGTAGAAGAATCCAGCATCCGTAGACCATTTGTAAGTTTGTGGCCAGATCGATGGTCTTGTCCAAGATTTCTATGAACACCCCACGAAATCTTCTCATTGTAGGGTGGGCGTATGAATGCCATAGGTACAACCCAAGAACAATGCAAGCTGTTGGCTGCAACTATGCCTCAACACCTTAAATTGTTCTTGAGCGCCCCTTACAATGGTCTTAGGAAACACTTTATGAATACCCGGTCGCACAAAGATTTGTACAGTGTGTGTACAGCGATGAGGCGCTCATAAGGCAGAAGTACGTCATTTGCACCGACAAACTCCCAAAAGCCGCAAGATCTTCCTAACAACAACTTGAGTGCTGTGAGTTGCAAAAAAAAAAAAAAAAAAATTTCATAAGATGGCAGTAAGTATGCCCTAGGAAGATTCCAAGGCACCCTAATAAAAAATATAATTCTAGAGCCATTGTATGGCAAAAGCACCTCATTTCTCAAGAATGCTTCAAGTTGCCCTTTCGAACTGAACGCCAGCTGTACCAAACTACGCCCCCCTCCACAAATGTCTGCCAACTCTAGAATTCGTAGGAACTGGGAGATTTTTTATGAATCCATCGTTTGTAAGAGATTGTGACAGTAGCTTTAAGCAGGTCTCATCTGCCATACACAATGGCGCATTTCTCTGGGATATCAAGTCATGGCCTCACATCCTGATGTCACACGAATGTGCCAGTCAGCCCAGAAGCTGGTTTTGCCGGCCGCTATCGAGTCACCAACATTACAAGTCTTAACTAAAGGGTAATCAAACCCCAAATGTGTAGGCCATTTTCACAGTTTAGTCCAAGGGTCAAACCCAACAACACCAATAATAGATTGCATTTATATAGCACCTTTCAAGATAACTAAACCTAAAACTGGCCCGTTAGTTTGGTGTGGTGAGCTCAGGTGGTTTGGTTGATTAAGACTGATGTCTGAACTTAAGATAACTTCTAGATCTTGACAAGTTGTTTTTAAATCATGAAGTGAAATACTACATTTTTAATAATTCAACTGGACTACTTGCAGTCAGTTTTAGAGAAGTAAGATGTTTGTGCTACGCGACTGAACTTCTATATAGCCACCACTGCTGTGCAAAAAAAGTTAAAATCCAGCCCTGTTTGGGCAAAACAGTCATAATGCCATTAAAAGAAGGCATATCTGGTTACATTCATTTTTTGGGGTGGGGGTGTGAAATCAAGTTCAAACTGGCCCTTAATGCGACAAGGGCCCACAGGGGACGTCTAGTTTGGAAGTATGAGATTAACAGTTTCAGCATCACATTACTTGAAACAAACAAAAAAAAGCTCCACTCTTAGGTGAAAGTTGACATTTATCACGTTTGAGGAAAAAGAAAATGCATCTGTAAAGTGGCACTTCCTACAAATAAATCTACACAGGGCTTTTCAAAGTACCAAAGCTGGATTTTTCCAGAAAAGCCAGACTGACTCGGACCACAATCAGCATACGAGTGAATAAGAACATAAGCAAGTCCAGAGGCTGTAATCCGTGATCCATCCATACACCCACCCCCACATGTAGAACACTACATTCCTGGGTTTCAGCAGCCATTATAGCCGCCAGCCAGCCATCATCTCCTGGAGGTCCTTTTTTCTGCTCCAAACCAAACCACAGCTTTGTGGTTGGTGGAGGAGAAAGTCTGCTGCCTCGCATTAGCTGCTGCGATCTGTGAATTTTTTTTTTTTTTTTTTTGGGGGGGGGGGGGGAATCAAGAGCAGAAAAACAGTCATTACATTTTTACAACTGCACAGCAGTGAAAGGCCCCGAGTACGACTGGGAATTCTGACCAAAGTCAACCTGCACATTACAGGGCTAAATTAGGGCTCAAAACTGACATCCATTAAAATTTAGAGCTCAGACAAATTTAGGAGTGAGACAGAAAATCTACACAAAAATCTGAAAGTTTAAGACCTAAAATCCTGTTTGACAAAGTGTGAAAGATGTTCAGTTTTTAAATATTCAGAAGCAAACTTGAGTAAATATCCAAATATTCTGTAGCCTTTTCCCTCCTTCAGTAAACTGTAGCATCAAGGTCTTATTAGAAAAGTGATTCTGATTTTTTCATATAAATTTGTCTTTGTAAATAAATTTGCAGGTCATCCCCTTTAGAAATTTTACATCTTTTTCCCCTCTTGTAAATTTCTTAGTCATTTTTGCAGATTTGCAGCTTCTTATAAATTTCAAATTTGTCAAATATAAATCTTTTCTTGCACGTTTAAAAATGTAACAAACTGCTTTTTGCAATTAAAAAAAATAAATTGGCAAGTAGCGATTTTTCCCCAAAATTTGCATTTTGAATTTATGGAGGAAAACCATTAAATTTTGATCCCACGCAAATTTGTCACTTCAACATTTTGCAGCTTTTTCAAAATTAATGGTTTTCCTTTCAAATACCAAATTCTTAAACCAGTAATGAGTGAGTATATCCATGATGGTTTAGGATTTAGCGCTTATTTAAAAAAAAAAAAAAACAAAACAAAAAAAAAAAAAACTCATTTCCTTGGTTAATTACACTTAGATTAGTCACCATTTCTTAAAAAAAAAAGTAAATTTATGATGGTGTCAAATTTACAAGAAAAGCTACAAATGTGTGAAAAAGGAAGCTGAAAAACACTGATGACTGGGACAAAAGCCTTATATTTAGATAATTGCTCGGGATTGCTCATGAATATTTCAAGTTTATATTTTCAGTAACACACAAGGATGACTGTTCAAGCAGACAGAAGGAAAAACAAACAAAAAGCCAAAATTCATGAAGATTTTAAGCTAATAAAGTTCCAACCAATTCACTGGATAACCAGACGTTGCCGTAATTGTCAAACTTTAACACAATGGGGACACATCAGCCTCCTTTAATCTCATTTACCAGAAGTAATTTCATCCACCATTTGCCTGATAATCTGTGTGAATGGGATTAAACACGGACCCTCACGCCACTCCATCAGCCTAATTCATTAAAGCATGCCACACACACAGAGGTAATCAGCATTAGGGGCTACGGCAAACTGAGGCCAGGGAGGGAAACAAAAATCAGGAGAGAAAAGCTCAAACATTTGTGAGCCGTGCTGGCAAAATGAGTCGGGATGCGCACCGGGTAATTCAGTCACTGCACTCAGCACGTTAGCCATGACCGCTCAACCCTCGGTAGCCAGACAGCTTATTGACCAACAGCTAAACTAACATTCACAGCCCATACTAACAGTACTGTCATTTTTCTAAAGCTTGAAACAGTTGGCCATTGAAAATAAGCGGCGCCAACCTTTACTCGCCAAAACTTACCCTTGCAGACGGTAATGTGGCTCCCGGGACTCCCTGTGAATTAAAGCTAAAATGTCCGCAGCAGAAGAGTGGTTAGCACTGCGGCAGCACAGCAACTCACCCTTGGCCGGGGGATTCTGGGTTCCATCCCAGCCCCCAACCAGTGATCTGTGTGGAGTTTGCATTTTCTCCCTGTGTCTGCGTGGGTTTACTCCAGGATTTCTCCGTTTCCTCCCACATGCCAAAAACATGCAAGTTAGGTTAACTGGCATCAAACTGGGGATCCTAAATTGTCATTAGGTATGACAGAGTGAATGTTGTCTGTGTTGGCCCTGCAATGGACTGGCGATCTGTCCAGGGTGGACCCTGCCTCTCGCCCAAAGATGCTGGGATAGGCTCCAGCCCCCCCGCAACCTGAAAAGGATTAAGCGGAAGAAGATGAATGAATGTCCATATTTTAGCCTGGCTCGTTAGCTGGTAACGAGCTTTGCTCTAGGTAGGTTCTGCAGCCAGTTAGAGCACACGTTAATACCTTCACAACAGTGGGTCTTTATTCTCCTTTCTCTGCGTTGGAGAGACATACAGCTGCTTCATGCTTAAACTAACAACCGCAAAAAGAAAACACGCTTTGCCATGCTGTGCTCCTCTTCTTCGCTGGAAATTGTTCACACATTCCAGACAGAGGCGCTACTGCCCTCAGCAGTTCCGGTCGTGCACTGCATTTCTGGTTAAACGAAGCTTGCTCCTGCTGGTTACAGCTGAACCGCAACATGCATATAAACTTTATAATTAAATGATTTATCAACAATATATAGTATCTGTTGACTAATTTTTTGTTGACGTTATCGATAACGTTGACTAATCGTTTCAGCCCTACCTGTCAGTGCCTGGTATCCTTCTAAAGCTTGGAACTCCTTTCTAAAAATACACGTTTTTCTTCTTTTAGATTTGATTGGCAGTTAGCAACCAGCTTACAGGTGCATTACTGCCACACTGTTTTTCCTCATAGCTTTGTAATACACGTTTTTGAGGAAGACGCAGCTCGGGACCAATCGAATGCGATTTTTCAAATCAGCTAAAATATAAACACAATCTGATTGCTGCTGGTCAGTTTTTGCCCAATTCCTACAAATTAAATCTCATTTTGAAGGCGTTTCAATACAGAATATGAACATTACGTTACCTCAGTTTTGAAAATTTCCTCATTGTGACTCATTTTGCCAGCACGGGTCACATTTGTTCTGAAAATAAATCAGAACATAAAAAAAAAAAAAAAAAAAAAAAAAAAAAAAAAAAATGCCCCTGATCAGTAGGAGACTTTAAATGAGGATGGGTTATTCACCAATTTCGCGTAAGGTTTAAAAAGTTGCAAATTACAGTTACAAAATAAAGATTTAACTAGCATTGAGCAAATGTACAATAAAAATGTTGCAGATTTGAGAAAAAAAGTTGCCAAATTACAAGAAAACTTGCAAATTCAGGAGAAGAAAGTCACAATTTAAGAAAAAGCTACAAATTTATGAGGCGAAAAAAGGAGAAAAAAAATTGAGGATAACATTGCAGATTCACAAGGACAAAGTTGCAGATTCAGATACTTCCGGACTAAACAACCGATCTTTAACAACGAGCAACAGGTTGAGCTTTAAAACTATCAATTTCAGCACGTTCCCATAGGAATGAATGGGAACTCATGCTGACCCTGTGTGCAAGTGATTAAGGCTCTATACAGCATCAATTCAGTTGCCTGAGTTTAATAATCCAACAATACAGATTATTCAGTTACTGGAAAACAGAAACCAGATTTTTTTTTCTTCCTCCCCTCCTTCTGTTCCATTGAAAAGTCCATTTAGCGAGAACAAAAAACGGACCACAAATGTGACTGGAAACTTTCCCGGGCGTCCCACAACATCCTCATTCACTCTCCCTGCGTCTCTCAGACCTGGCCACGCTGACGTCATGAGTTTCCTCATAATTACTTCCATCAGAGCCCTTTATTTTAAGGGTTGGCTGGTTTCTGTTCCTAACCCCCGGGCCTCCCGCCTTTATGCCTGTGTGTTCTCAGATGTTCGGCATAGTAACGGTGCGTGTTTGAAGGTAATCCTCTCGGCTTCTGCCTTTTAAAAAGCAGAGAAGAAAGGAGGGAGGGGAAGCCCCATTGTGAGCGGCACAGAAGCCAGGAACAAAAGGCGGCCATTTTAGTGAGGCTCCTCGGCAACAAGGTGGGCTGCGGGAGCATTTGTTTGTTTTGTGTTTTTAGATTTTTGAGGCCTTTTTTGTGGTGAGTTTTACTCTCCCTTTATTACCATTTCTCTGCATGTGTGAATAGGCCTTTTCCAGGCTAAGAATGAAACACTTACAAGGCCCCACAGAGGAATAAAGCACCACCTAGACACCCCACCTAAACACACCCAAGGCTGTGCAGCACAAAGCTTTGTTTAGACCAATTATACAGACCAACATAATATTAAATCATTTAAAAAAAAAAACTAATTTGACATGCGCGGGTAAATTCATGACATTTTTTCATGGATTCAAGTTCATTTACCTTATACTCCCCCCCCCACACACACATATTTGCAACTTTATATAGCACCAGTTCACAGTCATCTCATAGCACTTTCCAACTGTAGGGGAAACCCCCACAATTGCAGAAAGACTCCAGCAATCAGGTGATCCCCTGTGAGCAGCACTTGGCGATGGTGGAGAGGAAAAACTCCCTTTAAGCAGGAAGAAAGCTCCAGCAGAACCAGGCTCAGGGAGGGCAACCATCTGCTGTGACTGGCTGGGGGGTGAGGGGAGAGAGAGAAGATGAAAACAGCACTTCTCAAATTTAGAACTTTCAGCTTTGACAATTGTAAAAAAAAATTTTTTTTTTAAACTGGTAAAACTGAAATTTTGTGACTATGGGGTCTCAAATTTGTGGGTGGGGAAAAAAGCATGAAAAGCTGCAATTTTATGAGGGGAATTTTGAGGAGATGGGAAAAAAGAGGCGAGCAGACTGCAATGGGGCGCAAATATGAGATGGTGGTGGTGGGGGCAAAGAAGCGAGCGGGTGGAAACAGGCACAATTTGACAAAGAAAACAGGAACCAGACTGTCAATGAGGAAGTAGCTTGTTCCAGCCTGATGAAATCACCTGGGGGTGTTCAGATTTCCTGACCTTTGACCTTAGTCCTAAACCCAGCCTAGATACAGACCCATTTAGATGGGCCTAAAGTCAAGGTTGATGGGTGTAGGAGCAGTAACATTTTTCATGAAATCAAATGCCCAGATCTTCTGACCTTTGACAGTGACTTTGACCTCGACCTGGATGCAGACCTACCTGAGGGTCACTGAGCAAGTTTCATGAGAATCAGGGTAATTGCCTAGGAGGAGGAGTGATTTTTTTGGACCACTGAGTGAGTTTGGTGAGCACTGGGGCAAGTGCCGCAGCGGAGTTGTGATTCTCATGAAATGGGGACAGATTGACATTGCATTAGCTCTTCTTTGCCAGAACGAGCTAAAAATTCAGGACCCTGCAGATCAGGAAAGTTGCAAGTTTATCATCAGGCTGAACAAATATACTGGGGTTCCCTCCCCCAGGTCTTACCTGTGTCTTTACTTTCCCACATTTGAGTTATATAATCCCAACTTAATCATTTCTTAATTAGGCAATGTGCTTCCATCTTTGTCAGCCCCCCTCAGAGCTACAGAGTTAAGTACCCTGGCTGTGGATCAGGGGCCGTTATGGTTCCATCTGAAGCCCGTGCAGGAGTGGCGGGGCATCGTGATCCTGCCTCTGCGTGGGCGTATCCGTGCTCCTTTGTGAGTAATCCGGAGCCGTAAAGTGGTGGCTGCCGGCTCCTCATTTCCTTGCCTCCATTCAGGGGCTGTTGGAACAGGTCCACTGAGTCACACGGCAGGAATTACTCTCATTCAGACCTTCATGTAGACTGTGGGGAGTCAGGCTGACTCAATCAAGGTTCACCAGCGTGACTCACATTTTGTTTGGTTCTGTCAGGACGTTCATGTTCTAGAACGTTCCCCCCGAGGCGGCTTTTCTCACTTCACTTATGACTTGAATGGCTTTAGACACCCTGAAAACAATTTTTACTGTGAATATTTACTTTGAGAATAAAAGCGGGTTTTATTTATTTTTTTTAAACCAGATTTTCACTGGGTTTTAGTTTTTACAACCGTTCATATTCAGGAGACAATATTCAAATATTTAGTGTTTTCCCCCCTCCTCATAACGTCAGCATCAATATTTTCAGAACATTGACTTTTCTTATAATTTTCTCATAAATTTGCAACTTTTAATTAAACTCCAGTTTTTCCTGTAAATCTGATACATACTTGGAATGTTCATTTGGAAAAGGTATTTCCCCCCCCCCCCTTTTAAAGTTAACATTTTCCCTCAATTTTGCATCTTTTCTGGTAAGACAGGGCTTCTCACAGAATTTGCCATGTAAAATTGCCCCCCTCCCACCAAAAAAGATTTGGCCAATTTCTTAAGCAAATTTATGACTTTTGGTATACTCGTGACTTCAGATTGCTTCTTTCCCCCCCTTTAAATTTTGCTAAGTAAAACGAAACAAACTGCATACCAGAATAGCAAATATCCTTAGAACTTTTTTGCGATCAATACAAGTTCATGGGGAAATATTGCAAACTTATTAGAAATTTGTGACAAGTTTGAGAAACTGAAAGAAAATTAACCACAAAGTCAGAAATGCATGCATCTCGTCAGCCTCCAGTATTTAGATCACTTCAGAATGTGCGTTTGATCTTGTGTCAATATATAAAGGTCAAAAATCTTCCCAACTACATAAAGGCCGATGGGTTAATCTCCGTCTGGGTCCTGAAGTGTTAATAAAACCTTCTCCTGCAAGGTGATTGACCGCTGAACCCTCCACAGTAAAGAAAAACAACGAGAATGTTCATTTATGTCAGAAGTGCGCCATAACAGCAGAAGACTCCCAGGCTGATGAGGCCTGCTCCAACACGCCCAACATAAAGCATTTTTGTTACATAAAGCTGCTGAAATCACCATCAGATGTGAAATATTTTATTTTTTCTGCATTGTCCAAAAGTTGGAATGGGTTCATACCACAATGCAGCCTGCCAGACCAAAACAAAGAGCACAAATATGAAGTTGTTGTGAAGTGAGCTTCAAGATGGACAGCAGGGACAGAGGTTGTCCGTGTGCATTTAAAAAAAAAAATCACGCAAACCAGCAGAAACGACTAAGAGTTCCTGATCTGTAGTTACATAACCATGTCAACATGGAAATCAGCCTCACTGACTATATGGCACCATTCCTGCTGCACCAACACTGCTGAGTCTGGGAGACAAATCTCCAAGAATGATAGATGTGTCCAATAAAGACCTGAAAATTTATAATTGTTCATATGACATTAGGTTAAGCACTTTGTGTTTGTCTATACTTGGGACTTGGATGCAAATTAGATCACATTTTATGACCAATTAATGCAAAAAACAAACAAAAAAAAAACCAGGCCATTCCATAGTTAACACATTTTTCATTGTCCTCTTGTGATATCTAGTTAAGACTAGACTTTATTGATCTGTCAGAGGACAGATGAAGTGGGGGCTCGGTGCCAAAGTTCACTGTGAGCTCCACATGTTTACAGGTCCATTTATCCGTGAGCTGTGAGCAGGGGAGGTTTAATAAGTCAGTCTCTCCAGAAGACAAAGGGGGAGTTTCCCCAGCAGCTGTATGTGGTTGGCTGGAATTACTCCACTTGGTCCAGCCCTTTACAGAGAACATTTCATGGTTCATGAATTGTCACCAGTTTTACTGCCAGGATTTTAGTTTGGTAGGTTCTGGCTTTAAAAAAAAAATAAAAAAATCCAGACATGTACTATGTAACCACTGTTATCCACCTGGAAATGCTGCCAAAGAACCCCAGAGGACTGTCAGGTTTGAAGAGGCTTTAATGAGTCCGTCCAATAAAGGCATGATGTGTAAAAGGACGTCCTGTTGCAGCTCAACAAAAATCACTCACCCATTAGGACTTATAATATGAACATGAAAGTTGCTCTAATGATTGGCTTGATTTAAAAAAACAAAAAACCCTTCACATATTTAGATAAACTCAAAAGTCAGTCACCCGGCAGCTGAACAGAGCTGCTCTTTGTTAGATTAAAAACCACTCAATCGCTCAACTTATTTGGCCTCTCCGTCTCCACCACAAGGCTACAGTCTGAGGCAATTGGCCATGTGACTGGGACTGTCGCATTTGGCAAAACAGGCACATTATAAGCAGCCGGATGAGAGTTAGGAACTTTTTTTTGGGGGGGGGGGGGGGTTAAAGAGAGCAGCCGTACACAGCTCTGCAGCAGGGCCACTGCAGCAACAGTCTGGGAAGTGAAGAAAACAAGACATCTAAGGTCATGTGTGCAAACGAGCCAAAAGAATCTGTTAAAAAGGCCTCAACATCCAGATGGATGCCCTCAATTTCCCCTCTGGGGATCAATAAAATACACAAAATCTGTCCAGAACTCAAACAGCTCCTCACCACTTTCAAAGATGAAGTGGCCATTCCTGCCATTTACCTTTCAGCAACTCAAACTAGGGTGTTTCGGCCATAACGAGGGAAAAAACCCTGTTTGCTTCCCCCCCTCAAAATTGCAAAAAATTCTTGTAAATTTGCAATTTTTCCCCAATGAATTCACCCCCCACCACCACATTTTGCAACTTTTCCCCTCAAAAAGTTGTAACTTCTCAAAAATTTGCAACTTTCTTAAATTTGTGAAAGAAATTTCTTGGTAAATTTCAGCTTCTTCCTTCATAAATTTGAAAGTCATCTGGATACTGGTTAAATTTTTCTGTGTAATTAAATTGCGACTTATGATTGTAAAGATAAGGTGAGCCTTTATTAGTCACACAATGGGGCTAAATTGCTCTCCTTTATCACATCTTTCCTCTTCTTGTAAATTTGCACTTCATTTACATTTATACATTTGCACCTTGTTAAAATGTTGTCTATGTCAGAAACCACATGTAATCACTCTAGAATAAACAGACTAGGGACAAACAGATTGAGGAAAAAGAAGTCCTAACCCACCCCTCCATCCCCACTGATGGTCCCCGTTTATCCCATCCATCTCAGTGTGGAGGCCCTAAACCTTCCCCAACTGTCCACACTCACTGAAACGCCGTCTGTCAGTGAAGCACCCACCCAGTCTTTGGGCCCATCCATTCCATTGAGGGAAAACAATGCCAGCAGACGTCTCTGGAGCATATCAATGACCAAGGTAACTGGGGATAAGCATCCAAACGGCCTCCCTTCTTTAAACCAAGGGGAAACAATCCCTCCATCTGCCAACAGAGACGGGGCATCTGGTCCATTCACACAGTGGCGTGGAGGAGGTACGACGTGTGAAAAGACAGAAGAGACACAGCAGCATGTAGGAATGTGCTTCCTGCGTCTCTTGATCTTTTCAAGTGAAGCTGGTCACTGGCGTTTTCCAGTCTGTTCTACAGTCTCATGTCACGGTGAACCGATGTTAGTCCAGACAGCAAATAAGTTTGGGAGTGAAACAGTCCCCCCCCCCCCCTTTCCTGCCATCTTCTATTCATTCCTCCCTCCATTTTCCAGCCTGTTTTTTTTTTTTTTTTTTTTTATAAACTCCCCCCCCCCCCCTTCCTGCTGCTGGTTGATATTTGAGACAGCAGGATTTGAACCAGTATTGTGTCCTCTTCTGCTTGAAAGATGCACTTCTGACCCCTGACGCAACTCTACCACGGGACACACTTTACTTACAGAAGGAGCCAACAGCTTTGAGGTCAGAGTTTTGTTAAAATTGTAAAACACTGATCCATTTTCACAAGTCTGGCCCTTGTGTCGTTCTGTCCTTTACAAGGACTCTGTGCCTCCATTACAGGCCTCACTGGTCCAGAACGGAGTTACACCCTCGTCCTCAAAAACACACTGACCTACCTTTGCCTTCAGTTGTGACAGCCAAGCTCTAGATTCCTTCTACCTGCGCCCGATCTATGTATAGCCAAGTTTCCACCTGCTACCCACATAACGGGCTCTACGGCAACATGATGAAGTCTCAACGTCTGGACTCCCAACGACAAAGGTGGAGAAAAGGTGATTCAAGTCCGAGAAGGAAGTCACATCCAGGTTACATACGCCCCAAAATCAAAGTGGTGCGTTATAAAAGAATCGGCCTAGAGATGAGCAAGAACATTTTTCTACTTTAATCCACAAAAACTTTCAAGTTCAAGACACGCCACCAAATATGGCCTCATGTACATTTGTATAATAAAAAGGTTATAAATTTAAGATGTCTGAAGTTTAAAAAACCCCTCAAATTTATAAGGAAAAATTGACCGAGTTAAAAATAAAGTTATCAAAAGTAGTAGTAGATTAGTTTATTTGACAGGGACAGTGCAATAAACATAGACAATTAATCAAAGACAATCAATCTGATGTGTTGCACATAGAGTGTATAGCTATTAGCTAATTTGCAACTCTTGTCCCTGGATAAGTGATAATTTGACAAGAAAAATGTATGACAAACCTCAAATTTTTAGGAAAGTTACACATTTGCAAGTAAAAGTTGCAAATTTATGTTGGAAAAATAACACTGTTGTTGGGGGGGGGGGGGTGTCACGAAGTAAACTGTCCAAAAACCCAAGTTTAGGAATAAATCATCATTGAGGGGGGGAAAAAAAAAAAATTGACAAAGTTGAAAATTTGTGGGAAAAAGGAAGCAAATTCTGGAATAAAAAGTTGAAAACTTGTGGGGGGAAAAACTAAAGTTACGTGGAAAATTGTCACTCCTAAGAAAAAGGTGCCCAAACTCACAAATTTAGGGAAAAATCTCAAAATAGTTACTCGCTACTCAATTTGTAGATTCTTCCATTTTGCAAGAAAAAGATCAACTAAAAGGACTTGTCACCATGTTAGCCACTTTATGAACATTTCAAAAGATTCAATTCCTTTACAGCTAAATAAGATAACAGCACTGCAGGCGAGTTATTCAGGATCATTAATCTATGAACCAAAACATCAGTGAGCAGCACCGTGGTATTTAGCTTTGGTATCCAGTTGAACTAGTTGCCGTCCCCCAGACTTCCTGACAGTCTGAGATCAGAGCAGTACACAGGTCTGATTCTGCCTCGTTGGATGGGCCTAATTGGGTTTGGGTGGTTGGGCCACCTGAGGGAAATGCCTGATCTCATCAACACACCCTTTACTGGCCGTTTCCTCCTGCCCAATTTGGTCATCCCGTCTATTACCAAATCCATAAACTGAGGACCAATAAGGTAGATGCATGCAGCTCATCTGCCTCTCCAGCATCATCTTCTCTCCCAGCTCTTTGACGTCAATCCCTCAGGCAGACATATTGCTGCCCCAGATTAAAGACAACACAGTCCAATAGACTACACAGAAGCCACGGAGGAGTTCTGAAATCCGAAAAAAGATCCACCTGCAGCGTCAAAGCGCAGGAAATGGAGAGATAAAAAGGCAGGAAAACAGGAAATGACAATCCAGATCAAATCAGCTCAGAGTCTGAAAAGTCTGGAGAAAAAGGGATGAATCCCTCAATGAGATAAGATAAGCCTTTATTAGTCCCACAACGGGGAAATTCCAGGATTGCAACAGCACAGGGATAGCAACAATCAGAAGGCAAGAAAAAAAAACAAAAAAAAAAAACAAGCAAGCAAGAGCAGCTAATATACGTACATATTACTATAAAATATACACACACACAGTGCAGAGCATTGTAGCTAGATGGAATAAATATGTAAATATATAAACACCCACAGTACGGAGCATTGCAGCTAGGTGGAATAAATATATAAAAACAGAGCGGAGCATTTTTTTTTTTTTTGTTACTTATTTGTACCCGTAGGTAGACTTGGTTTGCAGTCTGGTGACAAGCCACTGGCTGCTGGTCGCTGCGTGCGCGAGCGCCCTAAACCTACATGTTTTTGGTGTGCGGGAGGAAACCGGAGAAATCCCGGAGTAAACCCGCGCAACACGGGGAGAACATGCAAACTCCACACAGCTCACTGTTGGTCGGGGGCTGGGATCGAACCCACAATCTCATGATCCCCGTGATCCCCCAGCCGAGGGTAAAACTGTGCTGCCACAGTGCTAAACCACTGCGCCACCGTGCAGCCAGCATGGAGCATTGTAGCTAGATGGAATAAATATAGATATATATATATAAATATGAACACACCCAGTGCTGAGCATTGTAGCTAGATGGAATAAATATGTAAATATATAAACACCCACAGTATGGAGCATTGCAGCTAGGTGGAATAAATATATAAAAACACAGTGCGGAGCATTGTAGCTAGATGGAATAAATATGTAAATATAAACACACACAGTGCAGAGCATTGTTGCTAGATGGGATGAAACAGCATAACCCTCTACTTAGTTATCCTACATGGTATGATTATGTGCCCATACATATTCTCACCCTCCATAGCGACAGGTATTTTCCTAGTTGTATGCCGGAGGGGACCATTGTGTAAGTCTATTGCATCTTTTGCATTTAAAAACTATTAGTTTGTTACGTCTTTTTGCTATCTCTGCGAGCAGCCCTGCTTAGGTTGTACAGTCTGACAGCCGTTGGTAGGAAGGACCTACGAAACCTCTCGGTTGTGCACCTGGGATGATGTAGTCTGCTGCTAAATGAGCTCCTCAGTGCATCCTGCATAGGGTGGAACTCGGACTCCAGCAGAGATGACAGTTTAGCCACCGTCCTCTCTCCCATCTCCTCCACCGGATCAAGGCGCTGCCCCAGGACAGAGCTAGCTTTCTTAGATACTGATGCTTATTGGATTTTTTTTTTTTAGTGATGTGAATGAAAATCTATTTTTAGACCAGATCAGTCACATTCACTTCAGAAGGTCTGAAGTCTGGACCAACTGGGTCAGGTGTGAAAGCAAGGCACTCCAGACACCCAAGAGCCACCACCAAAACCTGCTGCTTCTACTGTAGATTCATGGAATGAAGCGACCATCTTCAGAAGGTCATCTCCACCTCGGCTCATTTGCACAATTGTGTGGGTCAGAAATGGACAGAGCAGCCGCTGTAGTTACAGTAATGTTGGACCACACACACGGCCTCACATACCAACACTTTCATGCTCAAACACCAAACCACATCAAAAAGGCACTGCACACTTGTGATACATTTCTCAGGAAGAATGTCTGCACAAGGGAAAGCCCTCACACCGCCGAAAGGCACTCTCATCTACCGGTCTGTGTGCTGTATATGGTTTAAGAGACAAGTTAGGTTCATTTGCTGGATGTTATTCCAGAGGACACTACATTAATGACTTCAGCTTACCACAATGAACTTTTCCTGGTGAAAAAAAGTGATTGAAGATAAAACAACAAACTGGTTTACCCATGTATGAACTAGGGCTGGGTGGTTAACCAAAATAAAACCAGAACAGGTGTTTGAGGTATAGACCCAACACTCATTTTTTTTCTCCTGTCATTCCCTCCACCTGTTGTGCATGTGGATGTGAGGGCTTTTCATGTACTGCCCCTTTACACCTGCGGCTGTGGTGCAGGTGTAGTGTGGCCAGCTACTGATCGGAGGGTCAGGGGTTCGATTCATGTTCTGTCTGCAGTCTGCATGTCAAAGTGTCCTTGAGCAAGACACTGAACCCCCAGTTGCTCCTGATGGGTCAAGCTAGCACGGTGCACGGCAGCTCTGCCACCATCAGTGTGTGAATGGGTGGCTAGCAGGATCTGAAGCGCTTTGGTCATCTAGAGATGAGGAAAAGTGCTATACAAGCGAACGCCAGTTACCATTTAAAGCTGGATTCATTGTATTTTTCCCCCCCACTCTGGTCCGCTGAGGTGTGTGTCTGCTTTGGACGAGGCTGGCATGCATGCAGTTGTGTATATGCTTCACTTTTTTCCATTTACCAGGCCAAGCGGTTGAAATGCGCACAACTGTCATTTGTAGTTTCACCCCAGCCCTATGAGTAGCGCAAATGTGCCAACACGCCAGTTTGTTCACCGGCGATAAACATGAGTGACGTACACTTTTTGTAGCAACAATGGTATCGTTTCAAGGAAAAGGAGGAATTGCCATTTTTCAGTGCTCTTCTCCGCTCAAGCTGCTGCAAAATGATTCATGTATGTTTGTTCTCGTCTTCATCTACTTTGACTTTGTATGCTGTGTTGGTAGCGTTACCTTGTGAATGAGCGGTTCAATCTTGCAGTCAAAATTTGGGCTGCACACGGACATCCAGACCAGAGACTATAACGTAACTTTTGTCACAAGCCTTATGGTCGGGCGGATGTCGACAGCAGAGGTGCAGCATGAATCCAGCTTAAGACATGTCAGAGTTAGACTCAGGCACACAACTCTGGAAGCAGCGCAGTCAACGCTGTTCAGATGCAGAACACTGGTAGAATGGTTAAAGACTGCTTGTAACAAAAACAGTCTCAATCTACATAATGTGATCAGACAATTTCATCTTAAGATGCCAGGAAAAAGTGAGCCAAGTGCGGACACTAAAAAGAGCAGAAGCCAAGTCACCATTAGCTTCTGTCATTTCAGATGTTTTACAGGGGGAATTGACAAGCTAAGGCTGTATTGAAGAACCTGATAAGAGACTCAATCACCATGTGGTGTAACAATCATGGGTGTGTAAAGGGCTCCCGCAATGCAGTTAAGTTAATTAGCTGCCGCATATGTGACCCACAAACCCTCAAGAGACATGCATTGTAAACACTGGGCAATGTTTATTTTGTGTGTGAAATGGCAATAGACCTCTTCTGTATTACATTATGCTCATTTACTATCATAGTACAGTGATAAGATACCACACACACACACGTGTAATATTAAATAATTACAAGTTTTGTCAGCAAGAAGAGAGGAGGAGAAAAAATAAATAGAAAACTGACATGAAAGGGTCAATTAACCGTGATTCTGATTTGACGTCCAACTGTCCAACCCCAATACCAATTATGGCCAAAATCTTCAACAATTACACAGAAATCACAACAAAACTGTATTGGAACCAGTCATAAGACCCATGATGGGAGTCTGAGCTTCTTGTTTGAAAAAGATTTGCAGCTTTTCTTTGCTTTTTTCCCTGCTCAAACTAATTTTGATGGTAAAACCTCCGGCCCTAGGAAACTCTCTGGCATGTGTAACCATTAAAGACATTTGACTATACATCACTATATATAATTCAAGAAATCTGTCACAATCAAAGATCATAGGACTCTGACATCAAAGATCAAAGGCAGGCATCAATGAACGAGTGGTGACATCAAAGGCAGGTTTCACAATGGTTACTGTTGCCATGGTAACAGTAACTTTGTATGGGGCATGCAGAAATGCTTGCTTACACTTGCTTTCTTTGGGCATACACTAGTATGTTAAAAATGAAAACTACCGGGAAGAATCAATATTCAAACACCAGACCAGACGTCGGCAACCTGTACTATGCCAAGAGATTTTTGACCAGCAAAATCTACATGGAGCCACAATATCTGAACCTGAAAACTACAATAAAATGGCAACATTGGCCTGAAACCATCAATGTTAAAATTTTTCCCTTCATAAAATTTTAACTTTTTCCATAATTTGAGAGATTTGGCATAAATTCTGGTCTTCTAAGTGTTTTTTTTTTTTTTTTTTTAAATTGTTGCCATTTCAGATAAAATTGTGGCCTTTCAACATAAATTTGTTACATTTTTCTCTAAAGAAATGCAACAGTTCCAGTAAGTTTGTGAAATGTTTCAGAAATGAAAGTGATTTTTTTCCTCTTTAATTTCAAATTTGCAAGAGTGCTTTCCCCATAAAAATGCAACCCCCCCCCCCCCCCCCGCAAAAAAAAGTCATTTCTGGAATAAATTCTGATTTTCTAATAAATTTGTTCTGTTCTCCCTGTAAATTTATCTTTTTCAGGTAAATTTGCAACGCTTTACATCAACTGTAACGTTCTAAAAGAAAAAACTTCCAGTGAATGTCTTTTCCACAGAAATTTCTTGTGACAATTTTTAACATCCATTTTCAACGTCTTATAAATTTGCCATTTTTCTAGTAAATTTATTTTTTTAAATTACAAATCTGCATCCCATTTTTCCTAAGAGTTTAGATTTTATTGCCAAGGCCTTAAGGAGCCGCTGGCTATGTACAAAAGAGTCACATGTGGCTTCATTGCTGCAGGTTGCAGACCCCTGCACTAGAGGCATGCATACATTAACCACCACCACAACACCCTTTTTAAAATGCATTGGAGTTGTTGAGAACAAAGTTATCTGGTGTGTCTGATATGATTCCTCCAAATGCAAGTGCTCCATTTTCACAAAAATTATATACATATTAAAAAAAGTGAATTGAGCACATTTCTAAAGCTTTAAAAACAATATATTAACTGCAAATTGATGCATTTCTACCTCTCAGATGAACTGATTCTAAACCATCACTGCTGGTTTAGTGACATGGTGACCCTTATGGCCCTAAGTGTTGGCCAATCGATAGTCCAAACACCACTGGTATCAAAGTACAAAACCTTTTCTGTAAACTGATGGTCTGCACTATACACGAGCAGCAGGAACCATCCAGATGATAGAATATTTGGATACAGCCTGAATAAAACTATTGAATATTATTATTACTTCTCAGCTCTGTGCAACAGTCTAAATCAAACTACAAGCAAAGCACTTAAAAAGAAAATCTGAGCCACTGGCAGAAAATGTTTTGACTAAAAGAAAAAAAATTAAAGCTTTTTATTAGTAGCATTCCTGAACAGCAGCCATCCGTTGCACATTTGTGTCATAAGAGACTGGCTCCAGATTTGAGGAAAAAAAAAAAAAAAAAAGAGCTGGGGATAAATGTGATACCAGCAGAAAAGTCTGGGCTTTTATGGTCGACTTCTGCCCAGAATGCATTCATATAGTTCTTGTTACAACTGCCAGAATATGTAGTGGTTAAAAAAAAAAAAAGAAAAAAAAAAGGGAGGGAGGAAGTGAGGGCTGGGGATCAGATTCGCCGCTGCGCTCCATCGTCCCGGCTGTGCAGAAAGGACAAAAACCCTCCTCTGTGTGTGCCAACATTCCTCAGCCCAGAGGGATTTTATAGACCAGCAGACAGCAATGCAGGAACCATTATTACATCCTGGTCATACCATTTAATCACCCCACCCCATCATGCAAAAGAAGGGACAAAAGAAATCTTCCTGGTTCATTCTGGTGCAAATGATCATGGCTAAATGCAAAACAACCACATTCCAGCCAGATATAACAAACGGACTTGGGCTGACTGAGATGCCAGAGGCAACAGGGCTGAGGTTTGGTGGGGAAACGTGGATTAACTCGGGGGGGGGGGGGGGGGGGGGGGGGGCAAAGAGGATTTTTTCCAACCCTAATTAACCACCACAGTGGACAGCTCCTGCACATTTGGCAAATTAAAGAGCTTGGATGCTGCCAGATGAAGTTAGTAGAAATACCATGAATCTAGCGCCTACACCACGGTTTTTGATAGGTTTTTAATAAGTTACATTTGTGAGGAAAAACAAATTTAGGATGAGATAAGTGGCATATCTACAAATGGAAAATTTGAGTGAAAAAGTGGCAAATTTCTGGTCACGATTCCCTCAAATACACGCAAGTTTCAAGTCACTGCTCTGTCAGTCATGGTCGTCGTGCCTCCTCCATGGGCTGTTTCAGCACTGACGGTGATGTACAGTCATTGTGCGACTGACTGGGCTCCAGTATAGCAGTCAAAAGTTTTCAGAATTATGTAATTTTTTTACCACCATGTAGAAGCAAATCTACCCACATAATTTAATGAAATAAGATTCAAGATTCAAAGATTTTACTGTCAATACTACTACACGTGCAGGACATACGGGAGAAATGAAATGACGTTTCTCTCATCATTGGTGTGGATTTTATAAAAAGGAATAAGGATGAATAAAAAAGAAAAAAGAACAAACTGACAGCAGCAGTCTATGTACAGTGATGCAACCTGTGGTGCCAACATCTGAGGTAGCTATCGTGCAGGTGTTACCATGGGGGGGGGGGGGGGGGGGGGGCAGAGCTCAGGGTCCTCATGGCCTGATGAACGAAGCTGTTCAGCAGTCTTGTGGAGTGGGCCTGGAGGCTATGGTACCTTTTCCCTGAGGCCAGGGGGCTGAAGAGGGAGTGTAGGGGATGGGGATGATCTTGCTGGCTGCATCCACAATGTGCTGTAGTGTCTTCCGGCAGGCAGTTCAGCTTCCATACCACATTGTGATGCAGTTGGTGAGAATGCTCTCAATGGTGCCCCAGTAGAAAGACTGCATGATGTGGGGTGGGACTTGTGATCTCAGTCTGCAGAGGAAATGGAGGCAAGTTTGGACCTTCTTGGCCAGTGAAGTGGCATTATTGGTCCAGGTGAAGTCCTCAGATGTGCACCCCCAGGAACTTGGTGCTGTTCACCATCTCCACAGCTGCACTGTCCATGATTTGGGGGGGGGGGGGGTGACCCCTCCTGAAGTCAACCACAATCTCCTTTGTTTTTCCTCACGTTCAGGAAGAGGTTGTTGTCAACATCACTAGACCAGTTTGCTCACCTGTTTCTGTAGTTGGCCTCGTTGTCGTTGGTGATGAGGCAGACTACAGTTGCATCATCTGCAAACTTGAGGACGTGGTTGGTGTAGGCTGGCACACAGTCATGGGTCAGCAGGGTGAAGTTACTTGACTGGGAACTTGCCTATTCGTCAGGTACCCTTCAGCTGCTGGTCCCTGGCGGTAACTGCGGCTCATGCCATCAATGAAGGCCATTTCCAAGACAGTTTGTGCAGTATATATCCGTGCAGATTTTGCACCATTTTTAACTCTGATCTCGACCCACTGAGCATCTGCTGAACATGTTTACTTGTCCGCGGTAAAGCCGGAATCAACGGATGTACGTCACTTCCTGCTGGTAATGGCTGCTCCCCACTGGTTTTGACGGAGTGTTTTTCATCTGATAAAATTATTCAGTATACTGACTCTTGGGGGGTATTTTTATTGAATAAACACATTTTTGGTTTATACAGGGATGAGAATGGGGTTTTGGAAAAAAAAGAGGAAACTTAGCTGGGGGTCTTGGGGGATGTAAGCCCCCAAGCCGGATCCAAGGTGAAGCCTTGGTGGGGAGGGGGGGGGGGGGGGTCTGGGGGGCAACGCCCCCCTGAAGCCAACAAAATCTGGCGTTTTAGAATGCTCAAATGTGGTCTTATAAAGTTAGAAGTAAGTACAAATGCATTTATAGTTTCTTTTTAATCTGCTGCTGCATCACATGTGTAATCATGTTCAATACTGTTTTGATTCAGTGTCACTTTCCCTGGTACTTTGCATTTCGCTATGAAGTCGGCCATTTTTTCAGCCACAAAATAAAGTGAAACACCGTACATATGTATTAAATTTATGATATCTGATTAGTATGTTGATGTAATACTAAATTATATTTTACTACTATCTAATATGTTTAGAACTGACACAGAATTACATTTACATAGTTCTAGAACAGACAATTTAACCAAGCAAAATAAATTATAAATATCACCAAGTCCATCACCCACTTATTAAAATATACTGACATTCTGCAAACATTTTGATTTATTAATGTATGCATTTGTTAGTGTTACTAGTAGGGATGGGCATTCGGTGAAATTTTCTTCAATCGTCGGGAGAATTAATGATTAATAATTGGTTAATCATTAACATTTTTAGGTAGGTAACAAGGCAGGTAGACTACATTAGAACATCAGGTATCAACACGGAGAGCCGCACAACATGTCGTGTTGCCATCGTGTTGGCTCGGCTCGGGAATCTCGCAAGCTGATTGGCCGAGACGTTTTACCCAGAACCGACCGCGAAAAGTGAAAAACCGCGAAGTAGCGTCACCCCCCTTTGTGGAATTCCAGGCTGATCTTGTTAGTTTTGATACATAAAATAATGTATAAATAATACGTACGTTCATTCTCTCACTCTCTCTCGGGAGAGAGAGAGAGAGAGAGAGAGTGAGAGAATGAAAAGAATCTCGCGAGAGTGCATCTCTTGCGAGATTCCCGAGCCGAGTCAACACGAGAACAAAATCTAGAGTCGGGAGCGATCTCTTGGGGGGAGATGCTGGCCAGCAAATCAGAGAGGTGGATTTTGAGTTGTGCGGGCTCTCCGTGTTGATACGTGATGTTCTAATGTATTTTTTCTCAATTTTGATGAATATTTTTGAAAAATCCGTGATGCACTGAGGGTGCGAAAGGTGAAGCGTGAAGTAGCGTGGGATCACCATTTCTTTTTACTTTTGTATGCTGCATTGCAGTGATTGCAGTACACCTGGTCATTTTTTAAATTAAAATGGCCCCACGCAACACTTCGCCGCAACCTCTTCATGATTTGGCGATTGCCCTACGGAAGCTCGCATGTATCAACTGAGGCACGCCAGGGTATGGCGATGGTGTACTGTTGCCCCCTGGTGCCCAAATTTTGCCAGTGGCACAGTTAAATGCATTGCATTGTTTGAGGACGGCCGTGCACTAGGCCTAATAACCTACATTCGGATTGTTTAAAAAAAAAAAAAAAAAAAGGTTTGTCGACGAAAATGAACTTCCTCGGTGAAATTCTTAATGATCAATTATCGGTTAATTATGCCCATCCCTAGTTACTAGGAATATAAAAAAGTTGCATATCAGTACATTTTAACCCCTTGAACTCTTGTGAATTCAGCAGGCGGTCACGTCTCTGCATCTCAGTGCAGACTAAAAAAAAAAAAAAAAAAAAAAAAGCTGTATTTCTGGTCTTCCAGTACAGACACAGCCTTGTTACCTCAGAAAAAAGCTGTGTAATGTATATTCATTTTTTGTGGTATTTTTACAAAATTTTGACCTGAGCTTGAAAACACTTGGTTCTACATTTGTTGTGTTTTCCAGCCAGTACCTGACAGCTGTATGTTATTTGCAAGCATCTGTATCTAAAAAACACCCAGGTGAACTTTCCTGTTACTCAGTGGCAGAAACACTTAGAGAGATTATGACTGTTTTGCCAAAAAATTCAGAGTATTTTCTTTTAAATGAGACCAACCCCATGAAGATGCTGCAAAGGGTTGAAGAACAGCTTTGTGTAATGCAGTAAGTTGTGCCATCACAACTTACACATGCTATTTCATAACAAATTCATTACGCGAAAATTCTCAAGTACATTACTTAAAGAAAAAAAAAAAAAAAAAAAAAAAAAAAAAAAAAAACTTACCTCGGAATGCGTCTTCTGATCACTAACTGCTGTAATTGGGGCCGACTGTGATGAACTTTGACTGGCATCTGAGTTTGACCGTGTCCATCGATCGTTGAACGCAGCACCGAGTGAGTAGTTCAATCTCCTTGCAGCCACAATTTTGAGATGTTTCTGTTTTGAACAGTGCTCAAAGGCAACATAACCACGAGATCCATAACTCAAGAAATCGTTGCAATAAACACACTGGGCTTTCCCCTGGTACTTCGCATTTCGCTATGAAGTCGGCCATTTTTTCAACCACAACTTCAGTATTTTTACCGATCTTTACAGTCATTGACAGTTTTTTCAAGCCATTTCCAACGAAACTTGTTCTTTATCCCCTTGTCAATTTCTAAAATTCTTGCTTTGTTCTTTTTCTTGAGTTTTAGGGTTCACCATTTTGATGAAATCGGAAAAACTCAGTTGATTGAACTGATTGCCACTTGCATTTCGCTCCGCGTGTTATCTGGATATGACAAAAGAAATCTAAGTCGCCGATTGGTTGCTTCAATAAGTATCAGCCTATCAGTGGCCTTGTTACATTACATTACTGATCTCGCTGGGTAGCGCGTTCTGCGCGGTGGATTTTCACAGCCAATTGAAAATACGACTCGCCGCCAGACCCCCCCCCCCGCTAAAATTTTCTCCTCGAATTTAGACGATTCACGAGAATGACCCTAGACATGATCAAATCCGAGGAGGATTCTCATCCCTATTTATAAGTAATGCCTAAAGCATAATTAATGTTGTTAATGACCAGTACTGGTTTCCTTTAAAGACATCCAGATCAATTAAGCGTATCTATTTTTAGTTTCTATTCATTTTGCCACAATAACTGAAATCCTGAAATCTAACAATGCAGTGCAGTAGAGTTTTATCTTTTTACCTTCAGCCTCAACTGTTCAGTGGGAAACTTAGAAACTCATGGCCTTAAATGGACAGAAAAATGCTGAGATCATTGGGAGGGAAAAAAAAAACAAACAAAAAACACAGAACTGGTTTTGTTTGGCCCACAGGTCTATCTTGGACAAACTGATAAACTGTTGGTTGGGTTTAGCTGGCTGAAGCAAAAAAACGGCTGACTACGCTGGAAGAATTTGCTCAGTGAGGCAACAACCCCCAAGACTCAACTCAGTCCAGCGATAAAAACATTCTACTCATGCCTGTGGAGCTCCTTTTCTTTTATGCATTCAGAGCATGTTCTATTGTCAGGTAGCGGAACATTGTTGTCAATTATTTGAGAACACCAAACCCACATACCAACGACGACCTCGGTGGGAAGAGGGACAAGAAGAGAGGGAGGAGGGAGGGTTACAGCTCAAAGGCCACAGATGCCTCAGAAGAAAGTGAATCACAAAACAGAAAAGAACTTACATTTGAACTTCGCCAGGATCCATGCTGTCATTAGATAAGTTATTCCATCACAACCAAAACCTGCAACTCAACTGTTAAACATTACTAATCGTCATGAAAAAAGTCATATTTACATGGAAAGGACAAGTTTTTACTTGACAAATTGTGCTAGATGTTGCCAAAACTAGCCCCTTCCAGCACAACTAAAACTTCCAACTTAACGGTGAAAAACTACTAATTTGCATGCCAAAAAGTTAGTTACTAGAGATGTTAATGATTAATTGGCTTTCAATTAATTATTAATGTTATTATGTTAACCATTATGTTAATAATAATTACCACAAACAAGTACAATAAATGAATGAAGGCTAAAGCTAATGTCACTTCACTAAATCAGTGTGTCCGGCACTGACCCAGGCAACCATAGTGTCAATCCTGCACAGAGCTTCACTGTATTCATCTGCCTCCCAAAGACACGCTGAAGTGACTGATGCAATAGTGTTTTATTTGGCCAAAGACATGTGTCCACTAAACACTGTATGAGCAACGAAGGCTTCAGAAACATGGTCAACACTGGACAAGAGATGCGTGATCCCCACGTGAGTCTCCGAAGTTGCAATACCTGCGCTGTATGACAAATACAGATGCATCACAACTGTCGAGTACTTTGCAACTACAACTGACCTGTGGTCAAGCAGAACATGCCATCAAGTCAGCTTCTCTAAATAAATGGATGAGGCTCCAGTGCTTTGGCAACAGGCTTCACCTAGCAGTTGGCAAGTAGGAAGAATTAAAAAAAAAAATAAATTTGAATTTTATGTAATCTGTTTTTCTTCAAGTTAATGAATAATCATGATTAATAATTGTGATTTCAACACTGATCAAAAGAATCTTAATCATTTTGGCCATAATTGTGCAGCCCTATCAGCAGTCCTTTTCAATGGGCGCTTATTCTATGAAATATAGTGGCATCGCCATCCAGACAGGGGCGCACACATTGACCCACTGCTGCCTTTCAACAGAAACTAAAAAAAAAAAAAAAAAAAAAAAGCAAACATCAAGCCCCAGAGCGCATGTGCTGTGCGGAGTGAAAAAAAAACAAAAAAAAACGCTCAGCCTTCCGGGAAAGTTGGGACAGCCACAAGTTCCTATGGCATGCGAGCTTGAAAACACACCCGCCTGCCTCAAACCAGCAGGGCGGAGAAATGGACCAGTGCAGGGAAGAAACTACACTAGCGCAAAAACCCACTCCTGCTGCCTTCAACCTGCTGCTAGACGGGAAAGCAGACCAGACTCAAGTCACCACTGCGGTAACAGACAACAGAGGGAGCCCAGATTGTACCTAGGTTTTCCTGGATTGCCAGGGTACTGTGATAATGTTTAACATGCAACAGATGAAGCAGCTTAATTTATTTTCCTGTTAACAGTCTACTAGTGCATCTCAGTAAATTGGAACATGAGGGGGGGTTTTGTAATACAACTAAAAAAGAAATCATTTACTGAGATGCAGCAGCACATAGTACACACTACACAGTACAAAATTTGTTAAACTACAAAAAATGCCATTGTAGTAAAAAAATGCAAATGGTACAATAAATCATTGAATATGTTGATGTTTTATTCAGTATAAAAAAACAGTAATAATTAACCTTTTATATGTTAAAGATAGGAAGACCATATTGTACTGTGAGAAATTGAGATTCTCAATAAAATTGCAGCTTAATCGCTAAATCATAAGGTGAATCCACTAATGATTAATGAATTAATCAATAACTTGCATCCCTAATATTTACAGGAAAAGGACAAGCTTTACTTGGCAAAAACTTGCACACCAAGTTATACATTTACAGGGGGAAAAAAATGCAAGAAACACTGCTAACATGTTTTTCATATCTAGCATTTTTCAGGGAGGAGAAAAGGCCACAAGGGTGGGTGGGTGGGGGGCAGAGGGATTGGATCATCACAGCTCATACCAAAGATGCCTCAAGAGAAAACATCACTAACTAGAAAGCAAAATAAGAGTGTTGGGGAATGGGGGGGTAAGGGAGGGTGGCTGTGACAGCTCATCACAGGGATGGAGTGAAGGACAGAAGAGCCAAAGCCAAAAATCTGGAGCTCATTTACAAAAATAAAGACAAAAAGCTTTCGATGGGAAAGCTGTAGGAGTACGCACACTAGAATAGTAGGATGGGCTGGGGGCGGGGGGTGTTTACAGGGTAGTGTCCCTTATGACAAGGCCCCAGGGCCCTATTGAGATCTCTCCAAGTGTGCAAAATCCCCAAGAGGGCCGGTCAAGGTCAAAGGTCACATTCCAGAGGGCCGAATCACAAAAAAAGGAGGGGAGATGGAAGTGTGAAGGAATGTGGAGGACCGTAGGGAGAGGACGAGGTGTATCCGAGCGACGAGTTTCTACTTATGATGACAAAACAGCCACAGCGAGGAGGGGAGGGCACATCAGAATTCCACAGGATCCTTTGGGAAAATTTTAACACGTCACAGTGGGGCAACGCCAAGGCATGAGGGATGCACGCGTTTGAAATCACCCTCACTTTTAGGCTACAAAGAACAAAAACATACATGGCGGCCATGCTGTTAAACCTACTACTACAGTTCTAACCATCTGCAGCATTTGTACTGGCCAACTGGGCTAAATGGAAGGAGAAGGAAGGGGGAGAGCCTTTGTTTTCATTGGTGGGTAGCATCCTGAAACCAACTTCTTATATACAATTTGGATAAAGCAGTGGTATTTAGAGCCTCGAGATATTTCTTGAGAAAACTTTACATAGTAGTGTATATCGAATGAATCAACACTGCATACCAACAAACTGACACGACATCTGCAGTTATAAAGAACCTAAATTTAGAACTTTTGAAAGCATTTTAAGGCCACTTAGGATAGAACATTTGCAAGAGTCTGTCACATTATGATTGGAAAGAGTGAGAAACTTGGGAGTTAAAATGTTTTTAAAAATGCCAAACAATCTCATTGCAATAACAGAAGAAAATCTTCACATTTAAATAAGTTTAACAAACAAAGCATTTCTGAATGATAACAGTTACAGACAATGGTGTAAATACTGTAAACTGGCCCCCCAGGGTATTAGTCACTGGCCACAGCTGGTTTAAACAAATCTTCAGGTGTTTATGTGATAAACATCTACCCCCACCATGGGACTTCATTCCTTAAAACCCAGTGATTGTGATGGAACAAACTAAATATGGGGGTGGGCTGCATAATAATCCTGCTGTAAGGGTGATACATTTAAGACTTTAAGGCCAAATGTACAGCTTCACATTTGTGAAGTGGTCAAAGATCTGTGACTACATTAGAGCTAGCCTTTACCGGAGCTGAAATTAATCCTTGTAAAAACACTTAAAACTAGCACAGCCAAGACAAAAACTGCCAACATGAGACAAAGTCACAAATTTGCATGGACAAAAGCCACACATTTATGTGGAGACCTCACATTTACATTTTTCAAGGAATAAAGCTAAAAAAAAAGTTACATTAAAAGGACACAAATTGTTTTGAAAAAAGGCTAAAATTTTCTTTGACGGGAAAAAAGCCAAAAATTTTCTATGAAAAAAAGCCAAAAATTTACTTAAAAAAAAACAACTTTTTTTTAAAGGGGCAGATTTACAGAATATTGAAATTCACAAGAAAATGTCTGCAAATTTACTTAAAAAGTTGAAAATTTAAAATGTTGCAAAATTGAGAAAAGTTTTACATTTTGAATACAAAAAGTCTTTGCTTTACCACAAAAATACAAAAATGCATGGGCGTGGGGGGGGGGGGTCAAATATTTAAACAAAGGCCAAAAATGTCAACCCCCTCCCTTGAAACAAGACATGCAAACTCAAGAAAACTTTTGCAATTTTACATGAAAAATTGTATAGTTGCATCTGAATAGCAGCGCGGTGGCGGAGTGGTTAGCACTGCGGCAGCACAGCAACTCACCCTTGGCCGGGGGATCCTGGGTTCCATCCCAGCCACCGACCAATGGTGATCTGTGTTGAGTTTGCGTGTTCTCCCCGTGTCGGTGTGGGTTTACTCCGGGATTTCTCCGGTTTCCTCCCACATGCAAATTAGGTTAATTGGCACCCATGTGGCAAGGGCTGGGCGCTGCCTCATCCACTCATGTGGATGCCCTGCAACTTCCCATTGTGGGACTTATAAAGGAATCTTTAACCCTCCTGTTGTCCAAACAAACTTGCAGTTTCTTGCTTAGTTTCTTCATCTTGCGCAACAACAACATCATAAAGACCCATTAGTCTAGGCATTGTGAGTGATGGTCTATATGACATAAAGACACATACAGTATGTCTATGTGAAGTCATATAGACATATCTTTATGACTACATCGCGAGTCCTATGATGGTCAGGCAGAGATCATAGGCCATCCTATGATGTCCTACAAACGGGGCAGACACAAAGAAATTTCTTGCTTTAAAATTCAATTAAGCTGCTTATATTGGGGGTTTAGTGAAGATGGGTCATTTTGACCCGGAGGACACGGGGTGTATACAGAATATGAGGACAACAGGAGGGTTAAAAAAAAAACTAAATAGGCAAATTTATATGAAAAAGTTTAACACAAATCACGTCTGCATGATAAAACAGTGGAGACAATGACAAAAGTGGCTCCCCCAGGGACTTTGCCACTGGCCACAGCTGGTTTAAATGCAACCATTCAGGTGTTTATGTGATAAACATCTACCCCCAACATGGGGCTTCATTTCTTAAAGCACAGCTGAGATGGTGATGGAACAAACTAAACCATTTTTGAATTTCAAAGGGAAAAGTAGCAAAGTTACTTGGTTGAAAAAAAAAAAAAAAACCCACAAATTAGCAAGAAAAGTTTACAGATTTGAGGAATGCCAGTAGCTCATTCCAGTCATTTTACCTCATTGATGAGCAAAAACAGCAATTAAAATCCATGAGGATTTCTCCCCCTAAAGCCAAGACAGCACAGCCATCAGGTTTTATCGTGTTTACCATCTCTGTGGCATTCCTCAAGACCTTTGAAACGCACATGTCCGGCATTTTTCATTTTTAAGGATAATTAAGGCAACAGTAAAAACGGCCAGACGTGGTGAGTGGGAAAACCACACGACAATTCTCCACACTTTTCCTGCTCACAGCATAACAAAGTTGAACCATTAACCAAAACTAAATTGCACTAATTTAAGTCCCAGTGAGGGGGTTGGGGGGGGGGGGGTTAAAACGAATACTTTGCACTTTGGCTCCGTCTCACTTATCGACAGCAGTCGATTACATGAGGAGCCAAACTGTGCCACCGATTGGCTCTAGATAAGCAGTCGGGATAATAGCAGCAGGATGCGGGTGCCCGTGTGACCCCCCCCCTCCCAGGCCTGTAAAGCTGGCTGACTTTATCCAGCCGTTTCATCCAGCAAACTCATCATTTTAGCTCGTTTTAGAGCTGGAATCAGTGCTATCACACGGCGCTAACGGCTAATCTCACAGGTTGTAAAGTTCAGCCAGACAACAAATTGTTAAAATGAAGTCTGGACACGTTCACTCCGGTGAAAAACAACACCCGGACTTTTTAAAATAATCATTAAAGAGACAACTTACCGACTCAGAAAAGACGGAGGAGGATAAAATCAAAACGAGGCACAGGGTGAACATGGCTGTCCTTCCAGGTAGCTTAAAACAAACGGGTAAAAACAACAAAAGTCCGCTGAAAGGCGATTTCGTCGTAGTTTTTCTTCCGTTTAAGAGGCCGGTTAATGTCTCCGGGACTTCGCAGTCGTGTCACGTAGTCCAACAGGAAAACAGTGTAAAGTTCCCCCGCTTTTGTCGTCGGTATAGTCGCTTTCTTCCCTACTGTGCTTCTCTTCTCCGTTTGTAGGTCCGAGTTTACTGAAGCTGAGCACACGCACCCTGCCTTAAATGTCACAGTGGAGCGTCTTCACCAATCAGCGAAGAGATAGGCTTAGCCGCGCCCCTTAGCTCCTCCCATTTCATTTTCCCTTGTATTTTTTCTGATTCTTTGGTTAATTATTTTCTAATTTTTTTTCAGGTTTTTCTTTCACTCTGAATATTATTTACTCGTACATAATTTCTCACTTAACAAATTCATTGTTTGTTCAAGTTTAGTAAATTGATTATTAATTAAATAAATTTAGGTACAGTAATTGATAGACATCAAGAATCATGTAAATCAGGAGTCATAAATTTGTCCAAGGGCCAGAATTTTTCTTGGCAGACACTGTGGGGGACAGATGCTCTCATCAAATAAAATAAAATTAATATTCTGTCTTAAGTTGATTATTCAGCCACAGCGAGCAAAGCAGTGTCAAAAGGAAAAAAAATGAATATGAGAACCGAAAAACAAAAATGCATTGCAAATTTACAAGAAAACGTTGAAAATTTATAGGAAAAAGTTTAAAATTTAGTGGAAATTGTTTTTGAACTTTTTGAGAAAAATATCAAAATTTATAGGAAAAAAAAGTTACAAAATATTGAGAAGAAAAATGTGGGAGGGTGCAAATTTACAAGGAAAATATTTGAAAATTTAAGGGAAAAAAGTTGCAAATGTACAAGTAAGTGCTGTAAATTTTCAAAACTTATAGCAAAAATGTTTAAAATTTAAAGGTGCAATATAAAGGCTTCTGACCTCCTGGCCAGTAGGTGTCGCACGCACTGTTGACTCACTATAATCTCATACCGGTTGCCAGGTAGAGATAAACAGCACTCCCTGGAGGCTAACATCAATATAGTGCAGACTGCTAACATCTCAGACCTTTGGTTATTATGAGCCAGACAGCGTGTCAAGTGAGGACTCTTGTTGTATAGAATCGTTTATTTAACATAATCCTCTCTGATGCGTATCTCCGGTAAACCTTTTTTAAATAACTATATTGTATAGTGTTATCGACAGTAATGCTAATGTGGCACAGCTGTAATCAAACCGATAGCTGTCTAGTTTTGACAACATAAATATGACAACACTTTAGATCAGATTGTAAGGACTTTGAGTGCTGTGAGTCGTTCTGTTGTTTTTGTAAATATGCTGAATCACACTTTTATGGTCTGTTTAAGTTCATCCGTTTTAGCTACGCATGCTTAAAAAAACTGCTGTTGCTATTGAGCTCCAGCAGTTATTTATGTCAGTTCCAGTTCATTTTAGTTTGGAAATGTGTTTTGTTTTTATTGTTTTAAAATATATAAATAAATGTTGTGAAACGTTGGATGCCTGAATTCATTTGTGCCCTTTGAGTTACTGTAGGAGATGAAATCTATTGTTTATTCAGTGTGACAGATTCACAAAGGGTTTACCCCACCTCTGCAAAACTAAAGGATTTTCAACCTTTTTATAATGTAGTGATAAATAAGAACCTAAAATACACTGTACATATTAGATATACAGTATACATAACGTTGTAATCAGTAATCCTTAGTGAAGTTGGAAATAATTTATGGTGGAAAAATAATCTTTTTTCAAATGATATTGTGTAAAACCAGAACTGCATCTCCAAAAATGAGCACATCACCATTCAGATCTCTATCAAATAGCTCAGACATATTCATCCAAATTTCAAACAAACAAAAAAAAATGTTAAAATGGCTAAATTTATATGGGATTATTGTAAAATATGAAAGTTTTACTTTTTAGATTTGAAATATTTCTAAAATTAAATTCAGCACAATATTCAACTTTTGGAGGTGGATGAGTAGAATGTATAAGAAAATCGACCTCAAATCAAGTCAGTCAACATATAACAAAGGAATTTATTTGGGGGAAAATATTTATTAAAAAATAAACAGTCCAGGTGCAGGATCCATGACACAGATTTGGGAGAGCAATAGAGAAATTAATTAAATCAGGATTAGGACAGTGGAAAGCTTTTGTCCCCATAGTCTGTGTTGACCTTTGTTACTATAGTCAGTTACAATTTACTGATGTAAAAAAAGGACAGTCTCATAAGAAAGTGTCATCACAAACTAACAGCATTAAAACATGACGGGATGTGAACTACTAGACAGTTTTAGGACTACACCAGTGCTGCAAAGAGTTTGCTTGGTCTACATAATGTGAATGACAATATACTGTAGGTGAAGGAAAGAGCAGGTACAGAAATGGAATTACTTTTATTTGTGTGTGTTGTGGGAGGAGGGAGGAGACCCCGGGGCAAACCCAGGACACGTTAGAGAGACTGTTTCCCAGCTGGCCTGAGAACATCTTGGCGTCCTCTCTGAAGACCTGGAGAAGGTGGCTGGGGAGAGAGAAGTCTGGGCCTCACTGCTGAGAATGGTCCCTCCACAACCTGGACCACCAGAAAGAGGATGGATGGATGAGTTGTATATTTACCTGCTGCAAGACTGGACCTGATTGAAGAAGAGGAACAACGTTTTTACTTCTTATTCCAAAGGCAGGCATGATCATAGGACTTGCTATGACATCATCAAAGATCAAAGGCAGCCATCACTGAATCGTGGTGCCGTGCTTGTTTACACCTGCTTTCTACAGGCATGCAGAAATACTTGCTTATTGGTTTCTACGGGCATGCACAGGTATGCACTATTTTTTTCTAATGCCACATTCTTGGAACACCAAGTGCACAGGCAGGTTGTGGTTTTAATAAAAATGAAAAGTCCAAGACATTTTAGCTGCCAAATTTTGACTATTGTTTGAGAAGTTATTCAAAAAAGAAAGAAACAAACATCTGTTGCATCTACTTTTGGCAAAATAATCCATAAATATGATTAGTTTGACCAGGTTACTCACTAAATATTAAAAAAAACCACTCCTTAACATTTCAAAAACAGTTAAAAAAATTCTCCTAAACAAACACATTTAAAAATTCAAAATAAAGGATTTGGCATTATACATTACTGTGTGTAAAATGTTTTGATAAGACTAAATGTACATTGGTGTGCCGCCGACTGTCTTCCTTACTGGACGGTCCCTCTAGTGGTTGCTGTCCTGAGCTCTTATAGAGTCCAGGCCTCATACACAGGTGGGGTGGAGGAGAAGCTTCTCCTGACATCATCAGAATGTGGTTTTTAAATGTTGATCTATGAGAACACAGTCATATTAATAGTCCTTTTTGTGACTTTTACATGTAAAACTTTGCATCATACTCACCTTAAGGTTATCTTAATCTGTAACAACAATAAACAACTAACTTTTTTTCACTGTACACCAAATTATTAGACTGAGCAGCTGCACATCAAAGTTGATAATTTAAGAAAAATCTTAATGTAAAACATGACTGCTGCACAGTTAGTATGCAGTAGATGCAAATGTTGATCATATCATGAACCTGTCATACGCGTCAGCTTGGTAAGGAGTAGTTAGTGGGGTCTATTCCATGCCATATATTGGCTGGTATTATGATACACTCATAATTATAATGTGAACATGTCAGAAATAATGTGAACATTATAATGTGAACATGTCAGAAATAAAATTTAGTTGGTTACATAGACTTTAGACTGCCCCCCTGTGCCCCTAACCACCAGGTTAGCAGCAGAAGATGAATGAGCTAGTTAGCATCATAGCTAGCACTGGTTAGCTTACCTGTCCAAAGAAAAAGGGTCACCTCTGCGTGACTTTTCAGCCCTTTCAGACTCTTCAGCAGACATTAGCCATCAAAAGCAGAACCCATATTTATCCTGCTCCTTTGTCATGCCATACTTGAGAATAATTGGGAAACTGACGTTTTTCTTGAGACTCAGGTATTTAGCTAACTAATTCACTACCTGGCAACCCAACAACCCAAAACGAGACATGGCGCCTAACATCAAGCTAGCGATGCTATTGGCTGTGACATCCTCACAGGACAAATGTTGAAAATTAAGAAAAAACTGGAGGAAAAATGCAAATTTACAAGGAAAAAAATATGAAAATTTAAAGGAAAAAGTTAGAAATTTAAAGCAATAAAGTTGCAAACTTGCAGGAACATTTTTTGAAATTTTCAGAGAAAAAAGTTGAAAATTTAAGGGTTAAAGTTACAAATTTATGAGAAAAAATTGCAAGTTTACAAGAAAAAAGTAGCAAATCTAAGAGACAAAGGCTCAACATTTAGAGGAAAAACTTTACAAATTTATGAGGAAAAAGTTTAAAAAAACGCATGGCAAATTTACAAGAAAAGCATGAAAATTTACAGTAATTTTTTAGGGAAAATTTCTGAGAAAAGTTGAAAATGTACAGGAAAATTTTTGAAATTTTTTTTTATCCGAATTTGCTGATTTCTTAGCTGATTTAGTGCTGAAATCTGATAGAATAATTATATTAGGGGACTTTAATATACATGTGGATGTAGATAGTGACTGCCTTAATGTGGCATTTAATTCAATATTAGACTCGATTGGGTTTTCTCAGAAAGTAGGAAATTCTACTCATTACCTCCACCATACATTGGACCTTGTTCTGACATATGGCATAGAAATAGAAAATCTTGTAGTGTCTCCTCATAACCCTGTACTGTCAGACCATTGTCTGTTAACCTTTGATTTTACTATTTCTGACTATTTGGCTCCTAAAGAAAAATATTATTACAGTAGATGCCTCTCAGATGATGCTGTTACCAAATTTATGCAGATTGTTTCCTCTATGCCATGTGTCAACACAACGGAAATAAGCTATAGACAGCTTGCTCCTTCTGTAACTGATAACATGGTGGATGGTGTTTCAGCTTCTCTGCATCAGACTCTAGACTTGGTGGCCCCCTTAAAAAAGAAAAAGTCTAATCAGAGATTTCTAACTCCTTGGTTCAACACAGAAACTCGTAGCTTAAAACAGAAGACTCGTCAATTAGAAAGAAAATGGCGCTCTACTAATTTAGATGAAATCTATTTAGCTTGAAGAAATCATCTTTTAATTTATAAAAAATCTCTTAGAAAAGCTAGAACGAGTTATTATTCTGCATTAATAGAAGAGAACAAGAATAATCCCAGGTTTCTTTTCAGCACTGTAGCCAGGTTGACAAAGAGTCAGGACTCTGTCAATCCTAGCATTCCCTTAGAGCTTACTAGTCAGGACTTTATGAACTTTTTCAATAATAAAATTTCATCCATCAGAGATAAAATCAATCAGATTCTTCCCACAGTTAACTTAAATACTGTAACTACTACAACTCCTTCAATTGATGTCTGTCTTGATGAGTTTACTCCAATCGACCTTTGTGAGTTAGACAAAATAGTTTCTTCATCCAAACCTTCAACTTGTCTTTTAGACCCTATTCCTACCAGGTTATTTAAAGAAGTCTTCCCACTTATTGGTAGCTTTATTCTTCATATAATCAATTCTTCATTAACTTTAGGCCATGTACCGCAGGCTTTTAAAACAGCTGTAATTAAACCCTTACTCAAAAAGCCAACGCTAGATCCAGGAGCTTTAGCTAACTATAGACCAATCTCTAATCTCCCTTTCATTTCAAAAATCTTAGAAAGAGTTGTTGCTACGCAATTATTTGACCACCTGCAGGGAAATGGTTTACTTGAAGAGTTTCAATCTGGGTTTAGAATCCATCATAGTACTGAAACAGCCTTAGCGAAGGTCACTAACGACCTCCTCATCGCATCTGATAATGGACTGGTTTCTGTACTTGTCCTTTTAGACCTTAGTGCAGCTTTTGATACTATCAATCATAATATTCTACTTGATAGATTAGAACACTATGTTGGACTTAACGGAACTTCGTTGCAGTGGTTAAGATCTTATTTATCTGATAGGTTCCACTTTGTTCATGTAAATAATGAGTTTTCTTTCAACTCAAAGCTTAGTCATGGAGTTCCACGGGGATCTGTGCTAGGCCCTACTCTTTTTAGTTTATATATGCTTCCATTAGGCAACATTATTAGAAAGCACTGTATACATTTTCATTGTTATGCAGATGACACACAATTATACCTGTCAATGAAGCCAGATGATAGTAATCAATTAGCCAAATTAGAAGCCTGTCTTAAGGAAATCAAAGCTTGGATGATTTGTAATTTCCTGCTATTAAATTCAGATAAGACTGAAGTCATTCTTGTTGGTCCAAAAAAACCTTAGAAATACCTTTTCCAAATCAAACTTTCAGTTTGGATGCGGTTACTCTTTCTCTTAATAGCTCTGTGAGGAACCTTGGAATTATTTTTGATCAAGATCTGTCCTTCAATTCACATATTAAATTTGTTTCTAAGACTGCCTTCTATCATTTGCGTAATATTGCCAAGATTAGGAGCATCTTGTCTCAGAGTGATGCTGAGAAGCTGATCCACGCTTTTGTTAGCTTGAGATTAGATTATTGTAATTCTTTATTATCAGGCTGTCCTAAAACATCTTTAAAAAGTCTTCAGCTGATCCAAAATGCTGCAGCAAGAGTTTTAACAGGTACTAGAAAGAGAGATCATATCTCTCCGGTTCTGGCCTCCCTTCATTGGCTTCCCATAGAGTTTAGAATTAAGTTTAAAATCCTTCTTCTTATTTACAAAGCTCTTAACAATCAGTCTCCTTTTTATTTAAAAGATCTGATACTACCGTATTATCCTAACAGAGCACTACGCTCCCAAAATGCAGAATTACTTGTAATACCTAGAATCTCCAAAAGTACAATGGGAGGCAGAGCCTTCAGTTATCAAGCTCCTCTCCTGTGGAACCAGCTGCCAATCTGGATTTGGGAGTCAGACTCAATCTCTGTTTTTAAGAATAGGGCTAAAACCTACCTTTTTGATATAGCCTACAATTAGGGAGAGATCATGTGTTTCTGAACCCTCCCTTAGTTATGCTGCTAATAGGTTTAGTCAGCCGGGGGACCTCCAGTAATGCACTGGACCTCACTCCTTTCCTCACTCTCTATGAAATATTTTTTTTTTTGCTGGTCATTAACATTTGTTTGTTCTCTCTCATAGACTGAGTCCCCATCGTGCTGTTTGCTCTCTACACGTCTGTTCTTTTCTTCTTCTCTATCCCCTCACCTCCCAGCCAGTCGCAGCAGATGGCTGCCCCTCCCTGAGCCTGGTTCTGCTGGAGGTTTCTTCCTGTTAAAAGGGAGTTTTTCCTCTCCACCGTCGCCAAGTGCTTGCTCACAGGGGATCGCCTGATTGCTGGGGTCTTTCTGCAACTGTGGGGGTCCTCCCTACAGTTGATAGTGCTATGAGATGACTGTTGTTGTGAAATGGCGCTATATAAATAAAGTTGAATTGAATTGAATTGAAAATTTCTGGGAAAAAAGTTGAAAATTTAAAGAAAAAAACCCCCCTCAAAATTTACAAGAAAAAAAGCTACAAAGTTTGGGATCAATAAAGTGCATCTATTATCTAAGTTTACAAGGAAAAATTTTGAAAATTTAAAGAGTTATAAATTTACAGCAAAAAAGCTGAAAATTTACAGGAAAAAATATGAACATTTCTGAGAAAAAAGTTACAAATTTATAGAGAAAAAAAATCTGAAAATTTACAAGAAAAAAGTAGCAAATTTAAGTGAAAATTTCAACATTTACAGGAAAAAAGTTACAAAATTATAAGAAAAAAGATGAAAAAATGTTTCAAATTTACAAGGAAAAATTTGAAAATTCATTAAAAAAAACACTGCAAATGTAGAAGTTTTTTCCATTTCTGCTTAGAATTGGTGGTTCAAAGTAATGTTTTCAGTTCTGTAACATGATATAAAAATGTTTATGATGACATGGGGGGGGGCGGTTCTCTTGTCCCCCCCTGCTTCTCCCTTGGGGATGGGGATGGGGATGGGGGCGGCAGGGACCCTGACCTGTCTCTGCCCACAGACTTTTAGCCGCAGCAGCCTTCATGTAACATCATCATCATCATCATCATCGAAACCTTACTACAAGACGACAGTACTTCCATGGAAAATATTCTGATCCCCTCCTTCAGTTTTCATTCTGTTGTTATTCGTGACGTCCGTTAATTCTGCTGAAAAGGAAGAGGCGCCTGCTCGGGGATTTCTGCTGATTTCAGGGAAACTCTTCACTGATGACGTGTGTTCCGGTAAAGAAGCTCCTCCCTCTCCCTGTTTCTATTCTCTCCATCGCCACCTGTTGGAAGGAATCGACCTTCATCTTCTTTCAGCACCTGCTGCACCATCCTGGTTTTCACTTTCCCTTCGCTCTGTGCTCATATTCTCTTTGGTCAGTCTGATTTATTGATTTATTTTGTTCAAAATGTCAGTGAGGAAATAATAATATAAAATTAAAAAAAATACACAAGTAATAAGAAAATAAAACAGTGGATTTATGATTTCTTTTTTTTTCTCATAAATTTGCAACTTTTTTCTTGTAAATTTGTATAATTTTTCTCAGAAATTTGCAATTTTTTTCCTGTAAATTTTCAACTTTTTTCCTCATAAACTTGCAAGTTTTTTGTCATAAATCTGTAACTTTTTTTCCTCATAAATTTGTGACTTTTCTCTCAAAAACCTGCATCTTTCTCCTCACAAATATGCATTTTTCCTTTTAAATTTTCAGTTTTTCTCTCATAAATTTGCAGTTATTTCCTGTAAATTTTAAACTTTTTTTCTTATAAATTTCAATTTTTTATCATAAATTTGTGACTTTTGTCCTCTAAACTTTCATCTTTTTACTCATAAATTTGCAAATTTTTTTAGTAAAATTGCAGCCTTTTTCTCCGAAATTCGCAATTTTTTCCTATAAATCTTCAACTTTTTTCTCATAAATCTATATCTTTTGCGGATAAATTTGTGACTTTTTCTCAAAACTTGAAACTTTTTCTCAAAAATTACCATTTTTTTCTTGTCAATTAGAATTTTTTTAATGTAAATTTTCAGCTTTTTTTCCTCCTAAATTTACAATTTTTTGTTCAAAAATCTGAGCCTTTTTTCTCAAAAATTTGCAACTTTTTCCTTCCAAATTTGTGTCTTTTTCCTCATAAATTTGCAATTTTTTACTCATGAATTTGAAACTTTTTCTCAAAAATATGCAATTTTTTTCAGTTTTTTTTTTCAAGTTTCAACTTTTTTCACATAAGTTAATTTTTTCTTATAAATTTGCAATGTTTTTTCTTTTAAATTGTAAATATTGTAACAGTAAACATCAGGCCTATTCAATTAGCGGCCCGTGGGCCACATGCAGCCCAGAACCAACCTCCTAGTGGCCCAGAGTGGTTTTCTGATGTTGCTGTCTGAGAGAAACATGAGCTTATTAAAGAACTTGAAATGTGGAGAAAAAAAAAGCAAAAGAGTGGAGGCATTTATGGTGGCTTTAACTCACTGGAAACGGGAACAATAATGAAGAGTCCCTTAGCAAACAGGTGCAGTGAGGCTTCATAATGTATGCAGGGAAAGGGAAGAGTGACTGAATCACACTGACTTCATCAGCTACTACAATATCTATCCATCCATCCAGGATGGCTATTATGTACCTGGCAAGTTAAGATGATTGAAATTCACAAAGTCAATGACTTTAATCTGTCTCCTGACAGACAAACTAAATGTGCCAACATTTGGATTTCAAAATAAGGGAGGTTTTTCCTGCTGTCTGGTTGGTGAGGAGAGTTCTAAAAAACTATAAATATATAGAAATATTTTAACAGAAATAACTGCATCTTTGGTCATTTAAGTTAATTAATTTCATTAAATATAATTTTATTAATACTTTTTTCTTTGAAATCAAAGTTAAATTATTGTTCTTGTCTGGCTCTGCAAACTTATTGTCATGAATTGCCTCTCAGGGCAGAGAACTGAGACCCATGCGCTGAACTGTGAGTTTGGGCAATTTATTGAAAAGAAAAGGCAATAAACATAAAATTCAACACAGAGCACTAAACACAAAATACAAACGAGGGAGAAAACTTACAGATAATGCACCTAGAGCAGGTCAGGGCTCTGGTGGAGATGAGGAGAGTCCAAACAAGACTGCAGCCAAGAAAAAAAAATAATACTACAGCCCTTAAGTAGGATCAAAAACCATTTACACAATCGATGACAGGTGTGGGCATCTGAGCGGGCAGGAGAAAGCAATGAAACATATTGGGGGCAGTGAGAGAGGAGTGAACCAAAGCTGACAGCTGACAAGGCAATGCCCACACGGAGCACCACGCCACTGACAGCTGTCAACCAGAAAACAAGAACAACAGTGGTGTCATGAACCTGAGTTTGGTGTTCCAAACCCAGTTCTGACTTTTGATTATTTTGCCCTATTTTCCACCAGGCGCTTCAGGGAGCTATTGGGCCTTCACTCCTTGACAGCTCAGGCACGCCCCCTCCTCCTGTCAAGTGCCATTAGCTGTGCTTTGTTATTGGGTGTTTCACACACATACACACACACACTCCATTCACTCTCATTCACATGCTCAGACACTCACGCATGCACACCTGGGGTTCATTATGTCCAGCCCATGCATTCTCACACTGGCGATCTCTTCCCTTGTTAGGATTATAATTATTTAAACGAAGGGTTAGTAGGAAGAGATCGTTGGGGCATTCACCTCCATACGTGGCAGCAAGTTTCTCCACATATGTGCATTTCATCACCTTCGTGTCTGTTCAGCCTGTCTGTTAAACCCTTGAAGTTTGCGGATGACCCTGCTTACTCCCTCATCCTCCAGACTGCATGGACTGCCTCGGATTGCTCCAGCTCTGTAAGTTTCATGTTTGCCTTTCTCCTTGTGCCGACAGCAGCCCTGCCGCACTAGACATTCCCTGTGGCAGGCTGTAGAGCATCTGGCTGGCGCCCTGTATGTCTGGTGGCCGTAATTTCATCATTTGCTATTCTCTGTATTTTTGTGGTCAACTGGACTTGTTATTTTGTGACAGTTTATGTTAATAAATGGCACATTCTACTGTCGCATTTGGGTTTTTCACTTCTTCCTCTGTGCGCCACGTAATGGCACGCAGGGAATTATAAACAGAATGCCCCGACCCTACAGAAAAAACCCACTGGAGTAGATGTGCATTTTTTTCCCCTTCTTTCCACCCTCTTTCCTCCCCAAGTGTCAACATGGTGGTTCAGACGGAGAGGGAGCTGGAGAGGGAGCTGCACTTGCTGTGCGTCCTGGAGGAGGTTTACTCATGGACGCAGAAGACCTGTTCCTCTCAGATTGTTCGGCAGGCTCAGGACACAGCACGGAGGGTAATGGAGTGAGACAGCCTCTGGGACCATCCCAAGGCAATGGAGATCCTCCAGGACATCTTCGCCGTGCCATGTGAGGAATCGGATGAGGATCTCCCAGTGCTCAAACTCCTTGTAGCCACTCCGCTCACTTCCCCAGAGGACATGGAGCATCCGCTGCCCAGTGCGGTGCTCCGCATCCCAGATTATCTGGTTCCTGAGCTGCCCATGAAAAAGAAGAGGAGGAACTCTCACCGCAAGAAGCGGCCTGCCTCGCCAACGACAGCCCTTCCTCTCTGCCCTGAGCCATGCTCCACTCCGTCCCCAGAGGAATTGGAGGAACGTAGGTTGGCTCTTTTGGCTGAGACGGACCTTCTCCTGTACGTGAAGCCGTGGCTTCTCCCGGAGATGGCCGAAAGATTGAAGGAATTTTCCCTGAGGGAGGGGGAGCCGCAGCGCGAGGAGGAACATCGGGAGAGAGGAGGAGATGTCCCGGAGGCTGCTGGGGAGGTCCAATGCCAGGAGAACAGGCAAGTTTTTTCTCATTTGACTTTTTCTGTTGATGAACAATTTTGCCTGCCTTCTGGCGAGGAGACTCGGGGTGTGCACTCCCCTGAGTGCTCTGCCCCAGTGGCATGTAGTGTTCCCTCACCCGACCTCATCCAGCCTCTTTTGTGTGCTCCTACGAGCTTGTCTGCGCTGGAACCAGGTCACTCGAGGGTGGAGGAACCAGAGGCCCAGGAGGGTCCAGCCCATGGGCCAGCGGAGAGATTGCCCCCCAGCCACCATGCCCGAGGAGCCGGTGGCGTGGAAGACAGCACACGGGAGCACCAGGACTGCAACCACCATCGTGCCTGCTGTGGGGGCCGCCGCAGCGGAGTCATTCCCCGGATCAGACCTCCAACCGACGGGACCTGGAACGTCATCGTCGGAGTCCTGGACTGTGGTAGAGCTTGAGCACAGGCAAGTAATCTCTCCTGCGGTTCATTTGTCAATGATTGAGAGATCTTCTCTGGCTCTTGGGGAGGAGAGTCAGGTGCAGCTCCTGGCCGCACCTGGACTCCCCTCGATGGGCTCTGCCACTGCCGGCGACCCTAACCGTTCCTCCTCTTCTATCCCCTTCAAGCTCCTTCCTAGGATCGCCGGAGAGGAGCTGCCACTACCGGGGTTGCCTATGGATGACGACGCGGGGCTAGCAGTCCCAGAGGTCCCAGAGGAGGTCGATGGGGGTACAGCACCAGGTTAACCGACAGAATCCACACACCCCAAGTTGCTGGAGCCCTGGACGGCGGTGGAGCCCCACTTCAGGCAAGTGTGCACCATTATGTCAGTAATGTCAGTGTCGATGTCACATTGCCCGACTCATGGCGAGGAGGGCCCGGGGCAGCTTGTAGTAGCCCTTGGGGCTGCCTCACTGGGCTCTGCCGCTGCCGGCGTCCCTGACCCGGTCTCTCTTTCTCTCCCTCCAGGTTTGGAGCCCTCTGCCAGGGTCGCCGGAGATCGCTGATCTCACCAGAAGCCACCGAGGATCGGGACCCAGCGCCAGGGGTCGTGAGGAGCATTACCTCCCTCGCTGAGGAGGCCACCATGGGAGCAATGAGGCCCCCGATGGGGACCACCGCAGGTGCAACAGTGCTCCAGCCGGGGTCCACCGCCTGTGCAGCCACATCCCAGACCGGGTCCACCGCTGGTGCAGTCACATCCCAGACTGGGTCCACTGCCAGTGCAGCCACGTCTCAGACCAGGACCATCAAGCGTGCTACGGTCCCCCTGCTCCAAGCTTTGGAGAGCAGGGGTGCCCCTGTCCCTCGGTTTTGCCACTGAGGTTTCCAGGTGGGTAGGCTGCCTCTCCACATTCCCCTCCAGTTCTGGTGGCTCCACCATACTGGTCGGCCACCTGAAAGAGTTGGCCTTCGGGTCGGGTGGCCCATCGGCCTGGGCAGGCAGCCGGACGCTATTCCGCGAGCCACCTGCTGGACATGGGAGTTGGGAAGGCCACCCAATCAGTCACCCCTTGCCATGCTGGGGGCCTGGGACTCTGGTTGACCCCCTGAACTTTGGACTTTTGGGGAGGGGGGTTAGTGTCCTTGGTGGGGGTTGTTAGGAGGGTCACTGCTCTTTATTTGCTTATTATTTGTTGTATTTTTTACTGGTTGCTTCCATCCTAACCAGTTTGCCCTCACCCCCCACCCTGTGTAATTGTTTGTTGCTGGGGTTTGGGAGGTCCCTTGAGGTGTGTTTTTTGTTTTTGGCTGATGGTACTGGGGTCTCTGGAATCCACCCCTGGGGGGGGGGGGGGGTGTCATGAACCTGGGTTTAGTGTTCCAAACCCAGTTCTGACTTTTCATTATTTTGCCCTCTTTTCCACCAGGCATTAATAAATGGCACGTTCTGCTCTCACATTTGGGTTTTTCACTTCTTTCTCCGTGCGCCATTAAGTGGCACACGGGGAATTATGACAAATGGAGATAAAAAGGATAAAATATCAACCCAAGCAGAAAAATAAAATAAAAGTGTAACAAAACTAGAACACAAATGGGAAGATGGCAAACAGTATACAAATACAGAAACCCAAAAGGCATAAAATACAACAAATAAGTAAATATAATGAAAAAGCTAGGAGACAGAGCCTGGAGGAAATCTCAAGCTCTCGGCTAATGACAGAGCCCCCCTCTCAAGGGGTGGATGCCAGACACCCCAGGGTACCATCAAAAGAAAAAGAACCATTCCCCCCCAATAAGTGCACAACAATAAACAATCCCGTTAGGGTGGTGGGGGGAACAGGCTAGGAGGGAAAGAAACAAACCCCACTCAGGACCCACACCAGGAGAACCTCAACCACCCTAAGGTCCCTGGACTGAGGGGCTGTAGAGTTCAGGCGGGCTACCAGAGTCCCAGACCCGCCAAACATCAAAATGAAATGGGTCGGGTGGCCTCCCACAGAACGTGGGCCACCCAAGTCCAATGCACAGTCTGTCGGGTGGTCTGCCAGAGTTTTTCAACTGCCTGAACGGAAAGAGCTTGTCAAGGAGGCGGCTGCCTGGTGGGAAGGGCGAGTGGTGAGGATGAAAGGGGAGTCGGAGAAACAATGACAACCTCGGGTGGAGGAGTGAGAACCATGATGACCTCAGATAGAGGAAAGGGAATCACGACGGCGCCTGGCACAGGAGGGGGAACCACGATGGCGTCTGTCACAGGAGGGGGAACCATGACGGTGTCTGGCAGAAGAGGGGGACCCCGACAGTGTCTGATGAAGGAAGGGGAACCACGACACCCTCAGACTGGCCAGCAGCACCCTCGGTGGTCCCGGGCTGGGACATAATAGCACCCATGGTGGCCCTGGACTGGGGCGAGGTTGCACCCGCAGTGGTCCCAGATTGGGACAAGGTTACACCCGTGGAGGCTCCAGACTGGAGCGAAACAACACCCGCGATGGCCCCGGACTGGGGCAAGGTTGCACCCATGGTAGTCCCGCATGGGGACAAGGTTACATCCGCGGAGGCTCCAGACTGGAGTGAAGCGGCACCTGCTGTGGCTCAGGGCCAGAGCAAAGCTGCACCCGCGGTGGCTCCAGGCTGGAGCAAAGCTGCAACCACGGTGGCTCCGGGCTGGAGCAATGCTGCACCCGTGGTGTGTCCAGACTGGGCCAAAGCTGCACCTTTGGTGGGCCTGGACTGGACCAAGGCTGTACCCTCGGTGGCTCCAGGTTGGAGCACAGCAGCAACCTTGGTGGCTCCGGGCTGGAGCACAGCAGCGACCTTGATGGCTCCTGGCTGGAGCAAGGCTGCACCTGTGGTGGTCCCAGACTGGGATGTAGCTGCACCCTCGGTAGGTCCAGACTGGGCCAAGGCTGCACCCTCAGTGGGCCTGGACTGGGCCAAAGCCTCACCCTCAGTGGACCTGGACTAGGCCAATGCTGCACCCTAGGAGGCCCCGGGCTGGGACGGAGCACCCGCGACGACCTCCACAGAAAGGGAAGCAGCACCCTCGGTGGACCTGAACTGGGCCACGGCTGCACCCACGGTGGTCCCAGACTGGGAGATAGCTGCGCCCTCGGTGGGCCCGGACTGGACCAAGGCTGCACCCTCAGTGGGCCTGGACTGGGCCAAAGCCGCACCCTCAGTGGACTGGGACTGGGCCAATGCTGCACCCTCGGAGGCCCGGGCTGGGACGGAGCACCCGCAATGACCTCCACAGAAAGGGAAGCAGCACCCTCAGTGGACCCAGACTGGGCCACGGCTGCACCCTCGGTGGACCCAGACTGGGCCGAGGCTGTACCCTCGGAGGCCTCGGGCTGGAATGGCGCACTCATAACGATCTCCCCAGAAAAGGAAGCAGCACCCTCAAAGACCTCGGCGGGAAGAGGACCATTACCCACGGAGGTCCGGGGCTGGGATGGAGCACCCGCGACAACCTCAGCAGGAGGAGTTGTACCCACAATGATCTCTGGCAGCGAACTTGGACCCACGGAGACATCTGGCAGATCTGGAATAACCTCGGTGACCCTGGGGAAGAGCTCAGACAAAACAGGTGGAGAAACAGGGTCAGGGTCACCGGCAGCAGTGGAGCCTGGTGAGATTAGCTCAGGTGCAGCTGACGGCTGCACTCGATTCTCCTCACCAAGAGCCAGACAAGATCTCTTTAAAACAGATGCAATGGAAACAAAGGAGAGCACTTGCCTGAGCTCGAGCTCCACCGTCATCCAGGACTCCGTCAATCCCAGCAATGGTTCTTCGGGCCCAGCCTTCTGGAGGTCCAGCTCCGCCTCTTCTGTGGCGGTCCCTGCAGCAGGCACGGTGGTCAGAGCAGCCCTGGGACCCCCTAGTGAGGTGACTCATACCAATGGCTTGTCCTGCATGGATTCAGGAGGTTGATTTCCTGCTGGTGCTGGATTCGGTTCAGCTGAGGCCCGGGGATGCTCATTTGTCGGCACAGGCGTCAGCTCAATTTCAGCACTCTTCCTCCATCCAGAGCATGGCTGCGGGGCTGGAACCAGGTCCTCCAGAACCGCAGGCTCCTCCAACATCCGATGGCTCAATCCTGGGGCCAGCATACACTCAGAGGGCGGAGGAAGGCGGAGGAGGAGACACAGAGAGAGCAGGTGACAAGTCTTTAGCTGCAGCAGGTGGTGAGAGCTCACAGGGCTGTGAGGACTGAGCCTCACTACCGGGAATCAGGCAAGATAATTCATACATATGTAAGAGGGAATGAAAAGCCACTTGCCTGTATTCCCGGGGCATGATGTTTTCTGCTGCAGCTGATTGGAATTCAGCCCTCTCCGTGACTTCAACGGTCATAAGCCCCTCCGAGGAACGTGGAAGAGCCGCCCCTGTCCACACGGTTTTGTGCAGAGCCGGGGGAAAAACAGCTCGGCTCTCAGCAGGAGGAGGAGGCATCGAGGTGAATCAAGGAACCTCAGCAGCAGAGAGGGAAGAGGCTGACAATTCTGCCAGAGAAAAACTTGGAGGATGCACTGCTGAGGGAGGTTTCTGTCTCGGCGTAGGAGTTGCTGTCAATGGAGTGTTACTCCGCCGAGATTTCCTGAAACAATGGTGAGGAGCAGGAGGTGTGTGCTCAAGATGGAGAGGGAGAGGCTCTGGAGTCAGGGGACGCTTGCTCATCTGCTCAAAGTCTGGGTCCCTTGGCAAAATCTCCTCCAGCTCCTGAGCAAGATCCGGAAGGAGCCATGGCTTGATTTCCAGGAGAAGCTCAGTCTCTGCCAGTAAAGCCTATCTGCGCTCCTCCAGCTCCTCAGCCGATGGAGCGGGCCAAAGCTCGGGAGGAGGAGGTGGAGCTGCCGCCGGAGAGTGGTGAGAGGCTGGAGGTTTCCATTTGCTCTTCGTTGGTGCCAGCACAGGCATCGAAGTTGAGTCCCCCGGCTCATCACTCGTTGATTGATGGAGAAATATGGAGAAGAGTAGGCTTGTGAGCTCTGGGTGATCCCACAGGCTGGGGCATGCCTCAAGCACCTGCGCCGCACCCTCCAGACACTCTCGGGCTGCCTTGGGAGTACCAGAGGCTTGAGCCTGCAACGGAATATCCTTGAGGACACACACTGACCACTGCTCCACTTCGTCCAGTCTAAGGGTGGACACCTCTGAGGTGACTTACACGGTAAATCCCGGTGAACAGAAAACCAACAGGGAAAAATTAAAGAAACCAACAAGCTTTTGCTGTTGCTGAGGTGAAAGAAAAAAAAAAATCCACAAACTCACAGCAGCTGAATCTCTATAGTCCGCAGCCTTCTGTCATGAATTGCCTCTCAGGGCAGAGAACTCAGACCCACACGCTGAACTGTGAGTTTGGGCAATTTATTGAAAAGAAAAGGCAACAAACATAAAGTTCAACACAGAGCACTAAACACAAAATACAAATGAGGAAGAAAACTTACAGATAATGCACCTAGAGCAGGGCAGGGCTCTGGTGGAGACAAGGAGAGTCCAAACAAAACTGCGGCCAAGAAAAAGATAAAATTACAGCCCTTAAGTAGGAGCAAAAACCATTTACACAATCGATGACAGGTGTGGGCATCTGAGCGGGTAGGAGAAAGCAATGAAACATAATGGGGGCAGTGAGAGAGGAGCGAACCAAAGCTGACAGCTGACAGGGCAACGCCCACACGGAGCACCACAACACTGCCAGCTGTCAACCAGAAAACAAGAACAACAGTGGAGATAAAAAGGATAAAATATCAACCCAAGCAGAAAAATAAAATACAAATAAATACAAAACAAAAGTGTAACAAAACTAGAACACAAACGGGAAGATGGCAAACAGTACACAAATACAGAAACCCAAAAGGCATAAAATACAACAAATAAGTAAATATAATTAAAAAGCCATGAGACTGAGCCTGGCCGAAATCTCCAGCTATCGGCTCATGACACATGGTCAAAAGTGTAAATTGTATAAGAAAAAAAAGTTAAAATTTTACCACAACCTGTTTCAAATGTATTTAAAGAAACAGTAATTTTATTTAAAAAAATAAGCAAAAATTAGCCATAAAAAATCCCCAATCTATAATAAAGTCTCAAATGTACAAGAAAAGTCAATTTTACAAGAGGAAATTACAAATTTGAGGAAAATGGTTTCAAATTTAGATAAATTTGAAACCATCAAATTTAGATAAATTTAGATAAATTTGAAACCATTTAGAAAATAGAAAACTATAAGAAAATTGTTATAAATTTTGGAGAAAAACCTCAAACCTTCAAGACTGAAGTCATTACTCAAGTTTTTAAGTGGGTGCTTTTTGTACCCTTAACTGAACTCGAAATTTTTGGTTGACTGATATGTGTGTGTAATGGAATGTATAGATATAAAAAGAGGTTCCTACTCACACATATGGTGATTTAAAACAAAACAAACCACAGTAGTGGATGTGCAATGTTTGTTAATGTTATCAATCTTTTCTTGGCGGAGTTTGTACACTGAAGTGTTTGACAGTTCATTTTTAATTCAGATAAATTCCCTTTGTGATGTGCCAAGGTCAGTTATGACCAGGATGTAGTATATTTTATTTCCAAACGGAAACAAATATTAATGCTACTAACAGTGCACACTGAGTTTTTATGTTCTTTGAGATATGCCTGAATAAGATATGACCAATATGGTTATTTACAGATTTTTTTCATTCTATTTATTTAATTGTAGTTCAAGAGGAAAACTATTTTTACTACTTCAAGTTCTGCTCAACCCCAGCACTGTTATTGTGTTTTTATGCACCTTTAATGTGCCTTTGTCATGTGCCAAGTGCACATTTAAAACCAAGACAATGAATAAAAAGTGTATATTTTTCATCATATTGATCTGTGTTGGTTTGAAATTTGTCATATTCAACAGATCGCTGAACATGTGCGGCCCGGTTACGTCTTGATTTCAAACTGTGGCACAACTGATTTTGTAATTGAATAGCCCTGGTATACAGCATGTGACCTTTGGACATGAAAACACATTCTACAGTTACAGGACCTTTAATAACAAACACAACAGCTGCTGGTGTCATTGTAAAATTCCCAGGTTAAATATTTTCCTTACAGATGGGGGGGGGGGGCTTTCTTCAATGTCCCTGTTGATGCTGTTTCCTGTTACCACAATAACGATAACAGACACCACATTTTCATTCTACTCCGCAGATAAAAGATAAGCATAATTGGGGAAACCCCAACAGCGTGTTGCTGCTGCGTGTGTGAACAGCTCTGTGTTGATTTTGTGTAAACTCTGAGATGTGTTTGAGGCACAGACATGAAAGGAAATCAGGTGTCACACTAGAGCGGACTTTTGTCAGTCTTTCCAGACAAACAATATAACAGCCAGCATGGGAACTTAATAATGTGAAGCTAAAATTAGATATGGATGTGCAGGAAGTTGGAGTTCCTGGTTGATCAAATACTTCTGTCTTTCATAAGACACACAGAGATGATGTCACACGTATCTTCATCAAACAATCTGACACACTAATGACCACCGTTAATGTCTGTGGTGTTGTTGGCCTTGTTTTTTTCTTTTTAGTCTGCCTCCCTTCACATGAAAAACGCTAAAAAATAAAGAATAAAAGTTTATTCAGCAGCCACATAAATGTTGCAAATGAACAAGACAAAAAAATCACAAATTTATGAGGAAACTAGAAAAGCACTCGGAGAGCGCAGACCTCCGCCAAGCGCCACAGTTCCCCCCATACAGTGTTTAACATCATAAATATTAGTCCTACGTTTATTTTGTCTAACTTTATAGATTCTTGACCATGAAAAAAATGCAATTCGCAAGTGGCATATATTAGCTATACTGTGATGCTTGCCCTTTTTTTTTTTTTTTTCTCCAGACGGTGATCCGGATCACCACCAAAACCTAATCATCTGTAGGATACCCCATTTCTGACAATCTGTGAAAATTTCATGAAAATCCGTCCATAACTTTTTGAGTTATCTTTGAATGAATGAATGAATTTATTTCGGATAGTACATTACAGGTTAAAAGAAACTGTATAATATAACAACAAGGTCAAATTAGACAAAGACTCCTTCTACTATACAATTCCACGTGAGTTATCCGAAATGGGTGATGGCTGAAGCCGCAGCTTATATTGCCCACCCATATTCCATCCAAGAATTCAAAGGAGAAAAAAGAGAAAACAAGACAAGAGCGATTACAATTTAAAACAAGGCTAAGACAAAATATGACTGAGAGAAAAAGAAAACTGAGCTAGTCTAAGTTAAGCGGTTACTATTCAAAAACAAATCTAAGACATAGTGTCACAGAGAAAAAAGAAAAACTAAGCTATAACACAACACAGGCTGGAAATGTCAATCCTTATGTGAGTTTACATGTCGTCTTGTAAATATGTTTGGAGTATTTCTTCCTTTAGTTTTTGTTTAAATTGTCCAAGCTTTGTACATGATTTTAATTCAGGTCCAAAATCGTTCCATAATCTGACACCTTGCACTGAAATACAGTGTTGCTTGGTAGTTGTTCTCACTGTAGGCTTTTGAAATATACATGTTCCTCTGAAGTGATATCGTTTCTCCCTTGTTTGGAACAACTTTTGGATATTTGCGGGCAGTGATAGATTCTTCACTTTGAACATTATTATTGCGGTTTTAAAGTCGATCAGATCTTTCAACTTGAGAGTTTTTTGTTTAAGAAAAAGTGGGTTTGTTGGTTCCCTGTAAGCTGCTTTGTTGATTATTCTAATAGCTCTCTTTTGAAGCATAAAGAGTGGATATATGTTTGTTTTATATGTATTTCCCCATACTTCATTACAATATGTCATGTATGGGAGTATTAATGAATGATACAAGGTGTATAGTGTGGGTTGATTCAGCAAATTTTTCACTCTGTGTAATATTGCAATTGATTTGGATACTTTACCTTTTATATAATTAATATGTGGCTTCCAACACAGTTTGTTATCAATTATTACTCCAAGGAATTTAGTTTCGGATACCCTTTCAATCTCTACACCATTTACACTGAGTTTGGGTACTGGGTAGTTGTGATGGTTGTTAAAGACTATAAATTTTGTCTTGCTTAAATTGAGCGTTAATTTGTTTGAATCAAACCACAGTTTCAGCTTTCCTAATTCCTTTCCGAGTGTATCCAGAAGTTGTTCCAAGTTGTTTCCACTGCATAGCAGGTTAGTGTCATCAGCAAACAATATTAAGTCCATTTTTTCTGAAATTTTACATATATCATTTATATACATATTGAATAATAATGGTCCCAAAACTGAACCCTGTGGGACTCCACAGGTGACCTTCAGTAGCTCTGAGTTTTTGTTGTTAACACATACAAACTGATATCTATTCTTTAAGTAACTTCTTAACCAGGACAGTGCTACCCCTCTGATACCACAATTTTGTAGTTTCTTTAATAATAGATTGTGATCTACTGTATCAAATGCTTTTTTAAGATCCAGGAATACTCCAACTGAATACTCTTTATTTTCAATGGCTGTTGATATTTTTTCTGTAAATTCCATTAAGGCATATGCTGTTGTCCTTTTGTGTCTGAACCCATATTGCTGCTCACACAATAAATCATTCTTCAGTATGAAGTTGTCAATTCTCTCATAGAATATTTTTTCAAGTATCTTGGAAAATTGCGGTAATAGTGAAATTGGTCTGTAGTTGGAGAGTTCCCCTCTGTCGCCTGTCTTGTAAATCGGAATTACTTTAGCTATTTTCATTGCATTGGGAAATATACCTGATTGGAGAGACAGGTTACAGATATACGTCAGTGGTTTCACTATGCATTCGATAACAGTTTTGACTAGTAGCATATCAATACCATCGCAGTCAGTAGATGTTTTACTTTTGAACGATTTAACAATTTCAATGACCTCTCTTTCGTCTGTGTTCTTTATGAAGATGGTGTCTTTTACAGCAGTGTTATTGCATATTGAATCACCTGTTGGCACCGTAGTGGGTATTTCTCGGGCCAGTTTAGGTCCAATGTTAACAAAAAAATTATTAAATTCATCTGCAGGTGAAGCTATATTCACATTCGGAGTCGATTTATTATTTTTTGGAGTGTTAGTTGGGTAGCTGGTATTTCTGCTTTTATTTCCAAGGATACTGTTGATTATTGTCCATGTATTTTTAATATTGTCTTTGTTTTTTTCCAGTTCTTTACTGTAATAGTCTCTTTTACTACATCTTATTATATATGTTAACTTATTTTTGTATGTTTTATACCGCTGCTCTGCTTCTTTTGTCCTTTTCTTTATGAAAGCTTTATATAATAAATTTTTCTTTTTACACGCCTTTTGTAGTCCTTTGGTTAGCCATGGTTTGTCAGTAAATTTGTGTTTAAGCTTTTTTTTAACTAATGGGCAGTTTTTTTCATAAAGAGTGGTTACAATGTTTGTAAATGTGTCATAGGCTTCATTTACATCTGATACATAGACTTCTGTCCAGTCTTGCTTCAGCAAGTCCTCTTTAAAAGAACTGATTGCGTTTGGTGATTTGTGTCTGAACGATTTTGAGATTTTTTCTGGGTTGGGCCCCGTGTGGCCATGGATAAGTGCAAAGATTGGCAAGTGGTCGCTTATATCATTTATCAATAATCCACTTTCTATTTTCTTGTCGAGAACATTGACAAACAGGTTGTCAATAAGTGTAGCAGAGTGAGCTGTGATTCTACTGGGATGTGTTATTGTGGGATATAGACTCATGCTGTACATAGAGTTCATGAACTCTGTAACTACATTTTGTTGATGTGGATTAAGTAGGTCAATATTGAAATCTCCACAAATTGCTACCATTTTCTTACTAGTAATATTATTGTACAGCTCGACTAATTTATCTCTGAATGTCTCAATGCAAGTTCCCGGCGTTCTGTATATGCAGCTTATGATTAGATTTTTTGTTTTGTCTAGGTCAATCTCAACAGTAACACATTCCGGAATCCCTGGTAGTGCTAAGGACATTTCATTTACAAGCTTACATCTATATAGGTCATCAATATACAGTGCAACACCACCACCCTTTTTTTGAGATCTGTTAATGTTAAACATCTGATATCCCTCTATTGCCATCAGGGGAGCCTGGTCTGCATTAAGCCAGGTTTCAGAGACTGCTATAGCTGTGAATTTTCTGTTTAGCTGTTTTAAATAGTCCTGAATCTGTGAGAAGTTTTTGTTAAGACTTCTGCTATTGAAGTGTATTATTGACAGTTTACCATCTAATTGCACTTGACTTTTGAATTGCTTTTCAGTGTAATATTCACAGTGGTTATGAATATTATTGAAAAAGTGGTTATCAGGATCAATATCATTCTCCATCTCTTGTGGTTTATGTTCAGCATAGTGGCATATTTTTAGAGTTTGAGTTTCCTCACTCTGTGTTTCATAGTCAGTGTTCATTTGTATTTATCTAAGTCAGTAGCATCTCTGATCATTATACTTTTTGCTTGCTCAGGTGTTCCATTTAGTTTAATCCAAATTCTACAATTTCTTGTCCAGGTTGACTGTATCTTATTATGTTTCTTTAGCATCCGTGCCTGCCGTGCTAATTCAGCGTTTTTTTTTTGTCAGGTGTTCATTTAGGTAAACTTGAGTTTCCTTTAGTTTTTTGGCCTGCCTCAGTATGTCATTTTTCACCCTCCTGTTCACAAAGCGCATCACAATTGATTTCTTTGTTTTGTTATCTTTCTTCGGTAAAGCATAACAGGCTGAGATCGCATTGGCTTCTACCTTAATGTCTTTATCATTAAGGAACTGAAGCACTTGGTTTTCTAAGGACATTGATTCACTTATGGAAGCATGTTCACCACTCAGTCCTGTAGCGGCATGGGCGTACGACTGATATCTGATGTCTAGTCCACTTATAACTTTGTCATCAATGCGAGAACCTTGTTCAAGATCCTCAGTTCTAGATCTTGCTAACAAACAAACAAACAGACAGACAAACCAATGCTGAAGAAAACATAACCTCCTTGGCAGAGGTAAAAAGTTGCAAATTTACAAGAACAAAGTTGTGAATTTATGAAGAAAATGTTGCAAAATTATGAGAAAAAAGTTACAAATTAATGTGAAAAAAGTTGCAAATTTACAGGAAAAAAATGCAATTTTTTGCAAAAAAGTCACAATTTTTTTTTTTTTTTGCAAATTTATGAGAAAAAAAGGCACAGATTTTTGAAAAAAAAATGTAAATCTAGGAGAAAAAAGTTTAAAATTTACAGGGAAAAATGCAAATTTGCAAGAAAAAACTAGCAAATTCAATGGAAAGAACTGCAAATTATTGAGAAAAAGGTTGCAATTTTATAAGAAAAAAGTTGCAAATTAATGAGACAGAAAAGTTCAAAATTTACAGGAAAAATTGAAAATTTACAAAAAAAAAATTTGCAAATTGATGAGAAAAAAGATGCAAATTTTTGAGAGAAAATTTGCAAATTTAGGAGGAAAAATGTAAAAAAAAGATTACAGGAAAAAAATGCACATTTATGAGAAAAAGGCTGGAAATTTACAATAAAAAAGTTGGAAAGATGAGTAAAAGCAATGAAAATTTACAGGAAAAAAATACAATTTTCCCCCCAAAATGAGAAAAAAGCTGCAAATTTTTGAGAAGAGTTGAAAAGAAGGAAAAAAGTTGTGAATTTACAAGAAAAAGGTTACACATTTTTAAAAAAGTTGTCAATTTATGAGAAAAATGTTGCAAATTTATGAGGAAAAAATAGTGTATTAATGAGAAAAAGTTGCAAATTCACAAGGAAAGAGTAGAAAAATTACAGGAAAAAAAGTTGCAAATTGAGGTAGCTTGGTGGTGCAGTGGTTAGCACTGTGGCAGCACAGCAAGAAGGTCACGGGACTGATTCCACCTCTGACCATTGTGGGTTCAATCCCACCCCCAGACCATCAGTGACCCTTCTGTGTGGAGTTTACATGTTCTTCCCGTGTCTGCGTGGGTTTTCTCCGGGTACTCTGGTTTCCTGCTGGGATAGGCTCCAGCACCACCACCCCCAACCCAAATGGGATTAAGCGGTAGAAGATGGATGGATGGATGGAAGTTGCAAATTTACAAGAAAAAAGTCACAAATTTATGAATAAAAAGCTGTGAATTTATGGAGGCAGCAGGTACAGTTGTGACAGAGAAAACAACAGTCTGTCATGAATTGCCCTTCAGGGCGAAAAGGAGACCGACACGCTGGTCTGTGAGTTTACCAAGGTTTAATCCAAAAACACACAAAATTATAATCAGGCTGGAAAACTTACAGGCAGGATTGACAAAAGGCAGAATAGCCTGCAGGTTAAGACGTGGGACACATGTCGGGATAATAGCAAAGGAATGAAGCATGGAACACATGCCAGGATACAATGACGGACATCGCTCCGAGTAGCAGGGTGGCATTACTTAAATAGGACAAAGAGAAATTCACAAAATGATAAACAGGTGTGGATAATCACAGCGAGGGTAATAATCCCAAAATAATGACAGCTGTAAGAAACTAGCTAGAAGCAACGGAAGCAAATAAAGAACACTGTCAAAATAAAGGCACAGGAGAACATGACAAGAGGTAACTGACGATAACCAAGAAATTTTTACAAAATGAGATTCAGACTAGATAATTACAAAAAGGGGAAAATAACCCACCAAGGCGAGGACAAGATAAAATACAAAAACCAAGAGATGCAGATAATAAAATACTAATTAATACCAACATTACAAAAAGAGCTGAAGGAAAAGGTGAGGGTAGGCTCAAGTCCAAAACAAACAGGTATTATTTTTAATGCAAAATAGGATGGGCATAGAGACATAATATTAGTAAACAAGACTACAGTAACTAAACTAGAATAACAGGAATGCTCATAAACAAACTGAAACAAATGGCAGACTCGAATAACATAATACAGACAAAACCAATCTCAAATTAATAATAAAATTGAGATGGGGAAAGTACAGAAAATAACCAGACTGACTGAAAACGTGAACACGGGCCCCCAACCGTGCTCAGCATCATGACACAGGCAACGCACTCCACCACCATAGCTCAATGCACATTCACCTCACAAACTCCATTATTGTAATGACTTTTTTCTTGACTTTTATTTCTTGTTTGAAATCTGCCAATGAAAAACAACAGTTGAAGAAACCCAAACAGCAGTCCAGTGAAAGCCCTGTCCTGAAAGGGGAAGCTGGTCACCAGGCTGAAGGTCAGGTCCACCCACACTATCTCCGATGACCTATATGGGAGGAGGAGAAGTGAAATCCAAACTCAACTCTAAAACCAAATAACTATGAGGAAACCCCAAAGGTCACAGGCCAAAAACATGAAGTCATAAGTCATCAGATGTTATGTGAGAGGGGAACTGAGAACTGAGACTGGGTAGTTTAGTTCAACAGAAAAACGCAACAGAAAAAGATTCATAATATGTTCCTCAAAATAAATGTTCATGAAAGATGGGGAAGTGTTTTCATGCCTCAGCGTCATATTCTGTTCTGATGAAGTGACTGAAGAAATCCAAACATACACCTTATTTTCCACGCTGCCAGATAGTTCACGTCCAGTCAAGGCAGCATTATTTTCACTGACAAACAGCAGGTGACTTTATTATTTTTTAACAAGAGAAGGGGGGGGTGTCACCAATTCAGTATATGGTACACATGCATAAATGTAAATTAGGTACAAACTAGAAAAGCACTCAGAGAGCGCGGACCTCCGCCAAGGCTCCTTCCGTCCCTCATGGATGACCTTCAAAATGTAATGGGTTTGTGCCTAAAGCCACTTCTGGTGAAAATTGCATCAACGTCTGTCCAGCAGTTTTGGAGTATTGTTGCTAACACACTGTGAGAAGATAAGAGCCCTGGTGGAGGTATGCATTCTGGGATCATCACCAAAATATAATGTGTTCTTCTAGCCCAAGGACCACTTCTGGTGAAAATTTCATCAAAATCCATCCAGTAGTTTTTGTGTAATCCTGCTGCACAAATACAAATGAACAAGGGCCTTGGTGGAGGTATGCACTCTCAAATCATCACCAAAATCTAATCATCTGTTCCCCGTGCCATTACACAACTTTCCTGAAAATGTCATCAATTGTAATGGAAAACCAACCACACCGTGTTGAGCTGAGTAGAGAAGCGAGGCGGGCTGAGTAGGTGCTCGTCAAAAAAGGGCTAAAATCCATTCAGAACCTTTTGAATAATGTTGCTAACAAACAAACAAACAAACAAACAAATGCCAGCAAAAATATAACCTCCTTGGCAAAGGTATTAATAAGATGCCAATTTAAAAGTAAAAAAAACATAAAATACAATTTAATTACACAGAATAAAAATTTAAACAAAAGCCAGTTCAGAAAACTGGGGATTAACCACATAGCACCGGACCCCCATGGTCCCTCCTGCCGGTGGTAAGCCCACTGGAGGGCGGACCCATGTAGCTCCTTTGGGCTGAGCCTGGCCGGGTCCCATGGGCAGAAACCCAGCGACCAGATGCTTGCCATCAAGCTCCTCCCCTGGGCCTGGCTCCAGGGCGGGGCCCCTGTAACCCCATACAAGGCGGGGTACACTGAAACCTTGATTGTTCATTCATCATGGGAGTCTGTTGAGTCATTCTTAATCTGGCTGTTCACCCAGAACCAGTTTGTCTTGAGAGACCCTATCAGAGGCAAATTACCCCAGACAACATAGTTCCTGGGATTACTAGGGCACGTAACCCCCCCACCACGATAAGGTGGCGATCCATGGAGGGAGCCGGAAAAGGATGGATTGTCCTCTCCAGGTTTGGGATGAGCTCCTGCCCCAAGCGGAGGAGTTTAAGTATCTGGGGGTCTTATTCATGAGTGAGGGTAGAATGGAGCGGGAGATTGACAGACGGATCGGAGCAGCATCTGCAGTGATGTGGACGTCATACTGCTCTGGTCATGAGCTTTGGATAATGACCGAAAGAATGAGATCACAGATACAAGTGGCTAAAATGAGCTTTCTCCTTAGGATTGCTGGACTCACCCTCAGAGATAGGGTGAGGAGCTCAGTCATCCGGGAGAGGCTCAGAGTAGAACCGTTGCTCCTCCACATTGAAAGGAGCCATCTGAGGTGGTTTGGGCATCTGATCAGGATGCCTCCTGGACACCTCCCATCTGAGGTGTTTTGGGTACATCCTACTGGGAGGAGACCCCGGAGCAGACCCAGGACTCGCTGGAGAGGCTATGGCTGTGTTCGAAATGTTCACTCATTCCCCATATAGTGTACTAAATAGTGAATCAGCCATTTTGTGGTGTTGTTTGAAATCTTAACTGGAAATTTCATTCACTATATAGTACACTCAAAATTTCCCATAATGCATTCTGAAAAGGAATGTACAACGGGTGGTCACTACGTTTGGCCATATAGACCATAACGCATTGCGGCCTGACGTCATCAGCGATGGAGCGAGTGGAGAAACGGGAGATGACCTACAAGTGTAAGTAGTATTTTAAATTTATTTATACTGAAATTGTCATGAACCTGTGTTTGGTGTTCCAAACCCAGTTCTGACTTTAGATCATTTGCCCTATTTTCTATCAGGCGCGTCAGGGAGCTGTTTGGGTCCTTCACTCCCTGACAGCTTTAGCATGCCTCCTCCTCTTGTCAGTGCCATCAGCTGTTTCTCATTACGGTTGTTTATACACACACTCCATTCATTCGCATTCACACGCTCATACACTCACTCATGCACACCAGGGTGCATGAGTGAGTGCACAGCAGCCCACCAGCCCACACCAGCCCATGCACACCAGCCCACACTTCCTCACACCGGCAATCTTTTCCCTCATTAGCATTACGATTACAAATACACTGCGTTGGTGGAAAGAGATTGTCGGGGCATTCACCCTCATATGTGGCAGCATGCTCCTCCACGTATGTTGTTTCATCACCTGCGTGTTATTCAGCCGGACATTTAAAGACTGTTAATCCCTTGATGTTAGCAGCTGACTCTGCCTCACTCCCTCATCCTCCAGACTGGACGGACAGCCCCAGATCACTCCAGCACAGTGAGTTTCATGTTTGCCTTTCTCCCTGTGTCAACAGCAGCTCTGCGGCACTAGGCATTCCCGTCGCCAGGCTGTAGAGCATCCGGCAAGCGCCCTGTATGTCTGGTGGCCTTTATTCATCATTGCAACTGTCTGTTTTTGTGTGGTCGTAACTGGACTTGTTATTTTGTAGTTTAAGTTAATAAATGGAACGTTCTACTCTCGCATTTGGGTTTTTCATTCCCTCTCTCGTGCGCCGCATAATGGCGCACGAGGACTTGTGGCAGAATGACCCGACCTCACCAAACCCTTTCTGTGTGCCCCTATGAGCTTGGTGGCTCTGGATCCAGGTCGCTCGAGGGGAGAGGAATTGGAGGCCCAGGAGGGTCCAGCCCACGGGCCAGCGGAGAAGTCATTCTTGGCCATCACGCCAGAGGAGCCGGTGGCGTGGAAGATGGCGCACGGGAGCACCCAGACTGCGACCATCATCACGCCTGTTGCCGGGGCCGCTGCAGCAGAGTCGTCCCCCGGACCAGACCTCCAGCCGACGGGATCCCGACCATCATCGTCAGCATTGCCAGAGTCCTGGATGGCGGTAGAGCTTGAGCACAAGCAAGTAATCTCTCCTGTAGTTCAGGTGCCAATTGTTGAGAGATCTTGTCTGGCTCTTGGGGAGGAGAGTCGGGTGCAGCTCCCAGTCGCATCCGGACTCTCCTTGCCAGGCTCTGCCGCTGCCGGTGACACTAACCGTTTTGTCTCTCCCGTCTCCCTCAAGCTCCATCCAAGGGTTGCCGGAGAGGAGCTGCCGCAACCTGGGTTGCCCACCGACAATGACGTGGGTCCGGTTGTCCCAGAGGAGGTCGACGGGGATGCAGCACCCGACGGATTGGTGGAACCCGTGCACCCTAAATCACCAGAGTCCTGGACGGCGGTGGAGCCCGAGTTCAGGCAAGTGTGCTCCATTATGTCAGTTATGTTAATATCGATGTCACACTGCCCAACTCATGGCGAAGAGGGCCCGGGGCAGCTCGTAGTAGCCCTCAGGGCCGCCTCACTGGGCTCTGCCGCTGCCGCTGCCGGTGACCCTGACCCGGTCTCTCTTTCTCTCCCTCTGGGTTCGGAGCCCCCTGCCAGGGTTGCCAGAGAGCTGCTGATTCCACCGGAGGCCGCAGAGGATCAGGGTCCAGCGTCAGGGGTCACGAGGAGCCATACCTCCCTCGCTGGGGAGGCCACTGCGGGAGCAATGAGGCCCCCAATGGGTACCACCGTGGGTGCAATGGTGCTCCAGCCGGGGCCCACCGCCGGTGCAGCAGAGCTCCAGCCGGGGCCCACCGCCGGCACAGCAGAGCTCCAGCCAGGGTCTACCACCGGTGCAGCAGAGCTTCAGCCGGGGTCTACTGCTGGCGCAGCCATGTCCCAGACCAGGACCGTCGTGGGAGCAGCCACGTCCCAGACCGGGACCGTCCCGGGTGCAGCCACGTCGTAGACCGGGACCGTTGCGGGTGCAGCCATGTCCCAGACCAGGACCGTCGCGGGTGCTACGGTCCCCCTGCTCCAAGCTTCGGACGGCAGGAGGGCTCTTGTCCCTTGGTGTGGCCACCGAGGCTCCCGGGTGGGTAGGCTGCCTCTCCACCTCCCTCTCCTGTTCTGGTGGCTCCACCACGCCGGTTGGCCACCCAAAGGACTTAGCCTTCGGAGCGGGTGGCCCATTGGCCCGGGCAGGCCACTGGACACTATTTTGTGGGCCGCCTGCTGGACATGGGACTTGGGCAGGCCACCTGATCAGTCACCCCTCGCCATGCTGGGGGCTTGGGAATCTGGTCGACGCCCTGAACTTTGGACTTTGGGGAGGAAGGGGTAATGTCCTAGGTGGGTGTTGTTAGGAGGGTCACTGCTCTTTATTTGCTTATTATTTGTTGTATTTTTCACTAGTTGCTTCCCTCCTAACCGGTTTGCCCTCACCTCCCACCCTGGGTAATTGTTTGTTGCTGGGGGGGGGGCTGTTGTGAACCTGGGTTTGGTGTTCCAAACCCAGTTCTGACTTTTGATCATTTGCCCTATTTTCTATCAGGCGCGTCAGGGAGCTGTTTGGGTCCTTCGCTCCCTGACAGCTTTGGCATGCCTCCTCCTCTTGTCAGTGCCATCAGCTGTTTCTCATTACGGTTGTTTACACACACATACACACACACTCCATTCATTCCCATTCACACGCTCATACACTCACTCATGCACACCAGAGTTTAATTATGTTTAGCCCACGCTTCCCCACACCGGTAATCTCTTTCCTTGTTAGCATTATGATTACAAATACGCTGTGTTGGTGGGAAGAGATTGTCGGGGCATTCACCCTCATACGTGGCAGCGTGCTCCTCCACGTATGTTGTTTCATCACCTACGTGTTATTCAGCTGGACATTTAAAGACGGTTAATCCCTTGGTGAGGCTGACTCTGCCTCACTCCCTCATCCTCCAGACTGCACAGACAGCCTCGGATCACTCCAGCACCGTGAGTCTCATGTTTGCCTTTCTCCCTGTGTCGAAAGCAGCTCTGCGGCACTAGGCATTCCCTTCGCCGGGCTGTAGAGCATCCGGCAGGTTCCCTGTATGTCTGGTGGCCTTTATTCATTATTGCAATGCTCTGTTTTTGTGTGTTTTTTTTTTTTTTTGTTACTTATTTGTACCCGTAGGTAGATTTGGTTTGCAGTCTGGTGACAAGCCACCGGCTGCTGGTCGCTGCGTGCGCGAGCGCCCTAAACCTACATGTTTTTGGTATGCGGGAGGAAACCGGAGAAATCCCGGAGTAAACCCACGCAACACGGGGAGAACATGCAAACTCCACACAGCTCACTGTTGGTTGGGGGCTGGAATCGAACCCACAATCTCATGATCCCCGCGATCCCCCGGCCAAGGGTAAAACTGTGCTGCCACAGTGCTAAACCACTGCGCCACCGTGCAGCCCAATGCTCTGTTTTTGTGTGGTTGTAACTGGACTTGTTATTTTGTGATTTAAGTTAATAAATGGCACGTTCTACTCCCCCATTTGGGTTTTTCATTCCCTCCCTCGTGCTTGTGACAAAAATAACTTTCGTAGTTTGATAAATCTTGATCAAGCGAAACCACTAACCACTAGTGTCTTCTTTGCTCTTTTACAAGCAGATTTATTGTAGTATGGTGATGATAGCATGTTAACATTAGCTTGCCAACGGCTTTGTTAGCAATAGGCTAATCAGATATTTTGAAAAATGGCAATAAATCAAAGAATACAAACAACTAAATTGAAATATTATTCCAATCCAATTACATATTTTTAAAAAATGCTATTTCTCTTACTGGGCATACTTTATCGTGTTCCTTTTTCCCCTCCATTCCTTGGCTGACATACAGCAGTACAGAATATTTGTAATGTTCGGAACAAGAGTGAGCATAAACGCATCTCTCAATGACACACCAGGTTGTATTTTGCAAAGATTAGGCACGCTGTCTAACCTTCGCCTTTTTCTCTCCTTACAGGTTGCTGCCGTTGTGCGGGTGTGTCTCAGGACTGCGCGTGCTCTCCTGCCACCTCACCATATCCTCAGCAACAGATCTTCACCAGGTCAGGCACTACTAGCTCATTCCCCCTCACCCTACTGGTTCGTCTATTCCTCGCTGGAGTCCTGCCAGTCCTCTCCCGGAGTCCTGAGTAAGTGGTAATTTGGCTCTTCCATATCCCCTACTCCACTTCTCCGCTGACAGCTCTCACTTTCTCTCCACAGGTGGATTGATCTTCTGGCGAGTGGCTGTTTAGCTAACTGTGCGCTGTTTTCTATATTTAATAAGCTGTTGAACGTCCCCCCCCCTTGTGTGGTTCCGTCCTGTGCTAGCATTGTGCACGTGGGCTGTCAGCTTAATCATGACAGGATCTCATTTTCAAGAGAGACCTGTCAAGGTGTGTCAAGTAATAAAATAATGCTGGAGTTCCGGAGCCGCAGCCTACAATGATTTATTATATACAGCAGTTATAAATAATGCTTTCCTCTTTTATTGTTTTAGGGTCAGATGAAGCTGTGGAAACCCTAATAAGGCTGAGACAAAACCATAACAGCCTGTTCTCTGGACAGCGTAATGCTGCTCCGCATGGATGGGAGGAAGTTTTAGCAGGTTTTTTTTTTTTTTAAGTGCAATTTTTACTCGTGAATTACTCTTTTTGTTTTGTAGTGTTATCCTGAAGGAAATAGATCTTCAATCCCTCATCTCACCTGCAAGGGCAGCCAAAAAATGGGAGAATTTGAAAAAAAAAAAAACCCTACAAAGTACGTATTGCTCAATAGTGCGATGCAGTGTTCAGTGCTGTGCTGTTAGTATTTGTATACAGCTGTACAGTAGATAAATGCACCACCTGTGTTTTGTGCTAGTTTATGAAAAACCTGGCTGAATATTAATATTACTTTAATGACATTTAAAGGATCTTAAACGGCCTCCATCTGGGGTAGGGACAGAATCAGGGGAAGCCACAGCAGGCTTCTGGAAATGGTCTCCACTGATGGATGAAGTGCTGGGGGGAGAGACCTTCTGTTAGTCCTCCCCTCGTCATTTCGTCTGCAGGGCGTGACCACTCCTTTACGGCTGTAACGACTTCCCCGAGCCACAAGTTGAGGAGGAAGCAGACGACGAAGATGAGCCAATTGCAGGGACCTCAGAGCCCAGTAGCACTGTTGGGCGAAAGAGAAGGAGGGCCCTATTCTGGAGTTTCTGGAGAGGGAGGCAGAGAAGGCAGAGGAGAGAGCCAGGAGAGATGAGGAGAGGGAGGAGAGACTCCTTGCAATTTTAGATAAAATTGCAGAAAAAATGTAAAAAAAAGTTAATATTCTCTTCATTTTGTTTGTGTTTGTTCTCTTTAAGTTATTTATGTATATATGAATTCAAATGATCATTAAATTTTTTTTTTTGAGAAGCTGAATGTGTATGAGCTTGGTTTTGAAATCCCATTAAGGGTGTATTGGATGTTTGTACCGCGTTTTCATTGTTGTCCAACATTTTCTTCTACTTTTTCATTTCATACACAGAGGGAAATGTCTTTTGCTGTCTATGTTAAGTTCAGCCTTTACAGTGATCAACCACCTGCCAGCCGCCCCCCCCCCCCCACTGCTCCCCTGTGTCCTGGTTATAGTGCTTTCTGTTCTGATTTTGTGGGGGAAAAAGAAGCAAAATCTCCATTGCTTGTAAAGGTTTCTAGGAAAAAAAAAAAACTTTGTACACTAAGATCCAGAATGTCTCAATTATAATACAGTATTTAAGTAGTGAAGTTAGTCAGAAGTGTTAGAGGGTAGTGGATGGGTTTTTCCCTCTCTCACGTCTGTGGTGAAGGTTTGTTCTTTTTTCCTGGTGAAGGGTTGGTATCTCATCCTGTGGTGTGTATGGTGAAGGGTTAGAGTGGCAACTGTGTCTCTGTTTAACCTTAAAGGGCTCACTTACCTTGCTTTTTTTTTTTTTTTTTTAAGATAATCATGCTCCCCGAGTGCCCCCGCCAGCACCTCAGGAGCTGACGCAGCAGCTGCCAGCTGTTCCCTGATTTGTTCCCCCATGTGGTCCAAGTGCTGTTGCAGGTGATGCTGTTCATTGTTATCATCTTCTGCAACTGATTCGTCTGGCTCCAGCTGATCACCAGAATCAATAGTTATGTTGTGCAGAATTGCACAGCACGCCACAACCTCTGGCACGAAGACATGGTTCACTTCCAGTGCCTTGAAAAATATTGCCCACCACCTTGTCTTCATGATTCCAAAGGCCCATTGAACGGGCCTTTGCATGGTGGTAGTTCAATCTTCTCTCCACTGGTCTCTCCACAGGTTCCCGGTATGGTGCTATGATGGCAGGAGTGCAGGGGTACCCACCATCACCCAGGAGGATGTGTCCCTGTGGTGGGTAAAGTTTTTAAACAAAGATGGGACTGTTCTTTAACACTCAGGCATCATGCGCTGATCCAGGGTACCCAACAAAGATATCAAGGAACTGTCCTGTGTGGTCACACACAGCCTGAAGCTGAACTGAAAAAACAAAAAACAAAAAACAGCTTCCTGTTGTGGAAACAGGCTGCATCACGGGAGGGGGGCTTTATGGGAATTTGGCAGCCATCAATACTTCCAAGAACTTTGGAGAAAGGCTGGTGACCCTGCAAGATGAGGGAATCCCCTTGCTATTGCTTCATACTCTGGTGCATGAGGAAGTGAAATTACTTTCAGCTTCATGATCTTTTTAGACATCCTATGAATAATATCATGAATGGTTGGTCGTGGGATGTCAAAAGCCCTTGACACAACTCTATAGGATGTTGCACTTGCAAGCCAGAAGAGGAATATAAGTACCTCAAGGTCAAGTCCCCAGCCAGAGTTTCCATGTTCTTCAGCCCTTAAAATATTAACTAGTTTGGTTATAGTTGGCCTCCCAAGTCTGTAGTCTGCCCTCAGGTCAAAGGTACCATCAAAAAGCATCCTGCGGAGTGGCACATTTTCATTAAGGGTGCAGTATCTTACTGAAACATCTGTCTGTAATAGAGCATACAAAATGTCATTAATAAAACATTTATTAAGCTATGTGTGATTTTTTATATGGTGTGTATTACTGTTGACATTTTTGGGCCTCCGTTTTAAAGTTCATATAAACTTGATGAGTAAAAATTATGTGAACACGTAATGCAAAGCTCTGTACAAGGTTAGCATATCTGTGGTATGCCAGATAGTATCTACAAAGACACTCCTGCTGAAATTATAAGGGTATTCAAAGTAATGTCAGAACAGAGTTTGACATTTTTTTAATGCAATTTAAAATTATAGAGGGTGTCAACACACTATTGAATGTACAGGCTAGTGTCATGAGCGTGCGCCTTTACGCGGCACACGAACGGAAAAGAGATGAGCCCACGTGCTGGATGAAGCGTGTATTTATTGATAACAAAGGGCAACAGTTCAAACACAAAATGTCAAAAGGTAAACGATCCTGCTGTGCCGTGGAGTGAGACCCAGCTCTGAGAAAACAACGCCGCACAGCAGGAAACAGTTCAGTAATAATACTGCTAGACAAGCTGATGGAAGTCCACGTCATGCCTCAGGGGCGGATTTTGCCACAGAAGGAAACACAGAAACGTGGACTTGGTTTGGATGAGAGCAGACTTAGGTAGTATCGGGCAAGGTTGAGCTCTGGGAAAATACCACACCATACGCAGTCCAAGAGGCTAAACATCGAAGTAAAGACTAGGAGGATGACTAGGGGCTAGGGTCTCCAGCTCAACTAGCCAGGTAGACTGACGGAGTGACAGGGAGTGACAGGGAGTGACAGAACTGACAGGGTAAAATACAAAATGAACTGATTACATGAGTGGGCACAGGTGTAAGAGCTGGCTGCAGGTGAAGTAATTGAGAGCTGCTTACAGCTGGGCCGAAACTGTGAATAGCAAGTGGGAGCGTCCGGAGAGAGAGGGGCAAAACAGAAACACAGACAAACCTGGACAAATAAGCAGACAAAAACAGAGATGCAAAATACAACAATAAACTGCGTCTGAGGTCTGGGATGACATTAGACCTCAGACACATGACAGGCTTGCACATGTAGCATCATCTCACTTTGGCTCAGCAACAATTATTCTTCTGCTTAAAGACATTTTGTTTCATCCAGGAATAACACAAAGAAATGGATTTTCTTCCCCCAGGCCACAGCTGAAATCCCCTTTGTTTTGTTAAAACCAGCCTAAGGAATTTCCCCAATGTCCGGCTTCACTTTTATTGCCCCCATAAAACCTACACAGACCCACAACTCAGCTAATTTCCTTAAATTCTGGACATGCTGGATTTAACCAGTGAACTTTAAAGTACATTATTACAAACTCGATTCTAAACCTTCATTCTTTTCAGAGCTATGAAAATGCAGATGGACTCTGATGTTTTTGATGTGGAAAATCAATAATATGTGTGAAATGCATTAATCTGTGATTTTATATATATGCATATTAATGTTTAAATGAATGTTTACTCCTGCATGTTGATTTAGAAGCACTGCTTATAATTTATACTAATCACTAAAGTTATCTTAGTTTAATACATAAAGGGAAATATTAATTTCCAGTATGTATCAAAGTTTTGCCTCGATATCACATGTGACTCCAACAGCCAATCTCTGCATGACAACTCTTCATCCCAAAGAGCTCCAAACAATAGACTGTTTGTCATTGGATGGAAAGTTCATTGTGCCTCCCACGAAGGACTCTCATTGGCTGAGATCCCGGAAGCCCGCGGAACTTAAATAGCAGAGAGACCCCTGCTTCAGTCTCTTTCCCGGATTTGTCTTTCGGTTGGACTCTTTTTCAGATCCTCTGTCCGGCCCCCCCTTTCTCTGATCTTCTCCATTGTCTACACACAGCAAGGAAGAACAAAGGACCGTCTGAACAAAGACTTCGACCACGTGTAGCTTTTCTGAACACAGAGCAGATAACTCGTAATTTGTTTATGCAACTGTATTTTAATGCCTTTTTCTTTTTCTGTTAAATACCTAGGAATTCCTATTTCTTTGAGCTCAATTCTTAATCGGAGTTAAACTCCAATTTTTATTCATCACTTTTCTTTGTTAAACTTTCTGTAAAACCACTGTTTGTTTAATTTTAATGTAAACGTTAATCTTGACTTTATAATTTTTTAAATAATTTTTTTTAATAATATTTTTCTTGACCAAGCACCCACCAGAAGCTACTATTTTTATCTAAAGTCCGAAAGTTTTTTTTTTTAATTTGAGATCGGATTAGATATCTTTAATTATTATCGAAGGCCTCTTGAGAAGACGCAGCTCCCACATCACGTGCAACTGAGGAATCAAGGCTGTTCATCGCGCTGAAGAAACGTCACCATCTGGCTCCGAGCCCAGTTGCAACACTGGGTCATACAGCCAAAATCCAGCATCTTCGACTGCTTGACCTTTAAAGGTCGAACTGTGGATGCTGAAATATCTGCGGGCAGATATTTCCTCTAACATCCACGAAATCTTTGGCTGAGGACGACTACAGAACCATCATCACCGAGGAATCACGTGAGTTGCAAAACTTTAATTCATCTGCTGAATTAAAAATTTTGAGGTTCGGTAATAATTTGTGTATCTAATCAGATGCAAATTAAGAAGCCCTTAACATAACTCTTCTTTTCATTAAAATTCCGTTTTTATTTTCTTAAGATTAATTTAGGACTTTTTCATATAATTAGTAAACTTTCTCCATAAATTTGTGTTGTTTCCATAATCTGTTAACACAAACTGATAAATTGGTTTCTCAGTTAACCCTGGTTCCGAAAATATTAATATTGTTAATCTATCATTTACAAGATTGATTCTATGATTAATGAAATTACTGCAATGTCTGTTAATCATTTCGTTTAATAAATATTTAAAAATGAGAGAAGTTGTTGGGAATTTATTTCATTCTGAGTCTGTTTCAAGCCCAGGTATCGAATTCACGGAAAATTTTTGAGACTGATTATTGATTAATTTATTGAGTGATCAAACAGGTATAAAGTGAAATTAAAGATCAAATTGCTTCTTAAAGATAGAAGCTGGTGCCCCTTACGAGTGTTATTAACTTTTCTGATGTATATGAAATGAGATTTGAGCTCAGATTCCAATACATCAATATAAATTAAATAATTCATACCTGATCATATCTATTATTTATTAATATTTCTATTTTATGCTACCCACACTTGTCACTTTATGCACATCTGTGAAATGTAATCTAATCCAACACAACAGCTGTCATTAATTCTTTTACAGAATGGATCCATTTTAATTTTATGTCAATAAGGTGATAATTCTGATTTATGTTAATCACTGAGCTCTAAGTGAGTGGTTGTGTTTTTCTTATACAGTATTTAGCCCGAAAGTTTAAGAGCAAAACAGAATTATAAATCAGAATTGGAAAGCAAGATGGCAACAAAGAAACTTGGTTCAGCCTGGGCCAGTATGAAAACTATTGCAGGCCTTCAGAGCACAGAGCGCAGCAATCATGCATTTTTAGATGGTTTTAATTCAGACACAGAGCTGGCTAATGCTCTTAATTGTTTTTATGGTCGTTTTGACTCCTTTGATTTTAGCACAGAAACCCAAGATTTGAAACAGAAACTCAAAGACAATCAGCACTTTAATATTGAGGTGCAGGATATTAAAAGGGAGTTCTGCACTGTAAAAGTGAACAAACGTCAGGGCCCTGATAATATATGTGGGCGTTTGGTAAAGTCCTGTGCACATGAACTGAGTCCTATATTTCATTACATTTTCAATAAGTCCTTACAGACACAACATGTGCCTAAGATCTGGAAAGATGCCGTGGTTGTTCCCGTTCCAAAATCCAGCTGTCCTAAAGCGGTAAACGACTTTAGACCAGTTGCTTTGACTTCAATTTTAATGAAAAGTTTTGAAAAACTGGTCAGATCTGAGGTCCTAAAGCAGACTGAACATGCAATGGATCCTCTGCAGTTTGCCTATAGACCTCACAGAGGAGTGGAGGACGCCACTGTCACTCTGCTTAACATGCTTTTTAAACATCTGGATTTTAATAGGACACACACCAGGCTTTTATTTGTGGACTTTTCTTCTGCTTTTAATACAATCCAACCTCATATTTTAGTTGAAAGGCTCCTGCAACAATTTGATTTGAGCAATAATCTGGTGGGTTGGATTCTGGATTTCTTAACCAACAGGACGCAGAGAGTAAGGGTCAATGGTACATTGTCTGACCTAAAGTACTCTTCTACTGGCTCTCCTCAGGGGTGTGTGTTGTTACCACTACTCTTCATCCTGTACACAAACATGTGTCGGAGCAGACATGACAACAGACACATTATAAAGTATGCTGATGATTCAGTTATTGTCAGTCTCCTACAGGATGGTGAGAGTGGCCACGGCCCAGTAGTTGATGATTTTGTTCACTGGTGTGAGGATTCCTACCTGCAGCTGAATATGACAAAAACTAAAGATATGATTATTGACTTTAGGAGGAAAACTCCCAGACACAAAGTCACTGTACTAAAAGGTCAGACCACTGAATGTGTACAATCCTACAAATATCTTGGGACGATTATTGATAGTAATTTAAACTTTGAAGAGAACTGTGAAAGGGTGTGCAAAAAGGGTCAGCAACATTTGCATTGCTTGAGGAAACTTGCACGCTTCCAAATTGACAGAACCATAATGATAATGTTTTATCGGGCTTTTATTAAATCTGTTTTATCCTTTTCTTTAGTGTCATGGTTTGGTCAGATAAAACTGAAACAGAGGAAATCCTTGGATCAGGTAGTTAGATGGTCCAGTCGTTTGCTTGGTGAGCCACAGCTGAGCCTGACATCCCTGTACACCAGACAAGTACAGAGGATGGCTACCTCCATTTTAAATGATGACTCCCACCCTTTGCACTGCAACTTTCAGCTTCTTCCCTCAAGACGGAGGTTTGCTGTCCCAAAAAGCAAAACCCAGCGCTACAAAAACAGCTTTGTCCCTGCTGCTGTCAAAGAGTTGAACAAGTTGTAACAATATATTGCACATAATTTAGGTACCTATTTATTAACTCCATTTTATATTTACACGAAAAAATTGCAAATTTACAAATAAAATTTGCAAATTTATGAAAAAAGTCACAATTCTTTGAATGAATGAATGAATGAATGAATGAATGAATTTTGAATGAATGAATTTTATTTCGGATAATACAGTACAGGTTAAAAGAAACTGTATAATATAACAACAAGGTCAAATTAGACAAAGACTCCTTCTACTAAACAATTCCACGTGAGTTACCCGAAATGGGTGATGGCTGAAGCCGCAGCTTATATTGCCCACCCATATTCCATCCAAGAATTCAAAAGAAAAAAGAGTAAACAAGACAAGAGTGATTACAATTTAAAACAAAGCTAAGACAAAGTGTGACTGAGAGAAAAAAAAGAAAAACTAAGCTAAGCTAAGTTGAGCGGTTACTATTCAAGACAAATCTAAGACAGAATGTCACAGAGAGAAAAAAAAACAAAAAAACAAAAAAAACTAAGCTACAACACAACACAGGCTGGATATGTCAATCCTTATGTGAGTTTACATGTCGTCTTGTAAATATGTTTGGAGTATTTCTTCCTTTAGTTTTTGTTTAAATTGTCCAAGCGTTGTACATGATTTTAATTCAGGTCCATAATCGTTCCATAATCTGACTCCTTGCACTGAAATACAGTGTTGCTTGGTGGTAGTTCTCACTGTAGGCTTTTGAAATATACATGTTCCTCTGAAGTGATATCGTTTCTCCCTTGTTTGGAACAACTTTTGGATATTTGCGGGCAGTGATAAATTCTTCACTTTGAACATTATTATTGCGGTTTTAAAGTCAACCAGATCTTTCAACTTGAGAGTTTTTTGTTTAAGAAAAAGTGGGTTTGTTGATTCCCTGTAAGCTGCTTTGTTTATTATTCTAATAGCTCTCTTTTGAAGCATAAAGAGTGGATATATGTTTGTTTTGTATGTATTTCCCCATACTTCATTATAATATGTCATGTATGGGAGTATTAATGAATGATACAAGGTGTATAGTGTGGGTTGATTCAGCAAATATTTCACTCTGTGTAATATTGCAATTGATTTGGAAACTTTACCTTTAATATAATTAATATGTGACTTCCAACACAGTTTGTTATCAATTATTACTCCAAGGAATTTAGTTTCAGATACTCTTTCAATCTCTACACCATTTACACTGAGTTTGGGTACTGGATTGTTGTGATGGTTGTTAAAGACTATAAATTTTGTCTTACTTAAATTGAGCGTTAATTTGTTTGAATCAAACCACAGTTTAAGCTTTTCTAATTCCTTCCCGAGTGTATCCAGAAGTTGCTCCAAATTGTTTCCACTGCATAGCAGATTAGTGTCATCGGCAAACAATATTAAGTCCATTTTTTCTGAAACTTTACATATATCGTTTATATACATATTGAATAATAATGGTCCCAAAACTGAACCCTGTGGGACTCCACAGGTGACCTTCAGCAACTCTGAGTTTTTGTTGCTAACACATACATACTGATATCTATTCTTTAAGTAACTACTTAACCAGGACAGTGCTACCCCTCTAATACCAGAATTTTGTAGTTTCTTTAATAATAAATTATGATCTACTGTATCAAATGCTTTTTTAAGATCTAGGAATACTCCAACTGAATACTCTTTATTTTCAATGGCTGTTGATATTTTTTCTGTAAATTCCATTAGGGCATATGCAGTTGTCCTCTTGTGTCTGAACCCATATTGCTGCTCACATAATAAATCATTCTTCAGTATGAAGTTGTCAATTCTCTCATAGAATATTTTTTCAAGTATCTTGGAAAATTGCGGTAATAGTGAAATTGGTCTATAGTTTGAGAGTTCCCCTCTGTCGCCCGTCTTGTATATCGGAATTACTTTAGCTATTTTCATTGCATTGGGAAATATACCTGATTGGAGAGACAGGTTGCAGATATACGTCAGTGGTTTTACTATGCATTCAATAACAGTTTTGACTAGTAGCATGTCAATACCATCACAGTCAGTAGATGTTTTACTTTTGAACGATTTAACAATTTCAATGACCTCTCTTTCGTCTGTGTTCTTTATGAAGATGGAGTCTTTTACAGCAGTGTTATTGCATATTGTATCACCTGTTGGCACCGTAGTGGGTATTTCTCGGGCCAGTTTAGGTCCAATGTTAACAAAAAAATTATTAAATTCATCTGCAGGTGAAGCAATATTCACACTCTGAGTCGTTTTATTATTTTTTGGAATGTTAGTTGGGTAGCTTGTATTTCTGCTTTTATTTCCAAGGATACTGTTGAGTATTGTCCATGTATTTTTAATATTGTCTCTGTTTTTCTCCAGTTCTTTACTGTAATAGTCTCTTTTACTACATCTTATTATATATGTTAACTTATTTTTGTATGTTTTATACCACTGCTCTGCTTCTTTTGTTCTTTTCTTTAGGAAAGCTTTATATAATAAATTTTTCTTTTTACACGCCTTTTGTAGTCCTTTGGTTAACCATGGCTTGTTAGCAAATTTGTGTTTAAGCTTTTTTATTACTAATGGGCAGTTTTTTTCATAAAGAGTGGTTACAATATTTATAAATGTGTCATAGGCTTCATTTACATCTGATACATAGACTTCTGTCCAGTCTTGCTTCAGCAAGTCCTCTTTAAGAGAACTGATTGCATTTGGTGATTTGTGTCTGAACGATTTTGAAGTTTTTTCTGCGTTGGGCCCCGTGTGGCCATGGATAAGTGCAAAGGTTGGCAAGTGGTCACTCATATCATTTATCAATAATCCACTTTCTATTTTCTTATCGAAAACATTGACAAACAGGTTGTCAGTAAGTGTAGCAGAGTGAACTGTGATTCTACTGGGATGTGTTATTGTGGGATATAGACTCATGCTGTACATAGAGTTCATGAACTCTGTAACTACATTTTGTTGATGAGGATTCAGTAAGTCAATATTGAAATCTCCACAAATTGCTACCATTTTCTTACTAGTAATATTATTGTACAGCTCGACTAATTTATCTCTGAATGTCTCAATGCAAGTTCCCGGCGTTCTATATATGCAGCTTATGATTAGATTTTTTGTTTTGTCTAGGTCAATCTCAACAGTAACACATTCCAAAATCCCTGGTAGTGCTAAGGACATTTCATTTACAAGCTTACACCTGTACAGGTCATCAATATACAGTGCAACACCACCACCCTTTTTTTGAGTTCTGTTAATATAAAACATCTGATATCCTTCTATTGCCATCAGGGGAGCCCGATCTTCATTAAGCCAGGTTTCAGAGACTGCAATGGCTGTGAATTTTCTGTCTAGCTGTTTTAAATAGTCCTGAATCTGTGGGAAGTTTTTGTTTAGACTTCTGCTATTGAAGTGTATTATTGACAGTTTACCATCTAATTGCATTTGACTTTTGAATTGTTTTTCGGTGTAGTATTCACAGTGGCTATGAATATTATTGAAAAAGTGGTTATCAGGATCAATATCATTCTCCATCTCTTGTGGTTTATGTTCAGCATAATGGTATGTTTTCAGAGTTTGAGTTTCCTCATTCTGTGTCAAATGACTTCCTCCAACTGGGGATAATTGATGTCTACTTGACTCGGTCATAAGTTTTTGTTTGTTTTGGTTATTTTTATTAAAGTACTTTGGCATGGTGTATCAAAAGAACTATTCTTATCGTGTGTGTTCATCTGTATTTATCTAAGTCAGTAGCATCTCTGATCATTATACTCTTTGCTTGCTCAGGTGATCCATTTAGTTTAATCCAAATTCTACAATTTCTTGTCCAGGTTGCTTGTATCCTATTTTGTTTTTTTTAGCATCCGTGCCTGTCGTGCTAATTCAGCGTTTTTTTTTGTCAGGTGTTCATTTATGTAAACTTGAGTTTCCTTTAGCTTTTTGGCCTGCCTCAGTATGTTATTCTTTACCCTTCTGTTCACAAAGCGCATCACAATTGATTTCTTTGTTTTGTTATCTTTCTTCGGTAGAGCATAGCAGGCTGAGATTGCATTGGCTTCTACCTTAATGTCTTTATCATTAAGGAACTGAAGCACTTGGTTTTCTAAGGACAATGATTCCCTCATGGGTGCATCTTCACCACTCAGTCCTACTGTGGCATGGGCGTATGACTGATATCTGATGTCTAGTCCACTTATAACTAGGTCATCAATATGAGAACCTTGTTCAAGATCCTCGACGCGTTGCTCCAAAAGACGCCCGTGTTGCTCCAGGTCCATAATTTTTTTGTCTTTTTCTTGTATTATTAAATTTAGGGCTTGTACCTGTTCTATTAGGCCTATTATTTTGTCCTGTTGGCTAGTCAATTTGGCCAATTCTTCTGACATAAAGCTCAGAGCTTTTTTGATTTCTTCCAATTCCTCTTTCTTTGGTGGCATCTTACTGACCTGTAGATAGAAGTAAACAGAGAATCCGGCTAGGCCTCAACTAGCCCGGCCGCTGCTGAACTCGCCGCAGCAGCTCCTGCACAGCTCCTCCGCCAAGTAGCGCTGTACAGCTCCGCAGATCACCCCCGTCATTCGCCACCGCCTTCCGCCGTCTGCCTGGTCGGTTATGCCGCACACCGCCGGCGCAGCCGAGCTTCACCGATCACCGCCTCCGCTCGCCGCCGTCTGGCTGGGTGGCACCTCCGCTAGGCCCCGTCACCGACCGCCGTCAGTCTGGTAGCTCCTCAGCTGGACCTCGCAACTGGGTTCCGACTCTAAGAAAAATGTTACAAATTTATGAATACACTTACTATATAGTCAATTATATCTGAATTCACTATATAGTGAGGAGGGAGTGAATAAGTGGACATTCTGAAAAAAGCTATACTATTAAAAAGAATATGAAGCAAGGGCTTTACATGCACAAAAGCAACCGTCAACATTACAAACTATGAAATACTTGAAAGGGGATGAACTGATTCTATGTATGGAAAGTGCTATCTTAGCCATTATGACTGATATGAGCTAGTGAGTCCATTGGATATTTTTTTTTTTGTGTTCTTTGTTGATCCTCAGAGGGAAATTCAGGGCATCCACCTGGATGGATGAGGCAGCCACGGTACTGTGCCAATCCCTTCACCATTCACACACACATTCACATCTAGGGCCACTTTAGAGTCTCCAATTAACCTAACCTGCATGTTTTTGGCCTGTGGGAGGAAACCGGAGTTAGTTAGTTAATCCCTTCACACCAGTAGGTGTATATGGGCGGCGCCTATCTCCGTTTCTCTGACCCTAGACCACACAGCTACTGTAAGTAGTGAAAGCTACAGTGGGGGGTCAGTCCTCTGGTAGCTCTGTGTGTAACTTTACTTTCCCCATTCCATTATGCCGAGCACCACGCTAGAAGGCAGAAAGCACCATTTTATATGGTCTTTGGTATGACCCGGCCGGGATTTGAACCCCTGCCTCCCGGGTGTGGGGCGGATGCTCTACCAACTGAGCCACCACTCCGGTTGATGGAAGGAAACCGGAGTGCCTGGAGTAAACCTACGCAGACACGGGGAGAACATGCAGACTCCACACAGAAGGATCACTGATAGTCTGGGGGTGGGATCAAACCCACGGAGGTCAGGGGTGGAATCAATCCCATGACCTTCTTACTGTACTGCCACAGTGCTAATCACTGTGCCACCATCATCATCATCATCATCATCATCATAGCAGTCTGTCGTGGGCGACAATGACTGTTTCATTTAAGTCTGATCAGATTCCTCCACACAGCTCTGTCCCTAGCCTTCCGCTGCCAGGAACTCCTGTCTATATCCAACTTCTTCAAGTTTCTTATTACAGTGTCTTTAAATCTGAGCCTTGGTCTACCCTGATTGTGTTTGCCCTTGCATAACTGTGAGTAGAGTAACTGCAGAGGGAGATGCTGGTGGTCCATCCTCTCAACATTTCCGAGCCATTTCAGGTTCATCTGTATTAGCATGTCCTCCATTGATGGTAGACCAGCTCGTTTCAACACTTCTATGTTGGT